>CM052705.1:15478018-15511972 GCA_028551405.1 Uromys caudimaculatus | reverse complement strand
GGTATGTACTCACTGATAAGCGGTTATTAGCCCAAAAGTTCAGAATGCCCAAGTTTCACTTAACAGTAACTGTAGGACTGAGAGTGAGGTCCCAGATGGAGGAGTTGGAGAAAAGTCTGAAGGAGCTGAGGGAATTTGCAGCCCCATAGAGGGAGCAAGAGCGTCAATGGGCCTGACCCCCCCCCCCCCGGGCGTCCTGGAGTTTGGACCACCAACCAAAGAATACACATCTATGGACCCATGGTTTGGACCACATATGTGTCAGAGGATGACCTCGATGGCCGTCAGGGAGAGAGGAGAGGCCCTTGGGCCTGAGGGTGCTAGAGGCCCCAGAAAAGGGGAATGTCAAGGTGGGAATATGGGGATGGGTAGGCAGGTGGGTGGGAGGTAGAATTCCCTCATAGAGCCAGGGATGGGGAGGGGATAGGGGGTTTCCAAAGAGGAGACCCAGAAAAGGGGAATCATTGGAAATGTAAATAAAGTATCAAAAAAAAAAAAAAAAAAAGAGTAAAAACAACATAAGGCAATTCCCAACTCGGTGAACAACAGCAGTGGCCCAGCTGTGACTTTCATTGTAATAATAAACCCATCCATCCCTGTCCATATGGGGCACATTCCAATGCCCCCAGAATACAGAAGATACCATCATTAGAAAGAACTCTATTTATGATATGTTTTCCCCTGTACTTACACTGAACTTGAACATATACTTTAGGCACAAAAGGTGATTAACATAGTTTGAGTGGCTTAATGATAGAGTTTGTGCCTAACATACACAAGGCCCTCATTATTACAAAAAATAAAGAGACAGAAAGAATGATCTGGATAGTAAAGGGAGGAAGAACACAAGAAGGAGTAACAACAATAACTAACAAAAGGAAATCATTAGAACACTGTGGCATGATTTAAATTGTGTGGATGTAATTTCTATCTTGAAAGAGTCAAGAGAAATATCACCATTTTCAACATTTCATAGTTAACTGTTGACTACAGATAACAACTCTGGGAAGTCAGTTGGCAAAGGAAGATAGGTGACTGTTTCCATAAACCTCAAGGATCTATTTTTCTCTTAGACAAACAAAATGAGAAACAAATTAGAAAGGAAAATTCTAGGTTGGCTCTAAGTTTTATACCATTGTACATTAATTCAAGAATTTTGAGTTCTCCCTGTCCAACACCCATGAAACATTTACAATTAAGAAAGAATTTTCATCTCATCCCACTTTCTTACATTTACTATGTTCTATTGGATAATTAAACAATCTGCCTGCTGTTGCTTCAGGAACTAAAATTCCCAGACGCTTTGTGTGCTGATTAACATCTAAGCAATCTATGAAGTTTAATTAGGAAAAAATGAACAATAAAGTTTTATTTGGCTTGCTTCATTTTAGTGGCTAATATGTTGCTTTATTTTCCATTGTTACACTTCTTTGTGATCCTAAAAAATACTTGATAATCCTCATCAGAGGAACAGAGGTTTACTTTGTATAGACTAAGTGGTAGACATAAAATAGAAGCATTGTATTGGCTCTGTTTATCCTGTTTTAATACTTAGGGTTAATCTTAAGAAGCAGTTGTTCTCAATATCTATTATCAAGGTTTTAATTGTCCATCCTAGTAGCTTCATTTAATTGTTTTGAATATAGATGTTATCCACCATGCTATTGGAGAGGACCTTGACTGAGGACAGAATCTAATTCATTCATGATTTCTCCTGTAACTTTCAGGACATTTATTATGAAGCAGAAAAGAAAATGGAAAATGGAGAATTAAAGTGGACATTGAATAAAATTCTTCATCCATGAATCAGTATTTAGGGGAACCCATAGCACAGATGTTTCCTGATGGTGCAAATTTTATATATTCATTTTCACCAATATTTTATATCTTAAAGTAAGTGTTCCTTTCTTATCGCATATGATACTATCTTTTGAGTTATTACAATCTTTGAACATCTGGAAAGAAATCCTAAATCCTCCTCAGTGCATAAAGAAGCAAAGATTTAAAGAAATTATATATTATAATTTGTTCTTTGCAGACATCAACAGAAAAATAAATACGATGGTAACAGACAAGCAGAAATAAAAAGAAAAAGTATCTCTTATGATTTTGGCAGATAGGAAGTTCAATCATCCACTGGTGATTATCAACCTGGAGACCCATCAAAGCCAGGAGTGAAACCCAGCCCAGGTCTAAAAGCCTGGGTGTTATGAGAACCAGTGATATAAAATAAGTGCAGAGAAGATGAGTTAGCCTAGCCCAAACAAAAAGGGAGCATTTTCTTTCTTTAGCTGACCTCAGTCCCTCAATAGATTGGCTGATGTCTGACCACAATAGGAGTGTAATCTCTTGACTCAAATGATAATCTCTCCAGGAAACCACCTCAGTGGCATGCCTCAAATTCTACCTGTATAAAAATTTAATGCAGAACAACAAGGAAGAACACAGGATTCCTGTTCATGAAATGACATTTCACAGTGTTTGTTGCAGCACACATTTCTGAAATGTGTTTCAGGAACTAGTGAAAACACAGAAGTATGTTATATCCCTGGATGACCGGGAATGACTTTGATTTTACAATAGTTGGATTTTAAATCATCTCAAGATTCAATGTAATTTACTATCCTACGTGATGATGTTTAAGAACACTATCTAACAAAATATGGGTAATGTTAGACTTCATTGAGAAACAGTGGCTAGAACTGAAATTAGATGATCTCAGCAAAAAGATAGTATTGTACATTCATTCCCGACACCAACCTTAAAAACATACCTTCTGTTCTACCAGGCAATTAACTCCTTCCAGAAAAAAGGAGGTGAAAATTCAGTTTGGCAGTCCGATGCCCTAATCGAGCAAGTGGCTATTGAGTTGGTCCTGAGGGTGACCTCAACTTTTCAAACTGGAAGTGTGGGCAGTGAGGAAAGAGTCCATCATAAAAACACCAAATAGTTAATAGATGTCCTAATAACTGACAACTGCTACCACCATACACACATGGCATCTACTGTATGTCTCCTTATGTGTTGGTGACAGTTTCTTTGATTCTATTACCCACTGAGGTGTAGAGAATTCACAGCAAGGTATATATTGCATAAGACAAGCAATTCTGGGGAGGAAAGGGACCAGGGGAAGGGGGCAAGAGAAGGTGATAGGATGTGTGTGTGTGTGTGTGTGTGTGTGTGTGTGTGTGTGTGTGTGCGTGCGTGCACGCACGCTTGTGTGTGTGTGTGAAAATGTCATGCTAAAACCTATTACTTTAAATGCTACCTTAAATAATTGACTGTAGAAGAAAAGACACTTTTATGTAAATGTAAGTTAATATCTCATTGTTCTAATTTATTTTTGAACAGTTTTGAGCATTACTTGACAGCTTTCTTTGCTCAATGTTTTTAATAATACAGAATGTCTGCTTCTCGTTAGAAAAGTTACTTTATTTCCACTTATTTTCAATTTCTTATCAAACTTTGAATCATAACAAGAACATTGCAAGCAGATATAGGAGTTGATGCTGAAAGTCTGATATATTAGTACTCAGTGATAAGAAAATACATTAACTTGTTTGTCAAATCACAAATTTATATAATGTTTAAAACGGAATGACAAATTATACCAAGAACTCAGATGACTTTCAAACTTTAAGCATCTGTACTTAAACACTCCCCTTAATCAAATAATTAAGTAGAAAAGGAAACAAAACGTCTAAATGATTGATTGGGTTCCAATTTAGAATTGTGAAAATATCTGGAATTTTTTTACATATATGAAAAGTAGGAAGTTTGTCATAACTTATCAACCATAACTTACAAAGGTTCTTGAAAACATATGCCTACTTACAATTTCAACCTGATGGTTAATAACACTGAATGAAGACACAAGTGGATGTATTATAAAATACTGAACCCTGCAGTCTTCTTACCAAGGAGTAGCTATTCCAGCTATAGGGCTGTGCTCTGTCATTGTTCCTATGTTCACTTCTTCCTGATTGCCATGGGCCATCCAGTCAGTGACCATTCTACTGTCATGTACACAGTCGCTGACTCTAGAACACTGAGCCCACAGACAGGTTTATGATACTTGCTTTCCTTGGAAAATGGCCTGTCTCCCCATGAGATGTTGTCATCTGGCAAAGCAAGACAAGCCCTGGATGTTTAATGTAACTGATATCCCATGGAGTAGTAGGCAAGCCCTGCTACTCCAGACATCAGCAATCCAGAGAGTGTGTGTATTTGCAGCTGCCTGGCTGGCTGGGAACATTGCTGCAGGCTGCCTGCATGACTATCTCACAGCCCAGCTGATGGTTTGGCTCCCTGCCTGACTTCACAGCCAGCAGCAGGTCTGGGCCAGCATGATCACCTAGGTGTGAGGGCAGAGCCTGATTACTTAAGAATCACTCAGCCTGTAAAAAAAAAAGGCATGTTGTCACGCAGATTCCCTCTGCTTTCTTCTTCAAAATCACTTGAATTGATGACAACCAGCCCAGAATGGAAGCGTTCTGTGTTCGTTTTTAGCCACTACCCGTAGGAGCATAGTATTGTTATCAGAAATTCCTTCAATCACTAAAACTAGAAATAACTGAACAAGGGATGAATTCTCAACACTCCATAAGTCAGAGAATCCTACGAAGAAAAAGAGGCTTTTTCCTTGGTTTGAAAATAGATAATGCTCTGAATTTTCCTCTGTAAAAGGATACGTGATTGAGGCAGCATGACCTCAGAAGAGAAGAGGGCATCAGCTGCAGGGACTCAGACAAGCATAGCCCAGAGCTGGCCTACTTCTACCAGAGCTCCGCTGTGCCCCTTAGTCTCATATTAGACTGTGACCATTTTCCTTTAGGGAGTCAAAAGGACCCAGGAGGAATCATGGGTAAAACAACACAACCCTCTGCTTTCTAAAATGAAAGTCATATGAACAAGGGGCTGGTTCTGTTGGGATCTCCATCTATCAGCTGTTAGGAAAATGTCTGGCACAGAACGTGTTCTGGGTGTTTCCTGTACTTGCTATCCGTGCTATTTTATTACAATTCTGTCCATTCCATTTGGATGTAATAGTGCGTCAGCATGAATGAAAAAGAAGGGAAACTTGACCGTTGTTCATTTATTTAAGGGTGGACTGAGGTGAGGCACCGCACTAAGAAAGAAAGGAGAAACGGGGTACTTAAAAGGGAAGAGATAGAAGAAATCACAGAGTAACACACTGAAAAAAAGATTGAAGATGGGGAGAGCGAAATGGAAGTCTTCTCATTCTTACACACTGTCAACAGGGAGAAAATAACCAGGCAAACTCACAGGGCAAAACAGAGGGAAGGAAAGGAAGGAAGATAATGGAAAGAGGAAGTGGAGGGGAAGGGGGAGAGAAAGGGGAAGAAGTGATGAGGAACATGGAAGTAGAAAAAGAGAGAAGCAGGAGAGTAAGAGGGGAGGGAGGACGAGGGAAGGGGGAAGGGAGAAAGAGGAAAGCGAGAGTGTCTCCATATGAACACAGTCTGAAGTTACAGGTTAAAGGCTACCTCAGTCCTAGACTCACTCGCACTGGGGACCACATGCGCTGACCTAACCATGTTTCTTTTGTCGCTATGCCTGGTAGTAGTTTGGATCCATCAAAGTCTAATGAAACACATTTCCACTTTATAGAGGGTTTAAATTACAGCTGGTCTAAAAATTCAGTGGAATAATTTGGGCATGATCTCCTATTATTACTCTGGAATATGAATATATTTTTCTCTCTTACATGCACATTCTAAGAAAGGTTTCTCCTCATTCTTGCCTTATCCCCATGCCAAGTTTAATTAAATTATTGCATCAACATTTTGTATCCCCGACAAGGAGCATAAAAGCCAGCAGCAATATTTTTCATAAATCAAAAAGATCAAATCAAATAAATAAATGATTTAAGTGACAAAGGGGGAAAAAGTTGAGATGGAATGCAGAACGGGTCTTAGCTTGAAGCTGTAAGTGTATCATCAGCAGATTCATCATGAAGGTTTTCAGCTTCTAAGACCAGGCTTTTATATTGTGCTAATTATGACTAGAGTGCCATGAAAGGGAATAAATGAAAAGCAGAAAGTAGTGATGGGCAGGTCAGCTGGTCTCCCTCAAAAGACTCATTTCCCATGACAGAATGTCTCAGCACTGGGTGTTTAAGGAGATGGCCAATCAATTTAGAGAGCTCCACTCCTTCCTTCACTCCCCTCCCCCACTCCACCTCCATTCCCCTTCTCTCTCTTCCTCTCCTCCATTTGCCTCTCTCTCCTGCTTCTCTCTTCCTATCTCTCTTTTCCCCATCTGTTTTACTTTTTAGTTTTGTTGTTTCTTTGCTTTTAATTTTACTATCATGATTCTTCATGACCCAGGAAGGAAAAGCTCATGGGCAAAGTTGTGTGTATGTGTGATTTGTTTGGTTTTTTTTTTGGTTGGTTTGGTTTGGTTTGGTTTGGTTTTTGATTTCTTTAAATACATACCTATATCCTGGAGCCATTTCTTATATTGTATTCAATTTAGGACACCCCCTCTCCGACACACACACACACACACACACACACACACACACACACACACACACAAATTGATCAGGGACTCCATACATTCATTCAAATCTTTCCTTCTCATTACTGGGCTAAGCAGCCAGCAAAATTTGGTTTCCCAAACCTAAAGCCACCACAAAACTGGAGGGCAATGTATTGCTTCTCTGGCATTGCCTGGATTAAAGACATCTCGTCATCGGTTCTGTCTTAATTCCACCCTGAGAAAAGAGGGCAAGCCTGCAGGCTTGCTTTGCTTACTGATGTAGGATTATATTTTAAGAGTGGAGCATGACATGATGTCTTAGGGCTGAAGGCACCAGCCCCCAAAATTGACAACTTACATCTGATTCTCATTCATGGTAGAATGAGAGAAGGGAGTCTCAACTTGTCCTCTGACTTCCATATTTGGGTTCAAGGATAGTGCTGTGAGCACACACACAGTAGACAGACAGACAGGCAGGCAGGGAGACAGACAGACAGACAGAGAGATATACAATAATATTTTGACAAATTAGGAGGCAAATCCAACATTGTCTCTAAATAATCAGATGAGAATTCTTTGGCAGCCAGGAATACTATCTTCAAACTTGGACATAAATATTCATTACTCAGCAACCCCACTAAAAAGAACCAGAAATAAACAAGTATTGTGTGACAAGACTTTTCCTGGGAGACACAATGTCCACAGCTCTTCTCACCTCAGATAGAGAGTCCATCACATCTCAAAGTATAAATATGACCAAAACATAGGGTAACAGGCTGGTAGAAAATCACCCTTTTCTGGCTGCACTCCACTTTCCCACCAGCTCACTGTATGCTCCACAGAGCCTACAAAAGCCTGTCCCTCTGCCCAGGCCACTGCTATCTCTGTTCCAGCTAAGAGGCTGCCACCATTCCCTTTCTCTCCAATAAATCTTTTGTGTGAAGTTTATTACAGGATTTGTGTGTTACAGATCTGAGGGAAAAGGGTTCCCCTGTGGAAGTATTGTAGCTCTGAGGGGAAAGGTATCTTGGCAGTCAGTATACAATGAATAATACAAAGTTACACCGAACAACAAGCCTCATACAAGAGATATATTTGGAGAGACACAAGAAGGTTGTTGCCTCTGTTAGGTGGGAAGCAGCAGGGAACGGAAAAGAAGACAAGCTTTTATATAAGGTTTCTTGAAGGCAAAGTTTTCCAGGGTAGAACTATCCAGGCTGAGGATTGGTATGATTTCAAGTTCTGAGTTTGGGGCTAGCTCAGGGATCGGTGGGTTTTCAGAGTTTGGAAGTGAGCTCAGACTATTTAGGCCAATGTAACATTGTGGCGTGACTTTGTGGTATTCCTTAACTCCTGACTGCCAGGATGCCCTTGCACTGGAAAAACCCTTTTACAAAGTCCTTTTTGGTGAACCAATGAGTTTTAGTGGGTTACTAACGAGACTGTGGGTGAGGAGTTACTTACAGAACCAGAAAGGACTTAAAGATAGCAGCATATCACCAGAGTCTTCTCACAAAAGCTGGGAATGTGAAGCATACTGCACAGCTAGCTGGCAGCTCAACAGGTTACACGATGTCTTTTCAGCTTACTCTGTTGCTCTAAACCTCTTCCAGGCAGGTCCTTTGGTTTCTGCTTCTTTCAGTCAGTCAGCTGGTCTGGTCTCTGAGTCTTCTTTACAACTTAACTTGACAGAAAGTAACTCTCAGCTGTCATTATTTAGTCTGGGAGGCAGGTCACTAGTGAATCTGATCAGTTTCAGGGACTGCCTGAAGATATGTTAAGGTGTTTGGCTTCTATTATAAGGAGCTTCCTTCTCTGAGAAGGGAAACATTTCAATCTTGTAGGAAAATGCTGCACAAGAATCGCACAGTGTCAGTTAATCAACTTCTGAGTTTCATAGTTAAGCTAGCTTATGAAAAGATTGACAGTGGAGTAGTAAATTCATAGTTGCTCTCTGGGAAGCACACTGCTGTTCTAGGCATGGTGAGATACACACATATGTAATGCATTTGACCAAGAACAGTGCCCACAATAGACACAAACAAATGAAAACCAAATAATCACACCTAGGGCTATGGGAGAGGAAAGGTAAGAATTCACAGCATGAATTGGTATTTGCTTTATGTTTTACAACTTTACTAATATTATGATGAACTATCTAGGAATATATACAATAGTATGCTACTGAATTTCTGTGATTTTTCTGGTGAGATCAACCAGGGAGATAGTTATTCCATGGAAACAGAGGTTATAAAAGCCATATCTTTCATCATCTATCTAAAACCTTTGATATTAATTAAACTCATTCAGAGAGCATTTTTGAATTAATATATAATGAACAAATAGGCTGACTAGAGCATTCATATGTCAGAGTCCTATACACGACCCAAGAATAGTCTTGAACGTTGGTAGTTAAAGTATATTAAGTAGTTTTAATGAACTGCTAGGGTTGCAGCTCCCTCTGCTAAGTCATTAAAACTGACCTTATTATTCAAACTATTTCCTTCTCCCCTGAGTTTGTGCATTGGTTTGTCCCATTTTAGGTTGCTGATGTAAAACAAACTCAGGTACTTGTCAATAAACAAGGAGAGATTTTTCACTTTATTATTCCAGAATAATAAAACTCAGCACCCTTTCTCACTTTTTGTTGATGACACTGGACACTGTCCTTGTCTGTGCAACTGCTACTCCTTTCCATGTTTTTCCAGCTGCTGTTCTTTGCCCATGGCATACAAATGTTAGAGATACACAGAACTTGGTCCTATAAATACTCTTAGCTTTCAAAGTTAGGACAAAACACCTAACATATACAGCTTCCAAGAGAAAAAAAGGGTTCATTTGGTTTGTGATTCCTGTTTTGGTCCAGGTTGCCTGGCCCTGTGGTAGTCAGAACAAAAACCATCATAAAATTAGGTGTCATCCTCCGTGTCCCACCCAAGGCCACATTCTGTTTTTAGAGGGTATGGGACAATTCAGGTAAGCGTGAGCTTGTGTTAGATTTTTTACAGATAAGTTTGTTTGCTTATATATACCACGTAGCTAAAAACGACAGGAAAAGAAAAATTCAACTATTCCACATTCTTGTGTCTCCTAGATGAAATTTACACATCTGTGTGTCTGTTTCTCCTCAGAAACACACTGGCAGCAGTACTGAGTGTACATACCTTGGAATCTTATTGTTGCCTCATTAGAGAATACACATCTTCACATTTGCAAGATAAATGCTAAATTGTTTTTCAAATCATTGCTCCAATTTACATTCCCACCTGGAGTGAGCAAATGTTTAGTTGCACCAATCTTCATCAATCCCTGATAACTGTTGATTTTCTGTGTTTTGCTCTCCCTTAGGTAAGAAATTGTATCTGAGAATAATCTTCACTTTATTTCCCTGATTGTTAGTACAGTTAAGTAGTTTTTTCACATATTTGTCAGACATTTATATTCCATTTTTTTGTAATATCAGTTCACATAAGAATTGTTCTTACTGACTTTATATGAGTCAATTCTTTAATCAATGATATATATGCAACTTTCTTCCTCTAATCTATGGTATTTCCTTTCATATTTTAATTATTTTTAACTTTTTATAAATGAAAGTGTTATGATTTGATGTTTATCATTTTAGTTATTATTCATGATGTTGAATTTTTAAATTTTAAGTTTATTTATCATGCATGTGTATGCATGTATATGAGAAACCCACAGCACATGATTGAAGGTCAGATGACAACTTGGTAGAATAATTACTTTCGCCTACCTTGTGGTCCCAAGATATCAACTCAAGTAATCAGGTTTGGCAACAAAGCTCCCTAAACCACTGAAACATCTCATCAGCCTGAATATTTTTAAAGGCATGTCATAATAATCAGCTAATTACAATAATTCTTCTACTCCATTCTCTTTTATGGGTTTGTGGTAATTATTTTTCTATTGTTGCAGTAAAATACAATGACCAAGGAAACACTTAGTTATGTTTAAATGTCTTAGAGGGTTAGAGTCCATGGTGGTCGAGTTCAGCATAGTAACAGGAACAGCTTATAGCTCATATCTCAAGCAACAAGCAGCAGTTCAAGAGCATAATGGGAATTACATAGTGTTTTGAAACCCCAAAGCCTGCCAGTATGACACACCTCCTCTAACACCATACTTTATAATCCTTCCCAAACAGTTCTAGTAACTGTGGACAGAGTATTCAAACATATGAGCACATGGGGGCTGTTATTATTCTAGCCACTATAGTTGTTTAGCCCATAGCTTTCACATCTAAATCTATATTGTCCTTGGAGTTAAGTTTTATATACAAAAAGAAAAGAAATCTACTCCCATCAATTTTCCATGTACTTTAACCAATTGTGCAAGATCAAGAGCTTGTCTATAACCTTTGGTCTTAAATAATAATTCTTTTTTTTCCAAACATGTATTGATTTGAATCTTTGTTTCATTGTTCATTTATCAGTACCTGTAATTTTATTTTTCTTGAATGCAGTTGTCTATAAGTACCGGCCCCCATAGCCTTTCATCAGAAGTCTCTACAAAATATGTCCAATATTTAATATTACAACAAGGCATTATCATCTATACACTCTGTGCTCTAGAACTGTATAAGGTTTTTTTATATATATAAAAAAAGAAGTTACACCCTCCAAAATTCTTATAAGGCTTTAAAGAGCGTCATGATGTTCTATTGGGCCACATTTATGCTGGGTCATGTGAGACTAAGCTGAATTGATCCTATGCTCTTCAATATTAATTTTAGAGTCCATTGATCAAGATCAGTAGCAAAAAACAATGTCAATTACCACATTGTGGGCATTGGTGGAATTACATTTAATTTACAGGTCAACTTAAGCAAGCTGACTTCATGATATTGAATTATTTGGTATTGAATTTATTTGATGCAGGGTTCTAGCCCATTAACACTGGATAGCTCTCATATTATTCAGTTGTATTAAGATGTTTTTCAAAATGTTTTGTAATTTCTCCACTCATATTGCTTATCTCATGTAGATTTTTCTAGTTTACATTCTGAAACTATTTAAATGGTATTTTAATGATAGTCTCTGTCGTTATTGTCATAGTACTGTAAAGAAATTTTGTGTTGATTTAACAATCAGTTTACTAAGCTATTGTTAGTTTTAATAAATTATCTGCAAGTAATAAAATCTTACTTTCATTCCCTGTGTCTTTCTTTCTTTTCTTTTCTTTTTTTTATTGTATCAAGAGAGTTAGATTATTGAAAGGAAATAATAGAGAGTGCCTTTGGTTTTCTTTTTTTTCAGTTTTTTAAAGGAAATGCCATCAACATAATACTACTAATGAGATTTGTGGGGAGGATATATTATAATTGTTAAGCTTCGTTTTTCATTTTATTGAAAACAAATTTTTTTCTCACACAATATATGTGGTTGCCCCTCCCTCTACTCCTCTTAGTTTCTCCTGCACCCCTCCACCTCCCATCAAGATTCACTTCCTTCTATCTGACATTAGAAAACAAACAGGCTCCCCTTTTCCCTTACACTGTGTCTAACTACATTTAACCACTATATCTCACCTTTTGATAGAGATTGTGTTACATATTGTTGCCTGATTATTATTGACTTAATATAACATCCACATATAAGCAAATACATACCGTATTTCTCTTTCAGGATCTTGGATACTTCACTTGGAATGATTTTTTTCAAGTTCTATCCATTTATTTGTGAATTTCATGATTTCTTTCTTTTTTTAATGGATGAATAATACACCATAGTGTATTAGTACCACATTTTCAGTATCCATACCTCTGTTGTAGAATATCTAAGGTTGTTTTCAATTTTATAATACCCAGAAATTGTTGAGCACATGTCTCAGTTATGATGAAGCATCCGTTGGGTTTATGGCTGTCTTAATTAGGAGTACTATTGCTATGTTGAAACACCATGAACAAAAGGGGGCTTATACATCCAAATTGTAATCTATCATTGAAGGAAGCCAGGATGAGAACTCAAACAGGGCAGGAACATGGAGGCAAAGGCTGATGCAGAGGCCATGGAAGGGTGCTGCTTACTGTCTTGTTCCTCATGGCTTGATTAGCATTCTTTCTTATAGAAGCCATGATCACCAGTGCAGAGATGGTACCACTTGAAATGGGCTAGACTCTAACTCATCAATCACTGATGTAAAAAGTTCCCATATACTTATCTATAGTCCAGTCTTTTTTTTTTTTTGGTTTTTCGAGACAGGGTTTCTCAGTGTAGCCCTGGCTGTCCTGGAACTCACTCTGTAGACCAGGCTGGCCTCGAACTCAGAAATCCACCTGCTTCTGCCTCCCAAGTGCTGGGATTAAAGGCGTGCACCACCACTGTCCGGCTTATAGTCCAGTTTTATAGAGATATTTTTGAAATTAAGATTGTTTCCTCTCAGATGACTTTGCTAGTATCAAGTGGACACTGCCTAAAAGTAATACAACTGGATCTCGACATAGATTGATTCCCATTTTCCACACGGATTTCCACAGTAGCTGTACAAGTTTGCTCTCCTATCCACAATGAATGAATATTTGCCTTATTCCACATCTTCTGCAGCATGATCTGTCACTTGTTTTGCTGATTTTGACCATTCTGACAGATGTAAAATAAAATCTCAAATTGGATTTGATCTGCATTTCTCTGATGACCAAAAATGTTGAACCTTTCTTTAAGTGTTTCTCAGCCATGTGAATTTTCTCTTTTGAAAATTATCTGTTTGTATCCTCAGACATTATTTTTAGTTGGGTTATTTGTGGGGGATTTTTGATATGCAGATTTTTTAGTTCTTTATATATTTTGGATGTTAGCCCTCTATAAGATATGTAGTTGATAAAAATCTTTTCAGATTTTATAGGCTGTCCCTTTGTCTAATGATGGTGTCCTATGCCATGCAGAGGCATTCAGTATCTTGATGTCACATTTTATTTCAGTATCTTATGTCACATTTATTACTTGTTGATCTTAGTGACTGTGCTCTGTTCACAAAGCCTTCTCCTGTGCCAATGAAGTCTCTTCTATCAGATTCAGTATAACTCAATTTATTTTTAGGTCTCTGGTCCATTTGGAACTGAGTTTTGCACAGGGTGATAAGTGTGACCTTATTTGACATGATGCCATCCATTCTGATGAGCACCATTGTTCAAGATATTGTGTTTCATTACTGTTGGCATCAAGAACCAGCTTTACAGTTGAAGATTGCCTCTGAATCCAGCAATGACGATGATGTCACCCATAGGCAACAGGGACCCGTGCATCTGTT
This sequence comes from Uromys caudimaculatus, assembly GCA_028551405.1. Classification (NCBI taxonomy): domain Eukaryota; kingdom Metazoa; phylum Chordata; class Mammalia; order Rodentia; family Muridae; genus Uromys; species Uromys caudimaculatus. The sequence goes on along the minus strand of CM052705.1, from coordinate 15,498,199 downwards.
GCCATGGCAATCACAATACATTCCCAGCATCCATTTGGTTTCCTCCCCAAGGTTTACCTTGCAAGCGGTTATGTCACAGCCTAAATAAAAGGCAGACACCCTAGAGCTTCACTCTCTCTTCTCCCTTTTCTCCCTTTGCCTCCATTGCCCTCTTCCTCTCTCCCCAACCCCCAATAAAACTCTCTCAGGTGGAGCTGCATTGGCCTGGTGTGGTCTGTCTGGACACAAGCTGTGACTCCAACACAACAATAACATGGTGATTTTTTTTTTTAGCTTCTTTAACAAAAACCAGGAATCCATAGATGTAGACATGCATGTCTGATACTTCAGTTTGTATCCATTGATCATGTGTTTGTGTTTGTCCATGCTGTTTTTATTACTATAGTTCTATAGTATAATTTAAGGTCAGGAATGGTGATACCTCCAGCAATTCTTTTATTGTTTAGGACAGTTTAAGGTATCCTGGTTTTTTGTTTATTTGTTTGTGAAAATTGTCGTTTCAAGATCTGTAAGGATTGTGTTGCAATTTTGATGGGGATTGCATTGAATCTGTTGATTGCTTTTAGTAGGATGATCCCTTTTTACTAACTATATCAATTCCACACATCCATGGACAGGGGATATCTTTTTATCTTCTGTAAACTTCTACAGTTTATTTCTTAAATTTCTTAAGTTCTTATCAAAAAATTCTTTCACTTGTTCAGTTAAAGTTTCCTCGGGATACTTTGTATTATATAAGGCTATTGTGAAAGGTGATGTTCCCCTAATTTCTTTGCAGTCCATTTGTCAATTATATATAGGAAGGCTTCAGGGTTTTTTTGTTTTGTTTTGTTTTGCTTTTTTTGTTTGTTTGTTTATGAGTTAAATTTGTATTCGGCTACTTTGATGAAGTCTTTATCAGCTGGAAGAGATTCATCCTGGAATTTTTTAAGGTTTCTTACATATTGTATCATATAATCTTCAAGCAAAGATTATTTGATTTCTTTCTTTCCAATTTGTATATCCTTGATCTAATTCAGTTGCCTTGTTGCTCTGGTTATATTTCAAATGCTATGTTGAGTAGGTGTGAAAACAGTGAACAACTTTGTCTTGTTCCTGATTTGAGTGGAATTATTTTGAGTTTCTCTCCATTTAAGTTGATATTGGCTATGGGCTTAATGTAAACTGCATTTATTATGTTGAAGTATGTCTCTTGTATTGCTATTCTATCATGAAAGTGTGTGATATTTTATCAAAGGCCTTTTCTGCATTTTATGAAGGTTTTTTGGTTGTTAGATTGTTTCTTTCTTTCAGTCTGTTTATATGGTAGGGTGCATTCATTGATTTACATATGTTAAGACATTCCCAAATCTCTGGACTGATACCTACTTACTCATAGTAGATATTTTTTTTTTATGTTTTCTTGGATTTGACTAGCAAGTATTTTATTGAAAATTCTTCCATTTGTGCTCATAAGGGAAACTGGTCTGTAATTCTTTTCCTTAGTTAAGTTTGTATGTGGTTTGGGTATCAGGGTAACTGTGGCCACCTAAAACAAAGTTAGGAGTGTTCCTTCTGTTTCTATTTTGCCCAATAATTTGAGGAGTATTGGCATTAACTCTTCTTTGAAAATCTGGTTAAAACCCTTCAACCACGGGCTTGGCTGCTTGGTAGACTTCTAATTAATGCTTCTGTTTCACTAAAAAGATATAATGTCTTTTTGTCATTGACCCCAGCCTGCCTCACATTCATCAACCTTATATGGGTTCTTGGATAAGGTCCAGCAAGTATATATTTCTATTCTCTGTCCCTCAGAAACTCATTTCTACATTATTTTTATATAGATTTTATTGTTTCCACAATTTTTCAAGCTATTAAAATGTATAAAGTCTCATGCAGCACACATTTTCATAATGACCAAGAATGAAGCTTCAGACTTTTCGTATGTATGTGCATGTTTTCAGGTTTACAATCTAATGTGGGTTTCTGAACTATTGCAAGGGTCCTATTAGTCACTTGTCTGCATACTAATGTTATATGTAAAATGCAGATACTTTCTTCAGACAGAATTTCTCCTGGGGTCATTTTTTAAATTCATATATATATATGCATGTTTGTATTGTGTGTGTGTGTGTGTGTGTGTGTGTGTGTGTGTGTGTGAATGTGTCTATGTGTTTGTGTGTGTGTGTCAGAGAGAGAGAGAGAGAGAGAGAGAGAGAGAGAGAGAGAGAGAATGAGGAAAAATGACAGAAATGGAAAGAGAGAGAAAAAGCAAAATAGGAACAGGGAAGAGACTTAGTAGAAAGAGAGAGAAACTCATGACATGGGTGTAGAGATTAGAGGACAATTTGTAAAAGTTAGTTTGTTCTTTTAATTTTATTTATTTTACAACGTGATCATAGCTCCCTCCTCCTCTCTCCCCAGTTCCACCCTTACAAGTCCCTCCTCCTATTGCTCCTCCCCATCTCCCAGCCCAAACTGTGGCATCCAGTCCCAGCAGGACTATGCATGTCCTCTCCCACTGAGGCTCAACTAGGCAGTCCGAGAAAGTGACAAGGACCAGCGTCAACGTGAAGAGACATTCTGAAAAGGGGATCTTTAAGAGTGTCAAAAACAGACAGGACTCCATACCCAAATACTTCCAAGAGAGAGCTAGCCTCCCAGGACTGCAGACAAGACTCTGAGCACAGGTAAGACTGCCACTGCTGCTCAGAGGGACTTGCCCAGAACCCTCAGGAATCAGGAACCAAGGAGCTGCTTGGGACAGGAGCCTTCTAGGTTCCATCTGAGCCTGGAGCTGATCCTCTGCCACAGGGTTCCATACCCAAATACTACCAGGAGAGAGCTGGTCTCCCAAGAGTGTCAACACACCTGCGAGCACAAGTAAAACCACCACTTCCGCTCAAATTCCTGGCCCAAGAGGGACCCTCCCAGAACCATCAGGACACAGGAACCAAGGAACAGCTGTGGACAGGAACCTTCTAGTTTCTGTCTGCACCCCAGAGGTGACCCATTAACAAAGCTCTCCATACCCATATTCCTCCAGGAAAGAACTGTTCTCCCAAGAGTACTGACACAGAGACTTGCAAGAGGAAAAAGCAACAGTCAGAGACAGCAAGACCAGCTAACACCATAGATAACCAGATGGCAAAAAGCAGGACAAGAACATAAGCAACAGAAACCAAGGCTACTTGGCATAATCAGAACCCAGTTCTCCTACCACAGTGAGTTCAGGATACCTCAACCCACCAGAAAAGCAAGACTCTGGTTTAAAAATCATATCTCATGATGATGATAGAGGAACTTAAGAAGGACATAAATAACTCCCTTAAAGAAATACAAGAGAACACAGGTAAACAGCTAGCCCTTAAAGAAGAAACACAAAAATCCATTAAAGAATTACAGGAAAACACAACCAACCAGGTGAAGAAATTGAACAAAATCATCCAGGATCTAAAAACAAATATAGAAACAATAAAGAAATTACAAAGGGAGACAACCCTGGAGATAAAAAACCTAGGAAAGAGATCAGGAATCATAGATATAAGCATCACCAACAAAATACAAGATATAGAAGAGAGAATCTCATGTGCAGAAGATAATATAGAAAACATTTACATAACAGTCAAATAAAACACAAAATGGAAAAAGCTCTTAACCCAAAACATCAAGGGAAACCAGGACACAATGAAAGACGAAATTTAAGGGTAATAGGTATAGAAAAGAGCGAAGATTACTAACTTAAAGGACCAGTAAAAATCTTCAACAAAATTATAGAAGAAAACTTCCCTAACCTAAAGAATGAGATGTCCATAAACATACAAGAAGACTACAGAACTCCAGATAGATTGAACCAGAAAAGAAATTCCTCCTGTCACATAATAGTCAAAACACCAAATGCACAAAACAAAGAAGGAATATTAAAAGAAGTAAGGGAAAAAAGTCAAGTAACATAAAAGCAGACCTATCAGAATTACACCAGATTTTTCAGCAGAGACTATGAAAGCTAGAAGATCCTGGGCCGATGTCATACAGACCCTAAGAGAACACAAATGTCAGCCCAGACTACTATACCTAGCAAGACTCTCAATTACCATATATGGAGAAACAAAGGTATTCCGTTGCAAAAACAAATTTACACAATATCTTTTCACAAATCTAGCCCTACAAAGGATAATAGATGGAAAATGCCAAAACAAGGAGGGAAACTATATCCTAGAAAAAACAAGAAAGTAATCTTCTTTTAAAAACCCAAAAGAAGATAGCCACACAAACATAAAAATGACATCAAAAATAACAGGAAGCAACAATCGCTATTCCTTAATAACTTTTAATGTCAATGAACTTAAGTCTCCCCAAAAAAGACATAGACTAATAGACTGGATACATAAACAGGACCCAGTCTTTTGCTGCATACAGGAAATTCACCTCAATGTCAAAGATAAACACTACTTCAGAGTAAAGGGCTGGAAAACAATTCTCCAAGCAAATGGTCCCAAGAAACAAGCTGGAGTAGCCATTCTAATATCAAAGAAAATCAACTTTTAACAAAAAGTTATCAGAAAAAAAAAACAAAACAAAAAAGAAAGAAAGAAAAGAAAAAAAATATGGATGGAAACTTTATACTCATCAAAGGAAAAATCTACCAAGAAGAACTCTCAATTCTGAACATCTATGCTTCAAAAGCAAGGGCACCTACATTCATAAAGGAAACTTTACTAAAGCTCAAAACACACATTGCCCCTACAAAATAATAGTTGGAGACTTCAACACCCCACTCTCATCAATGGAAATACAAACTAAACAGAGACACAGTGAAACCAACAGAAGTTATGGATCAAATATATATATATGTATATATATATATATATAAATATATGTATATATATATATATATATATATATATGTGTGTGTGTGTATATATATATATATATATATATATATAACATTTCATCCTAAAACAAAAGAATATACCTTATTCTTAGGACCTCATGGTACCTTCTCCAAAATTGAGCAAATAATTGGTCACAAAATAGACCTCAACAGATATGAGAAGATTTAAATAATTGCATGCCTCCTATTAGACCATTTCAGATTAAGACTGGTCTTCAATAGCAACAAAAACAACTGAAAGCCCACATACACATGGAAGCTGAACAATGCTCTACTAAATGATAACTTGGTCAAGGAGGGAATACAGAAAGAAATTAAAGACTTTTTAAAATTTAATGAAAATGAAGATATAACATACCCAAACTTATGGGACACAATAAAAATGGTGCAAAGAGGAAAACTCATAGCTCAGAGTGCCTCCAAAAAGAAACTGGAGAGAGCATACACTAGCAGTTTAACAGCTCCTCTGAAAGCTCTAGAACGAAAAGAAGAAAATACACCCAAGCGGAGTAGAGACCAGGAAATAATCAAACTCAGGGCTGAAATCAACCAAATAAAAACAAAAAGAACTATACAAAGAATCAGCAAAACCAGGAGCTGGTTCTTTGAGAAAATCAACAAGATAGATAAACCCTTATCCATACTAACCACAGGGTACAAAGACAGTATCCAAATTAACAAGATCAGAAACAAAAAGGGTGATTGAACAATGGAAACTGAGGAAATTTAAAAAAATCATCAGATCCTACTGCAAAAGCGTATACTCACCACACCTGGAAAATCTGGATGAAATGGACAATTATCTAGACAGATACCAAATACCAAAGTTAAATCAAGATCAGATAAACTAAACAGTCTCATAATGCCTAAGGAAATAGAAGCAGTCCTTAAAAGTCTCCCAACGAACAAAAGCCCAGGACCAGATGTGTTTAGTGCAGAATTCTATCAGATCTTCAAAGAAAACCTAATACCAATACTCTTCAAACTATTCCACAAAATAGAAACAGAAGGAACACTACCCAATTTGTTCTATGAAATCACAGGTGCATTGATACCAAAACTTCACAAAGACCCAACAAAGAAAAAGGACTACAGACCAATTTCCCTTATGCATATCGATGCAAAAATACTCAATAAAATTCTTGCAAACAGAATCTAAGAACACATCAAAATTATCATTTACCACGATCACGTAGGCTTCATCCCAGGAATGCAGGGATGGTTCAATACCCAGAAATCCATCAGTGTAATCCACTACATAAACTAAAAAGAAAAAAACCACATGATCTTTCATAAGATGCTGAAAAAGCATTTGACAAATTTCAACATCTCTCCATGTTAAAAGTCTTGGAAAGATCAGGAATTCAAGGCCTATACCTAAACAGTAAAAAAAATATAAAGCAAACCAGTAGCCAACATCAAACTAAATGGAGAGAAACTTTAAGCAATCACACTAAAATCAGGGACTAAACAAGGCTGCCTGCTCTCTCACTACCTAGTCAATATAGTACTTGAAGTTCTAGCTAGAGCAATTAGACAACAAAAGGAGGTCAAAGGGATACAAACTGTAAAGGAAAAAGTCTAAATATCATTATTTGCAGATGATAGTATAATTAAGTGATCCCAAAAACTTCACCAGTAAACGCCTACAGCTGATAAACAACTTCAGCAAAGTGGACAGATATAAAATTAACTCAAACAAACCAGTAGCCTTCCTATACTAAAAGGATTAACAGGCTGAGAAGGAAATTAGGGAAATGAGACCCTTCACAATAGTCACAAACAATATAAAGTATCTTGGTGTGACTCTAACCAAACAAGTGAAAGATCTGTATGACAAGAACTTCAAGTCTCTGAAGAAAGAAATTGAAGAAGTCTTCCTATTCTTATGGATTGGCAGAATTAATATAGTAAAATTGGCCATCTTGCCAAAATTAATCAACAGATTCAATGTAATCCCCATCAAAATTCCAAATCAATTCCCCATAGAGTTAGAAAGAGCAATTCTCAAATTCATTTGGAAAGACAAAAAACCCAAGATAGCAAAAACTATTTTCAACAATAAAAGAACTTCTAGGGGAATCAGCATCCCTGAACTCAAGCAATTATGAAAAAACAAACAAACAAACAAAAACAGAAAAAACAAAACCAAAAAAAAAAAAAAGAAACACACACACACACAAAAAACCACAAAAAATTGCATGGTATTGGTAAAGAGACAGGCAGGTAGATCAATGGAATAAGATTGAAGACCCAGAAATGAATCCAAACACCTATGATCACTTGATCTTGGACAAAGGAGTTAAAACCACCCAGTGGAAAAAAAAACAGCATTTTAAAAATTTATTTATTTATTTATTTATTTATTTATTTATTTATTTATTTATTTATTTTTAATTTAATACTTTATTTACATTTCAAATGTTTTCCCCTTTCCAGGTCTCCCCTTTGGAAACCCTCTGTCCCATCCCCCTACCCCTTGCCTCTATGAGGTTATTCCCCCACCCACCCACCCACTCCCATCTTCCCTCCCTGACATTCCCCTATACTGGGGTATCTAACACTCTCAGACCCAGGGACCTCTCCTCCCACTGATGGTCAACAAGTCCCTCCTTAGACACTTGTGTGGCCAGCCCCATGGGCCCCTCCTTATGCATTCTTTGGTTGGTTGTCCAGTCTCTGGGAGCACAGGGAGCCTGACCAGTTGACAGTGTTGCTCGCTCCCCATGGGGCTGCAAACTCCCTCAGTTCCTTCAGTTCCTTCTCCAATTCCTCCATCTGGGACCCCACGCTCAGTCCAACAGTTGCTGGGAATTGAATCATGAGTGTTCCAAACTTCTGGGCTAATATCTGCTTATCAGTGAGTACGTACCGTGTTTGTTCTTTTGTGACTGAGTTACCTCACTCAAGATGATATTTTCAATATCCATTCATTTGCCTACGAATTTCATGAAGTCATTGTTTTTAATAGCTAATTAATATTCCATTGTGTAAATGTACCACAATTTCTGTATCCATTCCTTGTTGATGGACATCTGGGTTGTTTCCAGCTTCTGGCTATTATAAATATGGCTGGTATGAACATAGTAGAGCATGAGTCTGTGGGGCAGTGATCTGTGACAGGCAGTCCAGCATCCAGTTGAGCACAAGCATAAAATCTGGGCAACCCCGTGGAACAATCCACAAGGGACCAGGCAGTTTATGCCAAAGCTCCTGGGAGGCTTTGGCTTCAGTCAAGGTCAATTAACACCCCTCCCTCCTCAGGTAGAGGCTTGGCCACACAACCCCAAGCCATCCCTATGTTAATGAGACACCTAGAGGCTTAGCCACGCCCCTTCCCAGTTACTATATCTGCCTAGTCTCTCCCAGAAAGGTGGGAATAAAGTTCCATCCAGGCCAGTCCAGATGATGAAAATTAATGTCTTAGAATTATGGACTGTCTCTTCATCTGGACCCGCAGTGGGAAGCGAGGGATCCAGCCCTCGATTAAGCAGCCACATCTAATCTCTCCCCAAGGGCTTCCATTCTGACTGGTGTGAGGTGGAATCTCCTCGGGATTTTTTTGATTTGCATTTCCCTGATGACTAAGGATGTTGAACATAACTTTAGGTGCTTCTTAGTCATTCAAGTTTCCTCAGTTGAGAATTCTCTGTTTAGCTCTGTTCCCCATTTTTTAAAAATATGGTTATTTGATTCTCTGGAATCTAACTTCTTGAGTTCCTTGTATATATTGGATATTAGCCCTCTATTGGATGTAGGTTTGGTAAAGATCTTTTCCCAATCTGTTGGTTGCCATTTTGTCCTATTGACAGTGTCCTTTGCCTTACAGAAGCTTTGAAACTTTATGAGGCCCCATTTGTCAATTATTGATCTTAGAGCATTGGTGTTCTGTTCAGGAACTATCCCCTGTGCCCATGTGTTCTATGCTTTTTCCCACTTTCTCTTTTATTAGATTCAGAGTATCTGATTTTATGTGGAGGTCCTTGATCCACTTAAACTTGAGCTTTATATAAGGAAATAAGAATGGATTAATTTGCATTAGTCTACATTTTGACTGCCAGTTGAACCAGCACCATTTGTTGAAAATGCTGTCTTTTCAGCAAGATGGCCATTTTTACTATATTAATCCTGCCAATCCATGAACATGGCAGATCTTTCCACCTCCTGAGGTCTTCTTGGATTTCTTTCTTCAGAGACTTGAAGTTCTTGTCATACAGATCTTTCACTTGTTTGGTTAGAGTTACATCAAGATACTTTATATTGTTTGTGACAATTGTGAAGGGTGTCATTTCCCTGATTTCTTTCTCAGCCTGTTTATCCTTCAAGTATAGGAAAGCTACTGATTTGTTGGAGTTAATTTTATATCCAGCCACTTTCCTGAAGTTGTTTATCAGCTGTAGCAGTTCTCTGGTGGAGTTTTTCGGGTCACTTAAGTATACCATCATATCATCTGCAAATAGTGATATTTTGATTTCTTTCTTTCCAATTTGTATCCCTTTGACCTCCTTTTGTTTTCTAATTTCTCTACCTAGAACTTTAAGTACTATATTGAATAGATAAGGAGAGAGTGGACAGCCTTGTCTAGTCTCTGATTTTAGTGGGAATGCTTCAAGTTTCTCCCCATTTAGTTTGATGTTGGCTACTGGTTTGCTGTATATTGCTTTTACTATATTTAGGTATGGGCCTTGAATTCCTGCTCTTTCCAAGACTTTTATCATGAAGCAATCTACAGATTCAATGCAATCCCATCAAAATTCCAATTCAATTTTCATAGACTTAGAAAGAGCAATTCTCAAATTCATTTGGAATAACAAAATCCCAGGATAGCAAAACATATTCTCAACAATAAAAAAACTTCTGAGGGAGTAAGTATCTCTGACCTCAAGCTGTACTACAGAGCAGTAGTGATAAAAATTGCATGGTATCAGTACAGCAACAGGCAGGTAAATCAGTGGAATAGAATTGAAGACCCAGAAATGAGCCCACACACCTACGGTCACTTGATCTTTGACAAAGGAGCTAAAACCATCCAGTGGAAAAAAGACAGCATTTTCAACAAATGGTGCTGGTTCAACTGGTGGTCAACATGTAGAAAAATGCAAATTGATCCACTCCTATCTCCCTGTACAAATCTCAAGTCCAAGTAGATCAAGGACCTCCACATAAAACCAGATACACTGAAACTAATAGAAGAGAAGGTGGGGAAAACTCTCGAACATATGGGCACAGGGGAAAAGTTTGTGAACAGAACACCAATGGCTTATGCTCTAAGATCAAGAATCGACATATGGGACCTCATGAAATTGCAAAGCTTCTGTAAGGCAAAGGACACTGTTAATAAGACAAAACAGCAACCAACAGATTGGGAAAGGATCTTTACCAATCCTACATCCAATAGAGGGCTAATATCAAATATATACAAAGAACTCAAGAAGTTAGACTCCAGAAAACCAAATAACCCTATGAAAAAAATGGGCAATAGTGCTAAACAGAGAATTCTCAACTGAGGAAAACTCGAATGGCTGAGAAGCACCTAAAGAAATGTTCAACATCCTTAGTCATCAGGGAAATACAAATCAAAACAACCCTGAGATTCTACCTCACACCAGTCAGAATGGCTAAGATCAAAAACTCAGGTAACAGCAGATGCTGGTGAGGATGTGGAGAAAGAGGAACACTCCTCCATTGCTGATGGGATTGCAGGCTGGTACAACCACTCTGTAATTCAGTCTGGCGGACCCTCAGAAAATTGGACATAGTACTACTACCTGAGGACCCAGCTACACCACTCCTGGGCATATACCCAAAGATGCTCCAACATTTAGCAAGGGCACATGTTCCACTATGTTCATAGCAGCCATATATTTATAATAGCCAGAAGCTGGAAACAACCAAGATGTCCCTCAACAAAGGAATGGTTACAGAAAATATGGTACATTTACACAATGGAATACTACTCAGCTACTAAAAATAATAACTTCATGCAATTCCCAGACAAATGGATGTAACTAGAAAATATCGTCCTGAGTAAGGTAACTCAGTCACAAAAGAACAAACATGTTATGTACTCACTGATAATTGGATATTAGCCCAAAATTTCGGAATACCCAAGAATCAATTCACAGAGCATATGAAGCCTAAGAAGAAGTCCAATATGTGGATGCTTCAGTGCTTTTTAGAAGATGAACAAAATACTAACAGAAGGAAATATGGAGACAAAGTGTGGAGTAGAGACTGAAGGAAATCCCATCCAGAGACTGTCCACCTGGCTTCCATCCCGTATACAGGCACCAAATCCAGACACTATTGTAGATGCCAGGAAGTGCTTGCTATTGGAATCCTGCATAGCTGTCTCCTAAGATACTCTGCCAGAGCCTGACAAATACAGAGGCAGAAGGTCACAGAAACCATTGGACTCAGTGTGGGGTCCCAGATGGAGGTGCTGGTAAAGGGACTGAAGGAGATAAGGGGGTTTGCAGCCACATGCAGGGAGCAACAGTGTCAACATGCCAGACCCGCCGGAGCTCCAGGGGACTAAACCACCAACCAAAGAATACACATGGAGAGACCCATGGCGCTGGCTACATATGTGGTAGACAAGGGCCTTGTTGGATCTCAGTGGGAGGAGAGGCCCTTGGGCCTGAGGGTGTTAGATGCCCCAAGTTTGGGGAATGCCTGGGCAGGAGGATAGGAGTGGGTGGGTGGGTAAGCACCCTCATAGAAGTACAAGGAGGCAGGATGGGATAGGGGGTGTCTGAAGGGAAGAGCTGGAAAGAGGAAAACATTTGAAATGTAAATTAAGAAAATCAAAACAAAACAAAAAACAAACAAAAAAAGAATGTTAAAACAAGTGATGCAAGGTCAAATTGTGAGTTACAAGGAAATGGCCTATATTCTCCTTGAAACAGCTTTCCTGATCTCTCTCTCTCTCTCTCTCTCTCTCTCTCTCTCTCTCTCTCTCTCTCTCTCTCTCTCTCTCTCTCTCTCTCTCTCTCTCTCTCTCACACACACACACACACACACACACACACACACACACACACACACAGCTTTCTCTTTCTCTTGTTATTCTAAAAACTCTCTGCTTAGCTCATCTTTTGCATATCAAAAGCCCAGACTTTTATTTACTTTTCAACTTAGTTATTACTCCAGTTTCTCTTTTGATTGTCCCAGGAATCAGCATCCCAAGACCCCAGTCGCTGTAGTGTTAGAAGATGACAGCAATCACCTTTTTTTTTTTTTAACATTACAAAAGCATTCAGAAATCTGCTGGCTTTTCTTAAGCACAGACAATAAGGTAGCTGGGTGGGACAGTGCCCTGAAATTATCATTCCTATCATACCCAGGTCAGACCCTAAACTCCGTCTGTCCCAGACTGACCTTGAACTCTGGAATCTGCCAGCCTCTGTAAGCACAAACAAAAAAATTAGCTTGGTGAGAACTTGCCTTGGGATCACCACTCCCTAAATCTCTTTATCTCTCTGTCTTAGGTTTTACTATTCTGAACAGACACCACGTCCAAGGCAACTCTTACAAGACAATATTTAATTGGGGCTGGCTTATAGGTTCAGAGTTTCAGTCCATTATTATCAAGGTAGGAGCATGATAGTGCCCAGGCAGGCATAATACAGGAGGAGCTGAGAGTTCAATATCTTCATCTGGAGACTACTAGGAAAATACTGACTTCCAGGCAGCTAGGATGAGGGTCTTAAAGCCCACACCCACAGTGACACACCTACTCCAACAGGTAACACCTACTTCAATAGGGCTACATCTTCTAATAGTGCCACTCTCTGGGCCAAGTATATACAAACCATCACATCCTTAATACCTTTCTGACAAGCTGGCTCATAATGCAGCTGCCTCCATTCTTTTAGATTTATGAAGCTCCTTATACAATTCATATTGCATCCTTATATTTTGCACAGTTGAGACATTGTATACTTTTGAACTCTTGTTTTCAAAATTCTTTCCACAGCATTAAGAGCTGTGCTAAATGTCTCAGGGTTTACCATTTTGCTGAGATATTAGACACACCGTTATCTCCCAGTGTCTGATTATCATGGAGTTATTTACCTTGCCAGAGAGGACATTCCCCAAAGGAGGAATGTGAAAATATGTACAATATTATTCAAAGAAGCTTTACCCCTACAGCACCCAAAAACATTTCTAGAGTCCCACACATTGCTGACTCCAATGACCTGGGCGGAAGGGGATTCAATGGCAGAGAACAGAGACTGAGACAGCCCCTACTTTACTTGCTAAAAGACCCACATGAAGATCAAGCTACACATTTTCTACAAATGTGTAGGGACCTATGTCTAGCTCCTGCTTGTTCCCTGGTGAGGCCTAAGTTCTGTGAGACCCCATGGTCTCAGGTTACTTGGTTCTGTGGGTGTTCTTGTGGTATCCCTGACCACTAAAACTTTCTAACTTCTATCTCCTATTCTTCTACATGCCCAAGCACCTGTATAGAAAGAACTCACACATTCTGGATGAAAAATGAGCTCTAATCTTTATTCCATAGAGAAACAAAAAGCTTCTACCCTTTCATTGCTAAATGAATTAAATCCAAGTCTATAAGCAAAAATCTTTGTCCTCTTTAGTAAGACTAAGCCTACCTTAGCAAGCCAACCATAGGAACCAGGGCCAGATGGCCTCTTAGAGATAGCCATGGAGGCTGGGCGAGACCTCTGTTGCCAGCACCTAGTTGAACCAGGTGTGGGTTTTTAAAAATTACATGCTATAATCATAAGTAAATTTTGTCCCTTTTCTTTTCTCTTTTTTAAAAGAATTTATTTATTCTTGATTACATTGTAGCTGTCTTTAGACACACCAGAGGAGGGCATCAGATTCCATTACAGATAGTTGTGAGCTACCATATAGTTTGTGGGAATTGAACTCAGGACCACTGGAAGAGCAGCCAGTGTTTTTAACCACTTGACAGTCTCTCCAACCCCCTTTGTACCTTTTCTAGGGAAGTAGTTCCAAGTATCTTTATTTTTTTATTTTTTTTTACAAAAGTTCACTAAAAGTTCAAACATACATTCAAAACAAAAATTGAAAAAGAAGTTTACATGTGCATCCATTATAAACAGAGATGCTTGCATATATATATCCACTAAGAGTAATTATCTGGGTAAAAATTAATTTTTTTGTCAATGGATCCACAGGTTCACGGAGGGTTAAAGATCATAACTTTTTTATCTAAGTTGACACTGAAGTTTTGTATAGATAAACCCAGTCAATATTTTACTTTCCGTCCTTGCACCATCAGTGAATTGTTAGTTCCCTTTTACGACCTTTGGGTATTTGTTTTACAACCTCTTTGAATGTGTTTTAAGTTGTAAATGCCTGCTTTCTATCTCAGAAACAATTAACTCCTGATACATGAAGACTGGCAGAGTTCTAATTGTAATTTTCATATTAGGGGAGCTTTAAAAGCAGTCTTATTATAAAAGGGCTTAATAATTGCTATTATAATTTTAGGAATTCTTATAGAATCATCATTAAGAATTAAGACGTCATCTATTTGTGAATATATAACATCACTGTAAGACAGTACATCTTTTTTTTTTATCTACAGAAATCTGCCCAATAGGGTGGGCTAATTCTCAGGGACTAAACATTAATTTTATAAGGACAGAAATGGCATATCAGCCGCAAGAAGCAATCCTGAGATAAAGTCTCTTTGGGACCTTGCCACATAGAGCTACCCCATTGCAGACAATGCAAAAGCAGTGGGCCATCTCAAGGAAGACAAATTACTAGCCTTAGCCTATTGTAGATGTCTCCTGACACTGCAACTGATATTTGCCTCTGTATCTCTGAATCTGCCTCCACCCACTGTAGGATGAAATCTCTCAGGAGATAGTTAAGTTAGGTTCCTGTTTTCAAGCATAGGAGGGAATCATTAACAGTGCAAAGTGTTGGCTCTCTTACATGGGATGGATCTCAAGTAGGAACAGTCATTGGGTCACTGTCCCCTCAGTCTCTGTTCCATCTTTATCCCTGCACATCTTGCAGGCAAGACAGACTTTGGATTCAAGGTTTTGTGGGTGGATTGATGTCCCCTTCCCTCCTCTGTAAGTCCTGCTGGTCTACAGGTGACCAAATCAGTCTCTATCTCTCTATCTGGTAGGAATCTCAGCTAGGTTCACCCCTTAGACTCGCCAAATCCTCTCCTGTCCTAGGTCTCCAGCTGGTGACTTCTTAAGATGACTCCCTGAGCCAATTTCCATTCACCCATTCTTTTCTTACTCCCTCTCTCTCTGCACCTGATCGCCATCCCTGTTCCCCTCTTTACCTCCTCTTCTACTCAGTTCCCTCTCTCCATCCACCTTTTATGACTACTCAGTTTCCCTTATGGCTAAGATCAAAAACTCAAGTGAATGCATATGCTGGCTAGGACGTAGAGCAAGAGAAACATTTCTCCAATGCTGGTGGGAGTGCAAACTCATACAACCACTTTGAAGTAACCCAGAGCCAGAAAGACCTCCATTGTGTATACTCACATATAAGTAGATGTCAGCTACAAAGTGCAGGACAGCCATGCTACTATGCACAGATCCAAAGGAACTAGGCAATAATGAGGTCCCAAGGGAGGATGCACAAATCCCACCCAGAAGAGTTGGTTTATTCTTAAATCATATAGATTGCAGGGGTTGATCTCAAGTCATCAGGTTTGGGAGCAAGCACCTCTTTGTGTTTTGTTTTGTTTTGTTTTGTTTTGTTTTGTTTTGTTTTGTTTTGTTTTGCTTTGCTTTGCTTTGCTTTGCTTTGTTTTGTTTTGTTTTGTTTTGTTTTGTAGGCTTTGGAAGACAGCTGAGTAGAGAAAGGATCAGGATAATTATTAAAGGGGATTCTTAGAATTTTGAAATTTAAAATGAAGCACAAAGTTCTGATGGCTTGAGTTTATTGTTGGGACACGTGCAGTAGAGGGAGATAATAGATAGATAGATAGATAGATAGATAGATAGATAGATAGATAGATAGATAGATAGATAGAATTTCTAATAAAATTTTTAACAAAATATTTCTTTTGTAGCTCTCCAGTATCCAAAAATTAACTGAGGTAGAGTGCTTTGGGACTGAGAAGAGGGAAGCTTCTGAAGTTTGAATGCTGAGCAAATCAGGATGAGAAACTTTGAGTTCTAGACAGAAATGTAAAATGTCTAGAAATAACAGGGTATGTGTTAAGAAAACTCTAAACTACAGTTTAGTAAATCGAGTGGCTTCCTAAATGGATGGTATGAGTTTTTATATCTTTGTCCAATGAGATAAAGGCAGAGGGAGAGTTCTCTGGAGACAACTAACCAAGGAAATGTTGGTCCTCCCAGATAAATCTGTGGTTTATCTTACCCACAATGCTTGAATCGCTCAACTGTGTTGTAGAAATATGTGAACATTAACAAAAATGCCAGTGTAACACAACTGTATTCATTTCCTCACTCAAAAATCAATCTATTGGTCCTCATCCTTTCCAGATGTTGCCCTTTCAGTGCCGTGCTTAAAGTAATCACTTTATGTGAAAACAGCAAAGACAGCTAAAATATTTCCATCAAGGAACTGGAAGCAAATTGACTTTGGAAAAAGAGACCATAGCATCTTGTTTGGGGCACATCAGGCTTTCTATTAAAAAGTTTACATCATTTCCTGGCAATGCAAACACTCTGTAAAAATTGGACTCGGGGACTCAGGCTGCTGTCCCAACCCTACTGATAATGAGCGATGTGAGTTTGTGTGAGTCTTTGCTTAACATTAAGCCCCACTTTCCTTATCTGTGAGAGTTTTACACGCTTCTTCTAATCCATGCTGCTAAATTTAGTTCAACTGGTTTCAACAGAGACTTGACCTAATATATGCACCACTGATTTATTGCTAGAAGTCATTTAACATTTGGTATCTTAACCTTCCTGGATCCCACTACACTGTTATAATTTACAAAATGGAGATATAAATCCCAATCATATATACCTCACAAGAATATTGTAAGAATAAAGTAGGATAATACCCAGAAAGTGCTGGTTACAAGATGCACTATCATCAACTGATTGTCTCCAACCCAAAGGTCTGGCACAAGAAAATCGGCAAGAACAAAACTCTTCAAATGTGCTGGGGCTTGTATCACCAGTGTGCATCTTACAGGATTCATGAAGGGCATATCTTCTTGGCTTTCTCATTGTGGAGGATTAGGTTTTACACAACGTATCCACTCTAGCATTGCAATTTCTCTGAGTCTTAAAATCCCTTCATCAACACTAAGGGAAGGAACATTAGGCATCTAGTCTATCTTTTGATAAACACATCAGCCAACTATTCAAACAAATTTCTGACACTTTTTTTTTTTAACTGTGCAAGCTTCTATATTAAATCTAGAATCTCCAATCAGAGGGCTCATGTCAATAAATTCACCCTGATCTAGTTTTGTGTTCCTTCCAACATTATCCCACACCCTTAAAATCCATTCCCACACATATTTCCCAGACTTCTGCTTGAATGAATTAGCAAACTCATTAAGGTCCTTAGTAGTGTAGCACATTTGCTCATGGACTACACTTTCTACCTCCCCTCTAGGGACCTGCTTTGCCTTGAATCTGGTTATAGGTCTAGAAGAAACTATTGGTAGGCCTTGAGGAACATCAGTATTGTCTTGCCCAGCATTTTCTTCAGAGAAAGTCACTACTGGTTTATCAGACTCTGAGGGATTAATTTCCTAATGTGAAAAAGGCATTATTTCAAGAGGTGGTCCTGAGGTTACTACTTCCTCAGGTGAGGTGAATCCTTGAGGATCTGAAAATTCAAAATCTCAGCTTCAATAGAGTCCTCCCACACACCTGCATCCCAAGTTATAGAACACCATTCTTTGCCAATTAATGCCCTTACTTTTACTGATGACACCTTTTGAGGCTGAGACTTGAATTTTCTCTGTAATTCAGCCAACCTTATAGTGAGGGTTTCAATTTGATTTTCTACAACTCAATCTCTATGGCTGCTGTAGAAAGATTCTCTTCAAGGGCACATTTAGAAACCTTTAGTTAGATAATTTATTTACATCTGGAGCCATTCAATTTTATCATACAGCTCATTCTTTTCCTTCAACAATTTGTTCAGAGATACTAAGACCAACAAGCCAGCAAAATTATTTTCCTATTTTCCCCCCAAAGTGTAGAAAGTTTTGTACACTGGTTCACCTAATTCATTGCCAGTTACAACTGATGGATCAAGATAATCAAAGGCATTAGCATCTTTAGGTTTCAATATTCTCCAAGCTCCTAGGAGAGAGGGTATCTGGAGAGGTTTCAGTAGCTGAAGGTGCTGGTGAATTATTAAGCCAATTTTAGATTCTTAAAAGATTCATCCTTATTCTTCTGCTCCTCTTGAGCCATTCCCAGTGCCAACTTCTGTATTAGTCAGGAGTCTCTAGAGTCACAGAACTTATGAAATGTCTCCATGTACTAAGGGAATTTGTTGTGATGAGTTACAGTCTATAGTCCAACTCCCCAAAAATGGTCAGCTATGAATGGGAAGTCCAAGAATCTAGTAGTTGCTCAGTCCCATGAGGCTAGTTGTTTCCATTGGTCTTCTGTAGAAGTAGATTCCAAGAGATGTTCTGGCAAGTAAATGCAAGCAGGTGAAGAAAAGAGAATCTTTCTTCTTTCAATGTCCTTATGTAAGTATCCAGCAGAAAGGGTGGCCCAGATTAAGGGTGTGTACCACCACACCTGGATCTGGGACTTGTTTTGACCCAGGCTGACCTTGAACTTAGAGATCGACTTGCCTTAGTCTCCTGGGATTAAAGGCTTGCACTACCTTTCCAGGACCTAAGCCCTTCATAGCCACTATACCAGGAATAGCCATTACTGACATTCTAGATTTCAATGAAAATGAATGAAGGCACAACATACCCACACTTAGTATACACAATAAAATTAGTGCTAAGAGGAAAGTTCATACTACTAAGTGCCTTCATAAAGAAATTGAAGAGTTCACATACTAACAATTTAAAAGTATATCTGAAAGCTCTAGAAAAAAAAAAGTAGCAAACACACTCAAGAGGAGAAGACTTCAGGAAATAATCAAACTCAGGGCTGAAATCAATCAACTGGAAACCAAGAGAACAATTTAAAGAATTAAAGAATCCAAGAGCTGGTTCTTTGCAGAAATCAACAAGATGGTGAAACTCTTAGTCAAACTAACTAAAAGGCTGAGAGACAGTATCCAAATTAATGAAATCAGAAATGAAAAGGGAAATGTAACAATTGACACTGAGAAAATTCAAAGAATCATCAGGTCTTACGTCAAAAGCCATTATTCCCCAAAATTGGAAAATCTTGTTGTGGATTGGTTCTAATGCTATTTGTATTTCTTTGGCTCCCATAATTACAGGGAACTGGCACATCTGATTGTAAGACATTGAGGGTTCCTGCCCCCAGTTGGCTTTGATTACTGAACCAGCACTTAATGGCTGGGCAGGGAGACAGAGGTGAGACTTTTGATTTCTGAGACAAGGGACCACAAGAGAGGAAGGCTTTAGAATCACCATGACAGGTAATCAAATAGATCAAGTCTGAGAGCTGGAGGGAAGAAAGCATACAACCATGTATGGGTCGAGCAGGCCCAGGGGCCAATTGGGTCTGGGGTAGGGGAGATGAAATATAGATTTTAATAAGTAATAATTCAGGAATATTGGGGAGTTAGCCACAGGATTAGTGTGTTAGCTGCAGGAAGGTTTGGAAGTTCCAAGCCACTGAGGTGCTTAGGGCTTATTAAAATTAAAGACTTTCTCTCTCTTTCTCTCTCTCTTTCTCTCTCTCTCTCTCTCTCTCTCTCTCTCTCTCTCTCTCTCTCTCTCTGTGTGTGTGTGTGTGTGTGTGTGTGTGTGTGTGTGTGTTATGAACAAAACATTTGGGCAAGTGTAGAGGAGGTACACCTACCCATTGGGGAATTAACAGCAGATTAACAATTTACTACTTCAAAAATCTGAATGAAATAGATGATTTTCTAGACAGACACCACATACCAAAGTTAAATCAAGAATAGATAAACTATCTAAATAGTCTTATAACCCCTTTGAAAACAGAATCAGTCATTAAAAATCTCTCAATCAAATCAGTAGCCTTCCTATACTCAAAGGAAAAACAGGCTGAGAAAGAAATTAGGGAAATGACACCCTTCACAATTGTCACAAGCAATATAAAGTATCTTGGTGTGACTATAACCAAGCAAGTGAAAGATCTGTACAGCAAGAACTTCAAGTCTCTGAAGAAAGAAATCGAAGAAGACCTCAGAAGGTGGAAAGATCTGCC
>CM052705.1:15428956-15477518 GCA_028551405.1 Uromys caudimaculatus | reverse complement strand
TCCTGAGTGAGGTAACTCAGTCACAAAAGAAGGAACATGGTATGTACTCACTGATAAGCGGATATTAGCCCAAAAGTTCAGAATGTCCAAGTTTCACTTAACAGTAACCGCTGGACTGAGAGTGAGGTCCCAGATGGAGGAATCGGAGGAAGGTCTGAAGGAGCTGAGGGTATTTGCAGTCCCATGGAGGGAGCAAGAGCGTCAATGGTCCTGATTCCCACCCTCCCCCCCAGGTAGTCCTGGAGTTTGGACCACCAACCAAAGAATACACATCTATGGACTCATGGGTTGGACCACATATGTGGCAGAGGATGACCTCGATGGCCAACAGGGAGAGAGGAGAGGCCCTTGGGCCTGAGGATGTTAGAGGCCCCAGTAAAGGGGAATGTTAAGGTGGGAATATGGGGATGGGTGGGCGGGTGGGTGGGAGGTGGAATTCCCTCATAGAGGCAGGTTGGGGAGGGGATAGGGGGTTTCCAAAGAGGAGACCCAGAAAAGGGGAAACATTGGAAATATAAATAAAGTATCAAAAATAAATAAATAAATAAATAAATAAAAAACAAAAAACAAACAAACAAACAAAAAAATATCTCAGGGCCAGATGATCTTGGCACAGAATTCAACCAGACATTCAAAGAAGACCCAATACCAATACGCCCTAAACTATTCCACAAAACAGAAACTGAAGGAATATTGTCGAGATCATTCTCTGAGGCTACATTCACTCTGATACATAAGCTACGCAAAGACTCAACAAAGAAAGATAATTTCAGACTAATTTCTTTTATGGACATCAATGTAAAAATAATAAAATACTTGCAAGTCCAATCCAAAAGCACATCAAAGTCATAAACCACAATCAAGTACGCTTCATCCCAGAAATTCAGGGTGGTTCAATATATTAGAATCCATCTACATAATTATCCATATTAAAAAAGTGAAAGAAAACAAAAAACATGATCATCTCAGTAGATGGTGAAAAGTTCTTTGACACAATTCAACACCCCTTCCTGTTAAAAGTCTTGGAGAGATCAGGGATATAAGGCACATATCTAAACACAATAAAGGCAATATATAGTAAGTCAATAGCCAAAATCAAATTAAATGGAGAAAAACTTAAAGCAATTCCACTAACATCAGGGAAAATACAAAACTGCCCAGTCTCATCTGATCTTTTCAATATACTACTTGAAGTCCTAGCTAAAGAGATAAGGACAGCAACCTACCCGCAAAACTTTCAACCCAAAATGTGTCCTACCTACAAGATGTGCAGGGACAAAGATGGCACAGAGATTGAGAGAATAGCCAAAAAATGACTGCCCAACTTGAGACCCATACAGTGTGATAGAGCCAACCATGGACACTGTTAATGATACTCTGCTATGCTTACAGACAGGAACCTAGCAAAATTGCCTCCTGAGATGCTACACCCAGCAACAGATGGAAACAGATGCAGAGACCCACAGTCAAACATTAGATGGAGCTTGGAAGTACTGTGAGAGGCGGCCGAAGGATTGAAGGACCTGAAGGGATAAGAACTCCACAGGTAGACCAACAAAGTCACCTAACCTGGACCCTTGGAAGCTCCCAGAGACTAAATCACCAACCAATGAGTGAGCATTGAGATCTAGGTGCTCTGCACATATGCAACAGATGTGCAGCTTGGTATTTATGTGGTTCCCTCACCAACTGCAGCAGGGGCTGTCCCTGAATTTTTTGCCTCCCTGTGGATCCCATTCCCCTAACTGAGCCCCCTTGTCTGGCCTCAGTAGGAGTGGATGCAACTAGTTCTGCAGTGACTTGATGTGCCAGGTTGGGTGATACCTAAGGGAGTTCTTCCCCTTTTAAGAGGAGAAGGGGAGGGGGAACTTGGAGGAGAAGCTGTGTTGAGCAGGGACATGGAGGAGAGGGGTGATAATATTGGAATGTAAAGTGAATAAATAAATTAATTAATGAAAAAAGTAATATTCATTTTCTAAAAAAAGAAAAAGAGAATTAGAGAATTGTTTTAATTTTCTAAAACTTTTAATTAGATATAAACCTTATCTCTTGAAAACTGTTCTATGAGCTTTCTATAGCTCAGGATTTATAAATTTATTAGATATGGTTAAAAATATACAAAATCTGTAACAAATGTTGACTTAAACTGGTTAGTCATTAGAAGCCTACATAGGTAATCTTAAAGCAAAGACCTAATCCATCAGCGTCTGTAGTTCTGGGCAAATATTCAAATGTGCTAACCATGTCCATGTCCTGTAGTTCTGCTTTTGACTGTTTTTGTTAACTGAAATAAGTCAAGCCAAAACATGGATTTTATTCTTAAAGACTCACCTTGAGAAAGGCTCAAGGATACACTGGAATCGCAAACTCCCAGTGTAGTCTCTGGCCAACCAAAGTTAGGGTCAGCTGAACACCAGAAAGCAGATATTCCTATGTTATGATGCAGCAAGACAATGTCCTAGCAGTCTGACAATGAGAAGTCAGCTCGGGAACTTTGAAATATTCTACCCACCCTCCTCTGAGCACATGGGCACCTCTCCCCTCCTGGAAGAAACACGTTCACATAGGCTGGAAGGGAGGGACTGATTGAACCCCTGCTACCTCATTCCCTAAAGACCAATCAGTTTAAAAGTCACACTGTTCTGCCAATCACATTGTGCTTAATGGCTGCTGCTCTAAAATCCATATATAAGGTCCCTGAATGGGCTCCAAGCGGTCGCCCTCCTGTCTTGGTATGCAAAGCAACCTCAGCATGCTGAATTAATAAATTCCTCTTGCATTTTACATCAATCCCTGACTCCATGTGTTTACTCGGAGGGTCTCTGGTAAGTTAAGACTCCTAGAGTCTTATCCTAAGGTTTATTCAGACTAACAGAGACTGATTTAAGAATGTACATCCAGCTCCCTTGTCTTTGCCAACTTTGTGAAGCTTTAGTTATTTTGATAAAGTGAGTCAGACCAGAAACGATAATATTCTATAATGGTGAACAATCAAAAACTAGGAAAGGGCAGTTGACAGTCTTCCTATGGACTAGATTTCAGATTTAAAGTTTTATTTTGACACTATTTAGTTCAATTCAAGAATTGTAAAAAATTTAAGGTTAAACTTAACAAGGATAAAACTATAGAATCTTAATCTTATAAAAATCTACTAATTGTAAACTATTAAGGATAATGAAGACTTGCAGAATATTAGTCACCATATAAATGATCAAATTCTTTACAAATGTAATTTACTTATAGAAATTCACTTTATTTAGCATCCTGTATATGTTTTCAAGGTTAAACCTAGAATAAGTAACTAAACACAAATTAAATTTATTTAAAATAAGGTATACTCAATAAATAGTCCTCCAAAATTTCTGAGGTCTATTGAATATGGTATTTAAAAATGTTTAACTGAGAAAACTTCCTATGACAGACAGAGATCCCGCTCCTAGCACCAACTTTAAGGTCTCCAAAGAAGACAGATGGGGCAGGACAAGTCCACCTAGATTGTGGGAAAAACTGTTTCACTTCTTACCTAGAGTCTTCCAGGACTCTGCATAAACTGTGGATACTGCTGAGTTGACTGCTCTATCTACCTAATTAAAATAATGCCAGTTCCCTAGCTTCCTCCTCTACAACAAAGTCTCCCAGGCCTGGGTCTGGTACCCAGAGGTTAATGTTGTCTTTTGTGGTAGCTGAAAATTTAATGCTACCTGATATGACGTCAGAAGACCTACAACTATTGCCCCCAATGAAGCTGTCAGGACCACAGGAATTTGGGCAACCATCTAGGTAGTGGATACATCTCTGTCATTTTAAATAATACATAGGCCATTTGGATTATACTTACTGCTATAATTTATCCTTCTAAGGTCTCTGATGGTGTTGCCGACTAGCTGTAGCTTCATTAATTTAACAGCAGCTGCCTGGCCAATGCATTTTCCATTTAAAAACTAGGCCTTACTTTTCTAGAGCTATTCGTTCACTTGATAAAAGGAAGGCAAACTCACAGGTCCGTTTGCCTTTAACAGGCTTTGTCTTAAAGATAAACAGGTTTCAGATATAACTTTTACTATTTAAAGGAACTTGCTTTCCAAAGACTGCTCTTAGTAATCAACACTTTATGTTTATCTAATGGTAAATAATTGAATAAAAAGTTCAAGGTTTAAAAAAATTATAAAGATCAAAATAATTTATATTATAAACAACAGAGAATCTAAAAGGTATATTATGAGTATCTGTAAAAATGACTAAGGTATATAAATACAAATTACTCTATACTATTGTTACACTAAAATATCAAAAGTTCAAAGTTTTAGCATTAATCAGTGGAGTTCTGGTAACTGGTAAGCACTGACTAATTTTAGTCACAAGTTTGATTTTAAATTCCCTCTGGTTATCTTCTAATATAGACTTAAAGATGCTTCTCAACATGCTAAAAACATCTTTGTCCAATTTATATATCTATCCCTCTGGACAGAAAAAAAATGTTCCCACTTTTTGAGCCAATGTCATAGATTTTGCTGTAACTCACTGGCATGAGTCTACTCCAGCTTTTTTTACAGTTGCTGTTATCTGTTTGTTTTATACAATATGGATTTCAATACAAGTTACAAACAATGGTAAGGTAAGCTTCAGGGAGTTGAAAAAAATCCTAAGACTTTGATCCACCTCTCACAAGTCAAATGAACTCCAGATGAGAACTCCTGTCAATCAGTAGCGTAAGCTTCTCTGCCTATTACCTATTGCTGAGGGCAAAGCTCCAAATATAAAAGTTTCCTCTAAGTTCTTAACTTTACCTTCTGTCCCTAGTCTATATCTCTTATGACAGAGTTATACACAACTGGGAGACACCATCCAGAAATCAGCTGTAGACCACAAACTACTCCAAAGGTGATCTACAATGTGCCACCCCCAGGTAGTTCTACAAAATCAGTAATCCCTGGACTTGCTGAAAGCTGATGTAAACCAGTCCAGCAGATGTAATTTTTTTCCCCTCTCTCTTCAGCTGTGTCGGCAAACCAGATGCTTCTGATGAATATTTCATTGTCCTAATTACCTCATAGCCATTGGCTAATATTCCAGCCTTCCTGGGCCCTGACAATGGCATCTTAATTTCAGCAGGAAGTAGTTACAGAGAATGCATCATCCCTTGTCTTCATCAAAGGACTAGAATATTAGATCTAGGGAAAGTTCCTGGTAAAGGGGATACAATGGCTATTTATATTTAACTATTGGCATACCAAGATTATATGCCCTTAAAATATTTGCTGTATCTATGCTAACCAAACAGGTATAATTTATGAATGAGTAATGAGTCTTTTGATGAATCACATTTTGTTTCCTCCAGATAAAAAATGCTGAGACCCTATCAAACATTTGATGGGGACACATAAGACAAGGAGAGGAATGAAGAACAAGCCTGGGTCTATCTTAGACATAAAAGTCATCTTATAGTAAAGACCAAATAGGTTTATTCTTTTTTATTATTATACCTCTGTTTATCAAGGATTGAGTTATGCCCCACCTGTAATTTTAACTACAGATGGTTCTAAGTTACCTATACCAGGAATGACAATCATGTCTTTGTTTCAAAAGTTCATAACTATCTTGCAACCCTACCTGTGTTTCAAAAGGGTTGTTATAGCTATTGTTATGACTATCTGTTGTTACAACCACCTTCAAATCATGTCTTTGTTTTAAGAAATTGTTATGACTAGCTTAATATACTTATGTTCTGCTATTATAGCCCCACTGATTTTGTCTGCCAAATCTCGAATTTGGAAACTCTCTATCCCTCAGGTATAAAAGCCTTATCTTCCTCACTTTGAAGGTTTATCCTGCAGACCCTGTCTTATGGGAGGCAGTCCATGTACATGAATAAAAGGCTTAATTTAATTAATTAGGCCATGATGATTTTTGTTGATGGACTTTCTCCTCTTGTGTTTAAGATTAACAGGGCTAACAGACATTTGTGCAGGTCTCCCTGAAAATTACAAAAACACAAAGGAATAAAGAAAAAGAAGGAAATGAAATAAAAACAGACTGTATTCAGAGTCTAAGCACATTTGTTTGCACTCCTTTTCTCAATGTTCAGGGTTTGATAAATCCCCTGAAGAAGCCCAAAGTAGCCATGTCTTTTTTTTTTTTTTTTTTTGATTTTTTTCAAGACAGGGTTTCTCTGTGTAGCCCTGGCTGTCCTGGAACTCACTCTGTAGACCAGGCTGGCCTCGAACTCAGAAATCTGCCTGCCTCTGCCTCCTGAGTGCTAGGATTAAAGGCGTGCGCCACCACTGCCCGGCTATGGCCATGTCTTAAAATCCATACCAAGGTTCATGAACATTTACAAGTCACAGAGCCATGAAAAAAGAAGAAGAACATAAAAACCTGGGTGTCTGAGAACAAAGTGACAAGAAAGATGACATGAAATAGCATCTGAATGGAAATTTCTCACCATCTAAAGGAAATTCCCACTGACCAGGCCAAATCTCTGGAGAAGAAATCCTACCTCATATATAATGAGTGTAGCCAAGCTAGCAATACCAGCAGTATACCCTTCCCTACCAGATGTGCTGACTCCATAAAATTTAAATATATCCCTGGGAGCATGGGATCTACATAAGCTCGTACACACACACACACACACACACACACAAACACACATACACACACACCACACACAAACTCCTTTTCAGGAGTTCCTTCTTCCATATCCATCCTATCCTAGTCAATGGCAGGCCACCAAGACAATTTCATAGTGACACTGGGTTGTGTGAACTGAGTCATTTGAGAATATGTGGGCAAAGAAAAAGAAAAATCAGGTTTTCTCATGACATTGTTTTCTCATCCACTAGAAGCACCCGGTGGGCTTAGGTAATGTTTTTGTTTGTGTGGATTGCTGTCTATATGCAGGTGAGGGCAGGTGTAATATAAAACTAGAGTCTGTGATTGGGCAATGAAAAAGGAAGGTGGGGCTGAGAGTTTCAGAGACAGAGGATGGGGGACAGACAGAGAGGACAGAAAGACAGAGAAGATGGTGGAAGAGGACGAACCAGATCCACATGGCTTGAAATAGCCACAGGTAGCTATGAATATCATAGAAGGGATAGAATAATACTGGACAATTTGTTCAATTTAGGTGGGCAGCTTGTGTCAATATCAGTTGCCTCTGAGTTCATTGTGTGGGCGTTTTGTGAGTTGAGAATTTACTGTCATAAATCTGACTGATTAAATTAAATTACAAGCCTTTTGAGTTTTGATTTTACTGGGTTCCAGGGATTTGTGAAAGCTAGCCACAGGGGGCAGATGGCTGGGAAGATACAAGCAACATGTTTGTGTGTTTGTTTGTTTGCTTGCTTGCTTGCTTGCTTGTTTGCTTGTTTTGTTTTATTTTGATTTATTTTGTTTGCTTGCTTGCTTGTTTTCCAGAAAGGGTCTGGCTGTCCTGGAATTCATTATAAGGATGTTGACAAACTCACAGAGATCTGCCTGCCTCTGCCTATGAATGCCTTGATTAAAGATGTGCACCATTACACTGCATTTTGAAGTCAAACTCTATACATGACAGGCACAAAAATGCATTTTCCTACCAAAAGTGAAAGGGGGATAGGTGCCTGGGCTGCTTCATTATTGGTAGAAGATGATTAAAAGATATCAAGAAAGAAGCTATATCATTAACACAAGTCAGTCATCACAGAGCTATAGCAGGGGACACAGACATCTCTGAAAAACAAGTTGCATAATTTTGAAGAGTGTGGGACTCAGTTCCAAACTTATTTCATTAGAGAGCTGAATGAATTTGGAGTAAGTGAAATTACTACATCACAAAAGCATACAAACCTGTAGCAGCTCAGAACTTCATGGTTGACAAGTGCATTCATTTGCAACTCTGCGTGTAGGAGACCTCAGAGCCAATTCAGTCAAGCTGCAAAATCACAGGAAGTACTTTGGAGTTAATTATCACCTATGTACACATGGAAGCATGAACTGAAGAGGAAAGAGGAAGAAAACGGGAAGTTAGGGGGTGAGGGATGCTGAAGGTAATATAGGGAGAGTAGGAGGGAGAGTGGAAAGGAATATATGATCATATTTCTTATACATAGATGAAATTGTTAAAATAAAGAGATTTTTTAAAAAAATAATCAGTGTATAAATAATTTCACTGGCAGTGGATCTCTGCAGCAGTTTAGACCTCTCTACCAAGCGGTCTTTCCCATAGCAGAAACTTAGTAAGAAATCAGTATAGCCGGGCAGTGGTGGCGCACGCCTTTAATCCCAGCACTTGGGAGGCAGAGGCAGGCGGATTTCTGAGTTCGAGGCTAGCCTGGTCTACAGAGTGAGTTCCTGGACAGCCAGGGCTACACAGAGAAACCCTGTCTCGAAAAAACAAAACAAACAAACAAGAAATCAGCATAAATGGACATCATTAATTTCACTAGCTCATTTCTACAGGTTTCCTTTGAGTATTGAAAGACGCGATCAGTCTTTCTTCCAGGGAGGGCCCCTCTCAAAGAGACACGGAGGCAGCTGTACATGCAATTTGCAAGAGGTTTATGTTTATTAACCAGAGCTCTGGAGCCGCCCTGCACTGTGAGGAGAGGCAACCTCATGGGATTTTACACAAGTCTTTTTATACATTTTAGAGGGCAGAATACAAGCACAGTAACCTGGTGCATTTTCATTGGATAGCGCTCTTAACCTTTAAACCCATTGGTTCCGGTCTGTGTGAGGGTTATCATGTTCTTGCAGCTCCTTTGTGGTCTGGTGAGTTGGGGTCCAGCACAATTACCGGAAGGGGGGTGGGCGCACTCCAGGAGGCAGGGTAGGGCATTGGACCACCTTATGATCGCCTTGTGATTGAGTATATTGGAGCCTAGCACAATTACCAGAAGGGGGTTTGGGCGCATTCCAGGAGGGGTGGTAGGACGTTGGAGCTTGGGTCTCTCTATCTGATCTCTTTCTCATTCCCCGCTTTTCTTTGGAACTATTTCAATCTTGAAATTAAAGATCATCTTGTTTAATGCGCTGATACTGCTGCCTGATCATCATAATTTGCACTACACTAATGCGCTCTCTAATAAAGGTAACTAATTTATTAAAAAGAATAGGTCCAAGCGATAGTATAATCAGCAAGCTAATCACTGAACCAAGGAAAAGGAGAAGGTAAGGCAAGATTCCATTCCAGGCGCTCCACATGGGGTTATCAAAAAGCTCTTGGCTCCTCTTTTCTAACTCTTCTTGGTGTTTTCTGATCCTATCTCACACAATCCCGGACTTGTTTGCATAAAAACAACATTTTTTTTGGTAAGATACACATATCTCCCTTGTAGCAGTAAGTAGATTTAGACCGAGTCTGTTTTGGAGAACAACTTTGGCCAGAGAATCTACCTTATCCTGTAGGTCTTTAACAGACTGGTACACCATATTTACATCATCTAACAGTCTCTGGGATTGTTTAGTATACATGTCTATTGCTATCCCCATACCAGTCAAGCTAGTGGCAAGGGCTCCACATATCCCTGGTCCTGTGAGCAGGACCAGGTAGGGACGGTTCCACTGAGGCTCCAGGGACTGTGTCTGATGTCGTCTCATATACACCGAGTCTCCCACTTGGAAGGTGTGAGATGTGGCGGGAGTCCCAGGAGTGTATGGCTCTGCCAAGGGTTCCCAGAGTTCTCTCTGGATAGTCTGAAGGGCTCTCAACCTAGCATATAAGCCATGGTCATTAAAACAAGTCAACTCTGGGGTGTCGTTAATCTGGGTCAGGGGGGCAGGGGTATACCAAATAATATCTCAAAGGGGGTGAGGCTGAACATAGAGGGAGTGTTCCTAGCTCTCAGTAGGGTTAAAGGAAAGAGCACCACCCAATCCTTGCCAGTCTCCATGGTCAATTTAGTCAAGGTCTCTTTTAAAGTTCTATTCATCCTTTCTACTTGTCCTGAGCTTTGCGGATGGTAAGCACAGTGAAGTTTCCATTCAGTTCCCAAAATGTGGCTAATTTCTGACTTACCTGGGCTATGAAGTGTGATCCATTATCGGACCCAATTACCTTAGGCACTCCAAATCTCTGAAAAATCTCTTCTAGTATCTTTTTGGCTACCACAGTGGCCGTCTCCTTCTTGGTGGGAAAGGCTTCAACTCACCCTGAAAAAGTGTCTACAAATACTTGTACCCATAATTGTCAGGTTTTACATCGGTGACGTCGACCTCCCAATATACTCCAGGCCGGTCTCCCCTAGGTCTCTTACCTCCTTCTACTTTAGTCCTACATGCATTCACCTGCTGGAATGACTGGCATTGATACACAATCTGCTCTATCAGAGGCTTCATGTTGGGGACGAATACACCAGACTTCTTTACAGTCTTTATGAGTTTATCTACTCCAAGATGAGTCCAGTGGTACATCTGCTGAACCATGGCCTTAGCCTGTTCTTGAGGTAGGATGCGTTTCCCCGATTGGTGATACCAAATTCCTTTTTCGTTATTGTAATAGTTGGTAGGATCTTCCTGTATCCACTTTAAATCAGTTTCAGAATAGAAAAGTCTTTTGGAGTCGACCTTGGCAACTAATACTTGTGGGGTGGGAAGTCCTGACAACGCTATTTCTTTGGCCACTTGGTCTGCCAGATTGTTTCCCCTTACAACAGGAGAATCTCCTTTTTGGTGTCCAGGGCAATGGATTATGCTCACTTGGGCTGGTAAAAACAATGCTTTCAGCAAATGGACAATCTCTGGCTTATTTTTAATTTCTTTTCCTCCAGAGGTGAAGAGTCCCCTCTGTTGATAGATTGTCCCATATATATGAGCCGTGACAAAAGCATACCTACTGTCTGTGTAGATATTTATCTTTTTGCCAGCCCCCAATTCAAGGGCTTTTGTAAGGACTATTAACTCAGCCTTCTAAGCCTAAGTACCTTTGGGAAGAGCCTGGGCCCAGATTGTCTGGTGGTCATCTACCACAGCCACCCCTGCTCTCCACTTACCTTCTGAAATGAAACTGCTCCCATCTGTGTACCACGTGTCATCTGCATTTGTCAGAGGAGTGTCAGACAAGTCTTTCCGCCACCCATGTGCTTTGGCCAGGACAGCCTGGCAGTCATGAACAGGCAGGTCAAACTCTGGATCCAGGAGTAAGGTAACAGGGTTTAAGTTTGCCGGGGTTGAAAAAGTGATCTGGTCTGAATTTAGCAAAAGGGTCTGGTAGTGTGTCATCCAGGTGTTGGTCAGCCACCGGTCAGGAGGCTGTCGGACAACGCTCTCCAAGCATGGGGGGCAGTCACTTTTAGTTCCTGGCCTATGGCCAGTTTATCAGCATCTTTCACCAGCACAGCCACAGCAGCCACAATACGAAGACATGAGGGCCATCCAGCCGCCACTGAGTCCAGTTTTTTTTTTTTTTTTTTTTTGACAAATATGCCCCTGGCCTTGTCCAGGGGCCCAGCTTCTGCGTCAGGACCCCTTTCGCTATGCCCTTATTCTCTCGTAGAGGTGGAAGGGCTTGGTCACATCTGGTAACCCCAATGCAGGGGCAGACATGAGGGCTACTTTTATGGCTTCAAATGCCCATTGTTCTTTTGCCCCCCACAAGAAGGGGCTCCCGCTTTTAGTGAGGGGATGCAGGAGGGCTGCCATTTCAGCAAAACCAGGGATCCACAGGCGGCAGAAACCAGCACTTCCCAGGAACTCTCTCATTTCTTTGGGATTTTGGGGAGGTGGTATGTGGAATACAGTAGCCTTTCTGGCGTCCGAGAGCCATCACTGGCCATCCTTAAGCAGATACTCCAGGTAGCTTACCTCTCTTTGGCTGATCTGGGCTTTTTTTTGCTGACACCTTGTAGCCTAGATCCCCAAGTACCTTGAGGAGGTTTTGGGTTCCCTGTAAGCACTCTTTGGTTTCTGCTGCCAGAAGAAGGTCATCTATTTATTGAACAAGACTTATCTTGGGGTTAGCTTCTCGATACACAGTCCAGTTCTGATGGAGACCCTCATCAAATAGGGTGGGGGAATTTTTAAACCCCTGTGGGAGTCTAGTCCAAGTGAACTGTCCGGTTTGATCAGACTCTGAATCTTTCCATTCAAAAGCAAAGTAATCCTGGCTTCTCTTCTCCAGGGGCAGACAGAAGAATGCATCCATTAGGTCGAGGACAGTGTACCAAATTCTGGAGGGAGGCAAAGTACACAACAAATTATAAGGGTTTGGAACTGTTGGGTGCAAGTCGGCAACCTGTTTGTTTACCTATCTGAGATCTTCGACTGGGCGGTAGTCGTCAGTTCCAGGTTTCTGGACAGGCAATAATGGTGTGTTCCAGGCAGACTGGCACTTTCATAGAATGCCAAGTTGAAGGATGCGCTCAGTGTGGGGCCTGATACCCTCTCGGGCTTCACGTGGCATGGGATATTGACAAACCGCTATAGGGTCTGCCTGTGCTTTTAATTGAACGTGCACAGGAGGCTGGTTGACAGCCCTTCCCATACCAGCAGTTTCAGCCCAAGGGAGAGGAAATTCTTTGAGCCACCAATCCTTATCATGGAAATTCTCTTGCTCAGTTTCATATATCTGGTATTCGTACTCCAGTTGGAGGGTGAAAACATGTATGGGCGGCCGTCAGGGCCTTTAACTCTGGTTCCTTCTGGGCCTAAATGGATCTAAGCCCCCATCTTGGTTAGTAAGTTCCTTCCCAACAAGGGGTACAGGCAATCAGGCATGAGTAAAAACGAGTGGGATACCCAGCCCGTTCCTAGATCAACAGATAGTCCATGAGTATTGTTTGGTCCCAGTGGTACCCTGGACCCAAGTCTTTTTCGTGAATAGGGGGCCTTCAGACTCCAGGAGCATGGAGTGTTGGGCCCCTGTGTCTATTAGAAATTGTGTAGGCTTCCTCTCCACTGTAAGGGTTACCCTAGGTTTGGGGAGGGGATTTGAACCCTGTCTTTCCTATTCACTATCATCTTGGACTGCCAGTACCTTGGGGTCACGAGGGCTCTTATCCCACTGGTGGTTCCCCTGTTTCTTTTTGTTGGGGCACTCCTTTAACCAGTGGCCCTTCTCCTTGCAGTAGGCACATTGATCTTTGGAGAGAGGCTCCCTCCTGTCTTTGAGCTTGGGCTTGTGCCCTCTTGCCTCTCGGACAACCATTGTCAAGATCCTCTGTAGATTCTTCTCTTGCCTCCTCTCTCTTT
The DNA here is from genome assembly GCA_028551405.1 of Uromys caudimaculatus. Taxonomy (NCBI): domain Eukaryota; kingdom Metazoa; phylum Chordata; class Mammalia; order Rodentia; family Muridae; genus Uromys; species Uromys caudimaculatus. The sequence continues at coordinate 15,464,351 of CM052705.1, read as the reverse complement.
TCTCTCTCTTTCTTCCTGTTCGTTCGTTTCTCTCTCTCTAATCTCCTCCTCTGTCTCTCTGTTGTGGTACACTTTCTCAGCTGTTTGCACTAAATCTTTTAGAGACTTGTCCTGTAAATTCTTTAGTTTTTGCAACTTCCTCTTAATATCTCTGTTAGATTGATCTATAAAGGTCATGGTCACCGTAGCCTTATCCTCCTCACTATTCCAGTCGTAAGGAGTATACTGGCGGATGACTTCCATGATCCTTTCTAGAAAAGCTGCTGGGGACTCATCGGACCCCTGCATTACTCCCCTAACCTTAGTGAAGTTAGTGGGGTGCCAAGCCGCCCCTTTGAGACCTGCCAACAGAGCCTGACAGTAGATTTTGAGGCGCTCCCTACCTTCAGGAGAGTTGTAGTACCAGTTTGGGCATCTAAGGGGGAACCCCTCGTCTATGGTCACTGGGTTTGGTGAAGGCAGGCCATCATTCCCGGGTACATTTTTCCGGGCCTCCAAGATAATGCGGTCTCTCTCTGCAGTGGTAAAAAGAACCTGCAACAACTGCTGGCCATTGTCCCAAGTAGGCTATTGAGTGAAAAGAACGAACTCTAATAGGTTAATGAGACCCTTAGGGCTATCAGAGAAGGGGGGATTTTGGGATTTCCAGTTGCATAGGTCAGAGGAGGAAAAAGGCCAATATTGGAAGAATTGATTTCCACTTGCATCATGTGGACCCATAGCCAGGAGGGGGAGAGTCACTGAGGTATCTTTGGTATCAGGCGAGGCAGCCCACCAGCTGCGGGTCCCCATAGCTGGTCCAGGCTCTCGGTGTGATGCAGGGGGGGCAGAGGGCTGAGGAGAGAGAGATGGTGGGTAGGGAGGAGGATGATCAAGGAGGAGGTTGGAAGTTCCTGCATCCTGGAGGACTTTCTTCCGTTGAATCGGAGTGCTAGAGTCCTGGAGGGGGAGAAATCTGAGGGGGGGGGAGGATCTGACCCAGAGCGGAGAGTTAGCCGCCAGGTCTTCCCAGACCAAGATGTAAGGGATTTGGTCTGGGTAAGCCGACATTACTTTGTTTTTCATGGCTTGGATCAGGTGGCGGGAGACAAATGTTGGCCACTCGGAAGAGCAAAATATGGTCCATTTAGCCTTCTTAATTTTGAGTGAGAGGTCACGTCCTCTGGCCCTAACGTCAGTCCAATGTGCAAGAGTCAGTTCCAGCAGAGTAGAGACTGTCTGTCCCATCCTTGAAAATGTTAGTCCAACAAGAATACAAGCAGCACAAAGAATGAAAGTAAAAAGTGTGAGTCGTCCACGCCATGAATACCAGAGACAAAACAAGAACAGACTAGGCGGAGGGCGAAGATGCTGCCACCGACAGGGTGTCTCAAGAAGGTGAGACTCAGGCAAACTGAGAGGGTCCAGGGCGTCCCTCAGTCCCTCAGTGGCAGCAGCGTTCAGGTACATCTACCCGCTGCGAACACCACCAGACAGGCTGACCCAGTGGCCCAGAGGCGACACGGAAGTGCCCAGAGTCTCGAAAGCAAAACTGAAAGTAGGTGCCACAGAAGAGAAGGAGGACAGAAAACAGACGAAGAGGGAGACAAATGATACCTGCTCGAGTGTAGCCTCCTAATGCCACTGTCCAGTCCCTGAGAGGAGGAGCTCTGTTTCCTGGCCAATGCACCAAATGAAAGACTTGGTCAGCCTTTCTTCCAGGGAGGGCCTCTCTCAAAGAAACATGGAGGCAGCTGTCGATGCAATTTGCAAGAGGTTTAGGTTTATTAACCAGAGCTCTGGGGCCCGCCCTGCACTGTGAGAAGAGGTGACCTCGTGGGATTTTACACAAGTCTTTTTATGCATTTTAGAGGGCAGAATACAAGCACAGTAACCTGGTACATTTTCATTGGATAGCACTCTTAACCTTTAAACTCATCGGTTCGGGCCTGTGTGAGGGTTATCTTGTTCTTGCAGCTCCTTCATGGTCTGGCATGTTGGGGTCAGCACAATTACTGGAAGGGGGGTTGGGCACATTCCAGGAGGATGGGTAGGGGGTTGGAGCTTGGGTCCCTCTATCTAATCTCTTTCTGGTATTCCTTGAAAGAGCATGCTAGCTCTTTAAAGAGCATTCTCACATGAAGAGAGCTTATCAGATAACAGAAGAAAAAGTTAATAGTGATATGTACTTGTTAGCTTTCTGCTATTGTAACAAAATACCTAAGATGATTATGCTCATTCAAAGCAAGAGGCTTATTTTCTCTTGCAGCCAAGGTTCTCTGTCCTCTTGGCTTGGATTTGTGGTGGTCCATTACTTCAAGATTAGAGCAAGGGCTGGAAAAGCTGCCCATTTATTTACAGCTAGAGTAGTGAAATCAAGAGAGAAAGAAATGAGGGATTCAGCTCTTTAATTTTTTCCTGTCAATAATCCAACTCCCTTCTGTGAGACCCAAACCTCTGGGAACTTCTACCATCTTCCGAGGGACCAGAGCCTGGGTCAAAGACTTAAGATGTGCACTGCAACACGCTCAAAATCCAAACTATACTACAGTGGCCTTCTGAAAAAAAGGCAAAACACTTAAGTGCACACTGAGCACCTGGGATAAACCATACAGGCCAAAAATATAGCTTAAACCTAAGTCTTTTGAATTAAGCCTCAAGAAATCAAGTACCAGTGAGAATGGATCTTCCAGGTAGTCAAAGAATAAATTATTTCCTCACCCCTTCTTTGAGAGCATACTGCTCTTGCAACGACCAATTACATTCTACACAACATTGGAAGTTTTACTGATTACTTTTAATGTTTTTAGGAAGCAAGGTGGGAGGCCCAAAGAACCAAAAAGGCAATTATTTCCTGTTGTCAAAAGTAAACTTCACAGGAAATTTTAAATAACTACAGTGATAAGCTTAAAATTAAAATAAAAATTGTTTTTTTTAAAAATGTATACCTTATTGATAATTTATTTTTAAAATGGTACTAATTAGCAAACAGTATTGCCAATTATGCTAACTCTTTTACTCATTAAAGTCACAGACAAACTGAGAAGAATGTATTCTTGATCTCAAATGGTTTTCTTAGGATTTTCTGGTAAATGCTGAGGATTCTACTGAAAGCATTGGCAAGCTTATAGGCCTTAGACTAGCCAATTCTCAGATATAATAGACAACCTGCTGCATCACACAGTGTTGAGATTTCAGACAAAAATAACTGTTTACTACAAGTTACTTTGACAATGCCTAATCTCTATCAGATATATAACCTTAGTTCTTATCCAGATATTATCAAACACCCCTGGAAGCAGAAGTACCTGCTGTTGAAAAACACAGTGTAGAGATGTATCTTCCATCATTTTCATTTTCCTTGTTATGGGGGTCCTACCAGAGAAGATTGTTTAGACACAGTTTATGCTCAATTGAAAGTCATTACTCCAGTTGGCTGGGACTATATTCAGCTACTTGGGACCCAAGTATCGGCCTGGAACATCTAGACTAAGGGTCTTTTAAAGGCAAAAACCACATCCTGTTATTTTGCTTTGTACAAGCCAGCAGTTTAACTGAGGCCAATAAAGATAAACAGCTGGAGTGGGGACTTTGTACAAGCAGGCAGTTCAACAGAAGGCAAGATAAATTAGCTAGGGCATCTTGACCTTGGGTTCCTATGTTAGAGCTCAGTAATTTTCCACATGATTTTCCATCAAGGAGGTCAAATTCTAATCAAACTTAAAATGTTCTCAGCAAGAGTAGAAAATGGAGGAGTCTCAGCACTATCTTTCACAGTCACAATTCAATATATATAAAAAATTTGCTATTCATAAGATCTAACCATTCAGTGAAAATAACAAAGATATGAATTTATTAAAATTGAGCAGTATCCAAATTTGATATAAAATTTGAGGTAAAAAAAATCTCATACCTACATTCAAATAATAAATCTCATAGGCATGAGTTAAAAGTATCTTGGTTTGGGAAAAAAACTGGCAACAAAACAAAGGTTTCTGTTGGTCGGAAATGAGCTGCATGCTTGTATTTCATATGAAAATATAGATTTTCAAAAACCAGAAGATGCCTTTATTTGTCTGTCGTTCTTTGTGTAAGGTTTAGGCCTGCTGGGCTCTTTGTCCCACTCTACTCCTTCACGTTTGCATCTCTATAACGCCCTGAATGTGGGGGGGAAGAGGACAGATCCCAGGAGGTAGAGGTGGGGGGGGGGGTTTCTCTTCTTCTACAATGCAGGTTCCAGAGACAGAAATTAAGCTTTCAGGCTTTACAGCAAATGTTTTGTTTTGTTCTATTTTTCTCCTCTAAGCCATCTTCTACTAACTATAAAAATGTGGTTTGCAATAACTTAAAAGAATTCAATAAGTTTAGAATGTTTATAGTTGTAATAAAATGCAAACTATAATTTTAAGGTTGGGAAAGAGAAGGCCCAAACAGGATTGAATGGAGGCTGATAGAATTGGAAAGGCTGTCATGTGGGAGAGAGGAATATACTGTGTGGTACAAAGATCACTAGAAACAAGGCACACTGTCATGCAGAGCTGTATACAAGCAAGCATACTTATTCCCTAGTGAAATACACAGCATTGCAAAGAAATGATCCTTTTTGTAGACATGGCTGGATAAAGAATGTTTGGTCTTGGCTGCCACAGAATTGTCTTTTTTGGTAGAAATATAAATATACACCTTAAAATAGTTTCAATCTTAGATCAACAATTTTATGATAGTCATATTCACTGCCTAGCATGTTTTACCCATTCAAAGGAAAGTAATGGTTCTTTTTTAATCAAATACTCCATTTAAAGCTTTTAAATTATTTTTGTTGTTGTTTTGGTTTAGTTTTGTTTCTTTTTAACGATTTATTTATTTTATTTATATGATTTCACTTTAGCTGTCTCAGATACATCAGAAGAAGGCACCAGATTCCATTATAGATGGTTGTGAGCCACCATGTGGTTGCTGGGAATTGAACTCAGGAACTCCCTGAAGAGTAGTTAGTGTTCTTAACTGCTGGGCCATCTCTCTAGACCTTTTTGTTTGTTTGTTTGTTTGATTGATTGATTTCATTTGGTTTTGATGCTGTTGTTTCTAACTTCAAAATCCTATAGGTTGATCCATTTTCTCTTTCTCAATTGACTAAATTTTGTATGAATTCCTACAGTTAGTAATTTTCAAACCTAGACATTAGACCCAGATTTATTGTAAATTTTGTTAGTAAAAAATTACTATTGAGGTATTGAGCTTTGTTGTAAACAGTTTCCATTCAACCGAGCTTGTTTCTGCAGTGTTATATTGACACTATCAATAGCCCATCTTCTCCGAAGTGTCTTTTTTTGTACTCAGTGGAAAAACTCTTACCATTTTTTTCCTAAGGGTGCAATTCAGATGGGGGACTTGAATGTTCTTGTTTCTTACCTCAAATTGCTGTATTGTTTGGAGAGACTGCATTCAAAAAAGGAGTACTTAACACAATCACAATCAAAGCAGATTTAGAACAACTAAGCTTCCTTGAGGAAAGAAAATGCATCAGAAAGAGATCAAAGGTGCCTCCTGTCAGGAAATCATCAAAATAGTAGTTTTCTCCTTTATGCTTAAATATAAGCAGCTATTTCTTGTTGTCTTAGGTATTGTTCATAGTCTTTCTACTATTTTAGAATAGCAGTGACCTTCGAGTGTTACGTGGATAGGAGCTTGCTACATATTGGATATGTGTAGCCTATCTTCAGATTGCTAAATTGAATGTTCCAACTCTTGGGAAAGTTTATATCTAAATGAATATTAATTTGCTCTGAAAGCTGGATGTATGTGGGATGAGAAAGCATGTATATACACTAGTGTTCATAAGTATGTGAAGACCCAACTTTTAAATCATGAAGCAAAATTAATATCCAGAGAAGTTCCAAAACTGATTGCATAGTTATTAAGAAGAATAGTCCTTTTGTACCACGGAAGGGCACTATTAAAGTAAGGTCATGATCTCCCTGATGTATTCCTAACCTCTCACAACATTTATCTTCAGCTTATACCTTATAAAAATTTTGTCTATATCCAATGTCTGTTTCAGTGGTTCCTTATTATTTTGTAGAGTTTCAGTCTTTGAAAACTTTATAGACTTAATCTATATGTTTCTTTTTCTCAGTAATGTAATAACTTATGTTATATATGCAATATAATTATATATTTTAACATGCACATGTGTGTTGTAACCCTTGATGTCTATAATTGAGTTTCCTAGGTTCCCCAAGGTTAAGAATCCAAGAGTCTTTGGTTTGTGTGCTAATTAGCTTTCACTGTAAATTTGACACAATCTGTGCATTTCCTCCAGCCTTGAGTAGGCTAAACAAACACACCATGGTTTTATGACCCAGCTGGAGTCTTCTGGCCTTGCAGCATTTGCAATTTCCCACAGGAGTTTTGAGGAGTAGACTGCCCGCTGAGCTTGATTTGAAACTCAATCCAGCTGAAAAAAAGGATGGGGTCTGTGGGCTTTCCCTATACAAAGGCGATGTTGAGTATTAAACTTTGAGCCTTGATCAAAAACTTTGTCTTGACTTCATCCTTCTCTCATATCCCATCCTTTTTCATTTCCAGCCCCCCTTTCAGGTACCCAGTTCTCCATAGCTGCTGGACTGCTACAAGAATTGAGTATTATTTGGGAAGAGAGTATCAATTAGCAATTTTCTAGATTTGATTGGACTGTGGCCTAGTCTGTAGAGCATTGGGATTATCTTGATTGTCCATTGATATACAATAACTTAGCCCATTGTGGGTGACACTATTCCCTAGGCAGGAAATCATGAACAGTCTGTAAAAGAAAGCTGGCTGAGAGAAAACAAGCAAATAAAAAATATGTACACATGTTTATTTCTCATTGCTCCAGATTGTGGATTTGATGTGACTAGCTACTTGAATTCTTGCTTTGACTTCTCCTCAATGATGGAACCTGAAATATGCCCTTTTTCCTCTTAACTTTCTTTGTCAAGCTATTTTAACACAGCAATTCAAATTAATATAGAACAAGCTATGTGCTGATTGTAGCATTTATACAGTTACAACCTTTGAAACACCCTACATTTTAAAAGTAAGCTAAATGACATAGTCTTTAATTTAAACATTAAGGAAATATGGGTTTTTTTCTCCTATACATGTCAAACATGTAGATTAATATCAAGAAAGAAATGATACAAAGCTTTGTAAGAATATATTAATAACTACCAAAGTATTAATGTTGAAACACTACTATGAAAATGGAAGAAAATGTCTCATGATTTTATTACTGGGAAGTTGTTTCAAAAGATCCAAGGTATTAAAATTAAAAATATTGAAAATTAAAATTGAAATTTAGCAATGAGCCATATGGTTGCCACAACAAAGCTTTGCTTTATGAAAACTGAGCAAAATATGTATATAGAAATTGTATGTCTATTTATATGTATATCAGGATTGGGTAAAGATTTTTTTGTCTTTTTTCATTTTGCATGTTTTCCAAATAACAATCTTAACAAATGTTTCTGTTTTCTCAAGGCCTTAATTCCTACAAGAGACACTATTGTAGTTATCATCTTTTGTGTGCATTTACTTGTACTAGACACATTAGTTCATATTATCACTTCTATCTTATAACTCTAATATTACCCTTAGTACAGGTGAGAGAAAGGGAGTAGGGAAATCATAGCTAATGAGACATTCTTTAGTTAATTACAGGTGTATTTAACTTTAATTCCATTGCAACTTACAGAGAGAGTGTATTTATGACATCAGCATATATTCATATTATTCTCTACTAGTTCTGTAATTTTCCATGAGGGCTACATGGAGTATCTGCATCTTAAGTGTACGAGCAGAAGGACTGACTGAGTAGTAAAACACTGACCAAAAGGGGTGTGACATCATCTTTTCCTATGTGTGTCTGGAAATAAGATTTCCTTTTGAATGCAGTCTTCCTTACTGCTATATTCAGTGGCAAAGTGGTGTCATGTACAATTTTTAAAGTAATAAACCACAGTTGTATTAAGAAATATTTTATTAACAAAACAGTAAATTCCACTTGCTTAGCATTTCCAATAATGGATAAATTGGACTTGCAACAGAAAAACAAAACAAAACAAACCCCTTAGATACTCAGTCACTCGAAGCTCTAGAAGGGTACGATTGAAGTGACCTCTCATTGACTTCTTAAGGGTGACCCACCTCACATATTACTGTAGTCATCGTTTTCGTTTTTAAAGGCAACACATTACATGGATTTAAAAAAAAAGCATACTCAATCAGAAAAGTTACAGTCGAGAGATGTAGTCAGTTTATGCCAGGTAGTGTGAAAACTTCTGTGAGTCGCAAGTAACACACGGAACCTGATGTGTTTAGTATAAAGGTATTTGGGTTCGATTCAAGTCTCTTTCCTTCAGAAATTCAGTGTCCTCTCTTTTCCTTCTCTATTCAGGGGGAAAAACCTGCTAACTTTTGTGTAGGTCAGTAAAATTAGATATATATTTTTTACCAGTACTATCAGTTTATATGAACATGTGAAAATTTGAAATTCTTGCTGGGAAGAAACACTGAAATCAATTACAAACAGCAAGCCTCCCAGACAGACCATTTAAAAGGTTACAATTCAATTTATTTTTTCCACCATCTTTTAGAATCCATCCAGATGAAATTAATTTGTGTTAAATAGATACAATGGAATATATATTAATACTATATATATACATATATACATATATATAGTATTAATATATATCTGTAAATTGGTGGGTTTATGTTCCTTTTTATTTCTCTGGCTTTCCCTGAGTAAGACTGAATGAGAGGGTTAGGGGAAAAGACTTGTGAACTATTTTAACCTGGCAAATTAAAAATATATGAAAAAATACGAAACAGTGGGTATTGAATTTTAACTTCGTGCCAACTATTTTTCGGGTGGCGAAGAGCCTTTAAGACTTCTTACACAATTTCTTGGCAGCTGTATCTTATTGTGATTTGCTATGATATATATGAATTTCTAAGGTAGTGTTATGTCTGAAATCCAGGCCACTTCTTGGCATCTTTTTCATCAACTAAAGTACCACAAAAGATGTTTTGTATTTTTTGCCTTGCTGATCAAAGCAGATTATAATGGTATCTTTCTCTTTTATGAAACCTAGTATCATTCTTTTAGATGTTTATGTCATGTGATCAATTTTTACAGAGGTATCACCCTGCAACTTCAGAATTATTTTCTCACATTGATAATTTATTGCTATGAACATCATTGAAACAATATGCAGAACAAGTGTGTAACCTATACTTCACTACCACACAGTGTCTGTTAAACTAAAACTATGTTTAAATATATAGATGTAAAATCAGAAAAGTTAAAATTTAGTCAATAATCAACAAATGTAGAATGATTTTAATGGGTAGTAATACAGAATCAAAAATTACTGAGAATACTTTTTTAGTTGAGAAAATGCCTACTTTCCATAAATCTTGTTCACACATACCATGTTGAGAGTATATATATATATATATATATATATATATATATATATATATATATATAAAATTTTATGGGAAATAATTTTCCATTGCAGCAGCCAGAGTTCACCAACATTGTTTGTGTAATGCCTGTAGAGTGATGCACACCTATGCAGTCATGTATGATGATGGTGCTCTTTCATTTTACTAGGGACAAAGAACTCAAGGTTTCCTGGAATCAGGATCTCAATGAAGCAAATCACCCATTCGTTATAATGCCTTGGCACAACTGTCTTCCTTCACACTTCCGATTTGTCAGTATTTGTGTGTTTTGGTGTTCCATCATATCTGATGGCTGCCTCTGTGTGTGTGTGTGTGTGTGTGTGTGTGTGTGTGTGTGTGTGAGTGATATGAGTATTTGGGAAAGAGAAAGGTTTATATGATACTTAGGTGTATGTTTCACCTTCTAATTCACACCTTTCATACAAATACTAAAACTTAATAATGCAACAGAATGAAGGCTATATATGTAAGAAAAGAAGTAGCTGAGTCTTTTTATATACATTCATACATATCTTTCTTAGAATAAACACTACACTGTAATTTTTGTTTAGAAAAGTAAGTAATTGTGGCAATTTATAATGGTGGCAAAAAAATCTGTTTGAAATAATTGTTGCTCCGATGTCATAAAACTTCCTATACTTAGCAACACTTATAACATTGAATTTACCAAAAATGGCTGAAGAGCAGAGATATATTTTGCATTTTCTATACAACAGGCTATAAAACGTCACTTATCACAGTCCAGAAAGCACACAGAGATGGGTTTATATAAACATATGTAATAACATAGTAAGCGTGCATGAAAATTTCCCAATGATCGCATCTATGCCCTCTCATTTTTGTTTTGAAATTTAAGTGTGAAAATGTGCCTTATATTTCACATTTTTGAAAATAAGGCCTCCATATTTTTTTAAATTTTTATTCTCTCACAAACAGAAAGGGGCTTTTTAATGCGTTCCTGCATAAGTCTTCAAAAAAAGCCAGCACTTTTTCTCAAATGCAAGTTCCAACCCCTGCTCCAGTTGTGCCAGCTGACCAACTTCTCATAATCTGCAGATGGTCCCACAAGAAAGCATTCTTCTCTGGCACTCCCACTGACTGGCTCCTCAGGAAAGCGCTAGCACTTTGGCTGAATCCAGGATCATAGGTAGCTTCTTTGTGTGTGTTGTGTTTTGTGTTGGTTTTATGTTGTGCCTTGATGTAATACTCCTTTGCTTTATGAATGCGTGCGGTCCTCACCGTCTTTTAGAATGTTCCAGCAACATAAAGACAGGCAGAGTAAATGAAAACACTGCGGATGTTAGGGAATTTTATTGGCCCCTGTTTTTTGTTTTTGTTTTAGTATTTTTTTCCTTCCTTTCTTCTCTCTTTCATTTTTTTGTGTATTTTTTTTTTGAGAAACAAGAGCATGAGATACTTGTTTGATTTTTTTAAAAAGAGTTTTCCCTCCTGATCGCATTCCCTGTCTTCTTTTGTATGTGCTTCATAAAAAGGAAAGTAAATAAGTTTATATTATGTCTCAGATAAAATGAAGACTATTTCTATACAAGTGTCCGTTTCAAATCTTGAGATCAGACATAATACTCCTTATCCTTGTTCTTCTTGTTTTTGTTGGCGCTTTTCGCACTGCTAGGCTGCTTCTCCTTGACCACAGCCCCATTGGACTGTGCTGAGTTACTGATGTAGTTTCGACTCTCATCCACATGGTATGACCCTTCATCCCGGTTTCTGTATTTGTACATGGCGTAGAGGAGGATGAGGATGCACAGAGCGGCTGCTGCGACAATCCCCACCACCATGCCAGTGGTACTGCTGGACTCCCTGATCACCTCTGCGGAGCCTGGGTATGGTTCGCGGCTGCCCACTCGGGTGGGGTTGGCTGTAGGAAACAGGATGAGAACAAAGTGATTATTTAGTTTCCTCGATGCCAGCAAAAATGTTCACTTAAGCATCTATTTCAGAGCCTGATGGAACAATACCCACGGCATTAGAGAGAGTGTTATATCACTAATCAAGCGTTCTCCCTCTCATGGCCACTACATTGTAGGAACTCAATCCAAGTTCAGAGGGAGACACATATTGCCATCTATATTTCCATTCTTCTGACAGATGAATTTAGTTAACACCACAGCTCCAGTGAGTTCTACAGGACCATTTTCAAATCAGGTGAGACATCAGAAACCCAACATAAGAGAAGTTGATGAGACTTCTGGATACTTAATGCTAACTCTGAACTCATCAGGACTGCTAAACAAGGAATATCTTTAGAATTCATTGTACTTTGTGATGTACATGGTATCAAGCAATAAAATAATCCAAACATTTCTGAATAGTCCAGTTGTGTGTTTCATAAATTTTATTTTTAGTTGTGTGTGTGTGTGTGTGTGTGTGTGTGTGTGTGTGTGTGTGTGTGCGTGTGTGCGTATCTGCCTGTGGTTATGGTAGATACCAAAAGCATTAGATTCCATGGAGTTGGGGTTACATGGAGTTGTCAAACAGTTGACCAGAGTGCTAGGAACCAAATTCAGATCCTTTATAATACAGTACCTGCTCTAAAGCACAGAACATGTGTCTAGCCCTCGTTGCCTGAGTTATAAAGTATAATCGTAGATACATGATTGTAAATAAAAATAGAACTCTTTTCCTTTACTGTTGAAAATTCATTTGTCTAGTAAGGATACTTGTATCTACGCGTTGGCAGTGAGCTGGTGATCCCCAAGGTAAACTTTAATTGTGTTTAGTGGTACTTGCCTGCAATAAATACCAGCATTTAGCAGCTTTGGAGAAAACTGTAGGAATGTAACCTTCAAGGTTTAGAATGCCTTCTAGGTTGGTTTTTGGACAAATTTCATAATGTAACTAATGGTAATACACGAGGCAATAGTAGAACAGGTGCTACAAAACCCTCACGGAAACTTCTCCAAGTAGTGGGTACAAGTGATGGACTATAAGATGCCTGATGTCTTCTCCAAGGTCTAGGAGGACACTGAAGTTGCTCACAGAGCACAAAGAAAACTCCTGGGATGTAGAACTAAGAATATGAGAACAATGGGCAGCCTTGTGCTTACTGCCTGCCTCCTCAGCGTGGAAGCCAGGGAAAAATGCCTATCTGTCCTTGACCCTGAGACATTCTCTCCATAGCTTTTTACTTTTTCTTTCTTTTCTTTGATTCTGCATTGTTTACCTTATGCTACAGAAGAAAAAAAATCAAAGATTACTTTTCTGTTGTACTGGGTTAAGGGCGCCGTATCTTTCAGAAGGGTGCACACTGCTTTTAGGCAATCTCAAGATTCCAAAAATATATTGAACATATTTCTGTACATACATATTTGAGTGAGCATGTTTCTACGGTGGTACCTGTTAATTACTTGAAAACATGTGCTAACGCACAAAGCCTTGCTTTGAAACCCACTTTATAGGTAGGAATATTTCTTCAAAGATAAAGACATACAGCTAAGTCTAACGACCTGTGTTCAGTCTCCAGGTCACACCTGATAGAAGGGAAGAACTCACTTTTGCAAGTTGTCCTCTGAATATAAACTCACTGTAACATACATGAGCTCACACACACACACACACACACACACACACACAAAATGGAATGAAAACTTTAAAAAGAGAAACTACATTTTCAAACATCACTAAGATTTCTTCTGCATAAATATTGGGCTTTTGTTGTTCATCAAATAACGCTTCATCAATATAGTTGCTTATAAAGCCGTGGTTCTTAGTCTCAAAGCAGCAAGGATCTCGGCTCTGCGTCTACAGAATGGATCAGGGGAAAGCCTGTGCTGCTGTGCTACTGTTTTACAAAAGGCCTTGTAATGCTGTCTAAAAAGCCTCCAAGTTGTTTCTGTGGCCAAGGTAGAAAGGAACAAAGACTATAATCCATACTATTTGATTACAGGAAATTAATCTCCCCTCAAAAGCCCGCTGCAGTAACTCTGTCAGTACCAGGCAAACCAAAGGCAGCACTTTCTCTTTAAATACAGTCATCTTTGCCAAAGTGTGCCAATTAGCTCAGCTGCTAACTTTACCTAAATGACAACTTTCTGTGTGCACCTTTAGAACAGTGTTCTTTTATCATAGTGTCTCAAGAGCTGAAAAGGTAATTGTATTTAAATGTTACCTAAATCATTTTATTACTGTACCTGATGAAGGAATGCTGAAACACATTTTCACAATAACCTTACTTTTTCAGAAAAAAAATGAAGGGATAATGAGCTAGAATCCTAATCATTTAGCTTATTATATTACAACTTCAGGGCTTTAATGGGATTCAAGGTTTCAATTCAATAATACAGTAACAATGCATGTATGTGTGTGTATGCACTATTAGGAACTGGTGTTAGATATTTTAATACCAGAATATTATCTCATTTGTCAAATGTATCTGATATGGCTTTAGAACAACAGTACACGCAGAGCTCAAAACAGGTATGTGTTCACTCTAGAAGGAGATCACAAAGACATAGGCAGTCTCTGAATTTTGCCCTATAAGCATTTGATAAGCATCTCCAGTTTAGGAAATGTACTTTCCCATTCTGCAACACCAGCCAAAATGCTTAAGTCACATGAGAGTTAAAAATAGCTCTGCCTAACCCACTTTATGAGATTCTAAATATCATAATTTAAATATAACATAAAAACACTCTCCAGAAAACTAAAATCGAAACCCAATGGAAAAAAATCTTCTTATCCCTTTTATTTACATTAAAAATTTTAACAGCCATTAAAATAGGTATTGTTATAAAGCTGCTTAGACTATACAACTATTTCCATGTCTCCTTGATTAAACAATAATTACTTCTCTTTATGTCTCAAATCTTTCTTAAGGCTAAATGATATCATACCCATTAAATTTTGTTTTATTGTCAAAATAATTTATGTGTTAATGAGAAATATCTCCCCTATAGATGTACAATAACAGGCTAAATAACTTAAATACATTTATGAATTAAAAATAGTCACTAATGATGTAGTTTGATGTTCACTGAAAAAAATGTGAGTACATTTCATATTAATTTGAATGTAGAAAATGTATGAATGATACTGATGCTAAATTCCCTATTATATAATGCATTCCAAAGCACACCGAGTAGAAGGGCAGCCATATATTAACCACTTACGATAGCCTATATATAAAACGCTTTACACCAACCAAAGAATACACATGGAGGGACCCATGGTGCTGGCCACATATGTGGCACAGGAGGGCCTTGTTGGCCATCAGTGAGAGGAGAGGCCCTTGGGCCTGAGGGTGTTAGATGCCCCAGTATAGGGGAATGCCAGGGAGGGAAGAGGGGAGTGGGTGAGTGTGTGGGTGGGTGGGAGAGCACCCTCATAGAGGCGGGGGGGGGATGGAATAGGGGGTTTCCAAATGGGCAAACATTTGAAATGTATATAAAGTAAATATCAAAAAAATTTTTAAAAAGGGTAAAGAATAAAACAAGAAAAACATCTTAATCAGAGGAATGTCTAATTAACTGATATATTTCATGGGGTTGAAGAATTTTGTATTTTTCACACTTCATAATAAACACAAAGTGCAACATTTCTAATGGTTATAATGATCAGTCATGCTCTTTTGTGAGCCCCTGTAAAAGCTGTATGAATGAACTTCACTTCTACCCATCCTCCTTCTCTTTGTCACTGCATGTGACAGAAATTTATGTTTAAAAAAAAAAAAAAAAAAAAGGATCTGGCCAGTAATGGCATCAGCCTTTGATCCCAGCACTTGGGAGGCAGAGGCATGCACATCTCTGGGACAGCCAAGTCTACACAGAGAAACCCTGTTTCCAAAAGCCAAATAATAATAAGAAGAAGATAGTAATAATAACAGCAACAACAAGAAGAAAGGAGGAGGGATAAACACATACAAATAATATTTAAGTCTAGAATAGTCAAGAATGAACTCTGGTAAGAAGGTACATACAGATTGTTAGAGCAGGTTCATCACCATGAGCCTTAGAGCACACAAGGTCTATGTCAGTGGTAAATTCCATGGGACTCATGGAGGTCATAAGAGGAACCAAGAAGTAGACATGATGTGGTCTGACTAGCAGTGGAAAACCACTAAACTTCAATGGTCATATATATTTGACTTTAAGACTAGGTGACCATCAAGGGGGGAAATGAGTGGGCAAGTCTCCAAAGTATTTACTCCACTTATGTCTTGATTCATAAAATTAAACAAACAAACAAAAGCATGAACTACATGGATGTATGGAAACATAATTCCAACATATTATTATATTGTGCAAACTTCCTCATGCCTTAGCCATTTCCTCTATTCTGTAGAGAAACATGTGGAATTACATCATTATCTCACAGAACCAGCTGAAGCAAGTATGAAATGCTTCTTCTGCATGAGGTGAGACAGTATGCCAATTTTGATAGTAACACCAATTCACTGGAATCTGGTTGACAATTTAATCTAAATGACTGTGAGGATATTGGTGGCATTGGCGAGAACAGAAAGCCATTAGCAGGGCCAGGACCTCACCCGCAGCTGTTTTCTTTCATATTTTCTTCTCAACACTTACTCAAAGCTGTGAAAAAGAGACTAGCGTGCTGACCATTACCTTAAAGTTCAAAGAAAAGGTAACTTTGAATTCTGTCCTCTTCTTGTCTTCACTCCTTTTCTTCCTCCTTTCTTTTTCCCTCCCTCGCCTCCCTTGTCTCTTGCACCTTCTCTCTACTCTCCTCCATTAAGACAATATCTAAAAATTTTTGACATGGTCTGTTTTGGTGCACTACATTGGTGAAGAATCTTATATGCTTGGTCCATGTCTTTCGTAGTCTGATTAATATTGTGGCACCTTACATGAGCACAGATCTTCCAATGTCAGGAAGGCTAACAAGGTCCTCTATCACACTTCTCAGAGGAAGACTCATTCCAGCAACAGAAAATCCAAGTGATTTATTCCAATGTTTTGTTATGTTAAAATAATATCTATATTTGCCACTTAAAATTTAAGTGAAATTTTTAAATTTTAATTCATCTTTATGCTTGCTGCCTTCATGTTTTTCTCAGTGTGTCTTCTCTGTTGTTGTCCCCCAGGTCCTGACTTGTCCCTGAGGATGGTCCTTGTGAGGGTATGTCTGTTGAGTCTTTCCCCACAGAGGAGAGGAAACTGGTGAGAGTAGCAGACTTAGACCTTGACCTGTTGAGAGTCTTGTATTATTAAGCAAGGTGCTAAGCAAATGGCAGAACTTATTGCCAAACTGCTAAGTTCAAAGCATAATATAAAATATTCTTTGTTGTCTAAAATGTGAAATGTGGATTCCTCACCTAAATGATCTTTGTGTTTTATACTGATAGTTTAAAATTCAACTTCCTATCTTTATTTACAGGTAAAGTTATCTGCTTTATCCAAACAAATGATATTGCTTTGCTTACTTAAAAGCATTCTACCCTGACATGATGGTTTATACTTTTAATCTCTGCTCTATGGGGGAAGAAGCAGGTGGATCTCTGTGAGTTCATAGCCAGCCTGGTCGACATTTCAAGGTACAAGCCAGCAAGAGATATAAGGTAAAAACAAAGAAATAAAAAAAATTTTAAAAAAAGAAAGAAACAAACAAAACCATTTCAAACCATTTAATGTAGATGGCAACATCACAGCATGGGGGGTTGCACAGAGCTCTGAATCAGCCTCTGGATTCCACTGGCATGTCTGTACCAGTTACACTATAGAATATGAAAATCGAAAGTATAAAATTCACAATGGCTCTGTAAGATAATTCTGTTCTAAACTAATTATTTCAGAAGGCAAAGTTCTGAAAGTAAACAAATTTTTTCAAAATTCTTGTTACTACTGGAAATATTTGGCATCTTAGTTACTCTTTATGAAACTGGGAAAACAGCAATTAAAACCTTTTTTTTTCTCTCCCCTCTCTTTCTTTTGTTTTTGCGGCCAAATCCCACATTTCCCAGACTTGCTCCAACTCTATAGTTGTAGCCGAGGCTAACACTGAGTTTCTGTCCTTCTTGCCTGTACCTTTTACAAGCTGAGATAACACACATGCGCATCACACTTGATCCATGAAGTGCTAGAGATTGACCCTAGGCCTTCCTACATGTTAAGCAAGCACTCAACCAACCACGTCATATTTTAGCCCCTAAATATTATTATTATTTTGTCTTTTTGTTTTTTTCGAGACAGGGTTTCTCTGTATAGCCCTGGCTGTCCTGGAACTCACTCTGTAGACCAGGCCAGCCTAGAATTCAGAAATTCGCCTGTCTCTGGCTCCCGAGTGCTGGGATTAAAGGCGTGCGCCACCACTGCCCAGCTATTATGAAATGGTGTGTCAGGAATGCGGGCTCAGAGGCTAGGAGTGCATCCTGCTCTTATGGAAGACCTGCGTGTTCAGTTCCTATCACCCATGCCAGATGTGTGACAACTGCCTGTGACTCCAGCTCTTATTGCTGCCTTCTGGTCGCCGTGGATATTGCACTCACTTGCATGTATACCCACAGTTAACATATAAGATAAAAAATAATAAAGCTGGAAAAGAGAAGCTTCATCATTTGTGAGGATAAGGATAAGTATTTAGAAGGTGGTTTAATACTTTACCACTGTTATGTATGTACGACATTTGCAAAGAATAAAAGAAAAAGAAAGTGACACTAGACATCCTGAAAGGTTCAGTGGAAGTGTATAAGTTGTTATTCCCAAGGCCCTGGAGTTTTACAGAATAGCAGTCGAATCAATAAAGTGAATAAAATAAAATAAGATAAAAGAAAATTTAAAAACCTGATCTTATTTTTTTTTTCAAAAGAGAAATGGTATGCAAGGTCCCAATCCATAAGACCTTGTCCGGAAGTCTCTGTGGTAGTGGGCAGACACAGTTTATATTTCCAATAATAAATTTGCCAAGGCAGCAACATGCCATCACATGCAATTTTTATCACTCAAATTGCCATTTTTATGAAACCATTTTGTACAGTTGAATGAGCAGTTCCTCCACTGTAATCTTATTAGTTTTAAGTTGTTTCCAGAATTCTCTTTCAGGATAAGATTGCAGTTTCCAGGCTGGTTTTATTTCACCAATATACACTACTAATGTATAGTTTCTTCATCAAGCATGACCCTGTCTCATTCAAGATGAAGCATGTGCCTCTCTATAGACTGATGACTGTGAACACTCAGCATTTAAGCTTTAAGAAAGACAACTGTAAGAAATTGCCAGTCCTAAGGTATAATAAAGAGTAAAGCATACCTATGATAAAAAATGGAATATGAGCTATCTATTTTGGAAGTGGTAGAGTATATATAGGATCACAAAACCCCAGACTATTCTACAGATATCATTTTGGTAACTAGAATTATTAGGTGGCTATCTTCTCCTGCAATGATCCTTTAAAAAAAAAAAACTATTGGCAAGATGTATAGATTGGATTTTTTTGTAAAGAATCTTTTAGCAGTCTTCCTGGTTTTATCATGGATCGAACTTAAAAGTAATTACATTCACATTTCTATCTCTAACCCATTTAGGAAAATCACCTCTCTAAAATAATCCCACTGGAACAGATCTCCATACTGTGTCTTAGATATGGATGTTATTATAATTTGAGGCAGGCCTTGAAAATGGTTGCAGATTTATGGAAGAGATTTGACTTTTCCCACACCCAGTTTCATTAATACTGTGAAAAGAAAATTGGAACTGTAGGCTCCTGGGGTGCTGGCCAATTGCGATTAGTACAATTTTTTCTCTCCTATGTCTAATAACAACAAAAGGGGGCTATTATTTTTCTCATTTTTGTCCTTTGTTATAAGATAGGCCAACATAAGCCCTTATGTGATCAGTCTGAAGAAGGCAAACTTAGACACCACATTTGCAGCAGGAAAGGTGCAGTAATGTACACGGTATGTTTGAATTTCAAACTATGCTGGGGTTTTGTGAGAAATTATAGCTATTTTGCATTTCAAATCCCTCTTATTTGTCTGTCCACCAGTTTCCACTATGTCTTACATCTTCTGCAGCTCACTCCCCATGTGTGAATAGGAGGAAAGCAGATGCAGGATGACTTTCGAGCTTCCTCAGTGAGTTAGAGATTCAGAGAAAAATGAGGGATCAAGACAACACTGCAGTCTGATTGGTTATGAGATATCTGATATTTTTCTCTACTCCTTTCCAAACTGTCAAATCTCTTGTTTCAAGGAAGGTTTGGGGGCCACCATTCTGAGATCAAGAAGATAATTATCTTCTCTTGAAAGCCAGGGTTTGTATAAATGAGGATGCTAGGCACAAAGCTTATTGTGTGCGTGTATGATAGTCACCACTAAGGATAAATGCTGCCACAATTGGTTTCTCAAGAGACAGCCCAGTGAAAGACTATATGCTTTAGGACTTTCCTTACATGTAGGAGGAAGGTGCACCAAAACCTACCTTTTCCATCTCATGTAGGGAGACCACAGGATCAAGGTATTTTCAGACTGCTGTATTTATGAACTATATGTCCATAGTTTCAACCATCTGCACTCTTATAGAATCTTCATATGCCAATTAAATCCATTTAATTATATAAAAACACTTGAAAGCATCATGGTCGAACATACAAGACACTTGAAAGCATACGAACATACAAGAGAATCTAGATTCTCGTGGTCCTTGGTGGTTCACTCACAGCTGCCTCCTCCTTTGCCATTCATTTATTTACTGAGGCAGGAAAACCATAGCAGTATTGCTATTCCCAAGTCCCCACACGTAAAAGAAAGTTTTACTTCTCTATTGCCCATAGGCTCTTCTTTTCTTTCTGTACCAATAGTATGTATTTATCTTTCATGAAGTGTGCTCTAAGAATCGCTTCCATCCTGCTCTAGGTGCAATTAAATAGTAATCTATGGTAAAGTTCCAAGGACAGGTTGGAATAGCACATAACCAAACATCTTTGATGTATCCCTTAATAGACCATGATATATAGTAAAGCAAGTAGATATACCACCACCATTTTAAGTCATATATAACAAAGCCAGGAGAATTATGGTAGAAAAAACTACAGGTGCTATACAGTAATGTGACAGTGGTTTCTGAGTCATAAAAAAAGAATAGGAGCACATTCCTTTAATTTCAGCACCTGGAAAATCTGAGGGCAGATCTTTGTTGTTTGGAGCATAGCCGGAGCTGTATAGCAAGTTTCAGACCATTCATAGTGATACCACATCTCAAAAAGGAAGGAAAACAAAACAAAAACAAGCCAGAAAACAGCAAAACAACAATAAAGAATAATAATAATAATAATAATAATAATAATAATAATAATAATAGTAATAGTAATAATAATGAGCCAGAGAAGTCTCCTACTAAGAAATCACAATGGGGTTAGAGAGATGGTTCAGTGGTTAAGAGCACAGGAACACAGACTGCTCTTGTAGCTCACAACTGCCCCCTAGCGATACAGTTCCAGAGGATTTTATGCCCCATCATGGAAACACAAAGTTACATACTTGAATACATGATTTTGAAGTAGTAACAGCACAAGTGTAATCATTTGGAGGAAGGAAAGATTTTGCTCTGTAGAAAACGAACTGATCAGAGTGGCTATAGAACCGTGAATTTGGAAAAATGAGTGGCTGTCTAAAAGTGAACTAAAGTGTATCATGGTAGATAGTGGAGAAAGCCAGAAGTATAAACACAACATATGTGACATCACTAACAAGGAAAAAGTGCAAGAGAAAAGAGAGGAGAGACAATATCTGTAAACAGGAGTAAATATCTGTAAAGAGGGGCAAATACCTCTAAAATACAAAGGAACACACCCCAGTGGATGAAAAGCAAACGAGCCTTTAGAGGAATAGCCAGAATACACACAGGTAACAGGTTGAGAAGGTTAGTGGTGCTGCCAAGGACTTTCAACTCTTACAGGATGGAGTCTAGGAACATTTATGAAATTCAAAGTAAATGAACAGTCTCAAGCAGGTATCATTCATTATACTGCAGAGCTTGTAGTGTGCTGAAAATTTAATGAAATGTTGCATTTCTATTAGACTACATTTTGTTACTCTATTTCTTAGCATTTTTTTCTGTTTTCCAACTTCTACTGGAGATTGAACACACCTGCTGAAAAGGATGTATGTTTTCTAACAGATTATGGGAAGAGGTTGTTGCAAGTTGGTCAATGTTTAGTAGTGAAATATGGCAAATATTACTATTAAGGAACTGTGAAAGATTTATCATTTCAAAGCTTTGAGGGACTGAGTTAAGCACTGGCACTAATATTTTCATATTCTTCTGAGAGAATCTCACTATGAATGTGTGTGGTGTGTTTGTGATATGTGTGAGTCTGTGTGTGAATCTGTGAGTGTATGTGTGTGTGTGTCAGTGTGTGTGTGTTAGACTGTGTGCGTGTTATTTGTGGGTGTGAGTGTGTGTGTGTCAGTGTGTGTGCGTGTGTGTATGTAAGTATGTATGCATGTGTGTAAGTATGTATGCATACATGGAGACTCTGGCTGACCTGGAACTCACTCAGTAGCTCATACTGTCCTCGAAACCTCAACCTCCTGAGTACTGGGGTGACATGCACTGGATGCTTCTGAACACAACATCTAGGCTTACAAGATGGGCCAGTGGGTAATATGCTTGGCATGCATGAACCCATGTACCAGGAAAGAAAGAAGTAAGTACGCAAAGTTGTTCTTTGACCTATCTATGTGTGCTGTGGTGTGCTCACACGTGCATTATATACACACACATGCACACACATTCAATAATGAGAAAGCTTTTAAGGAAAGTATACTGTTCCCGCTATACATCCATAACCTCTGCTTCCCATACTACCTAACATGAACATGGACAGTCGGAAGAACTAGGATCAATATTCATTAACACAAATACCACACTGCTTCGTCTATACTTCCTAGTACACTGTTTAATTTTAGTGTCTGAGGTCATTCAGTTATTCAAAGTTAGTCAAGTTTGCACATTCATTTAACCATTTGAGCTCCTCATTTACAGCCACAGCATGCAACATGTAGCGGGTTGTGAGTAAATAGTTGATAGCACACTGTGGGTCGGGTTTATCAAGGGAGCTGAGCAATTGCGGAAGTTTTCAGAGTCCTCCTCAGACCCGTTGCTGCTGGGATGAGAGTGCCCAGCAGGTGCTGTTGGACTAAATATCCTTCACTGTCAGCTAGAACAAATGCCACATGGTAGCTGAGCACAGTAGCTTCCAAGTTAAGGTGCCTGGAGCCTTTAAATACGATTTTCATCAAGATGGATTATATTTCCAAAGTAAAAAATGATAAGACCTAGCTTTTAAGATGTAGCTAGTACTCTTTGTTTCTGATTTCTTCTTTACTTCTTCATAGCAAAATGATTTCTCTTCCTACAACACCCAGAAATCCATGGCCCTAGAAATCATCACCTATCTCATACAGACACCAAAGGGCCCCAAGGCCCGGAGCCAGGGACGTATGAAGAACCTGGTCACAGGCAGACACAGGGCATCAAACAAGGCAACAAACAGAGCACAGTTCACTGTGGATGTGAGCATGTGTGTGGATATTGTGACTCTTCTCCCAGCTCCCTGACAGAAGGTGACAGCTGACACTTTGTTTTACACGATTTTTATAAGTAAAGGCAGAATTTTGAAAAACTCCATGGACTATTTCCCCAAATCTCAAATGTACTTTGCATAAATATGCAGTAATAGCAAAAGGCTCTTATCTTCCACCCCACTATCATCCATGGCAGATATTTCTAATACTACATAATCATTAGCTGATGCTCGATGCAGCTCCAATCACGCTTGATTCACTGTAAAACCCGAATTTATTTTCCTATTTTACTAAGCAAACAACTTTTGCCTTTCCTAGTTATTGCTAACAAGGCTCTCTGCTGTGGTCTCTGTACATATTATCGGATTTATTTCCCACATGCCAGAGCTCTGCAGCAATGGGCATTAAAGGAAAGGAAATAGTTTCCAGGAGCTTAGGTAATTCAGGCTTCCTAAGGCTGAGGTCTGTAACTATTACACTTTCTTCTGTTTAATGCATCTACACACATGATTGCAGAGCAATCTGTTGTCATTTTGTACTTGAGCAGTTGTTACACATAGCAGCGGGCACCTGCCCTAAGCAGCTGTGTACCACTGCCTCTCCTAGTCACATCCCCTTCTCCTCCTGTGGTCTACCTGGCCTTTGTTGCTGGAGTTTTACATGACCCCTGAATGGTCCATATATCACGCAGATGAAGTAAGATAATTAAATATTAAGGATTAAGTATTAATTTCTAGTCTGAAACATGTGCTTAACTTGGTAAAACAGTGATGGGCAGTACAATACTCCTGGCCAATTCTACATTTCTTCCTCAGAACACAATGGCGAAACTTGAATTGTATAGATTCAGAACAGGCAAGATCAGAAGTGGGCAAGCTGCTGTGAAGTGATCGAAGCCCTTTATAAAAGCATGGGGGCCTAATTATTTTGTTCATGTCTTTCTTACAAAAGGTCCTGCTTCAGCAGCTGTCCCAACACCTAGCCAGTCTGCAGTAGACAACACTGTTCAGGGTTCACTTAGCTGGAGCAGTGATGATCAGACACATTTTCTGTGTGGGGGCAGTTGGGTTTGAACACTTCCCTTCTGTGAATTGAGGCTCTGTGAAGTTGGGTGCCAAAATGGCCGTCTATATTGTGGCTGTGTTGCTTCAAACTAGTAACGCTAGCATTCCGTGTGGGGCGTGAGCTTAAATGAGAAACATCCTATCTTTAATGGATCAGCATTGCTTGGCCATTAATATTGGAATGAATTACTTTGTCTTTCATATTTTTATTGTGATAGACTATAGTTTTAGATATTCAGAAAACAGTAATCTATGACTATACTGTTTACTATACTGTTTACACCAGATATGTTTACTATCTGGTGGGACCTATTCTCTGGGAAGTAAGAACTCTTTTGATTAGGATTTACAGTTTCATTTTAAAACTTTCCCCTCTCTTTTCTCTCCTGATCTGAAAGTCCATAATATGATCTCGGTGAAATCCAGGGAAGAGTCTCTTGTGAGTTTATGCAGAGTCTGAGGTTTACCACTTCCTGCGTAGGGTGTCTACAGAACATTCTTTGAAGCTCCAGGCGTCTTGGGTACTAGAGTAGAGTGCAGGTGTCCTGATTTAGAACTGGTGTATTCACCTTGGGGGGGGGCGTCTCTATATATTCCAGTCATGGAGCTACTGTTGGCTCAATTTTCTTTTATTGAGAAATTATCATATTCCTTTTTGGTTAAAGTATAATAGCTAAGGTAAAAAAATAGATACCATCCCCAGTGTGTTATAGGGGGGCCTTTCAGGACTAGGCTGGGAAAATATGTCAGACAAGGAATCCATTATAGCGGTAGGGGTTGGATCTTGGGTGGGTGGAGGTGACCAGTAAGGTGTCTGCATCTCTGAATGTATTAGGAAGAAAAAGCAGGAAAGATTAATCATTGTTTGTCTCAGAAACTCTTCAGGGCAAAACAATAGGTTTCTTTTCTTCCCCAAATAAGAATATCTGGCCATGTGTACATTTTTCCCATTGCAGTGAACAATATCAAGCTGAGGTACAGACCTTGTCTTATTGAGTTGTAGTGGCTCTTAAGCAAGAGCTGTAGAGTGGTGAACTGTAGATGTGCTTTATGAGAACACCCTGCCAGATGTCAAAGTGCCCACCTCAATGTTTTCTTTAGGTTGGGAAAGCAGATGTATTTCCATTGATTATATGATTTACTCCTTATTTGCTATTATTTTTTATTTATGTGCTATTTGCTTATGTACTGCTTATTTGCTAGTACTAATAACAGCAATTTTCTATCAATGCTTACATTTAGCAGACTACAATGAGCCCTTCAGAGTCTCAGTCTTATTATTATCAGCACAGCAATGAATCATATTGAATATTATCCATGCCATTTTGCAGGTGCTAAAAGTCAGGTGCACAGGTTCAATTATCTGCTTTTGAATGCACATCAGGGTGATGAACTTAGATTTGAACTCAGAAACTCAGATTCCTTAGGTTCACTGAAAGAAACAAAAGCTTCTAGCATTTCCAGATATAGCCAATTCATACTTGTCTTTCTTGTTTAAAAAATGTTTATTATTATTTCTTAATGTATTTGATTGTGTGGTATTTTTAACACACATATTTTTTAACCTGGACAATTTACCAAAGCCTTTCTTGTTTTGTTACTATTACCAGGCTTGTATAACAGTGTGTGACTGATCTAATAATGATGACAGTGACTTCTTTAACATGTCAGTGTGTAGAGATGAGACCTGCAAGCTGGTGCCAAAGGTACCATTTGCTGCTCTCAGGAGCATATGAGCTGATGACAAGAAAGCATATTGGCTATTCATGGGGGCAGCATACCCTGTGGAGCAGAATTCAGACTCTGCTGGTTTACCCCTCATAACATCCGAGGGAATGGGATTAATAAGGTACCATGGAACTCCACAGGAAACAAAGCTTGTTATCAAAATAGGGATTTGACAAATTACAAGATAACACGACTTCTTTCTCCTAGGGATTTAGGTTTTCAGGAGAGACAGTCTCAGACTATATTTTTCTGAATACACTATATTTCTCCTTTTATGGTTGGTGAGTTTTTAGAGTGTGGAGATGCATGGCATTTTCTCCTTTCAAACCACAACAAGATTCATGCTTTACTTCAGGAAGAATTTGTGGCATTTTAAGATTTTTTTTTAATAAAGTGATATAAAACAAGTTATTGATGCTTTTAGGCTGGACATATATAGGGTGCTTAAAAACTTATTCTGTGGCCCTTCGTGAACATGTATTGTTATTTAGTGTAGTAAGTCACTGTATTAGCATATCTATGCATATATAGTATTTTCAAGTGTAACCAAAGTTAATGTTAGTGTATATGGTAATTATACAAGCAGCTAATCGTGTGTTGGTTGACACTTTATATATATATTTGACAATATCTCTTTTAACCCCTGTCAGTTTGAGTTTACTCTGCAGTTGAGGGTGACCTGGACCATCTGATTCTCCTGCCTCTTTTAAATGTTAATAAAATTATTCCTGAGCTTTCTTCTCTGGGCGATTCTTCTACTAATGAGCCTAGAAACTAAGAGGGGTCTCTAATTTCTCAGGTTTACCCTAGATACTGACATACTTTTTGTGACGGAAACCTGGGTAATTTACCTTGGGTTGACTCAACAACAAACAGGTTTTCTCCTGTGTTCTGATTTCTAACAGTTCTTTCTGTAGAGCACTTGTAATTACAAGTCCTCTCTGGTTGTTTGATATGTAAATATTTTTAAGCCTCTCTCCAGTTTTAAGACTAGAGTCTATGAAAGTGGGAACCATCATTTTGTAATGTAAACATCAAAGGAGGTAAAGCCTTTCTTTTTCCAGTTTCTTTTGGGAAGGCTCAGGGAGTGGGGAGGGAAGGAGTCCAATGCTTTAACCTAGCTAAGGTCTGAGCAAGAGAAACTTCTTCTGGCTGAAACCATTGGCCCCAAACAATCTCCCCGCTCCCAATATTTCCATCCTTTCTCTTAAAAACTCTGCTTCCTTGCTTTACACCCCCATAAATTCTGAGCTCAGGCAAAATTCTAACACTCCCCATTACAATAATTTGAAATAAGATCTCCTTGCAGCTTAACTTCCTTTAATATAAATTTCATTCCAACATACCAGTTTAGAAACATGGGAATGATAAGGGGCAGGTTTAGCTTAGAGACAGTACAGTTGCCAAGGGTAATAGAGGGGGCTGCAGACTGATCCCAGCCGAGGGAAGGCAGAGAGCCGTGGGTAGACAGTACAGGGAAAGCGGGAAGGAGATTAAAAACAATATATGTCCCTTTCTTCTATGATGACCATATTCCATTTACTTTTACCCTAGATCCTGGAGAATTAAATTTATATTTAATAAAAACAAAAAAGTCAACCAAACAAAAAAATAGCCTCAGGCCAGGATTCTGAATGCTAGTAACACATTCCTCAGTGCCAAACTTGAGACACCCATCCTGCATGGTGCCTGGCCCTCCACACTGACTGTGCCTTGGGACTCAGGAGGTGCTCTAATGTTCCTGAAAATGGAACATTTTTTATTCTATTTTTCTGGCTGTAGCTCAAAATTCCCCATTTTAATAGCAATGTGTTGGCTATTATTGGCTAATTAGACTCACTTTTGAATAATTACATAATAACTAACCCATATTTAAGTGAAGAACAAAATTATTTTCTAATCAGGCTCAAAACTATGGCCTAATAAATGATATATTCCTTTAAATGATTGATATTACTTATTTAATGAAAAGATGCAGCTTGTCCAATATACATATTTTTATTCCTAATGGTTAATGGAATCAGTTCAATAGAAATTCTTTGATCTTTTCTCAAAATAGCGCACTGGAAAACCACTCAGAATTGCATAGTAATTGTAGCAAATTTTCCCTAATGAGTAGTAATGCAGGCAAAGGACCTTTTGCCATCAAATTTAAATTTATTCCAGAGAATTATTTAAATGAGCATTTTAAAAGCTATTCTGTATTTGTGAAGTTCCTAAATTTTATAAGCACAGCCTGCATTTCAAGAAACCAAAAGCTCACTTTCTCTTGACTAGAATATTTAGAGAGAAGGTTTTACTTAAGTCACAATCTCTCCAAATCCCCCCAACTATGAGTTTTAAAACTGTGAAACAGAATTATATTTGTAAGGACTAAAAGTAATTATGAGCATAGGGTTGGCCTTCACTGTATCCAAAAGACACTAATAATTACTCAAACTTCTGAGCCCCGGTCTATGAAATATAATTTATGTCCAATCAAAGTCTGTTTACAGTTGTTGAGTTGCCAGCTCATCTCCACTGCTTCAGACAAACTATAAACGATCCCTCGCAATGCATATGCATGCATGCATGCACACAGACACACAAACACGCGCGCATGCACACACACAGACACACGTGCGAGGAGAGAGAGAGAGAGAGAGAGAGAGAGAGAGAGAGAGAGAGAGAGAGAGAGAGATATTCTGATGCACGGGGCTTTTCTTTGTGTCCAGTGAGACATGGTTTACTTAGTTGAGCAGTCTTCCAGTGCTTAATCAGCTATCCATTCTTAAAAAAGAAGAGATTTGTCACACTAGCCTCACTATTGTAAATATAAGAAGATTTTCTAAATACATTGGAGGAAGGAGGAAGTTAAATTTGTTTTCATTGAATTAAATTGAAGTTATTCACCAGGAAGCTTCCACACCAAAAATGGATCATTATTTTCACTGAAAGCCTTAAATATCATTATGGAAATCATACTTCCAGGTTTCACCCATGAATATGGAAAAAATATTCTGTTCAACAGAGGACACAAAACTAACATGGATGGATATGATCTAAGAATTTAAGTGAGTTTGTTTACTAAGAAAATCCTAAATGAAAAGGTCTCAGAGAAATCCATTTCACAAATGCTTATTTTTGTAAAAGAGACAGGAATTTTGTATAGTTGCATACTTATAATGAAAATAACGAAATAGTCAAAAACACATACTAGAGCAAGCTATTGCCCTTCCACATAGTCCGGCCTAATCTATCCACTCTAAAAACCACAAGGCTTGGATGAGGGGATAACACAATAGGTACAACAGGATTTCTGCTTATTTGTTCAAAGGAAACCCATGTTGAGGGTAAGCCATCTGTCAGAGACCTTGCACATGAAGAGGGCATTTTTGGACATCGATAGCCTGTGACCAGTGGAAGCATGAGATTTCAGCCTGAGGAGAAGATTCTGTCAGTTGTCCTACATCACCTGCCTTCCTTCTTTTGTATTCTGAAGCCTGACTGTACCCTGTACCAGCATGGAGCTATCATCCAATTCTAACCACGCAGGACAGTGTAGCTGGAATCAACTGTAATTGAGTTCCATGTGTTCCCACCCAGGGGGTTGTCCCTGATCTGGTTTCAACATGCTCTGCTCCCATCAGGAGGTCTAGTGGCTTCATCAGTTGCCCATCCATTTCAGCCAGAAAAAGTAACAGCATTATGTAAAGGTGAAAAAAATAGCATGGATATTACTTTTATAGAATTGAATTGGAAAAAAGGAAAAGCTGCCATGTGTGCTCAACGTTATTCCAGGCATTGCAATAATTATCTAAAATACATTCACTTTTAATGTTTGAAATGAAAAAACAAACAAACAAACAAACAAAAAAAAGATAAAACAGATCATATCTTAAAGCCTTAGGTGGAGGACTTGAAAGTAGGAGAAAAAAGAAAGAAAGGAAAAATAAAAACGTACAAAATGTATGGTGGCTTCTAAGGTAGAAAGACAAATAATCCTTTTTAAAAATCAAGGTCTAAAACAACACCGAATTATGTGTTGTGTTTTCACTCCCAGGGTTGGCACACAAGTGGATGCACATTAGAGCTAGGTAACACTTGAACAATGATGAAATTAATAACTAAACACATATAGCACCCTCCTCATTAAGAGTGCTGAGTGGAGTCGCATAGCGCCGCACATCTCTCCAACACTTAATCAAAGTCGTAATTTGCTGATGCTCAAGAACAAGCCACGCTGCTTTTCATAGTTATTTTTCAGCATTTTTAGGAAGGATGCCGTCTAAATATCAAAGGCGACATAGTTTCAGTGGGAAAGTGTATGTATGCCGGTGGTCTATTTGATAAGAAAACGTTCACATATAACTATTCAGGGAGAGTGAAATATCCAGGTAACTAGTGTGGTAGCTAATTGTGGCGCTCTTGAGACAGCTCCCTTCACTAGCTTAGGGGATTATTGATGGGTGTTAGACAGGAGCTTATCTCTGAAATCTACTTTAATATATTAGTGTTTTAAAGACCTACTTACCCACAGTTTGACTACTTGCTTATATGTGAAAAGATTTTTTACGTAGGCATGTCTAACAGTAACCAAAATCTCATGATATTAGCAATTACAATTATCACCAACATTATTTTGTATTAATATAAGGACAACAGCAGAAAAGAGATATAAGGAAATGGTATATTTATTTTAAGAGCCTGTAGAAGCAGGCTCTCAAGAGGGAACAATATTCAGATTCAATCAGGGTCAAGAAAACAGGTGAGTTTTCTTAAATAATAGCTGGAAAGAAGACAAATAATATAAACTGAAAATTTTAATTGATGTTATTATACAATATTGCTATGGGCACAATATTACATGTAATATTAAAGGAGAACCAGGAAAGAAATCAGAGAGTTGAATAGGAAAGTAAATGTTGAAATATGTTTTATTTATAAAATGCAATATCAAAAGATAATACCTTGATGACATATAACAGTCTGCAGGACAGATAAGGTCACCAGAACAGATGCTAGCCAGTGATCCCACAAATGTGGTAGTCCATACTTTAACGTACCTACCCACTCTAACAACCCTGAGGAGCAAAAATCTAAGAACTAAGGGAAGAAACGTGGCAAGATAGGATGCTAAATAATCCAGACTGTACAAGAAAGTGTAAGTAGAGGCAGGGGAGATAGCTCATTGTATCAGAAAGCATGTTGTCAAATCCCTAGGACCTACATAAAAAAAAAAAAAAAAAAAAAAAAAAAAAAAAAAAAAAAAAGAAGCCCTTACCACTGGGTCTGGTGATTTACACTTTTAGTCCCAAACTCTAGGCATAGAGACAGACATATCTTTGTTAGTTCTAGGCAACAAAAGTCAAGAAATATATATATATATTCCCTCTGTGTGTGTGTGTGTGTGTGTGTGTGTGTGTGTGTGTGTGTGTGTGTGTGTTTACTTGCCCATGGAAACCAGAGGAAGATTGTAGGTATCCCTCTCTAGGCTCTGTCATTTTCTGCCTTATTCCTATGGGACAAGTTTTCTCACTGAACTTGGAGCATGCAATGCATTTTGTCTATGCTGGCTGGTTGAGGAGTTCTCAGGGCCTGCCTGTGTCTGTCCCCCCAAAATTGCAGTTACAGGTATTCAAGGCCATTTTATGATCTTTTTCTGAAACAGAAAAATACATACACGCACACAAACAAACAAATTAAAATGGTCATTATTGGACAGAATCAGTGGTTCTGCATCTTGTGTTTTGTGCAGGAGACAGTATATTAGAAAAGTATATAAACTTATAGAAAATGTACTTTATGGGGTCTGCATTCTTATACTTCCCTGTTCCATGTTGCTGTCTTCTTATGGGTGAGGATACATTTATACATTGGCAAAACTCCTAGTAGGCAGGTACTCAAGGTTCTTTAGATAATCATGAATTCAGTAAGGAACACAGATGTTGACAGGATGCTATGTGCTTCCTATTACTTTGAATCTCTTATAAAGCAGCAAAAGTCAGATAAATTAAAAGAAGGACTAAGAGCTGGAGGATGGACAGTGGTGGAGACTCTTGCAGGGGACCCAAGTTCAGTTCATACCACCCATGTAGGGCAGCACCCGAAGGCCATAGCTCAGCTGCAAGGGGACCGGACATCTATGTCCTCAGGTGCCTGCCCTGATATTCATATATTCAGAATCAGAAATACTTTTGAATTAAACACAGAGGAGAAGGGGAAGTTTAAAGGGTTATTTCCCATTTTCCAGTATTCTATCTCTTAGGTCCACTGTACCCAGAGTAATACAGACACCATAGAGTAGTAGCTAAGGAGTTGCTCAAGAAGAAAGACAAAGTATCAATTTCAAGTGTAATTAAAGTCCCCACACTGGATTTACTAGGCACTTAAGGTAAAGATTCGATCTAAAAAGGATGACCTGTGATACTCAACGAAAGGGGGATTCAGCCAGAGGAAAATCAGCAAGCACCACAATCAGTCAACACCTATACAGTTTTCATTACTGTTGGAATAAAGAGCACCACAATCAGTCACCACCTATACAGTTTTCATTACTGTTTTAATAAAAAGTATAGATGCTGAAAAAGGTGACTGCCTTCAAAATTATGAAACGAAATCAAACTATTATAAACACACAAAGTTCACAGTTTGTTTTTGAAATAATCCACTAGCTCCATTGAACAGCACAAGGGCTGTGTAGAAACAAAATTGATATGTCATCCTCATCAGATGAGTTGCAAACAGGGCACAATGGAGAAAGTAGAAATTTTTATGGGCAAAGTGTGACATGACTTTTGAAGAAGCACGGCAAGATTCAAATATCTCTCTTTTAAAAATGCCAAAGACTTTACCTCCTGTTTGTTTTGTTATTGCCACAATGCTCCAACATCCAAAATTTGGAAATATATCACTTTACATAATTTTCCAGCAGACTGAATCATGGAAAAGCTTTCCAGTTCAAAGGTCATGTGATTCTTCACAATTCACTGTGAAGTTTTAGCTTTCTAGTTTCACTACAAATGACCACAGGGAAAACGCACTGTAAACTATATGCCAAAGTGACCCAAGGAGCTGCCGGAATAGAAAAATAAGTCCTCACGGTGCAACCTCCTTTCCACTGCCTTCTCTAAAGTATCTATTCTGTTTGTTTGTTTGTTTGTTTGTTTGTTTGTTTTTCAAGAAAGGGTTTTTCTGTGTAGCTCTGGGTGGCCTAGAACTCACTCTGTAGACCAAGCTGGTCCTGAACTCAGAGATCCACCTGCCTCTGCCTCCAAAGGACTGGCATTAAAGTCATATGGCACCACTACTCAGATAAATAACTAATTTTGGTGGGTTTTGTTTTTGTTTTACATTTTTTAGAGTGAGAAAATGTTTATTATTGAAAAGCTCACTGGATCATATTTTTTTTGTTATTGATTAGATGATTTTTAATTTTTTTGTGACAGAATTTTCTATAGTAAATTTGAACTTCATCTCACTATGCAGTCTAGGATGGCTTTGAAATCCTTATGTTCCTGCCTCGACCTCCAAGATTATCAGCATATAGTCCCTTCAAGTCCAAATAAAAATCCACTGGATAATGTACCATTTTATACTGAGGTGGCCTAAGGTAGCTCTCAACAAATAAGTGGGCATCTCTTCCAAGGAATATAACATGCAACAAAGATTGACAGTAAAGGCAAGGAAGTAAGAAAAAAATTGACTAACCTAACCCACCTGAGCTCGGCTCACAGGGGTCAATGTCCTCATCGTCGCTGGGACACTCTGCTGAGGCCACAAGGATATCATCCGTGGTCTGCAAGGGAATCACAGTCAGCAGGTTAGTTTTTTAAAAGTGTCCTAAGTGGTATGTCCCATTTCTTTAAAAGTGAAACACAGTCTGTGTTTACATTATATGCTGAGAAACTGAATTCATTATTTTCCTTCCTCGACAGGAGACACTGAGCTTATATTCACAAACATATTTTAGATCTCTCATAGAAATATCTCCATGATTGTGAGATCTGGATTACAACTGATTTTACATATGGACATAGAAATGGTGATGTACAGTTGGTAGAAACCCAACCATCCAGTTACAATGTGAGACTGCACACAGAAGCATGCAGGTGTTTAAAACAACCTGGCAGAAACACCCGAATTGAGATTGATTACAGCCTGGAGAGCTACAACGTATGCACCAGTAGCTTTATGCAGTACTTGTGCTTCGCTTCCTGAAGCAGAGCAGCCATAACGGTTTTACATTTGTGAACAGGTAGGTTGATAAAGATTCCAGATGCAGTCTGTCATCACAGATTACGAGGAAAATTAGATATGTGATTTTGTTTTCTAGATACAGAAGTGAAGCAGATACAGTGGAAATATTTTTCAATTTTGAAAATTTTATACTCAAATATCATTTTTGCAATGTTCAGATAGCAGAAGCTGTTTCCTCCTTGTCCTTTCCACTGTCAAGGTTTCATCATAAGTAAAAAGTATGTGCAGAGGAGGCTGGCAAAGTGACCATTTCCTCTGTGACATTATAGTTGCTTCACTGCACTTACAGCCAAAATGATGACTGTCACTGTAATAAAAATCAAAATGTGTAAATCCTAGCAGTTAGTCACATAATCAACACACTGACAAGCATCAAAGGTTGTTCTTTACAGCCACTTATGAGCAGTAATAAAGTCATGGAATTTGTGAAGGTTTACATCAGATTTGGCTAATGCTAAAGTAAAACATCAAATCCGTGTTGCAAGAAGGAGATGCTGCTGTATTTGCAGAGTTCAGGAGATCTGGGTTATTTAAACGATGCTTGAGAGCAACTGATGCAGTCATTTAACAGGAATTGGAATAACATGGCAAGAGCTAAAGTCAATAGAGAGCCACAATATTGCTAGAAATAAAGATTTAAAATAAAATTTAAGAAAACTGGAGACAAGGAGCGGGGGCACTTTAATGACAAATAAAGGTTTAAAAATCTTCAAATCCAGAATCTTTAGTTCACAAAGCAGAATCTATTCCCAATACACTTTAAAATTAATATAAGCCTTTAAGAAGGATGTAGATTTTTGCTTTTTGTTCTTAATTCTTCTTAAAGTGTTTCTAGATTCATGCATTCTCTTGGTGTCATTTTCACGAAGGAAGTTGAAAATGCCAGATTTTCCAGAAGCATAGTTGTTCAGAGAGAAAGCCATCAGCCGTGGTATGCACAGCACTTCACTCTCATTAACATGAGAGATGTTCAACAAAGACCAATCTGGCTTTTGGCATGAGTTCATTTTGCTGCAAGTGGGTTATATGATAGCGTGAGATTAAATTAGGTGTCCTCCAGACCAATTAATCCATTTTATCCCAGAGCAGATAGTGGGCTTATTCCTATGGCTAACATCTAACAGGAAGCTATTTTATCATCACCCAGAGTGTTGTGAAGTGGTCTAAAATATTCTCTATGACTCATTCAGCAGGAATCATCAAAGGTGCTAAAACTAAGGAGCTCTGCTATTGAAATGTAATCACGATGATGCTTTATTTTTCTTATCTGAAAAAATAATGAGCAGAACAGACATTATTTATAACGAGTAAATTAGAACATGGAAAGTACTTGGAATATGATCACTTTGTAATTGTTAATGAAAATTTCCA
>CM052705.1:15384481-15428856 GCA_028551405.1 Uromys caudimaculatus | reverse complement strand
ATTTGAGAGTTTATTAGGTAGTTTTTACACTTCCATCTTTTATAGTCTCAGTTCAAACTGTGACTTAGTCAAACATCAAGAATAAATGAGGAGGATTGCTTGTTAAAGTGAATTTATGGCCACATATGTACAAGTCACTAGAAAATATTTTATTCAGGCTAGTCGCTTAGGTAATGCAAACCAACCTACTTAAAGTTATTTTTCTCTCGGAATCATTCTGCTTTAAGCAGAAAATGTAAACTTTTCATAAAACACTATATGTAAAATACTAAAGTCATATAATAGTGTTTTATTTAGCACTTTTAAGATAAAATAAATCACCAAATATAACTCTTTTATAAAACTACACTTTAGGTTTTAATGTAATTTCCTGCTATAATGCATGTATATTCTTGATTGTTATATGTGTATTTTTTTCATTAAAAACTAAAAACGAGCAATATTTTTGTTAGTAAAAGTATCAAGTTAATAGATGTCTTGGCTGAAATCTCTATGGTATAAAAAAACCCAGAAGCAGCTCAAGGAAGGGAAAATAATATCAAGAAGCAGCTCAAAGAGGGGGAAAAAAATCAAATTTCATTCAGGAGGGGATTTAAACTAACAATTTTCTAACCTAAACTATGTAATTGAAATTTAATTTACTCTGCTTGGAGCTGCCTCTCTGTGACTTACTGTTGAGCATGTGGTATTTAAAAACTTCAAATATGTCACATTAATCAATTCTCTTCTTTAGTAGACTTTGCTTGATGTTTGTAACCCTTTTAAGACAGAGACAACCCACTGTAAGAGAAAGAATGGCTACCAAGCAAAAGCATTAAGTTTATGTAGCAGTCCATTTAGATAACGGTCTCTAACTGTACATTTAAACACGCATAGGTCAAAGAACCATTTGATGTTCTCTAATAGGGCTGTGTCTGTGCCTGAGCATAGCAAGCATCTGTTCCTATTTCCAAGGCCTACAAAATAAAGCCTCCGTACCTTTGGACAAAGAACACAGAATGTGTGAAGAAAGGACCAAACTTGTTGCATCACGTTCTGCATGGGGACACTAATAGACAGGATTAGGGGAAATGCAATCAGAGGCCATTATTGCAATTTATCTAATAATTAATGGTATCAGGTGAGACTACTTGAGAGTTTATAAGCTGTACCATCTCCCTTCACTCCCACAGGGAGTCTCCCCTCCCTTCCCCATCATTTGCAGTAAATACACTACTTGCCATTAAATAATAAAGTACCACCCAAGTGTCTTTGTGGTTAAAAGTATATGTATGGTGAATGAATGAATAAATTTTTTGTCCCTGCCAAGAACAAAAACATTTCTAGGTGCCATTGTCGTGATACATAGCTGCGCTGAACATTAACCCCTGTCAGCAAAGGGACACATACAAGAAACATCAAGCAGAACAACAAACGAGAGTTGTGAGGCAAAGGGCAAATTCCAACTGTGCAATTACACTCCATTGATTCTAAAACTTCTGTGTAAATGTTTTTTCTTAACTGAAAACGTTGAAGAATATGTATCATCAATTATACTCTGTAGATCAATGTATAACTTATGAGGAATGCAGGTGGAAGAGGTGCTCTTAGAGTGCTGTAGCTGAGCACTTGCTAAAACAACACAAGAGCAGCAACCTAACCATTTGTCTGCTCACTTACCCCATTTGAATATGTGAGCTCCGGCATTCATGAATATTTAGGGTAGAGCTTGTACGCCCCTGAAAACAGCCAGCTCTCACATTTCTTTAATGTTCTTTCCCAGTTGTTGCCCAAGGCTATTGCAAAAAGTGACCATAAATCATCTCTCTGCTTGGGGAAAAGACAGACTTGAAAGATACTCAATTTTCTTAAAAAATTTTCAGCTGCTTAAAATGTATGCAGTGATTTCAGAACAGTGAGAGTAGGGTTGCATAGAGAGACTCCAGCATGGTAAAGAGACTTGCTCACTTAAAACTCATTTTTGTGTACATTTGACTCTAGTTAGCTTACCAAGCCAAACTCGCAATATGTAGAAACATGAGCATAATGTTGTAGATAAATGCATTTTTGGGAAAAGAGAGAGAACATGCCTAATTAAAAGCAATGTTCTTTCAGCTTTTTATATAACACAATAAAACAGTCAAGAAAGAAATGTGGTGTACGAAAACATGAAACTGAATTATCACTTTTAAATAAAACAGCACGTCTCTCTATAATTTCTCTGAACTACTGCTGGCATTCATTCTCATACTGCATTTCCAGTTTTAGCAAAAGCAACTCTGGAGGATCAGTCAAAAGTTTAAACTTTCAGAAAGACATCTCAAAAATCTGTTCTCAATATCAGAATTGGATGTGTAAGATCTCCAAATACTATATATAGGTGGTAAAGCATAGGAGCTGAAAGAGAAACTAGAGAATGGGGCCATCCAATGTCTCCACTCTCCTTGCTCTGGTTTTGGATGAATCAAGTTTTGAAATGATTTAGGCTATTCCCAAATTAAATACTGACAGATGTTTACAAATGCAAATGCAGGCTTTTTAATGCTGTTAAAATAAATCTCTTGCCCAGCTATTGAGACTGAATGGACTAATTAGTCACACAGGTTAAACTGAAAATCCTTATTGGCAATGAGGTCAAAACCTAAATTATGACTGTAGCATGCCAGTGGTGGATAGCTTCAATCAGCAGGATTCCAAAATCCTCGTTTTCACTGTTGGCATATAACAGGCCAAGAAAGGAAATCATGATTCACTAACTGTTCCTAGCTTTTCTTGTAATGCGACTGACTTTGGAGCCATTCATGTAAGGTGAATGTTTTCTCATGTATGTGAGGAAACACGAGCTAGAAAAATAATAAAACAAAATAACAAAACAAAATAAATAAAATAATAACAAAACAACAATTATGTCTAATTAATGAAATTATCTACATCTTCAGTAAATTGTGAATATCACTTACTTGAGATATCTATCCAGCCGACCATGAATCCATGCATGTATACATAAACATGTATACATTCAAAGACACTCATCCCAACACATCTTGTTTTCTACATGATACGATGCATCTTACAAAGATGAATGATAACATTAATTTATACTAAGTGAAAATGTGAAAAAAGGCAAGAAGTTCCACAGTGTGAAAACGGAGCCAGCACACACATTAAGAGAAATAGTTACATATGCAAGGAGAGGCACACACAGTTATCCTAATTTTTTGTATGGGACCAAACAGAAAAAAAAAATGATACTAAGGGAAGAAAAATATTAATGCTAGATGTGACATTACTGGAACACCTAAATTTAATATCTACTACGTTAGCAGTTCTCAGTTTATGGGATGCAGCCTCTTTGGGGGTCAAACATCCCTTTCAAAGGGGGTCACATACCAGGTGTCCTGCACATCAGATACTTACATTATGGTCATAACAGTAGCAAAATTACAGTTATGAAGTAGTAATAAAAATAATTTTATGGGTGGGGTAACCACCACAATATAAGGAACTGTATCAAAGGGTTGTGGGATTAGGAAAGTTGAGAACCACTGTACAATGTCGATCAATGTAGGCTAAATAATCATTCAGAATTCAAATATCAATTCTGGGCTTATATACAATGTCCATTGTCTTAGATTGCTTCTTGTATTCTAAATTACAAACATGTGTGTGCACACACACTAACACATTATACATATATGATATATGTATGGACGAGCTTACATATGTAAATATTTTATATATAAATCATAATAATTCTCCCAGCTAACCAAGCTATGGCAGCTCATGCCTGTAACTCCAGCACTGGGGAGGCTGAGGCTTGAGGCAGTCTAGAATACCTGGGCTCTTTTACAGAACAAAAAGTAAACAATGAGTGAACAAAGATAATATTTCCTTATCCCACGGGTACGTTGTGGGAATCAAATTTGATGTGCAAAATATTTTGGAAAGGAGGGAAGTGCCCAAAATGCAGACTTTATAAGCCCCTGATGTTATTCTTTGTTGTTAACTTGACAACACCTGGAATTAACTAAAGTTTTATTATGATTGATAAGGCACTTCCTTTGCTTCTCACATGACAATAATGACAGTTCTGAGGAGTATTGGAGAAGGTGACTAAGCATCTACTTCATCGAATATATTCTCTTTTCACCCAAACATTCTCCTGTCCTGTCCTGTCAGTTGATCAGAGACTTTATCCCTTCTTCCAGTTGGCTCTTCACTCAAGGCTGCTCATTGGGGATGCTTCCTTTTTCCCAAAATAGAATTCATTGTAAGCATCACTTATTTAGTACATATATGTGAGTTTAATAATTAATCAAGGAGTTAAGAAGTTCTAATTAATGCCAGGCAGCAAAGTATTCATTTTCCTCTATCAGTAAGCACACAGATTCAGAGATAATAACGTCCTAAGTCCTGTTCAGTGTATATAACAACTTATTGCAACCCAGGACCCAGATTTAACTCTTGCTCTATGCCATATGGTATGTACAACATTTAAATAAACAGACAACAAGGTGAGGTCAATTATCAGCAGCACTAAGGGAATATAAAGAGAGAAGGGGGAGATGGAGAGACAGAGACAGAGATATATAGAGAGAGGAACAGAGAGACAGAGACACTGAAAGAAAGAGACAGACAGACACGCAAAGACATAAAGAGACATAAACAGAGAGAAAAAATTCTATCAAGGTGATCTATGCACCAGTGCTCCATGTTATGCTGGCTGCATTTACAGTTATAATGGACACACCCTGTGGCATATTTGCTGTAATTATTTTTAAATGTGCCAATGAACGCTTATGAGACATTGGACATACGTTTTATTTACATTAAAATAGAAGGGTATGCCTTTCCAAATTACTCTGAAATCAAAATTTTGAAAACTGCTTGGATACAGTTTTATTGTGTTTCAAACACAGAGTTCACATCTGTATTTAAGCATATGTCTCAGGGAATAGGATTGGCTTAAAATCATATTACTACTTAAGATTGTTGCATATTCTTTAAGCATTTACATATATAAGGCATTTTATGAAAATGACCATCATTATGAACAAATAATTATATAAATAGTTGGTATTTTGTCCTGAGATAAAAACTATAAGAAGTATTACACATGACATTTGAATTTGTTACTATCATTACAGTAAGAATCGTTTTGCCTACTTTAATTTCACTACAAATCTTTTTGTGACAAACTGTATTTGCTCATATATGACAGTCTCAAAGAAGAGTGAGAAAGAGTAAATAGATTCTTTTCTAGAACTATATCCTCTAAGACCTAGAGCTAAGAATTGAGATGAAAAATCATACCTTTCAAAGATTTTACCTCGCTTATAATATCTCTGGCAACGCCAATGAAAGTTCATGGCTGGTTTTTGCACTATACCCCATGTTGGGAATTTAGGGCAGAGGAAAAAAAAAAAACTGACATAATGTTTAGTAGAAAGAAGAATGAGTGAAGGTTAAAAGGAAGGCAAAGATAAAAATGTCTTCACTAATTATCCACTTATGTGAAGCATCCTTGTCTTTCAGGAAAACACTAAGATAAAGCCTACTTTAGAAAGAATTGTGAGTGGGGGGAGAAAAATGATTATATGCCATCTTTACTTTATAGTCAGTGTCCCTTAGCTACCCTGTCTCCTACCCACTCAATCGCAATAGTCCTATATTGTGTGAACTTTTATTTAATTGCATGGAAACTATGTCTTCTTGGTTTCCTTCAAAGCCTAACTATCTATTGAAAGTTTTATTTTCTTTCTGAAATGAAAGATAAGGACTGGCTGACACAAGCCATGAACTTCAGGCCACAAAATAAATGCAGAGTCAAGTGTGTCCTGCAGTTTATTTCCACTGACTCTCCTGTGCATTTATTCATTTATTAATTTATTCATGCTTAGTAATTTGTTGAATACTTTTGAATAACAAAGAGTTCACAGTGGAAATTATGGTTGATTCTTATCTGGCTCCAAATATTTACACGCAGCAACGGAACCTGCAGTTCTTTCTTTTCAGTTTGGAATCAGCATTTGTCCTTTTATGGATTAGGTAACTAATCATTCACACAATGAAGGTTGCTTTTCTGGTGCCTGGTAGCAGTAGGACACAGATACCTGAATCAAACATGATTTCAGATAAAAATGTATAAAAAGTAAGTGATTTCATAGGGAAATTAAGTCCATTATCGAAACCACTATATGATACCAGATATAGTTACACAAATAAAAAATTTCAAATGTGGTGCTTGATGGGATCAAAGCTGCTCTATGATCCATGAAAAGTCATCACTTGGCAAAGGAAGAAGCATGGCCATGTTAATTTCTTTAGAAGTGATGGCTCTTCCTTCATCATGTAAAAGAAAATATTTTGTCCTTTGTTTTCATTCTATGAACAGGTGATTTACCTGCACTTGCTGTAAACCATGTGCTTACAGTGCCAGAAGAGGGCATCAGATCCCACGGACTGGATTTAGCAGACAGTTATGAGCTGCTGAGTGGGTGCTGGGAACTAAGCCCAGTTACTCTAGAAGAGCAATGAGCACTCTCTAATGTCGGACTGTCCTCCGCTCCTCTCATCATCATTTTAAAACAGCTGAGGCCCTCTCTTTTTATAAATAATAAATAGTGCTGATATTAACTTCAGTGTTCCCCTTTACTTTCACCTTTGCCCTTTCTATTTAATTTGTAATGTCCCAACTGTTAATATGGCCATCTCAGGAGGAAATAATACCTCACATAACAGAAAAAAAGTCAACCAAACAAATCTGCTTGACTCTTAGTAATATTCCACAGTAGCTATGTCTAATTTGTCTGTCTATCTATCTATCTATCTATCTATCTATCTATCTATCTATCTATCTATCTATCCATCCATCCATCTATCTTCTCTTACAGTTGTCATTACTACAAGATACTGTAATCCTCTGTTATTTGGAAATGTTTCTATGATAATGAACTTTTGATAATGAGACAATCTATTTGTTCGGCTAAAACTTCACCCTGGCAGAAGGAAGGTGTTTTGTAGATGCAGTTGCCCAGTTAAATTGCTAAGTTCTGCTGCCCAGTGTATCAGGAAAATTTGCCCCTAATGGATAGGACAGGTAGAATAGTGCGTGTGTTGGGGGAGATTGTCTGGTTTGATTTGTTCTCAAAGATGATTGTTAAGATAGAAGTGTTGTCCCAGTTAACCGGAGAAAAATGCTAAGTGATCAGATCTGTCTTTGTGATTAAATTCTTAAAGTTCAAACAGGGAAGGTGCCATGTGTTTGTCCTCTAAGAGAAGCTTGCTCTTTCTACCATAAACAGAGGAGGGCTGTATTTGCATTTTAGCTGAAATGACTAGGCTTAATTCCAGCTTTGTCCGTCACTTACCAATTCTGTAGCCCTAAGCAACTCTCCTAAGTTCTCCAGGTTTCTTCATGTGTAAAAGTAAAGTAATTTTCACAGATTATGCAGAAGCACTATGAGGATCTAAGGCTAGGCAGCACTACTGACTAGCAGGGTAGCTGATACATGAAGGTGCTACTGAGCGTTAATTGCATAGATGCAGCTGGGTCTCAAACTGGCACATGTTCTCCTTTGTTTTTATGGTAACATGGGAAGGAAGAATAATTGCTAGCACTGGGCTCCCTAAGTAGTATTCGGACACAAACTTTCCTTCACAAAGGATGAATTCACAATTCTCTTAAAGCACTCCAGAGATTAGCGGCACCAGAAGATACACATATTGAAAACACAAGGAGCATCCCTCTCATTCTCCTCAACTGCTGACTGCACCAAGAATCCATCCTAGTTGGAGGCTCTGAGGTACCCAGAGTAGTCCTCCTCTAGTTAAAGTGAGGGAAACCCTGGTACCCTCAGGCATGTGTCAGGTGACCAGTGCTAATAACTGCAGTGCTCAATGCAGGACTCAGGGGCAGGTCTCGATCTGCAGGCTTTCCATCCAGTTAGTGACTTCCTCCTGTCATTTTCAGGTTCATTTTTGGACATGAGAATCATGAAAATAGAAAAAGGAATCATTTCCTACTTTCTCCAATACTTGCATGACACACCTTTTAAAAATATTCCCATTTTAACGAATGTTTTTGCAAAACCTTTAAGAAATGCTCGAGAACGGCATTCAGCAAAACCATTCAGGGCTGTTGGTTAGCTTCAGGGTGCTCAGCAGTTGGCACGAGGCCCGTCAGCCTTCAGGGCGCTCAGTAGTTGGCGCAAAGCCTGTTAAGGACCAACTAGACACGCACAGGACGGCTAGGGAGAGTTTCCAATAATTGCTTTCTATTGTGAACTCAGCTTTATTGGTGAGCCTACCTTTGGGCACATGTGTCACTGTATAGCATTTGTTACAGGACTCTTCCTACAAGTATGGGATGTTTTATTTATTCATGTTACCTGGCTGTGGCCTTTCCTCCATGCTCTCCCCTGCCAAACCTATCTCTGATTTTTATCCATTCTAATTTTTGGATTGCTCTTTGATCAAGGACATGGAACAAATCTATTCAATATAAAAATATTCCCAGGAGAAATTATGAAATCATCCAAGTC
This sequence comes from Uromys caudimaculatus, assembly GCA_028551405.1. Lineage (NCBI taxonomy): Eukaryota > Metazoa > Chordata > Mammalia > Rodentia > Muridae > Uromys > Uromys caudimaculatus. The sequence continues at coordinate 15,420,334 of CM052705.1, read as the reverse complement.
TACCTTTAAATCAGGATGTTCAGAAGGCAGTTTTACTGGCTGATTTGGTATCATCCTTAAAACCAGCAACATATCAGTGTCTCAGAGCCCAGTGAGGATCATTGCAACTGCTCCAACACTTCCCCACACACTGTGAGCATGTACAGTGTATGTGTATGTTGTGTAGTCACCTGTGCGCACACACATGCACAGAGGCCAGAGGGGGACATTGAGTGCCTTTCTCTCCCATTCTCCACATTAATCCTTTATCTCCACAGCCTCTTATTGAACCTGAAGTTTGTCTGGCAGCCAACATGTCACAGTAATCCTTCTGTAGGTAGCCTACCAAAGCACAGGGGATTACAGTCTGAGGATGGTCATACTTAGCTTTTTATGTGAGTACTAAGTGTTCAAACACATGCCTTACTCAGGCTAACTCAAATTATTAACAGTTTTACCCTCTTCCAAAGCTTTGCAGGCCCATCTCATTCCAACTTGCTCTACAGATTTACTTGGAGCGGGAACCCCGAGAAAAGTCTACAAAGAAAAGAATGTCAAGAAAGATTCTCAAAAGAGGAAGGCAGGTGATTCATAACCACTTGATTGAAGCTCATGGCTTTCAGAAAGAAGACATGTTTATCTCTGACTGCAACATTTCCCATGAAGACAATATGTGATTCCTCCAGAAGTATTTGAATCATGATTCCCAAATAGTCTGGTCTTATGTCACTTATTGAAATTTTATTCATCTATCTCAATATTTTAAAGACTGTTATTTTATTATTGTTTGTTTTATGTGTATGTGTACATGGAGGGGGCAGTAGAGGCCAAATGAGGACATTGGATTCCCTGAAGTTGGAATTGCAGGCATTTGGGTGTAACCAACTTAGACTCTGGGAATCAAGGTCTGGTCTTCTACAAGAGCAGAAAGCATTATTCACTGTTGAGTCTGGGTAGTCTCCTATCACAACTGATATTTTCTAAGATGAAGTTACATAGAAACCATTTTTTTTCCTTCCACTGAGTTTTCTGACAGAGTAATGTGAAAATAGAAAAGCAGTTGTCTCACCTTCTATGATACCTTGTGACCTGAAAAGCTAGATGGCTCACTGACACACTTGCAGATGTTATATTGTATTATAACATCTGGGGTGGGTTTGCTTTGGTCAAAGAGTCTTGGTGACTAATCATCATTGTGAGCGCAGGAAGGAATGTTTTCTGTAGTAGCCAAATCCTGCCTTCCCAAGACAAACCGAGAAGTTAGGCTACTGGTTACAGGATCTTGTGCTTTGACAGCTAGTTCATGGTCATTTGAGTCAGATATGCTCATGTTCATATCTGAGCCCTCTATAGTGTACCATTAAAACCTGAGTGACTTATACATGAGTATTTTTTCTTGAAAAATAGGAGGGAGTACCTCAGGACAAATCTCTGCAGTGTAGACACAAGAGTTTAGAAACCATGATTAATGATTTACATAGCCCTGTTTCTGGAAAATAACAAGTGTTAAATAAGTCTGGGCTATCTCCCCAATTGTTGTTTATGACCTAGTTCTGACATACTAGAAGGCAATGCATTTCTCTTTAAAATAGATAAAACCTCACCATCTAGGACCAAAGGATACAGACTGTGTCCATTTGCCTTAAGGAAAGAGGACAAATATTGCATGAAGAATGCAAATATAATTTTACTCTGAATGCCTTATTTTGATTGTCAACTGCTAAACTCCATTTTATTTCAAAACATATTCCCAACTCTTCCAATGCATTTTGAGTTGGAAACCCTTTCTTTTTGTTTGTTTGTTTCATAATAAGCTAACTGCAGGTGCAAACTCTGGGGAGACAGACCTTGGAAATTTTAAGTATGTTGCTATGGCAATGATTTGCAAGAATGTATATGAGTTCCATCTTAGATTACAAACACTCAACTGAGTTTATATGTGGAGGTTCAAATCACTAGACACACAGTGTTTGTCATTTGTGGTGTCTTTAAAAAGACTGAGAAACACATTGCTATTGTCTATAGCAGCCAGAATCCATAAAATACTATGTTTGTCTGTTTGTATCTGTCTGTCCATCTGTTTGTCTGTCTATCTATCTATCTATCTATCTATCTATCTATCTATCTATCTATCTGTCTACCTATCTATCTATCACCTATTCATTTACCAAATGTAGGAAACTAGTCATTCACTGTGTGATTTAAATGGCTTCTCCCCCCAGTCTGACTGCTCTAGGAGAAAGTGTGTTCAGAAATTCTATTATAACATTTCACCATTGTTGCAAATTCCTGGTAGAAGTAGCTGTAATTTTTTTCTAGTGAATTTCACATTAACATCAACAAGATTGAACTACAAATCAAGAAGTGTGATAAATTCAAGAATTTTTGTAGAGGATCTTTCTAAAAGGATTACTCTTGTAGGCAGAAAGTGGTTCTATTCACTGAACCACTGCCCCAGAGTGTCACTCTCACCAAAGAGAAGAAGGCAGCCAAAGTCACCAAGTGATCTCATGGGAACCATCCTTACTGTACCTGTCCTTAAATGTTTCACTAAAGTTTAATGCTAATATCTGATTGCTATTCTCATGATTCTTTGAAAACTAGACAATGATCTTGGCAAAAGTACTCTCATACTCCATAAATGGAATTCACAAAGTATTGACAAATATAGGTGTATTTATTCCATGCAGTAATTATTAAAAATTCTCTGTAAGTTATAAAACTTTTACATGTAAAATTAACAATATACAATTTTTAATCAATATTTTTAAAAAAGGAATATTCACCAGTGAGAAAAACTCTGAATCACTCTGTGTATATATTGTTCAGTTTTCTTAGAAAAAATCATTTACTGTGAATGTTTCCATATCATCTAAAGTGGCATAAAATTAGTGCAGACCACCATGCCCTCTCCTGCTTCCCTTCTCACAAACCTTCCCCACAAGCATGGCCAGCTACCAAAACCTGACAGACACGGAAAATTTACTTTCTTGCTTTGGTTTGACCCATCCTTCAATATATACATACACATACATGTATGTACAGGAACACGCACACACACACACACACACACACACACACACACACACACACACACACACACTTTATCTCTGCCCAACCACTTGCTGTAACACAATGTTGCTGTATTTTAAACCTTGACTGGCATTCTTGTTACCCACCCCAATCCCATCCTAAAACAGCCTACAGCAATGCTGAAATTAAACACATGAGAATACAGTAATTAGCTATGCAAACTGTCAAGTGGCTCTAAAATGGTAAACAACCCAGAAAATAGAACAATCAGCATTTTTAAGATCTAAGAGGAATTTGCATAGAGTTCATTTATTTTAAAAATGAATAGATTTTGCTTTTTAAAAAATAGTCACTGAGGTTTCTCTGGAAATAGGGCAACTCAGCTGATGTGCCTTTTACATCTTTGGTTCCCCCATGCTGGTAATATAGAAAACTTTTCAATCCTGTATGCTTTCCAAATAAGTTCTTTTTTCTTTCTGGGTTCAAAGGTGGATAGTGACAAAGTATTTTCAAAATAGATACAAACAGGTCAGAGGTCAAATTACATGCTATGACCTACAAATTATCAATGCCTCTTTCAAGTAAAGGTAAAATGTCTTTATGAGGGAATAACTAAATTAAAATAAGTTTTAGGAAATATGGAAACTAAAAACTCTCAAAATATCTGGTTTGCCTCTGTGTGTGGGGGAAGAAGCAGATTATTTCATTTTGGACAAAGAGAGCACTAATTAAAAACTTGACAACAAAATCAGTTTGCTGGGGCAGCGTGAAGCACGTGGATCTCCATCTTAGCATTTCTCTGGCATTTCTATGACGCAGCATGGACAGTCCTGTATATACAGTTTCATCCGAACTGTTAAGCTATGCTGCAGTTGATGGCTAATGCTCCTTTAGCCCATTTGCCTCCAGCAATAGAAAGCCATCAGAATTACTTTACATCCAGAATAACATTGACATACAATCCAAACACAATTGAAATGAAACACAATGTTTTTGCTTGAAATTTTTCATCTTTCAACATGCTGGACATATATCTTCTAGCTGGGAATGCAGGACACTGTGGCTGAGCCTGGTCAAGAATAGGACATAGTGATCCAAGAAAAGCTGTCAGTTGTCCCATTGGACTGGGTAGAATCTCTCTCCATCCCACTGTACTATACAGTGAAGTAGATGACTCCTCAGGACTCTCTAAAACTGCTGTAAAGGAGGGGCCAGGCAAAAGAGCCTCAAGTGTAATAGTAATAGTAATAGTAAGAGCCTCAAGTGTAATAGTAATAGTAATAGTAAGAATGTTTATGCTGATATCTGTTCAAAGAAGCTGTACATGTTAGAAGTTGCATGCATATATAATATGCTCATAGAAACAAGTTAATTCTGTCAGAATCTGAAAAAGCTCTCTAATGAAAAGCAATAGTAATGTCCTCCTTTAATACTGGACTATAGATGTGCAAAATGTTAATGCACAAAACAGGCTGAGCTGGCTTAGTCAACTAAACTGTCCCATTCAGGATTGGGTTTTCTGGTACCAATAGAATTCTGAAATTTCAGACCTTAGGACAAACAAAGAGTAGAGCCTTTCCTCATCTGTGGATATCTTCCACCAAATAAACTACTCTACAAATGGACAGTTTCTTCAACAATCATCGTGTGTTTTCCTTTACAACTTTCTACCAATCAGTAATTATATCACAAAGAAATAATCTTCCTTACCATGGAATGACTTAGTAACAGTGAAGGTTGAGATGACACGTCTAAACCACATGCTACTTGTACTAATTATTGGTTTATTGTCCTTACAGTCTTGAGTATTTGACCCTGTCTTGAGGTATAGATATTGCCACAGGACATGTTATTGCTAATGGTACCATTTTAAAGCCATGTTTCCCTAATGTATCCATGAATAAATAAGATTAAGGTATAAAGGCCATCAGAAAAATTAACAACAAAATTTTACAACTGATTTAAGAGAAAAAATTGGAATAAAACACAAATGAAATAAAACTGAAAAAAAAATGTAAAAGAAACTGTTAGAGAATTGTCAAAAACTAAGTTTCCAGTCTTTATTTCTGGAAACTGTAATTTCTATCCATTGACCTTTGTTATATCATGTAATTTGACTCTGCAATCTTAACATTCATTAGAATCTGACTCAGCTAATAATTATGATGTTATCAATATGTTTTCTTTCAATGTCATAGAATTCATTGAATTCTTCTGACCTCCATCATAAGGTCTAAAAATAAGAGCTGGTGACTTAGCAACTTTATAACTAGTGTTTTGTTCACAAATTGATTCCTTAATGACAGGGATGGGACAGAAAAAAAGAGATGTCACTAGCTCCCTTCTGGAAAAAGCAAGCCCAAGCAAGCAGAAATGATGAACCTTAATTGCAGAAGGCAGGGCATGGGGGGAGCGTGGGAGGAAGGAAGTGTTTCTGCCATGTTTGGATGGCAGCAGGGTATCTCGGTCTACTTTACCAGTGAGTTGATAATAGAACTCTTTCAGAATTAGGGGAGTAGCATCAGTCTTTCACCCAATGAAATGTGAACTATATTTTGACTTTAAGTTCTAGAAGAAAATCTGCATTGCAATATGTACAAGGAAAACAAATTCAGGTCAAGCTAGCTCTGGGACTACTTAACTAACATGTATCCTTCAGATTTAGTTCTGACACAATGAAAGACTTTATGTCAGTTAAACACCATGTAGTAAAAGAGATGAGTGTCCTGCCCAGAATTTCTGCTTTCTCACCCAGCTTCCAGCAAAGTAAGACACTAGAGGCAGTGCATAATTCACTTCACTATAGCTAAGAATCGTTTATCTTACAGTGAAATGTCTTCAGCCCAACATACCTTTTCTAGAGCTAATTCCATCAATTACAACAGATTAAAAATGGTGGAAGGAATTATTCCTAACAGAAGCATAACATGTATCATAGGTGATTGGTCAAGAATAGAAAACCAGTGACATGACTCAGACATTTTGAAATGGATTTGGTAACACTCATGATTCACTGTGGCCCCAATAAAAAGAGCTGAACAACAATATTTGGCCCCCACATCTCCCAATGTCCCTCTCTCCTCAGTGAGGAGCAACTATACTTCCTATATTGCCTAAGGCTTGAGAAACATTTTAAATTATAATATTGCAAGCTAACTATTTTGGAAGTCAAATCGATCATTATAAGATTAGCTTAAGGCTGAAATGCTACTGTACGTATCAAACGGCTGCGTCCTTGGATTATCCATTGACTCTCGGTAGGAAGTAAATAGTTTCAGTCTAGATTTGGACAACAAATTAAAAGAAAGCCTGAAAGATATAATTACTACATCTTCTATATCTTAAGAAATCTTTAAATTATTAATGTCAAACTCTCCAATTTATACCTATGTATCTGAAAAAGCCAAACAAAAACAAAACAAACAACAACATAAAAAACCACAAACCACTTCCTGTTAAGGAAGTCTAGTGGCCTTAGATATTTGCAAACTGTTCTTATGTACAAACTGGGAACATCCATAAAAATATTTTCCTTGCACACCTAACCCTTTGTTATCAGTACAGACCCACTTTCTGTCATAAGCATTTATAGAAAAATGCTTACAAGGTCTTGTTCCCTGAGTACTTCATTTCGCACTTTTAAAACCTGTCTCCCATAAATCTCTCTCAGCAGCAGAACAGCCTCAGACTGTGCTATCTACCTCTCCTGTGGCCACTTTCCTCCCCTTCCATTACAAGCCACAATGAGCCTCACTCTTCAGAGGACAATGTGATGCTTCCTTGGGAATGAAGTACTTTAGTCTAGAGCATATGGCACTTTATAAAACATTTATGGATACAAGACCCAAAACTCCAAAGAGCAGGTCCAACATCACCTGGGTGCCCATTTAGTAATTCAGCGTCTGGTGTTACACCACAGGTTCTTATTAGCGACAGCAGAAAAGAAATCAGAGTTCTTGATACATGGGAGTAAATATTTTTACTTATAATGAATAATTTAGCTATTTTGGCTTCTGAAAAATAGATTTGAAATAATTTTATGACTTCATATCAAAGTGGGAGTTCAGGGACACAAGGAACACAGACAGCACAGAAACACGTCTTTGTTTTCATAAAAAAAAAAAAAAAATCCCTGCTTTTATGAACACATACTGCATTTCCCCTCATTTGCTGAGTTGCTGCTTTGTATGTTGCTTTTCCTATTGTGAGTTTCTAGGATTCCATATCATCAGTTCTCTGAAATCCAGAAGGATCACAGGTAGAATAATAACAAGCCTGTGTCATCTTCATTGGGAAAATGGAAAAACCAGCCTTGCCTCTAATTAAAGCCACGACTGAATGAATTATCCACAAAAACAAAACAGAACAAAAATCTAGTCAGAAAATATCACATGCAAATTTAGGTAAGGTCATTCAAGAACATAAAAAGCAATTTGTGCTTCCCAGACCATTTAAGAATGTCTTTCTTAAAAGACATTCACATTTTATCCACACTCTAAAATCATGAGGTGTTAAAGAATAAGCTAAACAGCTTATTCTTATATATCTCCCCTAACAGAGGAGGAAATCACACACCCAAAACTGTGACAGGTGATCTTTTAATTGCTGAAGAACCTTCTGCAATACACTTTAGTGCATAAACCAATATAAAAAAAACCGTTAAAAATTTGGGTACGATCTTGCAGATAACCTGTCCCTATTGGGACCTATGGGTTTCAGGTAAATCTGAAGTGACTGTAACTGCAGATTTGAGGCTAAAAACAGAGAGCTGAGGGTGACTTAGATGAGCCAAGAACAACAAAGAGAGACAAAGATGCCAAGACCAAATCAAGAATAAAATCAACCTTTAAAACAGAACAAAAGGATGGAGCACACACATGGAAAGGTCTGCTTCCTGCTAGTTACACTTACTCCTAGAACTTTTCTTTCTTTCTTTTTTTCTTTTTTTTATTATTGTTACTTTTTTAATTGCTGACTGGCATTTCAGAAAATAATCATTAAATGAAGTTTGACCTGGTCTAATCCCAGAATCACCTTCAGATTTTTCTTTTGGAAATACAATTTATTGTATTTTTATTTTATTTTGAGAGCTTCATACATAGTACTTCACCTACATCCTTCCTGGCTTTCCATCCACCTCGAACTGCATTCCCCCTTCCTCCCCAAATTTATGCAGAAATACCCCTAAATGTACTTCTGCCATTTTGTGCTGCATATTTATGCAAAGTGGCATTTTGAGTATTGACAGCTATACAACCAAAATGTCTATCCACTCTGAAGAACTCTGAAAACATACTGTGTCCTGCAATATTCATCCAAAGCTTAATTCTTCATACAAAAGTAAGTTCCTAGAACTTTTCATTCCGTGTTACCTAATGGAATTCTGAGTAGCATTAAGAGGCAATTTCTCTCAACTAATGTTGGAAATCAAATTACTGTCACCCTGAAATCTTTCAGAGTACTCTCATGACATTTAGGGAAAAAGTAGAACAAAAGAATTACTTCTAAAAAAACATCATCTTTCACTATAAAGCAGTACTAGCAAGTGTGAGGTGGTTACATTGGATGTTAACACTTGTGAAAGATGAATGGAGGGAGAATTGTGCTTAATGAATTTAGAATGCTTTCTATAATCTAAAGTTGGTCTAGTTAGCATATGTGTTTTTATGTTAAAGAGGTTAAAAAAATACATTGATCTAATTAACTTAGATATTTCATGCAATTTGATGAACTGTGGGTTTTTTTTTATTATTTTATTTACTTATTACTTAGAGACAGTGTCTCTCTGTGTAGACCTAGCTGACCTGAAACTCTCTATGTAGCCCAGGCCGGCCTTGCCCTTAGAGCTCCATCTGCCTCCTGAGTGTTGGGATTAAAGGTGTGTGCCACAACGCTCAACTGTTGTGGTATTTTGCATGGGTTATTTTAAAGGCTCAGATACATTTAAAAGGGCAAGGGAATGGAACAGCTGCAACCATTAAAACATAAATCCATGATTTTTATATTTATAGGCATAAAACAGATTATTCTTGTTTGAATGACATATTTTCAAAATATCTTTGCATTTTAGAGTCCTATGTCAATCAAGTGCCTAGTTTTTTTCAGTCTCATCACACTAAAACTACATATATTCAGTCATATCATGTTTTCCCACAAAGTACAAGAATAGATACAACGTTTATGGACTTCTTATGTAGAGGGAAATAAGCTGAACTCAATATTTATTTTGTTACCTAACCCGGGGGACTTTTATTTAAAGCAAATTAGTTAGTTTTTGAAAATTTGACATGAGCTACTGTCATCTGTGAAAGGGGTGCTCAATTGAGAAAAACCCTTTCATCTAACTGGCCCTTGGGGAGGGAGGCCTGTGCCACTATGAGCAGGTGGTCCTGAACTGTAGAAGGAAGCAAACAGAGTAAGCTATGGGAACAAGCCAGTAAACAGCACCCTTCCTTATCTCTGTTTTAATGCCTACTTCTAGGTTCCTACCCTGATTGAGTTCCTGCCTTGGCTTCCCTCAGTGATGGACTGTGATTACATAAGCAAAATAAGCCCTGCCTCACAAAGTCGTATTTGGTCATTCTTTTATCAGCAGTAGAAAGTAACTAACAAAAATCGTGATTCTTATCATGCTCAGTATGTGTAAATGAGAAAGTCAGGAATCTAGGCAAACCTTACTGCCATGGATGTCTTCAAACAACACCTCAAGCTTATTTATCTCTAGTTTGTGACTGTGATACTATTGAGTTAATATTTTATACCAAAATTCAGTTGTAATGAATTGTGCATGTAATACCTCATACTTGGTTTCTGTTTCTAAACAGAAATACTCATTGAGGAAGTAATACTAACATTAACAATTCCATAACATGAATAGGCTGTTTGTGCTACCATTCTTACTTTTCCAAATTGTTTCCTTCAAGCCCAGAGTCCTGCATTCTTTTCATATTTATATTCATTTTCCCTTCCTCTGAAGAAACTTAAACTGAGACCAAAACACAGTCAACCACACTGAAAATGTGGTGGACTACTGCACAATGCCTACTTATTTTATCTTCAGGCTCAAAATATTTATACTTGGACCCAATCTATTTTTAAAAATGACTATTTCAAGTGATAATTCCTCCTCCTTCTTTTTTTCTGATGCTGCTTCTGAGCATTGATCCTAGGGCCTTGTATATTCTAGACAGACATTCTACTGCTGTGAAACTGCTCTCTCTAAACCTTTTATTTCTTCTTAAGTCTTCACACCACCTTAGAGGCTGGGATGGTACTAATGGATAGCCACCTGATTTTATCTGATCTTGCATTATTTTTCATTGTGTGATAATAGAACTGGGGTATATATAGTCAAATAACATTGCTTTGCCTCTCGTTAACCTGCACTGAACTCTTTCTATAAGCAAAGGCACTGACAGACAACCAGACGACATGTGCCCATTAGATGATACTTCAAAGGAAGGCAAGTCAACCTCCAGTACTCTCCTAAACTGTGTATATTTATCCTGATTCCTGATTGGTAAGTGAACTTGTAAGATATAAAGTACCTTACTTTCTGGCCAGTCACTGATGATACCCAGCAGGGTTTTAGTAGAGATCACTCAACTAGTAGGCATGTTTACATATCATAACTAGCATGCATAAAAACCATGATGATAAGAACATAGCAATTGCTTATGTATTCTAGATATAATCTCATAATAAAGATAAGGCAGTTCCTAGACCTATACAGTTTTTCCCTGACGAAGCTTCTGATATGTTACATATCTTTTGGACCTAGCTTTTAGTGGCTATACATTTAGCAATGCTTTATAAAGACACATATCTCATAAAACTACCCGGGACTCTGAAGATAATTGTGTTTTCACAACAAACCTAATGGAAAGGCAGTCCAGTCAAATATCGTGCTGCTAGAAGAAACTGTGTGTGTAAGTGGAAACAATACCATAGAGGGTAAACGTAAAAGCACATGTGCTTGACTATATAGCTAGCTCACACATGGAAGAGTGAAGATTGAGTTTTGAAGCAATTATTATGCAACTACAAGTACAAATTTAAAAAAAAAGAATTTCTAGCACAACTTGGAGCTGACATTATTTTACTGAGTAATAAAAGTCGCGTTGCCTTAACAGAATATGCACTTTATCATATATATGGTCATATATACGTAATCTATACTTACATGTACTATATACTTTTTTGTAATTCTTCTAGTGATTGACTACAAAGCTGGCTGCCATTTTCCTCAGTGCTAGGAACGAAACTGAAGCTTTTACACATGCATGGCAAATGGTGTACCACTAATCTGTACCTGCAGACTTGGCATTTTGTCTTTGTCTGAACTCTAGGAGAATTTGCAGGGTGAAAGGGTGTGAAAAAGCAAAGGTGTTTCCCATACTTGTAAACCTCCATCTAATGCACAGATTTACTACTCAATCTGTGATGTAAACTTATATCAACATATATAACTAACATACAAAAACTTACACATAGAGACAACATAACGTCTTTTAAAAAGCAATAATAACAGCGAGGAGGGAATCAGATATCAGGACTGATTCCTTTGGAAAGCTGAACTCTCTTGCTTTGCTAAACTATTATTCAACACTCCCACCACTGTTACACTTATTTATCATTTAAACTAAGGATATTTCAAGTAATGAAGTATTTATTGAAAAAAATTAAATTATGGTTTTAGAGAAACAGTAAGAAAATATTTGAAGCTTTTTGCTATTAAAATTTCTGCTTTATCTGAAAATAAAAAAAGATATTGGAATAAAAAATCATTGAATTTTGAGATGGAGTTCTAGAAGAGTTACTCTTGTCTAACCACATGACTATAGATGAAATGGAAAACTGGAGCAGCAAGCAGAAATGTGCAGCGACAATCACATCATTACATCACAGAGGTAGGAGTATGTCATAGAATGTGGGAGGGCAGATGCCATCGGCTCTTCCTTCTCTGCACAGTGGACACTTATTCGGACTCATTCTGCACTTAGTCCGCTAAGGGAGCTCGAGATACCCATGGATCTATTAACTGTCACTTTCTCCAGTCATTTTTTTCATCTTTTTATTTTATTTATTTACATTCCAATTATTTTAAACAACAGGACTTGTTCGCCTGCTCCAGAGGAGGCTTATTCTGGAGTGACTTAGCCTAGCTCCATCTTGCCTGTCTGACTACAGAAGAAGAAAGGCCTCAAGGAATCAAATATCAGCTGTTACATAAAAGTAAACAAGACAACAGAAAGGACAATGAATTGTTTAGGGCAGCTGTTCTCAACCTGTGGGTTGCAACCACTTGAGTAGTTGAATGAGCCTTACACACACACACACACACACACACACACACACACACACACACACACACACATCAGATATCATGTATATCAAATCCTTACATTATAATTCATAACAGTGGCAAAATTACCATTATGAAGTAATAAAATAATTTTGTGGTGGGGGGTCAGCACAACATGAGGAACTGTAGTAAAGGCAGAGCTAGGAAGGTTGAGAACCACAAGTCTAGGGCAAATAATGTCAACCTTACTAGAGATTAAAGAAATTCAAAGGTTAATTATATAACAAGAGTATAGTTTCAAGTAACATTGCTAAATTAACATCCGCTGTGCTGTCTGAAATGGATAGTTTTGAGTTCTGGGGTAAGTAACATACTATCTTCCTGATCAAAAGGCATTTGAGCCCATGAGTCATAGGTAAAGTCCCAGTGGAATAAACACTATAAGCCAAGAAACGGAGGGAGGTGACAGAGAAGACAATAAGAAATATATATCACATGGTCTGGGTATAGCTAAGCAATCAATACCCTGCTCATCTACAGATTGTGCCAATGCAAATAACACCAAAATTAAGAACATGGATTTGGATGATACTGGGTGTTTTCAGGCAGTATGGCTGTAGAGTAGAATACTCCTGTGGATAACACGGAATATTATTTCTGTGCTGGAGAAATGGTTCAGCAGTTTAGAGTATCCAATACTCTTGAGAGGACTAGGACTCAATTCCCAGAACCTACATACTGGCTCACAATTACCTGTAACTCCAGTTCCAGGGATCTAATTCCCTCCAAGGGCATCAGGCAGGCATGTGGTATATATATGTATACATGTAGGCAAAACATATTATATATAATATAAAATAAATAAATCTAAAACAGAAGATCTTTGTTCAAATGAGTTATTTGCTAAATGGTGAAACATACACCTATTTCTCAAAAATCTTTAACAATCTGTATAGACAAAGGCCTATAGTCCTTGGCTACACGGTTCTGTTTTCTACTTGAAAAATAAAAAAAGACAAGTTATGAGGGCTTTTCCCACAACCTCAGAAACTGTCATAGAGTTAATCGATTGTACTTGCAGTTTGTGAATGTGAGGAGATGCCATGGGATGAGACCATTTCATAAGCAAAGGGGCTTATGGAAGGAGCATAGACAGTAGCACACCAGGATCCCTGCCTCAGATGTCTTCAGTATCTAATGCTTTGCCACTAAGGATTTGTACTCCGTAAGCATTTCCCTGGTTAATGGCTCCATAAGAAATATGCTTGGCAGATAAATCCAAATGCAATTGGAATCAGTTACTAAATATGACTTTAAAGCTTTTGGTTTTTTAATTGACTAATTATTAGTTACTTGATTGGTTGACTTTAAGAGAGGGTGTTACTATGTATCCCTGACTGATCTTGAAACTATGAAACCTAGGCAAACTTCAGGCTTCCAATCCTTCCATTTCCTTCCAAGTACTTGGAAATTTGTTTTTACCAATACATGTGGTACAAATTGAAATTTTACTCCTCTTTGCTTGTAGCCTTTTGAATAACTTAGATTGTGTACTCAATAGAAATGTCACCCTTTATCTCTGGGTCATTTTGTTTAATGAACAGCAGTCAGGCTGCCAAAATAGAAATCTCTGTCCCACTTTCTAAATACAGACTTTTATTCTTCTCTTCTAGGAATGTTAGACAGAACGTGCCAAATGAAGACCATTAATTTCGAAGGATAGGATGTAAAGGAAAAAAGAGAAAGGCATGATAAGAAATCAGCTTACTTCTTCAGCTTCTGAAAAGAGTGCTATAAATGACCTAAGTACATTATCTTCAACACAGTTCAAGATTCCAAAGCTAAAGAGTCCTATTATGTAGCTTATTTAATGTTTCTTTGCTAAAGCCAAAGTTCCAAAAGGAAATCCAAAGCTACTTGCAACATGCTAAGACTTCCTGGAAAATAGAAATCTTATTTGCAAGCTGTTCCACCTGAACCATAGGCCAGCATACTATGGAGGACCTATGGACAAAGAGATGTGGTTTTGAACATTTTAGTTTGTAGGTTTTAGTATGTGATTTTAATCAAACTCATTTGTACTTAGGATTAGGGATATTACCTGGATTCAAGAAAAATAACTACAAGGGTAATTAAAATCAGAGATTTTGCAAATTGTAATGTTGATTTGTTAATAATAAGTTGATTTCCATCCTGCTCTAGTCCTGTGACACTTTTAGGAAAAGCTGTGTAACCAGGAGTGACAGAAAGCTGGATGGAGCATTCTAAGAGATTTATTTCATTTCAGAATTTGTACTGGTCATTGAAACCCTCAGTCTGTGTCATAAAAAACAATGAACTAAATAAACTATTCAGACATTGTTCTAGATATGTGATCTATGTAAACATTAGAAATAAGCAATAGTGATTAGTTATCAGAGGCTGTCAATATTTTCAGTATTAACTCTTAATAGATAGAATTTTGGTGACACTATGTTTTACCAAAGGTCTGGGGAAAAAGTTTAATAATTCTGTCCACATTTCCTTTAGGATACCACCAGCTCAAAAATGCATAAATTTGATTTTAATTTTCTCCCTATTTTTTCTTAACACAGTAAAGAGACAACGATCACAAAAAAACACATAAGCAAGGATCCATTTATAATCCGATAATGCAACTTGTATTCATGGATTTTCTCCCCTAATCTAAACTGCAGAGGCTACTAAATTTAAAATAGCTGTCATCACAGAAATGATATCCTAGCTCATAATGAAAAGAAGCAGCAATCAGAAGTTCCCATGAAAAGAGAGACCGGGCTTTCTTCTCTAGGAAGCAGTCTTCTTCCCACCCCACCCCCAGCCCTTCGCTAAGATGCAGTCCTTCTGTCTTCCATCTGCTCCACCCCCACCCATTGTCTCCACTCCCTGCCAAGCGTGCCAATCCCATCTGGACATCTCTTACTTCTGCTAGCGTTGATTCCCATGGGTCTAGGGAATGCTTGAATGCCAAGGCATGTTTGCTCCTCACAAGAATAAGGACAGAAGAATATCAAATAATTCCTCGGGGCATTTACCTCCTCCCCATACACACACTACACACACCCCAACACACACCACATACACTCACACACACACTACCCCAAACACACATGCACACACACACACACACACACGCACACAAAGTGATGCACAAAACCTCTTGTATACATAAACAGCAAGTTTTAGAAGCTTATCACTATATAAAAATATTTTTAAAACGATTTTAATTCTCTCATCTAGGATGCATTTCTAGAGATTGAAATCTTGCTATCTTTGAAATAATCAAAGTTAGTATTTCAGAAATATCAACACTTTCATTATCCAACGCATATATTTTTAAGTATGCAGAAGTGATATAAATGTTACTCAAATCCATTCATCAAGAAATATTTATAGTAGTTAAGCTTAAACTCGGATCACTAATACATTCTCTGTTACCCAACATGAGTACAATTCAGACACAACACCTTGTGAATTCTTAATAAAAATCTCATTGTGCCGCAAAAGCATGCACGGCCAGAATACAAGCATATTTAAGCAACATTTTTATCAAATCATTAACAGTAATAAAGCAGTCTGGTAAGTATTGAAAGCAGCGTTTATTCATGCTTCTACTTGACCCAAGTTAACACACACACACACACACACACACACACACACACACACACACACACACACAAGTTTTGGTTGTTTTTGCCACAAGCATGCTGGAAAAAAAACCCTCTGAAGCTCATAGAAAAGCAGCAGACAAAACTAAAAGCAACCATGCTCAGGGTTTAAAGACATCTCCAAATTTAAAATCTCTCTACAGTTCAGATACAGCGTGCATAAATTTGACATGCAATCTCCAAAAAGAATATTTTCATATAAATCTTAAAATCAGTTCATCCGAATGAGCCTGTTCGTATTTTCATTCTTAATGATTTTAAGCTTCTGGTATCTTAAACCCTGCATGCTGCAGAACTAAGCTATGCTTAGCGGCTGGGAGAGAAGAAGCTACCTGCGAGTTTTCACAGTGCCATCTCATATCCATGTCTGTCTGGCTACCCTGCGTGCTTAGAGCTTTTTTCTTAATTCTTAATGGAAATCCTAGGAAATTTAGTCCATCCTCTGAAATCAATACTGGTGACAGGAGAGCTCCCTGACTCAGTGGGAGATCAAGATGATAAATTGCCTGCGCATCAGCCTGGCCTATCAGTGCCCTGCACACAGATGGGCGAGAAAAGACACAGAAAAGCCTCTATCAGTCACGTGTCACAGAGGAGCCAATGGCGGGCGCGCTACTGCAGGAAGGGATGCTGCAGTTCCGTCTGCAGTTGACGAGGCTGTTGGTACACAGCCCAGCCGGCGCTCAGCTCAAAAAGTCCAGGCAGTCTCTGCTGTTGAATTTGCTTTGGGACTCAAGGGGTGCAGGCTGCCTTTAACCCATGTACTCACATGGTCACGGACTTTCCCTCTATAACTCTTTTCAGTCCATATGATTACCAGTTAGAAGAAAAACTATTTCTGTCAACATCTCATTTCCTAACTCCTACACGATTTCCTTTAGATCATTATCTTGATTTTTGCCTCATACTAAATTAGAAGCCTAAAATTGCGACTATTATCCCGTACTCTTTACACTAGAACCTCCCCAAAGCTTTATACTTACAATTATAATTTTATTTCTAAGTCAATGGATGCATCCGCGTGCGCGCAAACACACACACACACACACACACACACACACACACACACACACTCACACACACACGTTATGTTTATTATGAATGTTTATATGGGGTGATTTTTGTGAGAGCAATTATGCAACATCAAGAAATACACTGTGCTTTTTGTCAATTAGAACTCTTCCCTTTTAAAGACGAAATATTAATAAATGTGCCATTTGATTGATCATTAAAATTAAAAACAAACAAGCAGGAAGCACATATTTTGCTTCCCAAATCCTAAAGAACAAACATGCTCACCAACAATCAAATGGAAATGTGCATTGTTATTATTTGCTTTCATTCTTTAAAATAATTATTCTGTAAATAAAGATTGCACACCTGGAATATCATAGGGAAAGCTGTGCCTAATGCATCTGCTACCATGCAGAAATCGGAATACAGCACACACTGCAACAAAGTAACAACTTGTACATTCTGAGGGTGGGCTAAGGGGAGAGACCACGGTGTTTTCAAATGGCAGTACCATGAAGATTTAAGAAACAAAGCACAAATGAAATATTAAAATATCTTTAGGAAATTATGCAAGAAAATGCCCCAGGCACTTTTAAAATTAATTTTTATTACCCAGTTATGATGATATTCATGCATTTCAAATCTCTTTCCAAGTCAGCCAACACTACATAGAAAAAGTGGACTGAGAATAAATACCAATAGAAACATTGTAACAAGGAAATGGTGACTGAGCAGGAAATTACTAAAATTTCTCATTCTTCCTTGACTAGGACTTGTTTTAAAGACGCTAGGAGGAAGCCTATGATACATTCTCCCACTGTCGTTTCCCTCTTTTCTTTAGCAGCAGCTATAGAGAAAGAAGCATTTTTTTTAGCACCTTTAAATATGTTATCTTGCACTTGATACATATATTTGACCTATTTGCTTAATAGTAACATGGACCTAGACAATGAGATTTTATTCTTTCAAAACAAAAGGTGAAAACTTGGAACACTTCTCATAGAAAGAAAATAATCACCATCAAAGTCCAGCATTCCACCTGCAACTTACAGCATCGAATTATTTTAACTAAAGTCAGAAACCTAAATTACTCACTCATGATGAACCAATAAGGGATAATTCAGACTCAGAAGAAAAATACTACTCTGCAAATCTGTAAAATATAATTTTATAAATTCATTTATGCCTAGATGAGTATATTCCTAAGATATACTGCCATTTGAAATAGAAGACTCAAAATGTAAATAGTAAAGTCCATGCACACACATGTACCTCCACACATACTCACACACAAATGGTATAGAGGCATATTTTCACAAAGACATAAAATATTAGATAATAGAGGTTTATCTCAGAAAGGAGGCTGAATTAAAAAGGGAAATGAGATATCGTTTCATCAGGTTCCACTCTGCACAATTTCATCAACTGTATATATTATTGATTTTGCAATTTAAAGACAATGAACTAAATAAAATAATGACACCTGTGTTCACTTAGGTTTTGAGAAACATGACCTGTAGATATTTTGAGAGAAAATATTGATGGAAAAGGAGAGAGATGGGGGGGTAAGGTGGCTGCTTATTTTATGCAAAAGAAAGGGGTAGGCATGCCAGGGGAGGAATCTGTTAGATACAGGTTCTGGCAGTCTAAAGAGCCCCACAGCCCACTTCCATTCTAGCCTTTGGTCTCCAGGTGTAAATGGAAGTACTGCCTTACATAGGCTAACAGCTATGAAATAAATGGCAGTTAATCTAAAGCATCTCTGATTCTCATAGATATAATTGCTAAAGGGTATAAAATAAGTAATTTCTCTGTTTGCCCAGAACATTAAGTCAACCAGTTTAATATTAGTTTCTAGCTGAATGCAACTAGTATGAAGAAGCAGAGATAACCTTGAGTTGCAATTTAAGGTATTACTACTGATTAAAACGCAAGGTAACAACACTCCAGTTTGAAAAAAAATCCAATAACAATACGAGGACAAAGACAAAACAAAAGCAATTTTATTGTATTCTTCACCTGGCATAGGTTTATTTCAGCCAAAATCTAGAACTTATATGTATAGATATTAATCTTCATTCTTTGTTTCTGCATAAGTTCTAAAACTTTAAGAGACATGAAACTAAAAACAAATGAAAGTAAGCCAAAGGCTGATGACTTTTTAGGATTTTTTTTAAAAAATCTTAAATTATTCCAAATTTATGGTAGTATTTCTGCCTTCCACCTATCTCTGTAATCCCAAAATGTATACACAAAAGGTAAAGGAGCATTTTCTGATCAATACAATTAGAGGTGTTGCTATCTAGTAATTGATGGGACTTAGAGTTTCTATAGCAGAGTGATCTGGCCCCAAATAGCAATAGAACCATGATGCAAATGACATGTTTTAAACACTAAGCTTTTCTACTATTTTTCAAACATTTTTTTTTTTACCTTGTACATTGTAGATTACATTATCAAGATGAAAGGAAACAAGTCTAGGCGAAGAGGGTTTGGACTAGCCTAGTTATAGAAGGTTGGCAACCATGAGCAAGGATAAAAGGTGAAAGGAAAATTCAAAGAACAGCGACCTGGAAGTCAGTGGAAAAATGTGTTTAAGATGTTAGTACAGGCTTGCTCAGATGCTGCCTTTGGGTTAAAGAATTTATTCTTCATAGATTTTCTTTTTGTTAAAGTAAAGTGAGAAATTGGTCTCATTGAGATTTCAATACAAATACCAATTGCTTCAGTTCTATGCCTCCCCATGATATTTGCATCTTGAAGCATTTGGTCAAGTGTAGTATAGGAGTGCTTGAGAGATTATTTGAAGGGTGTACGGTCTTTTCTAATGCCCAAATTAAATTCTTAGGCTATTTGAGTAATCCTTGGAGGCAGGAAGGGGAACAAGAAAGCAAGCAAAGCCTATCATGAACCATCACATAGCATGGCTTATAGAAAGGGGAAAATGACATTCTTTTCCCCACAGAAACTGCCTACAGTTCTTATTCTTACACTCCACTACACTGAATCTTTTCATCTACACCCAAGATTCCAGTAAACCGAATTCTCAAGACCAACTTCAGGTGCATTCTGGTTTCAGCTCCAGTCATGCCATGTCAATTTCCATTCCTTCTCAAGCCTGAAGTGGTCATGGTCACTGCGGCAGGGCGTTACAGTCTGAAATGATCAGTGTAGCTGAGCGCTACAGCCTGAAATGGTCATAGTTAGTGCAACAGAGCGGAACAGCCTGGAATGGTCACGGACAGCATAATAGTGCTGTTACAACCTGAAATGGTCACAAGCAATGCAACAGGGTTTACAGCCCAAAATGGTCACAGTCAGTGCAGTAGAGTGTTATAGCCTGAAATGGTCACAGTTAATGCATGCAACAGGGTGTTACAGTCTGAAGTGGTCATGGTCACTGCAGCTGGGTGTTACAGGTTAAAATGGTCAAGGTCACTGCAGCAAGGTGTTACAACCTGAAATGGTCATGATCAATGGAGGAGGGTGTTATAGTCTGAAAGGTGACAGTCACTGCAGGAGGGTCATAGTACAGAAGGGCTAAGTTGCAGAGCTATTTGGTAATGACAGCAACTTCAAGCCACATTAGAGATCTTGCTCATAGGAATGAGTTGTAGGAATGAAGTCTATGGGTGTCTCCCTTTGTCTTCCTGCAACCCCTTCCTTCTGAGAATGGAATGCTAAACGGATAACAGTTATAAAGAGAAGCCCAAGACCTGTGGGTATCATAACAAGGTCAGGGCAGAAAGGCTTTCAGAATTCTTTTCAAGATTTCCATAACTCTGTCAGCTCCTGTTCAGCCCCTTCTTGTACATAAGAAACTGTCACGCAAAGTTTGAATAGTTTTGTTTAAATAATATATTAGTGGCATATTAAACATTTCAGAGTATGGATAAAAACAAAAACAATGTTGGTAAGTTTCAAGATCATTTAAACATACACAGATACACACACACACACACACACACACACACACACACACACACACACACACACACACATGCTACATGGATCAGTGGATAAAGGCACTTGCCAACCAGCCTGATGACTCACATGTTGGAAAACGGAGTCTTCCAAGTTGTTCTCTGAGCTCCACACATGTATCATGGCATGTTCTAATCCAGATAAATACAGAGATGTAGTTATAAAAAAAATAGAACTTAACAACTACTAACCAGAGTGGCATTTAGAGAACATGGAGAAGCTGATTTCAAGTAAGATATAGGAAAAGCCCTCTGTCTGTCCTCTCCATCCACAAATCCCTGTCCATATGACATGAAAATTTAAGCCACCAAAAACTGCTGCTGTTGAGAATAGAGAGTCAGAATACCCAAATACTCAAATGAGTGCCTGTAGGTGAGGAAATACAAACTGATATGTTTCAGTATTTGTTATCTAATTATTTACTTCTGGGGGTGGCAAGATCTGTAACTCACTCCGTACCCACGCTGGCTTCCAATGCTAAAGTCTTCCTGTTTCTGCTTCCTGAGTTCTGGGACTACCAGCATGGCCCACTTTGCCAAGTTCCCAAGTTTTCTTTTTAGAAGAATATGAGTAGTTGGAGAAGATTTTTTCTAAATGTAAATTGTCACACCATAGTCATCATGAATGAGAAGTGGGATGCATGGATGATTTTTTAAAAGACATATGTCAGGAAGCAAGCTCCAGTTTAGAGGCAAGATCATAGACGCAATTATTTGGGAACCTTTTCATTTTTATGAGACAGGAAAATAGAACTGGTGGGAAGATCACAGTAGACTGTCTTCTGCGTATTTATTATTAGTTTGGCTTCCTTTCCTCCCTTATAGTGGCAATGCTTGTTTGAGGAACAAATGATTACTAAACCTATTACCTACTAACTTAACACCCATAAGTATGCATTAGGGACACATTAATAAGTGAAATTCTACAGACTTATGCTTCTTTCCTCTTTATTCTTGCTTTTTATCTTTTATTTTTACACTGTTTCTCGAGGTAATATACTCTGTGTGTGTGTGTGTGTGTGTGTTTTATGTGCATGTGTATGAGAATGCACATCCATGCAGGAGGCCAGAGATTGACACTGGATGTCTTTCTTGATCATTTTCACCTTCGATTGTGAAACAAGGTTGCTTCGCTGACTGAGCCTGGAACATATTTTGACTAGCCTGGCTGGCTGGCTGATGAACTCTCTTGTTTTTTGTCTTCAGTTCTGGGGCTGAAGGCAGAAGTTCCAATGCCAGGTTCTTACATGGTTGCTGGAGATTCAAACTCAGGGCCTCATGCTTTAGCACGGGCATTTTTACTGACCGAGCCACCACCCAGCCCTATGGCTTTTAAGAAGCATAAATACAAGGACAACTTTGTTCATAAATACACACCGAGGAGGCTGTATTTATGTTTAGGAATATATATCACATATACATATATGTATGCAATAATTATTAATGAAAAGGGAGGTCTTGAATTTGACAGAGAACAAGGAGTAGGTTTGGAGGGAGGGAAAGGAACAAAACTGAAATAATTAAATTATAATTACAAAAATAAAAAAATAAGAAGACTGACCTCATAATCTTTATAATAGTGTGATATCATAATAACTACCATATTATTTTAAAATAATCAGGAATTGAGGCTTACAGTGAATAACATTTGTAGTATTGAAAATAGGTAATACGAATTCTTTTCAAATTAGATCTAACTTCAGTGCTCTAGAATAGTTATTTTCCAAGTTTCTTAAGAGCTGTGAAGAAACCTGAGTATCTGAATTTCTGGAGGCTTCCACAGAAACTCTCTGAAGTAGAATATTCTCAAGTCTGCACTGTTAGTTAGAAAAACAAGAACCCTATGACCATGGCTTTAACCTCAGCATTCCTCAGGAAAATCTCTATCAACAGGACTCTTTTTTTGTTCAGTTTGTAGACACTCAGTTGTGTGTATACATGTATATATGTGCTGTATGTATGTGTAGTGTGCATGTGGTATGTGGTATGTGCATGTATATGTCCCACAGAACGCATGTAGTGGTCAGAGGACAACTTGCAGGAATCAGGAGTCAATTCTCCCCTTCCACCAGGTAGATTTCAGTGACTGACCTCAGGTTGTCAGGCTTGGCAGAAAGTGCCTTTACCTGTGAAAGCATCTCTGCAGCTCTATCATAGAAATTCTAATGAGCCAAAGATTACTGAAAAATAAAAGTATGAGGGACATGAACTAACAATGTAGATATTTGGGAGATTTCACAGCAGAATTGAAAATAAACGTGTACGATGTACGGCCATTCAGTAAATGATATTTGCCCAAAACTGGTTTTAGAAAGTAGTCTGCTTTAGTTGAGTGTGTATTGGTAAAGAAGGTTTTGTGTACACAGTACTATTTCAGATAGACGTGTAGTGAGCTACACATGATCCTGGCTGCAGTGGTTCTTACATTACTGCTGCAAATAGAAACCAGACCCATGCAGATTCCCAGGATGGGACATTGTACTGTCCTAGGAATTCATTTGTACAAAGAAGTTTTCTTAGGATGCCTTTCTAGACTCAATACCAATTGTTGTGGTATCAGAACTTCCCCAGCTGTTTGACAATAAGTCCACATAGAAAGGAATCATTGGTCTATTTTGTGCACAAAAGTGATTGGTAGACTGAAACAAGACTATCTTTTACAGAGAGCATCCTAGGTGGCTTCTAGACTCTGGTGAGACGGAAATAGTGCTAAATGTGTGGTTCTGGTCATAGTCTCTTTAGCATTTCCACTCTCCTTTGTCGCCCTATGTTTTACATTTCTGAACTACCTGGCATCCTGTATGTTTCCTTACAAAAGTGTAAAAACACACGGATGACTAATTTTTCACTTTGATCTAACCCCAAGACTGAAGTGACAAGTCATTAAGGAACTGATCCTTTCATGATGTAGTGAGACAGCGAATAGAACAATATTGTTTCCCAAGCAGAAGTCACTAACCAAGGATTTTTAAGGGTTGATTGAGAAAAACATCAATCACTAAAGCTATAGTCTATGGCTAAGTTTATCAGAAATACAGGAGAATTAAAAAATAAGAAGATGAAGAATAAAGGAGAAAGTGTGAAAGGAGTAAAGGACACAAACTGTAAGTCTCATCCAGGCACATTAATAAGCCATGGGAAGAAGGGCGTGGTGAGTGTCACCTGAAACCTCACAGCACCGATAGTGATGTAAGAACAGCACAACAGGGTTGCTACATAAGACCACAGAACACTCCACAACCCTGTATGTGAATGTAGGTACAAGCACACAGGGAAGGGGCTAGGAGCAAGCTTCTTTCTTAATACAAGGAAGATCAAGGACTTTTCAAATGTGCACCCCAATAAATACAATGTTTTCATGGGAAATTTCTATTAGGCAGATATATTAAATTCATGTGAGTCAATATTTTAAACCAATCAATGGTTATTCCAATTAAAGATGTCTTAGGATTAGGGTAGTTATGAAAAATACAGTTGGTAGCCTTATATTGATCTTCATAACTTTATGACTTTGCCTTGAAATTATAAATTTAAGGATGATATTAAAAACTGCATACTTAAAACATATTCCAGATGGTTCTCAGGTAGCTTGCTTTGTACCTTACTCTGAGGACACCCGCCTATGTGTATTCACCTCCCCAACATACTTCTAGCCCAGCATCAGTTGGGCAAGTTTTCAATGTACTCCTAGATCCATTACTAACTATCACTACTTTAATGATGCCATTGATGGATTCTGAAATGATTTCTTTAAAAATTGAAAAATGTGGTTGGTATATGATCAGTTTATCTCTTCTAACAGTAGTTCTATTAGACTTCTGAAACCTATAAACTTGCATCCACTCAAAAAAAATCACTATTTGAGTAAGTGACCAATAGGACCATAAGAAGTTACATTAGTTAAATCAGTCACAGTTTTACCACCTTGGCAAAATATTTTATGACAGTTGCAGATGTTTTAATTTGCAGTTTGAGTTTTTCATCTTATCTATACGTACATATAGATCACTTTAAAATAGTCACAATAATAAAGCTTTGTTTTATAAGTTAATATGATAACATTTTATAAGTTAGTACAATATCATATATATGTATTAAACTTGGTTTAGAACACCCATTATTATTACATGGCAATAGAAATGATCAATAAAACAGTGTGCTGTAATCTACACACCTACTTTGTATGTTTTAGAAAATAAGGTAATTTTTTTCTGTAATTCTGCCATTACAAAGAAATCTTTTCTGTGTTTCTCAGGACAAAACCCCCATAAGTGGGATTACTACGCTAAAGATGTACATGTTTGTACAGATCTTGACACAATCTGCCAAACTTCTTTTCAAAAAGGCTTGTTCTAATTCTCACATTGTCTCCAGGATGCTGAGTTCTCCTACGTCCTCACTTGTGTGAACATGTTGTCTTTTCTATCTGGGGATGCCCTTTCCCATTTAAGAAAATTCTGGTACACTCCCACACACTGTATTGTACTGAGCTTAAATGCTACTCTTTCTTACAGCTTTCCTGAAGTCTCTAGGCAGTTAGTCACTGTTCCCACAGTACTTTGTAATACTTATCAGATCATTCTGGATTTCTTGTAGCTTGTGTATTTCTTTTTCTTCTTTTTAGATAATTAACAACTACAGGAATGAGACTTATTCCATCTCATCTTTCGAAAGAGGTCCGAGCCTGGACTCTGATTACACTATAGGCAAATGGAAAGAATCAATGTATCAACAGAGCTCTCAAGTCCAAATTTCTGACTCCATATTTGGGTAAAAGTCATTGTCTTGCTTGACATCATGAAAGTCTATTTTATTCTAAAAACATTTCCATTGTTATAGGTCTTTAAAAATAGATTTCATGGATCTATTTTCTAAAATATATTTTGGAAGCTCCGTATTTGGGCCTAGATGGCAAAACTCTGTGACATGCTGTGAATCAGGTCTTTGGAAAAAACTTTTAGGTACACTGAAATCATAAGTCTCCTTTTAGTCTAAAATAAAGCCAGTTTTATAAATTTAATGTTAGGACTAGTGAGCAGGATTAGACAGCACCTGTGGAGAATGTAGTCAGTACATGATACTACCTCAGATGAAAGAAAAACATAAAAAGCAGCTCCTACTGATGAATTACATAAGAATGTATCAGGAACCATCCCCACTTGTTATGTTACTGTGCATCTAATATTTCATTTTGTTCTTATGCAAACATAAGAAATTCAAACAAAGCAAATATGTCATAAATAAACTTTGTAATCTGAAGCCAAAAGCCAAGGGTTTTGGATTCCTAGAGGGAAATCCAGAAACACTTTACAATCCTACTTCATCCCCCATTCTAGTATAATCACTAGCTCTTACTGAAAATTAATCAAATGAGGGTTTGAGTTGTGAAACACAGACTATTAAGAATAATCCAAATATGAAAAAAAATCCCATTGTAGCAATATAAATTTTTTTCAGAAGAACTCTCATGAATAATTCAATACAAAAAAAACAAAACAAAAAACAAACAGTTATCAGAAAACCCTTAAGTCATGGCAAATGGAGGGAGCTGCCTTCCAAAGCCACAGTTCCTAGAGCAGGCACTCGGGGATATGTCAGACCATTATTCATTTAGGTCTATCATTCTATAATTTCAACTAATACTAATTACAACCTAATTAGGTATAGGGAATTATGGGAAATAAAGAAAAGTATAAAAGAATAGTCTAGTAAATTTCTCTTTCTCTTTCTCTTTCTCTCTCTCATTCAAACATATACATACACAAACACAGAGGGAGGGAGAGAAGGAGGGAGAGAGAGAGAAAGGGAGGGAGGGAGGAATGAGGCATTATAGGACACAGAAGTGAGTGACACTTTGGAGAAAGGTGACTTCTATATTAATACTCTGAATTGAGATCCAGAATAAATCTGAAAGAATAAAAGAAGGACATATGAATTTCCATTTCTGATTTTGTGACTTTGTACCTGTGTTGTGTTTTCTTCTTTAAAAGGAAAAACTTGAGTCAGTTTTTTTTGCCAATCAAATTCATGGAACATTTGGGAGAGAGAAGAAAATAATATATTAGGGGTAACACAGCAGTGAAATCAGATCTAAGACTAGAGCTTTGATGGACTAATTGGCTTAACCTCTCTGAGCCCCAGTCTGTACCTCCATAAAATGAGAATGATGGCAAACATACCTTTATATTTCTCTGTAAAGTATAAATTAAATAAATTACAATATGTATCAGACAAGCTGACACCCATTAAATGACCAATTCATTGTACTAAACACACATACACACACACACAGAGAGATACACAGACACACATATGCACATGTACACACAGACACACATATGTGTGTATGTGCATGCGCGCGCGTACACACACACACACACACCATATGTATGAAAAATAACAACAAAGGAAAAAAGGCCATGATGCCAAAGAGATCAAGGGGGAGGTCCAGGAGAAATGCTGGAGAGAGGAAAGTAAAGGGAGAAAATGATATAATTATATTTTAATAAAAATATTTTTTATTAAAGGAAGTTATCTTTTGGGACTGCAAAGGCCATTTTAGTTTTTCAATTAGTCTACATAATTTTATTAGGTATAGCTCATTCCTATTGAAGTAATTAAATTTTAATTTCAATGAAGGCTAACAGATTTTGCTTCATGAATATCTTTCTTAGACTTTTTCTTATTTGTAATTTATGTGTACATTTATGCAGTCTATGAAAGGCATTATACTTTATTTTGTGATGTACCAAACTTTGCCAGAAAATGGTAACCTTTTTTTCAGTTGTCATTTGTATGTGAACTCCGGTGAGATCAATAGAAAGTCATTAGTGTGCCCTGAGCTTAACCTGCTTCTATAAATACTATATACACAGGTTCACATGCAAGGTAAATGGGGCTCATGAGCAGGATCCACTACCAGGCACAATCCCGTCAGGCTGGCTACCTTATCTCCCTTTCACGGATGAAAGCCTACTGAGATACGATTGAGAGTTCTGTTATCACAGAATGGACTTAAGTCTACACTACTTGATATTCAAAACAAAAATCTTAAGCTCACTCACCTACTTTAGAAGCCAAATCACTATTATCA
Source organism: Uromys caudimaculatus (assembly GCA_028551405.1). Classification (NCBI taxonomy): domain Eukaryota; kingdom Metazoa; phylum Chordata; class Mammalia; order Rodentia; family Muridae; genus Uromys; species Uromys caudimaculatus. The sequence goes on along the minus strand of CM052705.1, from coordinate 15,392,242 downwards.
GTACATCACCCATAACATACCTCAAATCTGGCTGAGGCGTATGTAATGCTACAGCACAGAAACATCCCAGGTGTGTGGCCCAAGGATACATGCCTGCTTTGTACAAGAATGCATTATATTCTAGAAATACAACCAAAAAAGAATTAGCAATTCTGGTATTATATTGTTGACAATTTAAAAGAATGTTTAGGACTGGTGAGATAGCCAAGGCATAAAGATACCTGATAATAATATGCCTGATGACTTGAAGTTGACCTGGGTTTGATTGCCAGGACCCTGGAGGCAAGAGAGAACCCACTCCTTCAAGTTATCCTGTGGCCTCTAGATGTATGTTGTTGCACTCGCTTGTGCATGTACAAACATACACACGTGTGTACACGTGTGCACAGATGCATGCGTGCACACACACACATGCACACATATACTCACATACTCATTGATAAAACAGTTTTCTTAATTGTATATTAACTAAAGGGAAGGACAATTATTCAAAATCCCAGAAGACATGGAGTGTGTGTATTTATCACAAGTAACCCACCATTTCTCTAAAGCAGTTGCTGTCAAATTACTTTTGTCTAAGGCTTAGTTTTACTCTTAAAAATTGCTGAAGAAACCAATGAACTATATTGCTTGTGTAGATTGTGTATTTTGATGCTTCTGAATAAACTCTAGTAATTAAATATTTTATTTAAAAATTTTAATTTTAAATCAATTTAATATTAAATTAGGGGCTAGAGAGAGGGATCAGTGCTGAAGAGCATTGACTACTCTTGCAGAGGACTCAAGTTGGGTTCCTAGTACCCACATCTGGTGGCTTATAATCATCTACAATTCCAGCTTCTAGGGATTCAATATCTTCATCTGGCCTCTGTGAGCAACTCCTGTCCTGCCACACACACACACACACACACACACACACACACACACACACACACACAAATAAATAATAAAATAAATCTTAAGAATTTAAATTTCTATTAAAAAGTAAAAATGAAATGTTAAATATTTATTATTTTATTTAAGCTTACTAATATTAGCATAACATAAATTTAAAAATAACCCTATAAAATATCTTTTAAATAAAACCTTGGGCTCATAGGGGTTCACAGAGACTGAAGCATGAACCAGGAAGCATACATGGGACTGACCTCTACACGTATGTTACAGTTGTCCAGTTTGGTCTTCATGGGGGACTCCTAATGGCAGGAGCAGGGGCTTTCTCTGACTCTGTTGCTTGCTTTTGTGACCCTTTCCTCCTACTGGTTTGCCACATCTATCCATAGGAGGAGATGTACCTAGTCTTACAACAACTTGATATGCCAGGGTTGGCTGATATCTATGGGAGGCCTCTCTTTTTTCTGAAGAGAAATAGAGGAGGAGAAGGAGGAAGTGGAGCAGGAGCAGGAGGAGCAGGAGGAGCAGAAGCAGGAGGAGCAGGAGGAGCAGAAGCAGGAGGAGCAGGAGGAGGAGGGGCAGGAGAGGCAGGAGGGGCAGGAGGGGCAGGAGGGGCAGGAGGGGCAGGAGGAGCAGGAGGGGCAGGAGGAGGAGGAGGGGAAGCTGTGATTGTGGTGGGAACATGGAAGAGAAGATAGAAGCAAGGGACTGGAAGGACAGGAGGGAGAGAAGCCTGTAGTCAACTTGTAAAGCAAAATTAATTAATAAAATTATGTTCATTCCTAACATTACAAATAATATGCTGAAACATCATATGCAGTGTAGTCTGTAAGAAAACTCTACTCTCATGAAAAAAGTGAAAAAGGCAAATACAATTTTATTTGCATTATAAAATCATTTTGTTCTCATCAAGAAGGTGCTACAATACAACCCACATTGACTACTGACCACCAGAGTTATCCTGGGACATACTTTGAGAACTACTTTTCTAAGTTTTTATAAAACTTAGAAAACAGACTCATTAGTAGCTTTTGGTACCTAATTTATATGTAATTTTGTTTGGCTATTTGGTACTTTCTTGATAAAGAAAATCATGACATACAAATCGCAGATATGATTTACAGCATATGATTTGTCTTCCAGGAATCACAGTGTATATTAGGACATAATACTCAGTATTTGATTCATTGACATATTGAAACCTATAATGTTTTCTCTGTCTCTCTGTCTCTCTATCTCTCTGTCTCTCTGTCTCTCTGTCTCTGTCTCTCTGTCTCTGTCTCTGTCTCTGTCTCTGTCTCTCTCTCTCTCTCTCTTTGTGTTTGTGTGTGTGTGTGTGTGTGTGTGTGTTTGCCTGCCAGAGTGCATATTCATCCAGATATACATGTGTGTTTATGCACATATAGAAGTCAGAGAACATCTTTCAAAATTGTTCCTAAAGTACCATCATTGTTCTGTTTTGGGACCAGGTCTTTCCTTGGCTTAAAACACCAAGTAGGCTAGGCTTCACCACTGCACCTCAGGGATCCACCTCTCCAATATACCTTCCTTTTTAGTGTGGGCTTTGGGGGATCAAACTCAGTTTTTCCTGCTTGGAACACAAGTATTCTGACTAAGCTACCACAATAGCCTCGGAGCTATGAAATCCCTGGTTCCTTTAACGTCCTTTAAAATATCTTATAGAAAAACATCATGCAAATTCTTCATATTATGAGCTCATACAGTAAAGACTCTACCTAAATGAAAGGAAAAGTTGATTGTATCTTAATTTATTCTTATTGTAACAAAATAGATTTCCTAGGCAATAGCCCTCAATTTTTGAAAAGATACATGAAAGAGAAGATAGAACTCTAAGTAAGTTGCTATGATGTTTCTTTTTATCCTCTAAAGTTTGTAGGGATGTTTATCACTCAGGTACTATTTTATGGCATAGTCCACTTGAATTGAACAGTAATTTCTCAATTGCCAGACAATCGAAATAAAGCAACATGAAGGAAATGTCAGTTTGAGTTGATTAAAAGCCATAATTTCATATGTTTGTAACTGAAAGCAAAAAAATCATTGCTACTATTTTTAATTGTGCTTTAAAATCAGATCCCTTGAAAGACATTCACATAGTAATTAAGAAATGAACCACTGATGTATTCATGTCTGTTGAATCATGGCAAAGAAGGACGTTGGGAAAATATATATTGAAGAGGGAAATGACCCTCCTAAATTAAAGGCTTTATTACATAATAAATAATTTATTTGACTGTTAGAAAAAGGTTCTACTCTCTCCCACTCTAGAGAATTCACAAAGTGAGACAGTGTCTATCATTGCCATGGGTATCAGATAACTGTTTGCAAAACTCTGTCAGAAAAATAGTATATAGTATAAAACATGTAAAAGGCTCTCTCCTGCTAAAATGGAAATGTATATAAAGTATCAAAAATAAAAAAGGAGGAAAAAAAAAAAAACAAAAAACAAAATAGCTTCTAGATTGGCAAATGAAGAAGGGGTCATACTCTGAGTTGACTTTCCTTTTGTCATGAGTTGCAGGAGAGCTGATGTTCTAGCTGGATTTTGCATTCAGAAGGTTCCATATTACCTAAGTCATAAGTGAAGCATAAAGCTTACAGCCTGAAGGCTTAGAAGCTCAGAAAGCAGGGTCTCTTAGATGTTTCATATTAAATAAAGTTTGCACTTGACTCAGGTGTAAAAAAAATCCCTGATGCTTGCCTGTTCACCTGTGAGAACTTACAATGTATTAAACTGTCTCTATACAAGAAATATTTTGGAAAACGGGACAGGAGGTGATTTGTGAAGTAATTTTTGAGTTATAAAGCACGTATCTGAGATTTTAGTTATTAAAATTATTAGTTTGGGCTATTATAATCATTGCAGCACAATTAATTAACAACTCTAAACCAAGAAAGTTTTAAACGCTAAAGTTAAATTTAAAAAAAAATGCTAGAGAGATGACTCAGCAGTTAAGAGCTACAACTGCTCTTCCAAAGGTCGTGAGTTCAAATCCCAGCAACCACATGGTGGCTCACAACCATTCGGAATGAGATCTGATACCCTCTTCTGGGGTGTCTGAATACAGCTATAGTGTACTTACATATAATAAATAAATAAATTTAAAACATGCATTTTTTTCATTCATTGAAAACGACTTCCAACATAAACCAAGAAAACAGTCCCTACCACCTATCTGGACACAGTCTATAGCAGACGTTTTGAAACATTGCCCAGGATATGAAGACAGCCACAGTCTATTCAGTCATAATTCTATGTAAATGCATATGCAATTATTCTATGTAAAACTATATGCAATTATTAACTTATAAATGCTAAGACTAATTCTTAATAAGCAGGCTGGTCACTCTTAACTGTACCTCAAGATTCAAGTCAATGACTTGTATACCATTGGCTTATAAAGAGGAAATAAAAAGAACTCAAGTTTGTGGTTGTGCTTGTGATTTATCAAGTGAAAGAAGAATCTGTGTTTAAAACATGACACTTGAAAACTTACTGCATTTCAATATAAGAAGAACAAATCCATTGTTCAGAACTTATATACTGTCTCTTCTAAATGGCTGTCATTGCTTATACAGTACCAAATAAGACAACAAGACTGCTGAATTTACAAAGTCCAATTCATAGACAAACCTTACAGTGAAAGCCAAGTAACACACCATTGACATTGCCTTCTAGCTTATAACACATCTTAATTTAAATACGACGATTTATTAATCATTATCTGAAGGAACAACACCTATCATAGAAACCACAAAGCATTTTAGGATGAAGAAGATGTTATAAAATTGTTTGGACTAGAAGTATTGCAGACTGTTAGGAAGCACTAGTCCCAGTGATTCTAGGACTGGGCATCTCAGTCAATGTTATCTCTAGCATGAGCAAACTGAAAGTGTTGGCGAAGTCATTCACCTGTTTAATGAAGCAATGGATGACTGACCCTGGTTTTATCTGTTTTAAAATAAAATAAAATAGTGATGCAGTCTCACTTTTGTCTCATCATGGCCTTAGAATGGGACTGTCTCATATTTGCACTATGTGGGATTGTTTCCATCTGAAGATAAATGGCATGGTCTACTCTAAGTTCAGTTGCTAATGACAGTCTATGGATTAGGTGAGTTCGGATATCATAGTCATGTCTTTGCTTCCAATCATCCAACAAACAAAGTGGCAGCTTTAAAAGTGTTAAAGAGTGATTGGAAAGAATGACAGAGACCATTCCTAGCAGTGGATACTCAGAGACATTGTCAGTAGAGAGGTAGAATGTGACAACCTAAAAGATACACATTTCTGTGCCAAGGAATAATTACTGACAAGAACCTGAGATGGAAAATGTCTGAAATATGCAGGGACCAAAAGTTAGAAAGTAGAAGAGAGAGTCATGTTTAATCCATAGTCAATGGTAGGGTTTAATGTGAGTTGTAAGTAGATATGCAACAGATATGTGAGTTAGACAGTCTCCCAGAATATTTGAAAGAGGGCAGTGGCTTGTCCTAGGGTAGTAGCAGTGCAATGGATAGTAGAGATCACAATTTTAGAGTCAAGAATTATAGATGGGTTATTTGGGGAGATAAGATGGATAGAATAATGAAAGAGGATTTCGGGAACTAACGGAATCTATGTTCAATGCTCATCTTAACATATGTGCACTTCAGAGAGGGCATTTCATATGGGGTAAAAGGATATATACTTTAGCTAATGTTGGCAATTGTACTCAACTTCAAAATTGTTCTTAATGTTAACTTCAGCTTGTAATTTGATTTCAATTATCTCTACTGGATAATCCCTTATTTATAACAAATTTCAGAATTACTCAAGATTAGACACAGCAACTCAATAAAGGTAGTATTGTTGTAAGTGCTAAGTAAATATTTTATGTGTATTTAATAAATGCTTAATTTAATGAACATGTGAAAATATATTTGGGACAAACTAAAAATAAATATTAAACTCTATTAACTTGATCAAATATCTAAAAAACTATCTCATAGTTAACATTATGCACCACACTGAAAACTTGAAGTTATTGAACTAAGACACAACACACACACACACACACACACACACACACACACACACACACATATATATATATATATATATCAGTAATCAGTTATAACGTTAACCAAGATAATGTGATGTTGATGAAACAACAGACAAACAACAGTAGGTTCACGTGAAGAAGTTTACAATATTTTAAAAGAAGACTAAAAACAGTACAACAGAGGTAATATTGCCTTTTAGACATTTGCTGGTATAACTACACATCTATATGTAGCAAAATGAATCTAGGCATAGACCTTTCACTTCACAAAAATTTATTCCAAATGTATCTTAAATCTACATGTAAGTGTAAATCCATGAAATTCTGTAGAAGATGAGTCAAAAGGAAACAGAGGGATCTTACATGTGGTTTTGATATGTTTGGTTTAATATCAAAGGCATGGATCCATAAATGAATCAACAGATAAGTCAGACTTATTAAAACACAAGACAGAATATAACTCCTCCTTATGACTTACATGGTCAATAGAGTGAGATGAGCCTCAGATTAATATATTTGTAAACAACACATATGATAAAGGGCTGTTACTCAAAATATGCAGGCAATGCTTTAAACTCAAGAATAAAAAAGAAAAACTCAATTAAATAATTAGTCAGATTTAAAACACACTACATTAATGACAGCCAGATACAATCAAACATATGAGAAGTGTTTTATATCATATCATTAGTGAAATAATTTAAACATAAACAACAAAAGGATACTACCACATGCACACCAGAATAGCTAATTTGGAACACTGCAAGAACAAAGTGTGACAAAGAAGTTCTTATTTCTTACTGGTCCTAGTGTAAAATGGAATGGTCCCTTTGGAAGAATTTTGGAGTTTCCTATAAATCATAAACAATCTGTCCCATGAGACCTAGCAATTGAACTTCTTGGATTGACCAAAATGGGTTGAAATCTTTTTTTAAAATTAATTATTTATTTTTTGATACTTTATTTACATTTCCAATGTTTCCCCCCTTTCCAGGTCTCCTCTTTGGAAAACCCCTATCCTTTCCCCCTCCCCCGCCTCTATGAGGCTATTCCACCTCCCACCCACCCGGCCACCCACTCCTGTATTCCCACCTTGACATTCCCCTTTACTGGAGCCTCTAACACCCTCAGGCCCAAAGGGCCTCTCCTCCCCCTGATGGCCAACAAGGCCCTCCTCTGCCACATATGTGGTCTGAGGCATGGGTCCCTTTTTGATTGGTGGTCCAGTCTCTAGGAGAATGGGGGGGGGGGGTCAGGCCAGTTGACACTGTTGCTCCCTCCATGGGACTGCAAACGCCCTCAGCTCCTTCAGTCTCTTCTCCAACTCCTCCATCTGGAACATCACTCTCCATTCAAGCGGTTACTGTAAAGTAAAACTTGGGTATTCCGAACTTTTGGTCTAATATCCACAGTGAGTACATACCATGTTCGTTCTTTTGTGATGGAGTTACCTCGCTCAGGATTATATTTTCAAGTTCCATCCATTTGCCTGCAAATTTCATTAAATCATTGTTTTTAATAGCTGAGTAGTACTTCATTGTGTAAATGTACCACATTTTCTGTATCCATTCCTCTGATGAGGAACATCTGGGTTGTTTCCAGCTTCTGGCTATTATAAATATGGCTGCTATGAACATAGTGGAGCATGTGTCCTTATTACATCTTCTGGGTATATGCCCAGGAGTGGTATAGCTGGATCCTCAGGTAGTATTATGTCCATTTTTCTGAGGGTCCACCAAACTGATTTCCAGAATGGTTGTACCAGCTTTCAATCCCACCAACAATGGAGGAGTGTTCCTCT
>CM052705.1:15348867-15384381 GCA_028551405.1 Uromys caudimaculatus | reverse complement strand
ATTCTTGATCTTAGAGCACAAGCCATTGGTGTTCTGTTCAGGAACTTTTCCCCTGTACCCAGGTGTTTGAGACTTTTCCCCACTTTCTCTTCTATTAGATTCAGTGGTTGAAATCTTATCTCGGAAGAACGTTCAGGTAGACAGGAGTCTTCCTTCAGGAAACACGACTGAAGCATACTCTGTGGACAGCTCCTTATCACCAGTTTTTAATTAATTATTTATTTTTTGATACTTTATTTACATTTCCAATGTTTCCCCCCTTTCCAGGTCTCCTCTTTGGAAAACACCTATCCTCTCCCCCTCCCCCGCCTCTATGAGGCTATTCCACCTCCCACCCACCCGGCCACCCACTCCCGTATTCCCACCTTGACATTCCCCTTTACTGGGGCCTCTAACACCCTCAGACCCAAAGGGCCTCTCCTCCCCCTGATGGTCAACAAGGCCCTCCTCTGCCACATATGTGGTCTGAGGCATGGGTCCCTTTTTGATTGGTGGTCCAGCCTCCAGGAGAATGGGGGGGGGGGGCAGGCCAGTTGAACTTGGGTTTCCTTTTCCATGGAGTCACTTTGCCACAGTACTTCATGGTAGAAACCAGCACTTCAAAGTACTATTTATTGTAGACAGAACCAGGTATGGACCGTTAGTAGGAGCTGCCCTTGTTTCTTGTTTCTTTGCTTGCTTCTGTTTTCCTTTTTTTTTTTTTTTGATTTCTCTCTTTCTTGCTTGCTATGCTTCAAGTCATATCAACAATAAAGAGACAAAAGTAGTCTCTTTAGGAGGCTTAATTTGTATGTGTCCTTGGAAACCAATAAAGAATACTTTTAATGCTAAGAAACCCAGAGAGAACATGGTACCTGGTAGAGTGTCATTGTAACCAAAGCTACTTATTGCATGAATGCACTTATATTTTATAGGGTGCAGTATTTTTTAACTATACTCCTAAGGATTGCTGAAAAATACACTATCGTCTCACAGATCACATAGTCACAGCTTAACTACTGGAACCTGGAGTCCTATGAACTCATCACACCTAAAGGAAGGACTTTACAAAAGCAAAGATTGTGTGAGTCTGGGTATCTTCAGGCCAGAGGTGACCTCTCAGCCACTAAGGAGCTCACCTATGGCAACTCAGGTTTATTTACTGCCATTGAAAGCAATTCTAGCATGATAAGCACAAAGTACCAAGCTCTCTGATTTGTGCAAGGTGAAGGGTGAGAGAGAATTTCTAGAAGTTAATAAACACATTGTCAGTTTTCTTTTGCTTTGATCATAGCACCACGGAGAAATCACTGTCATGTAAGAAACAGGATTCTGTCACACCAGTGCCACACATTCAATGCAGTGAAAGAATGAAATATCGACAGGCTTGGGCATAGTTCTCATAATTTCATTCAGCTCATAGGACCGATGGGAGCACTCGGGGGTAACAGGAAAACAACCGAGGAAGGCAGAGAAAATGATCACTCTTTCCAATCTTCTTCACACCTTTAGATTTCTTAGAGGTAAGGCGCCACATTTTCCACAGTGATTGAAGAGGGTGGTAACAGCTGTCAAATCTCCAGAGTTAAGACATGAAACTCAATTCTAACATCTTTCTTTAGAATAAAAACGAGAGAAAGGGAGCTTATAATTTCTGCCAATTAGCTGTGTTAGAATAACTAAATGGGAGGAATGGTTAAGGAAAATAGCATCCCTGACTTTGAAAAGTTGAATCTCTCCATTTTTATAACATTGTCATGAGTAATTATAGGGGTGTTGAAAGTTTATTTCCTCTTTGGAGTTTTAAATATGTCTTCAGAAAGAAAACAGAAATCTTTAAAATATAACCATGTTTTAAAACGCGGTAGAATCTTCTGCTCTTCATGTAAATTTCCATACTATGTCTTGATAACAGAAAAAATGATCTACATCCTAAGAATTCAATATCATTTCAAAAAGCATTTAATCTGTGCAGGATGGCAGTCATGTTAGGGTGAGTAGGACACACAGCAAAGAATGGTGTGCAGACTGTGGCCTGGAGAACTTCAAGGTCTAGATATGAAGAATCATTTCCCACTTTGCATCAAATTTGTCTGTAAAAGCCATAAGATGCAAAGATGGGTGATGTTTTAGAAGCAGAAGGGATTACTCCTTAAGAGCAAGGAGAATTATCTCAGAGAAAGAGGTAATAGAAATAGAAGTTACTGATTATATCTGAAAAGATATAAAATCTCTGGACATATAGAAAATGTGAAAGAACTTTACTTTCAAAGACATTACAGAATGGAGACTGGAAAAGAAAAGAAAAAAAAAAAAAGACGAAAACACAGGGTCTGACAACAAACTATTCATTTCACCTGAACTAAAAGTCACTTGGAAATCCAAAGATAGACTCAGGATTTGCAGTGTGCTAAGTTAAATTATTCCTATCTGAAGGTATCTCTGTATTAATCTGTATACGTTTTAGAATTTATTCATTTGTCCAGGAAAGAGTATCCATTTGTAACTAAATAAAAGATCTTGGGGGGGTTATCATGGATTATAAGGTGTCCGCATCACAAACATGAATGTTCTTGAATGTGAAAGAGAGGGATGGGGGGGGACTAGGCAATGGACCCTAATTCCTTATGCTGAACGGGCACTGGAAAATGAAGATTCTTACCCCTTGCATAGAAACAAAGTCATAGGATTCTTGGAAACAGTAACTATAGTTTATTATCATAGCATCACATTAAATAGACTCTGCCACTGGAAATATTAAATGATATATATTGATAAGTGAATAAATGCATTTAGAGATATTTTAAAGTGATTTCATATTAAAATTGAATGTCAAAAGGCAATATTAGCTTGTTGTTATCATTATGAAAATCATAAAGTAGTTTACTCTAGATGAATTGAGTGATGGAGAAAAAAATCTTTTAAAAGTATTTATGATTTTTTTATATGTGTATGTATGTACCTGTGTACAAGTATGTGTACCACCTACACACAAGTACCTGCAGAAGCTAAGAGACAGTGTCCGATCCTCGGGGACTGAGTGAGTGTCACATGGCTGTGAGCCACCTGATGTGGGTCCGGGTAATTAAACTCTTTACTGTTGAGCCATTTCTTCAGCCCAAGAGAAAAGGAGGGAGCCTTAAAGAGAAGTATGTGGCCCAGCTCTGGAGTCTGAGAATCAGATCTGCAATTATGATAAGTTTTACTTCCCACATGTTTTCTGAGTACTGGCAAGTAAAAAGCCAAGTCCTTTCTTCATTTTATTCCTCATGCACCACGAACCACTGAGAAGCTTCCTGTCTCCATTCTTTTCAAAGCCTCAACCTTCCCCTAAGCGCTAGATAATTGGAGAGAACAACAATGTTACTCCCCTCTAAAGTTATATGCTTTTTAAGTCTCCTCAAAGTGTGTGTGGCCTGTCTTACAGGGTCCTTAGCATCCATTTCTGCAGATTGGGTTCACTAGAGGGTAGTGCTTGTCTCCTGATGTGAAGAGGCTGGGTGATTGTGCTGTGCTGACTTCACAGAGAGAGAGAGGAAGACAGGCTTCAACATTAGGATCCACTGCCCAGCACATGGCTATTTATTCAAATCACTTTGATTCTCTCTCTCTCTCTCTCTCTCTCTCTCTCTCTCTCTCTCTCTCTTCCATCTCTGTCACATGTAAGGACTTTCATATTTGTGATGGGGACACTATATAATGCATGGTGATATCCCCACAGCAAGGACAATGGGAACAGCCTGCATGGGTTTGAAGAGCCTTGAGTTGGCCCAGATTACTTCAGGCATTTTCTAAAATGCTACTTACTGTACCACTTTTGCAAAAGACAGCCTGGTCAGCAGTGGGGTGACCTCCATAGTCAGAGTGCATGATGCTTAGGCATCAGGCAGAAATTTCAGAGGAAGAAAGGTGCGTCTATTTCTAGGTGCGTCTATTTCTATTTTCTGTCCCCAAATGAAAACCATGCAGGACAATCATGAGAATGAAGGCCAGTGGAATTTAGCAGTATCTATCACTGTGAACAGCGAGGATGGATGCTCAACTCCTCTCTAAGTTTTGTGCTACTTAATTCTGAAGAAGCACATTCTCTTAGTGTTCCATAAGAGAGTCTTGCTGAGTTAAACAGAACAGTTTGTGACAGATGACCCCTGAATTTGTGCAAGAATGGGCATGGCTTTACCATTTGTAATTATTGCAGTTAATATGCACACACACATATATATTTAATGGTACGACATATATAATGTACTTAAAAAATCAAATCTATTGTTTTGCACATTTAGTTCAGTTGTTGCCCAAATGGAAATTGGAGACTATTTCTTCAAGTAGCAATTAAATGAACCAATTTTTGCTGAAAACCATCCTAAAATACATTATTCTTTTTTTTCTTAATCAAAAGAAATAGAATGTAATTTAACTTAAAACAAACAAACAAACAAACAAATGACATAGGCTTCATTATGGCGAGTGATGCTTACCCCATACCCCTGCTGCACAGAGATCTCTGAGGTACTGTGGCTGTATATTTAGCTTCCTGCCTATGTTAGTTACCTTTCTCATTGTGGCGGCAAAATACCTGACATAAGGTTTTAAGCAATTAAAGGAAGAAGGGTTATTTTGGCTCACAGTTGAAGGGGCTTCAGTCTGTCATCACACGGAAAACATAATAGGATCGTGAGGCAGTTCACTGGTCACATGCTGATCACAGTCACAAAGCAGTGAGAGAAGTGTGGGCCCATAATTTCCCCTTTATTTTCTTTTCAGAGTACTGTGCCCCACATGTTTAGGGTGAGTTATCTCAGCTCAATTAACCTAAGTTTAAAATTCCATGCAGATTTACTGGATATTTTCTTCCATAGTGATTCTAAATCCCATCAGTGGACAGTCTGGATTAATTACCATGCTGCCTACTAAAAAAGAGGCCTTCCTTGTTGTTTTGTGTAATTCATCTCTTCACAGTTCCCTGTCATTTCTCTCTGGCATGATGTGTGTAGACTCTCTTTTCTTTCTCTTCTCATAGTAGTCAGTCCCTTGATTTGGTTCTAATCTAAGTGAGTTATTCTCACTCTTTCCGAGGTCAGGGAATGTACACATACTACACTGGAATTTTAGACCAATACTTCTTAAAGGTTAATTTGCTAGAGGTAACCATGTTAAAATGCAAATTCTGCAGACTCTGGGTACTTCTGGAAAGGGAATTAAATTGTCATGTTTCGGACCACACCCAGGGGAAAGATCTCATGCTGATCCTTGGAGCAAAGAAAAGACCTGTTGGCTAAGAGCATGCTTTTAAAGAACTACATCTAAATTAACAGCCAAGTGCTCTGAGGAAAGGCTAAGGTTCACTTCCCATAACTTGTTCTATAGATGCACCATACAGACTTAGAGACTATAATCTTGATATCCTCAGGTATGTTCTTTATCAATATCCTATCATCCGCCCCTTACCTTACAAGCACATCTCCCCTCTCTGACCCGTGCAGATCTTAATTTCTGCCTCTTAGGGAGCTGTGTTATTAAATATTGTTGATTTTGGGGTGTAAATGAACTACTATACCTCAAGAAGGACCAAGTTTTCTATACATGTGTTCTCCTTGACCCTGCTCTTCTAAAATCATTGTTGAGTAAGTATAGAGATAAAGTAATTAAAAGCTAGAACGTCCTTTCCATACATGTTCAGATTTTTGCTGTGCTAATGTATTAGATACATAAGCAGAAATCGAAGCAACATTGGAAAATACGACAATGTCAATGGCCAGTGGCCCCTATACTGTCTCCTAATTCTATACACATCCTTTTCCCTCTTAACTCTCTCCTCCTAACTCCAGCACCTACTAAGGCAAACACACACAGACACACCGACACACAGACACACAGACACACACACACACACACACACACACACACACACACCCCACAGAATGTGCATCATCTTCATACTCTCAAACCTTTCAAGGGAGGCCATGGAATTGGTTTCTACTGAAATGTAAATGACAGACTACAGCTTCACCTTCAGCATTAAACCTTTATTTCTGAATATCTTAAAATAAATGGGACTCTACAATGAAATATGATAAATAAGATTGTTGAAGAAGACTTTTTGAATTTAAAAGATAAATAAAACTGGATTCTCTCCACATAATTTGTAATCTAAAGCTTTTCTTCACCAGAGCCAAGAGTTTATCTGTGTGAATAAACTGCTCTGGTTGCATATGAACAACTAAATACTCCCAGAAGATTCCTGTTATAAATGCTAACTGTAAACCAGCCAAGGCTAAGGCAGGACAAACCCAAAAATCAATGTGGCAGCTCATTTAAATTTACATGGTGCTTTCTTCCTCCAGTGGCAGATAGGATATACTATGCAGTTATGAAAGAATAAAACAAGAACCCCGATTCTATTAAACATCTGTGTAAGACAGAGATGATTCAAATATTTAGGTCACTTTATCAGTGAAGGCTGACATCAGGAAAGCATTTAGGTAAATGTGAAGCAATAGCCATTTTGCTAATTCAATCACCACCTCATCTGCTACTTACCCCACCCCTTTAACCAAGTCAGTCTTTACCAACATGGAGTTCTTAATATAATTGACCACAGGTACTCAGAAGGAAAACACAAGAGTAAGATTGGCAGTTTACATGAGGTGGGTGAGAAGCTCTCCGAATATCAGATAAGAAGCCAATATTTCTAGGTGGTATTCCACACAACAAGAGACATTTTTCTCAATCCCAGATGCTAGCATGGTGAAAATGATGCAGACAGTATGTTTATTTACAGTTCCTGACCTTAAGACTGCTCACTAAGAAATGCATGAACATTACTCAGAAATCTGAGCACAGATCAGGTAAACAGGGCACTCAGAAGCCAGAATTACTGTGGGTGGGGTGCAAAGAAGTCAGCCACAGAAGTCAGATCCCACCTTTGCCTTGCCAGTTGCTCAGCTGTGAAATTCAGACCACCTGGACTGCAGATGAGATCCAAGCTACAGCACAATCCTGTCCTCCCATAACAGGGCAAGCTCAGGTGAGTATATCTTACTTGAGAGGGGAGTGTCGTGAGTCTGGGCTTATTTACAATCACTACAAGACCCACAATCCCCTATATTGGAGCCAAAGTGACTTGGATTTGAGTTCCATGTGTGAGAGCGTGGCTACAGTGTCAAGCATTTCTAAGATCTTTGTTTTATTTGTCACAGAACATAATGGCAATCTCTATTTCATAGGGAGGTTGCAGGATAAATAGAATCACATTTATAAATTGCTTAACGAAATAACTATTCAATAAATAGTAGTTATTACTACTTCCATGGAAGACAATCATATTCAAGTGCAAATTTTATGAGCTCTTTCAGTATGTCTGAAAATTAAAGTAATGAACTGGATGCATGCTAAAATTTGATAATCACCAGAGGCTTAAATGAATTAAAATATGCAGAGCGCTTAAGGGATACTGTAAAAGAGCCAGCTATTATTATAGAGACAGTTAATGTGTGAAGAGACTCTGATGTCTATTAACTATAAATATTCCTCCTCTACTGATGACTTGTTGTGTCTTTCGAACAAGTCACTTAAACTCTGCCTCAGTTTAATTATCTATGACACAAGAAAGATAATAGTGGAAGCTATTGAACAGATTGATGTAGAAATTAATTATGTAATAGATATAAATGAAATTGGCCTATATGTTCCAAGTACTATTTAAATATAAATGTATTTCTCAAAACACTTATTACTACCTTATGTATGTATGTTTGTTTTGCATGCTTGTATGTGACCATATGTGTGCTCAATGTTTCTTTTAATACCACACATGCAATTGTTATCTGGCCTTTGAGTGGCTGCCAGCTGATAACTCTTGTTATGCAAATCTTTCAAACCCCTTCCATTTGATTTTTTGGTAGGACCTCTGACTGACTTATGGACAGTATGAAAAGCCCAAGTGTCACTTCCCTTATTAGGTCACACTCTGCAGACAGTCATAGGAGACTGCAGTGTGAAGCTTCTACTAGTCTTGACAAAGTAAGTGGCTAAGATACTGCTGATGGAAAAAGGCATATGCTGAAAATGATGGAAACTGATTTTGCGGATAGCCATGGAGCTCCAGAAAGGAAGATCTATGGACCCCGGTCTTAGGGGAGCTAAGCACTTGATTAAGCCTTGCTGGATTTCTTGAGCAACAAGTGTTGCTCAAGCCTTAAGAATTATTCATTGTAGAATGTGACATCATAATGCAAAACCAATCCATATCTCCCCTTATCAAGTCAGAAAGCCCTTGGGAAAATGCAAAAAGGCATATTTTCTCACTTCTCAGATCCCTTTTCTGATACCTAATTGTAATGTGGACACAGAGCTAACTCTAGGCTGGAGTGGCCTGGTTCAGTGAAAGGAACTATGACTCTGTTATGAAATATATTGAGGACCACCAACTCTAAGTCTGAACTAGATGTTTCAGATAGGCTTGGACTGGCAAGAGTATTAGGCAGTTAGGAGAATTTACATTCCAGCTTCAGATTTCACTTCTGAATTTTCATGACAAGGCAGAACTGAAGAAATCCTTTTTGAGAGTGGGAATGGGTGATGAAAATATTTGTTTATGAAGGCAAAATTTTTATAGGAATTGCTAGCAAAACTCATCCTGCATATACTGGCTTTGTCAGCAGCTTCCGTTTCTTTTCTCCTTGTTTCTTTGCCTTTCTGAAGAACCAGAAATGAAGAGGTATGTGTGGATGTCTGGGCTTGGCTTATGGTTGATTGTATGACTTAAGATGAAAAAGAAGAGTTAATACAAGTCTGTGCTCATAGACCCCAGAGGACTGGAGCTACATAGGAATAAATAACAACAAAAAGTAAAGTTCAAGGAATGATAAATTAAAGATAGTAATGTTGCAAAATCAGTTGGAAAGCAAATGGGAATCCAGACAGACCCTGAAAAGGCCGAAAGTCCTTTACCACATCTGTAGCTACAGCATGCTTCATTGTAAGTATGAACCCACTTACAGCTAGAGTTACAATGACAGTCTTGGAGGAGTAGAAAGAAATCAGCTTTTCTTCTTGTAGTCAAATCCTGTGTAATAATCACAACCTTTTGACTGCTGTAGCGAAGTCTGAGTCTATAGAAGAAAACGGTTCTACTTTACATCTGACCTCTGCGGCTGTGGAGGGAGCAGAGAGGAGGTGCAGGAACTATCAAATTAATATTTTTATTTGCCTGTTTATTTGAGGTGGTGGATAAAGTTAGATGAGTGGGGAGGTAAGGAGGATCTGAGGGGAGGTGGGGGAGGGGAACTCATGATCACAATATACTGTATAAATTCTCTTTCAATAAAAAGGATTAACGTATTAAAGAATGTGTTGGCAAAAGCCTGGCTACCCTTCCCTTCCAGAGCTAGCCTAAACAAGCAGTGCATGCAGAAGAAAAGACCTGTGATCCATGGATATGGTCAACAGAATCCTGTTCTAGCTCTCCAGTGCATTTCTAGTCTCAGAAGTGATTTATTTTTGATCTTCTTAAATAAGCTCTATCTCGACCACTGTGTATATGTGCCTGCTCCAATTCTTCCTTAGGAGAAACAAGAACTTGGAATTCTCAGCAGGTGTTGTCTAGTTCCCAAATCCACATAGGCATGGATGGGCTATTGGCGAAAATCATCATACAGCCCCAAATTTCTCGACTGATTCTTGTCCAATTTTTTTTTTAATTTATGCATGAGAGATCAGAGGCTTGAGGAAGAGAGACAGCTTGTTAAGATTATACAGCTAGTTGCTTTCAACTTTGGAACATAATTACAAAAGGCAATTTGTACATTTGCTTATTCCTGTTAAGTATCTCTATTCATAATGCTAAACATGAATTTTTGCTACTTCAAACACTGTTTTAGTTATTAAATTTGTGATGTCTATTACATTTCACCAGTGAGAGGAAATGAGTGTGTCTAATCTTGTCAATATAATATTTCTTCTCAAATCCTGTTATATCCATTCCTCCTTATTTGAAAGTTGATAAAATTTTTTGGCAAGTCTCTTGAAGTTGCAAAGCAGAAATTCAAAACAGTTTGCAGAATACTCAGTACAAATGGGCTCAGGAACACTTCTTAAAAATAATGGGCCTTTTGTACCTTGTTTAACTATGCAAGTTTCTTGAAGTCTTTTATGAATTTCAAAGTTATTTATTACCTTTTATATTCATGTTTTAAAATTTCCAAGCCACAAATAGTGATGTTTCTGTATTACAATTAAACAGATATTTTCAGTATTTCATGAGAACCACAAAAAGATAAGAGGACATGTTTTTCCAGATGTAAAAAAGATCAAAAGTTTTCAAGGTACTCCAGACATAATCTAGAAGGTGTAATAATTTACTTCTCCTTAACTCAAAAGACAACCCCTTTTACTTAGAAATATTTCTTGACAATACATTGTATTTGGAGAGACATAATGTAAAACATAAATGCAATATTTAGCATTGTTTTGAAGTCTAAGGACAAAGCCACAGGGTCCTTAGCCTTATGTATGTGGCTTAGCCATAGAATATTGCTAGTGTAAAATGCTAATGCTGGTACTGAGTCCAAGGGAAAAGACATTGTAGAAAGGGACAGATAGGGATCATTCACAGTATCTCATAGCTTATTTTAAGGAAGACGAGAAGCATCAACCCTTCAAGCAGGACACTGACAAGACCCAATAGGTACGTTGGAAATTCCCTGAGAGGTAAGGATTCTATTAATTATGATGAACTATGCTCCTCAAACTTTTTAAATGTTTGCAATTTTTCAATGAATTCACTAATAATACATGCAACAGTTGGTTATTTGAACAGTGTGGTGTCCATCTGTGTGTGTGATTCACCAGACTGTACAGATTATTTCTCTGTATGGGAACTGCTGTAGTTTCCTGAAGACCATTATTAGTGTTCCTGGCCCTCCAGACTTCATGGCTGAAGAAGTAGGTCTCTAATATTAAGTCTCACTTTGTTCATAAAGGTTTCCCTCTCTGGACATCCAAGAATTATTCAAAGACTTTTCTTTGTCCTCCTTTTCTTCCCTCCTTTGCCTCTCAAATCAATAATCTGAAGGCAGAATTATCACACACTATTTGTGGTGTTTCAAAATTATCCAATTTGACATAATTAATTATAGTCTAGTCAGAGAAAGTTAAATCCTGAGTTTATCATCTATGACTCTCAAATGCTGTGGCTGATTGTCCATATTCATTCAGTTTTTATTGTATGCATCCAGCTTAAGACAAATCACGGAAATGGCAAAGCCAAAGGCTATTGCTCACCTCATCACTGAGCACATAAAACACTTCCCATGTTTCACCTATTGTGGCTTAACTATTTGAATAGGAAATCATGAAGACACCATAGTTTATGACACATTGGAACAATCTATTGCCCTACAGATGGTCACTAACCCAAAGCATACTAGAAATAAATTAAGAAGACACTAAGGCGAGGTTAAATGATCCCTCAAATCTAGATGTCCTCTACTAAAAGACTGTAGGAGACTGAAGGGGAGGAATTGGAACTGAGCACTATGCAGAACAGGGACAAAGCACACCACTGTGGAAGTAGAGACCATCTTAGAGGAGATCTACTTTCAGAAACTCATGACAGGCTTCCTAATGCATGAGAAGACAGCAAGCACTTTACCACTGTGATGTGTTTCAGTCATTTTCTTTTTGCCAGCTCACTGCTTTTCCAAAAGCCATTACTATCTCTGCCTGTCAACACAGCTGTAAGAGTCTCCTTATTGGGGTCCACAGCTTTCAGATGTCACATTACTGCAGGAATCATCCATTATACTCCAGTATTTCTCTCCCTACCTTTCACTCTTTCTTTCCTCTATCTATCCACCTCTCTCTGTATCTCTATCTCTACCTCTACCTCTACCTCTACCTCTACCTCTACCTCTATCTCTATCTCTATCTCTATCTCTATCTCTATCTGTCTATACCTATACCTATGCCTATACCTATATCTATCTATATATTTCAACCTTAGAGAAAAAAATCACTATGTATTACTGCTAAGAAGCAACAAGGCAAGTCCAGAATTTCCAATAGATTAGAGAATTTAAGTTCACTCCCTTTAAGATGCCCTAAACACTTGCCTAAAATTATTTATTTCCTTGTATTCTAGTTTGTTTAGTGTGAGACTCTGTGGTCCTCAAACAACAGATTTAGGGCCCTGATAAAGTACCTGTCGTAGAAGCATGAGAAACTGAGTTTGGATCTCCTGCACCCCTATAAAATGCTGGGTGCACAGTTGAGGGATGGGGCCACCCAACTATCTTAAAATTTTTAACCCAGAATTGTCCCTGTCCAAAGGAAAGATAGGGACAAAAATGGAACAGAGACTGAAGGAAAGGCCATCCAGAGACCACCCCAAATAGGGATCCATCCCATCTGCAGACACCAAACCCCAACACTATCTCTGATGCTAAGAAGTGCTTGCTGACAGGAGCCTGGTATAGTTGTCCCCTGAGAGTTTCTGCCAGCACCTGACTAATACAGATGCAGATACTCAAAGCCAACCATTGGACTGAGCCTGGTGACCCCATTGGAAGAGCTAGGAGAAGGACTGTAGGTGCTAAAGGGGATTGCAACCCCATAGGAAGAACAACATCAACTAACCCGATGGCCCAGAGCTCCCAGGGACTAAACCACCAACCAAAGAGCATACATGGAGCATTCCATGGCTCCAATTACATATGTAGCAGAGGATGGCCTTATCTGACATCGATGGGAAGGGAGGCCCTTGGTCCTGTGGAGGCCTGATGCCCCAGCATAGGGGGATGCTGGAGCAGTGAGGCAGAAGAGAGTGAGTGGGTAGAGGAGCACCCTCATAGAGGCAAAGAGGAGGAGGGATGGGATGTGGGGTTGGGGAGGGGAAATTGGAAAGGGGCATATCATTTGAAATGTAAATGAATAAAATGATTAATAATTTTAAAAAATCTGGGTGCAGAGACATGCTCCTATAACATTACAGCTGGGAATAATCCCTGGAGCTCATTGGCTAGCCACTCTAGCTGCATTGAGGAGCTTCACATCAGTGACAGACCACTCCCACCACCACTCCCGAATAAGATGGAGAGTGAGCAAGACATATGACATTGATTTCTGATGTCTTCATGTTTGTTTAGCAGGGAGACCCTGGCTAGCATAATTATCTGCAATTTTTCACCCCTTAATAACTTCTGTCCATCTAGAGCTAGTATTTCTTTGATCCATTATTGTTTTTGGAATCTATGTTCTACTGTAGAGAACTTCTTGGATATATTATTATGAGTATCTGGATTGCTGAAATTACATAATGAATACTTGTATAAAGACAGGGTAATTACACTTTATCTCAGGCCTCAGCAGTGACTAGAATTGTTCTTACACCAGATGGATCAATCCTTAGGGTCTCCTCAGCTTACCCCCACTTCTTTGTGTGTTACCCCCACTTCTTACTGTGTCCTTCTCTACAAACAGTAACCAAACACAGACTTTAGCAACAATTCCTTATTCCCACCCCCTTCTCTGGCCTTAAGCTTCCTTCTAATTTCCACTATCTCTTGATCTGCTGTAATTTTTCTGGTGTTGCTGTAATTCCTGTCTCTCCCTTCTTAGACTATTCTGCCACCAGCTGATGAAGTCATTCTCCCAAACTATAACTCTAATTTCACCCCAGGACTTAAAAATAGCTAATGTGTGCACAACAAGCACAACCCCCTCAACAGGCTCTCTATCCTTTGCCTACTGTTCTTAAACTCTTCTGCCACACGTACCTCCTTAGGGCCCAGCACATGCCAGTGATTCCCATGTCACAGAGTGGAGCCTCTGCTCTTTCTGAGCTGATTTAAGTTCAACATGTCACCTGCTGATATGCCCATCTTTACAGAAACAAAAAATCTTTCACCAGAATTAATACTTTGAGCATGTAACTTTAGACTTTTTGATCATGCAGCATTTTAGTTGTATTGCTAAAATAATACTAATTTTATTAGCCATTATTCATATAATAAAATATATTCTTCATTAAAAGCTCTCTACAAGGATAAATCTCACTTTATCCTTCGTTTCTGACATTAGAACACATACAATGAGGGTAATAGATGCTCAATAAAAGTTTGTTAAACATGTAAGAGAGGCTAAAACTTGTTTATAATTAGCAAAGTTTAAAATGGATTAAGTTGCTCCAATAAATTTAGTAGAATAGAGAGGGTAAGTAAACATCAATGACATACACCAAAGAGAATGAATTTATTTATTCTTTGCTGTTTTTTCTTTTCTTCTTTCTTTTTTCCCTCTCTCTTTCTTTTGAATCTGAGAAACGTATACCATGCATGAAGATATGCATTTGTGTGTGTGTGTGTGTGTGTGTGTGTGTGTGTGCGCATGTGTGTGTATGTACATGTATGTGATAACAATTTGCTTCTGTTGCTTCTCTCCACCTTCTTCAGGGTGAATCATGAGGAACATACTGAGTTTCAGGCATGGCAGCAGACCTTTGCCTATTGAACCATCTCAGCTGCCCTGATGGGAGTTTCTGTGTTAGACAGGCAGCAGGATCACTGGCCTTGAAATCCCCTTACATATTGAAGTTTCTGGCTTATCAAAGTAGTAAAAGGGGAAATTTACTCTAAGCGTGCAATAGATTGATGTGAAAAAACACGGAGAATACATGCATATTTTGTTCTACATCTAAAATGCTGAAACTCAAATGACAACAGCCTTCATGAAGGACACTGTAATGAAGCCAACAAAAGCATCTCTAGATGAGCCTCAAATACCTTCATTATATTAAAGATAAAGTGTATTGAAATAATCCTTTCTTCTAATGAAATGAGTACAACTATGTGAACTGAAAGGTAATTAAAACTATTCATTATTCTTACTTTAGAAGTATTGCAAGCATCTAATATGTACAGAGTTATCTATTCTTGAGTTACTTTGGTTTATCCCAGAAGGTTTTCTTTTTGGAAACTGTTACTGTAGTGTCCATGACACATATGCTGTTATGGTTTGGATATGGCCTTTTTCTTCAACAGTCCATTTGGTAGACATGTGGTTCTACTGTGGCAATGTGAAAGCTGGTGATGGCTGCAAGGGGTAGAATCTTCTTCAAGGTAGGGGTACGATTTTTGGAAGAAATTGATTTAATTCTTGTACACACCTGGAAGAGTGAATTATTACAATGAACAACTGTGGCAATCCCTGGTCCCTGCTCTCCTGCCTTGCCTGGTGACCACTTTTTTAATATAGGTGTCTCTACTGTAATGCGACCAGTCACATGGCTCAAACAAGGAGTCTCTCATCACTACAGAATCAATGCCAGCACCCTTCAACTCCAGAACCACAAGCTAAATAAATGTCTTCAGAAAGTATCCTGCTCCAGATATTTTGCATTAGTAGCAGAAATATTTGAATAGATTCATGTTTTTCCTGTCAAGCAAGTCTAGCTTAAATTTTTTATTGTGTTTATTTTACCAACTGTGTGCGTGCCACAACATAGATATGAAGTTAGAGGACAACATCTTCACGTCGGTTTTCTCCCTCTATCATGTGTTCCTTGGAGACTGCACTCATGCCATGAAGCATGGAAGTACATCAGCCCATTTAGCCATCTTACCACTCTCAATCTACATTGGTTGTGAAATTTGGATGATAGCTCCAAGAGTCTACCAAAGATCCAATGAATTTATTCCATGTAGAACTGTCTAAATGTTACCAACAGCATATAGGATATTTTCACAAATCAAGAAACTGACTTCATGGATTATATTTCTCCAAGTCTATAGATACACCTCACAAACAAGATTCAATGTTTTAAGCAGCAGCAATCAAGCACAATGACTAGTTTCCTCCTTTTGTTTTCTTTTGAGACAAGGTCACAATATGTCACCCTGTGTGGCCTTGAACACAGATGCAGACCAGGCTGGCCTTAACCTCACAGAAATTCTCCTGCCCCTGCCTCAGTAGTGCATGAGTTAAAGGCATGTGCCAACGTGAGCACAGGTTTTCTAAAGGAGTTGAATTAAGATGGCATATGCATTGATCAAGAGTATTTGGTCCCACTATGAATATGATAGAAAGAACATAACTTAGTCAATAGAGAAAACATAAGAATTCAATGACCTGAGTTTGTTTCTTGGATGTGGAAAGGGTCATGATTAGCAAATTTAAAGGCATACAGAAAGCATGTGAGTCAAGAACAGATGGAACACACTGATTTGGAAACCCTTTCGAGAAGGAATCAAATGATCTGCTTCCTTTAGTTCTTTCCTCTCCACAAAAGTCCAGAATGAGACATTTAACACCATAGAAAACATGCGTAGAGTCAATCTGGTTACCTGGCATTCTCCTGACTTATGGACTCTGAAGTACCTGTCATAATTCAATACAAACAAAGACCAAAGCATTAGAGTTTTGCATATGCAGCACACAGTAGCTAGCATTCTGATTCAGCTTGGAGCAGTCTCCCTCTGGTCCCAAAGGAACACAATTGCTCCAGATAGCAAGAGACATAGCATCCTTAGAGAGTGAGTGTGTATGTTTGCTGTTGGTGTTGCTAGCTTTAATTATGAGATTTTCAAGAGAGCTGATGCCTTTCTTTATAAACTATTAATGACATAAAATATCTCTGCAAGTAAGCAAATAACAATGAGTCAGAAAGCCTATGGAGGTCTCAGTCAATAGTCTATAGCTACCAACTATTTTTCCCCAAATTTTTTATGAACAAGTGAGTGTTTAGCTAGTCTCCCATAGCTATTACAAGTTTAAAATCTATATGAATGGCATGACAGACAACAGCCAGAAATGGCTAGTACCTTAACTAGAGAGTGACCTTAGTTCCTAAGAATAACTCTTGTAATCGCCTTGTGGCTATCAAGTATGAAGGCTTTACTAATGATACAAGATTGAGAAGAGAGTCTAGGATCCTACTGAATGAACATTAAAGATGGAACTTTCCAATTTTTTTCTGAGGGCTAGAGCCACTGTAGTGCTAACTCTCAAAACACACACACACACACACAAAATTAGCTTGCTTGAAATATCTTTGCTGGAGGAAGGTACTCCACCTTGAATTTAATGACTCTCCTAGCCAGCAAAAACTGTCCTATGCACTTTCTATCCAATCCCTCTATATTCTTCTTCCTTTAGAAATGCAAAGAAACCCTGTCCAGAATTTTATGCTTCTGCAAAGAAAATTGCTATTGTGCACAATTAGCATATTTACTAAGGTTTGTCATTACTTTGGTAATTAAATTCATACAAAGAGAGAGACATATCCAATTCAAGAAAATTACATGGTACGGTAATACAATCATAATGGTTGCCTGACTATTATTAAAATATACCAAATTCTTCCTCACAGTAAAAGTATTCACCAGAGTAGCTTCTGAATAAGATCATTGCAGTGTTTTCTGCTCAAATATGCTTTTCTGTACAGAGAATTATAATTACATTTGCATAACTACTATAATCAACGTAGAATCACGGCTGAAATTTTTGTTCTCTAGATCACTATTCTGCTTAGGACTTTAAGAGTCCTGAGGAATTCTTTAGACTTGTGGACTGCTATTTTAGTTTGTAATAAATTAAATAGAGTGTTATACCTTTCATATAAATAAAACATCTTAAAACAGCAGAAAATAAAACTACATTGTATAATTTCAGTCTTCAATGAGTCTATGCTTTAACTTACAAGATCATTTTTTATCTTAAACAACAAAACAAAAGAAACACACAGGAAAAGTCTCATCCAAATCACAGAAGTGTAATAAATGATATTCACATGGCATAAGGTCATGGGAGGTGGAAGTCAAACATCCATGTCTAAGTTTCAATGCCCTGTACTTACTGACGTTAGTTGTTGTGGCTGAGTTAATTTCTGTCCCATTGCCAGGTCACAAAACACTGAGTTCTTTTGAATGTGATCCTTTGTGATCTCTGCTAAATTCAACAGACTACCTCGTTACCTGATGTTTCAGTCTTGTTCTTTTTCTTTTCTTTTCTTTTCTTTTTTTAAGTCAAGTCAAATCTGAAGAAAATAATAAGCACACCTAAAATGAAGAATCTGGCACCAGACTTTAAGAACCATGGAACAAAACAAACTTCTCTGCTAAAACTTTTCTTCCTCTGACCAGACTCTTGAGAACGTCAAACAAAATCCTCCTGACAGCATTAGCCCCGGCATGCCACAGGGAGGCAGAGAGAGGCATGAGTGTTCTAAACTCTAGTTGTCTCTGGTCCTGCTGCAAGCTGTTTTTGGTTACAAGCTAGCTCTTCAAGACAATAAGGTCTCCAGAGACCAGACCAAATCAAAGTAAATTCTCAGTAGCACAGCCATGATGTATTTCCTGAGAGACTCACTATGAAGTCACCCCAAGAAGAAACCCTAAAGCGTTTCTCAAACAAAGGATTTCAAGCTCATAACCTTGGGCAAAGACAGCAAAGCTCATTCATTCTTTTCAAAGTTTTTCTATTTTGGAAGATCTGGAGCCTTGCTCAAAATTAAACAGGAATTGCTTTAATGTCACATTGATTCAGATTGAAACATACACAGAAGTAAACATGCTCAGTAAGTAATAACAGAGGTTCCATGGATAACCAAAGGAGTATATATGGAGTTTAGTAGAGAAATTGAGATAAATGAAAGATAATCAACTAGCATGGAATGTTAGCCTTATATACATGAGTATTTGGTGTTTGTTTGCTAGTGAACAACAAAGACCAGAAGATAGATAGATAGATAGATAGATAGATAGATAGATAGATAGATAGATAGATAGATAGATAGATGTAGATAGTTCTTTTCTTATAAACTTGTCAACTTACCCACCTCAAGAAAGCATGGTAAGCTCCCTAGAAACTTTAGACTCAACCTTATTTTGAAGACACATAAATTAATAAGATGCCATTCCTACAACTCTGCTCTTTGGGGGGGGTGTTTCAAAAAAAAAAAAAGATCTCACTATGTAGCTCTGGCTATCCTGTTACTCTCTACTAAACCAGGGGGGCCTCAAACTCACAGAGATCTCTATTCTGCTGTCTTGTAATGGCTGGTTTTAAGAGCATATGCCTCTATGCCCAATGACATAAAAATGAGAAACTGCATTTTCTATAGTAATAGAGTAAAAAGAAAATCAGTCAAAGAACTGTAGAAACCTTGTAGTAGATGCATATTAAGTGCACTATTTTCAATTTCCTCTCATTTTATGTCTGTGAAAGTTACATATTAATACAGAAAATATACTTACTACACAAAGAAGTAAATATGCTTTCTAACATGAAACTTTCCTGTGTATCACAGGATCTTTCATAGTACCCTTGACTCTGTCTGAGATTCCGAACACCAAAAGTTCTGGGCAACCAAAAATATCTAGGCATTGCCAAATGGCTGCTGAGGACAGTATCTCCCTAAGCCAGGACCACTGATTTATTCTTTTGTTTGTTCATTGTGTTTCTTTGTTTGTTTGTTTTTGAGACAGGGTTTTTATGTATAGTTCTGGCTGCCCTGAAACTGGCTCTGTTGACCAGGCTGGTCTTGAACTCAGAGATCTTCCTGCCTCTGGCCCTGGAGAGCTGGGATTAAAGACTTGTGCTACCACCACCCAGTTCTAGTGATTTATTTGTACCAATCAACTTTGGGATACATTTCATTAACCTTTAAAAAGTTAACTCTGCTTTTGTAGATTAAGCACATGGATATTGAGTAAGTTGTCTAAAGTTCAGTTAACAGGAAAGGAAAAAGCCTGCCTAAGGACTTCAGTAACTTATTTTCATGGCTTGTAGTCTTAACTTCTTACTGCCTATTGCTAACCTGTAATCTTTTTGTACAGGAACCTAGCACAAAACTTACTAACAAAACAAGAGTCATTTCAGACAAAGCATTAGAATATAGTAAAGCATTTATTTTAGGCAATGTTTTATAACAATGACTTCGGATTTCTGTCATATGTTTTACAATTTACCCAGAGTCTGAGTTTCTAGTTGAGTGAACTTTTAGCAATGCTAAAGAGGTTTTGGTGTGTCTGTCCTTAGATCAACATCATTAGGACTTTAGTGGCTCTCCATTTTTTCTGGCCTTTGTTTTCATGTTGGTGGGGGATGGATAAAAAGCCCTTGCCTTCCCCAAACTCCAAAGATACAATGATTGAGACATATCTGACACCTTTCAAGTATCCTATACTGTATAGCATTCCAATTATCCTACATAAAGGAATACATTCAGGACAATTTTTGTTTAGAATGGCTTCCTTGTAATTACAGATGAAAAGAAGGAAAAATAATGCAAGGGATATGCCTTTTTTAAAAATGTGAAGTGTTTGTCAGTGAGTGGTGGTGCATGCCTTTAATCTCAGCTTTTGAGATGCGGAGGCCGGCACATCTCTGATTTCAAGGCCAGCATGGTCTACAGAACAAGTTCCAGGGCAGACAGGGTGATACAAAGAAACCCTGTCTTGAAAAACAACAACAGAAAACAAAGAAACAACAAAACCAAAACCAAACCAAAAACAAACATGCCAGGATAAGTGCTCAGCCTATATCTAGTTGCAGGAGGCAGAGGCTGAAGTCACGGGAAGTTATGCGATCACTTAGAATGGCTACCATCAAGAAAACAGACAGCAACAAGTGATGTTCGAGAAAATGAACTGTTCGGAAAATAGGAACTGTATTTATTGTCAGTGACACACAGACTCATATAACCACTGTGGAAATAAGTGCAAAGGTTTCTCAATAATTAGTACTAGAACTACTATTTGAACCAGTTATATCATATTTCGGCAGATATCCAGAGGACTCTGTTACCTATAGCAGGAATAATTGCACAGCTATGTTTGTAGTACCATTGTTCATGATGGCAAGGAAAGAAAGCCAGACTAGATGCCCAGTGCGAGAAGAACAGATAATGAAAATGGGGTACATATGCAAAATGGAATTTTATTCAGTTGAAAAGAAATAAAAGCATTGTAGGAAAAGGGATGTTTCTGGAGTGTATCATATTAAGTAAAGTAATGTAGACTGAGAAAGACAAATATCACATACTTTCTATTACATGGGTCCTTAATTACGTATTTGAATATATTACATATTGAATAATTACATATTGAATATACCCATGTGGGATGAGTGTGGCTATGAACTACAAAGAGGACCAGGAGGGTACCAAAGGACTGAGAAAGGACAGGAAGGGAAATAGAACACACCTATATCAAAGGGGCAAGGAAGTTACGGGGTGGAGTATGTGGAAGATCCAAGTTTGGGGAGTGGGATGGGGGAAAAGAGGGTAGGAGAGTCCACAGACACAAACTTTGTTTCAAAATGCCTAGCATCATATATGCTCTTTATAACAATAAATGCATACTTTGAAAAATGGTACCAAATGTCCATAAGCTCCCTTTACTGAAAACCTGAACAGAGATCATTACTGAAGAAATGGGGAGGGAGTCTGGTTTGTGTGTAAATACTTGTGGAAGACCCTTTCAGTGGGAACTTCCATGCCCCTGGTCATAAGGAAAGAAAGACAAGAAAGCAGTCAAAGGGTTTATTTATCATCCTTAGCTGTTAATCACCACAGAGGAGGCAGAGAACAGGAGTGGCAGAGAGGCAAGTGTTAATAGAGTTGAAGTTAACTTGGCACCATAAAGCATGTTATTTGGACCCAGAAAGTTTGCCTATGGAGCTTCAAATTCAGCCTAAGATTCTGATGTCTCATACAAAAAACTGGTAGAAAAGTCTTTCTCTTATACCAAAATCTCTAAGCAAATATTTCTGGCAGTATGCATTATAAAATAAGCACACACTAAGTTAAAATAGGTAAATTGTCCTCAAGTAAATATGTAACTGTATAAGAAAGTTTGGTTATTTTTTTCTTCCTGACATTTTACTGAGTAAGAAACAGCACACCATGATATTTTTAAATATCATTTAAAATAGTTTTTATATATTTTGATCATATTCCTTCTCCACTCTCAACTCCTCCTAGCTTCTCTTCATTTCCTAATTTCAAGCTCTTTCTCCTTCTTGACAAAATCAACAAACAAAATAAAAACCAATAAGACCAAAATAAATAAATAAAACCCAAACCAAAACTATACACGTTGGAGTCTTGTTAGCATTGACAAACTACTGCTGGCATGAGGCCTGCCCTGGTGTGTGTGGTTGATCTACCTGGTGATACTCCATTGGGAAAACTGATTTCCCCTTGCTCTGCAGGTTTCAGTGGCAGTATCTCCTTGGTTAGGAAAGGATCTTTTGTCCATTCTCCCTTCTCATGGTGGGATTTTGTTCTTGGATCCCATGCTGTGTTTTCACAGTCTTGTGGGTTCATATGTGAAGATATTTTAATTTAAGAAGATGCCTATACTCCAAGTTGAATACAGACTAATCCAACTAGATAATCAAAATTATGGAAATGGAAAAAGGAAAGGACAAAAACAACCTGGGTATGCCATGAAGCCCAGGGGCTTTAGTGACACAGGAGGGAGGACGCCTGTGCCCCTCACTGTTAGGGCTTTTTATGGAATTCTAATCGACTCAGTTTAAAATGACAGAGAGAATTGAATTTAAAGATTGGCTTAATCTCCCTGCCAGTGAAAGTAGGTTGGAGAGAAGAGGCTATGCATGGAGGGAGAATAGGAGAAAGAGTGTGTTCTCTGACACAGACACAAAAAAGCCTTATGCTCTAAGAAACCCTATGTCGAAGAGTAGGCTGTCACTCTTTCTAAGACAGCAATTGGGAGAGCTACAATGTTCATGACAGTGAACCTGTGACATTTGAGACGGTCAAAGCCTATTCAACATCCTCACCCTAGACAGTAGGCAGTTCTTTTTATATTTCAGCTTTGGAGAGAGAAGATATATCTTAGCTTACAGAGTCTAAGACATGATGCTCTAAATAGACATCTGATCAGCATTTTATGAAATAAAAATAACTCGAGATCCCTAAAATATAAATTCTTTAAGAGTCTCTGGGTGATGAATGGGATACTGAAGGGAAAGCATTACTGTTATTATTTTTGCATTCTAATGTGTTGATTCCATATCCTCTGCCTTCTTTCAAATACGCAGTAATAGTTCCCAGGTGATAAATTGTCAAAAATATTTCTGAAATGAAAAAGCAAAATTAACCAAACACTACCCCCTCGTCCCCATGATAACAGCACAATAACAGTATCAAGGGAGGCAGCTGTTAAATAGTAAAAGCTACAACTGAGTAAAAATCTAAGAAATTGGAAAGAGTCCTGCGTTTGGGAGAAGTGTGGCTTTGTAAATACCAGACATGATCATTTTGTTTTCCAATTAAAGTGTAATAGCAAAAGAGCAAACTATCACCCAGGGCATCTTCAAGCAAAGCTCAGTGACTTTGCACTGATGCAAACGAAGCCAAGTTTTCTACAGATTGATTCCTTTGGGTAAAGATTAGAGAAGCACACATATAGGACCTCTCAAAACCCATCCCACTTTCCAACCCAGCTATCTTTTGATGACTGATCAATTTAGGAAAAGCTTCAAATTGGGAAGTATATTTAAATTTAACTATAAAATACCTGATAATAACAAATGTGGGCACCATTTTGTGTGTGGATGTGGGTGCGATATACGACTTAAACACCAGAGGCTTTAGAGAGCTATGGGTTTATACCTTAGGCCACTGAGTTCCCATTCTGAGACAGTCACACTAACTCTCATCCTAAGGAATGAGATTACTGTGGTTGAGATTCTGAATCTGGATGTTGAGTTATTCTCGGAGAGGAAGCTGTGGATTTCGATGTGATGAATCTCACTTTATATAGTGTGATAAACCTTTAACCTGTTATAAACCTGACAGTTTCCCTGCATTGGAAACATGTCAAAGGGCTCCCAGTGATCTGAGCAGTTAGCATTCTTCATGAACACGGGAAGTATGAATGTGAGAATGTGGAAATACAAATGATGATTCTTCACCGGTACACTAGTCACAGTGCCACACCCAGAACCTTCCGCAGCACGGACAGCCTGGAATTTTCTCAGATGATTATGTATAATGCTGGCCAACCTTTCTCTCTCTGCTGACATCGGTTAGCTATGTATTATGAAAGACAGAACTTTCCGGTGCCTATCAAATTACTTTTTAAATGACCAAAGATTGCTTTATCTGCTATACAAAGAATCAGGGACCTTTCACAGCATGAGGGACACTGAATTCTTCAAAGCAAAGGTACAGAAAGATGATGTGAAAATTGTTATTGGGCCCATTCCAAAGCCCAACTTTATGATAAAATGCTATGGCTGCAGAAGTTCTTTACTTATTTTATCACAAATTTGCATAATCATCACATTTTTTAATTCTTTTTAAATATTTATTTATTTATTTACATCACAAACTCTGCTTCCCCTCCTGGTAACCCCTCAAAGAGTCCCTATGTGATATGAGGCTAAAAACACAGTAACTACAAAAAGGTAAAAACAACACTTTTTGTAGCTGAAGGTAAATCTTGTCCTAAAATTCAGATTGTTGGTTTAATAGGAAAAGTATATAATGCATATATAAATCAAGGTTGCTAGATATTTGTAACTATTCTCGAGGAGCAATCAACTCCTGAGCAATCCTGCTCTGTCCTTTTTTTCTATTTCTCCTTGGTGATGCAGTGAAGTTGACTGTTTCAGCAAGTCTTTGCTTTCCTTGTGTGTAGACTGAGCCGACTGTGCTAACAGAGCTATAACTAGAGAAATGGGAATACATAGTGCCCTGACCTCAGGACCTCACATCCATCCCAGGGCAGGTGAAGGGAGATACCAGGAAAAGAGTGACGTCACAGCTGGGAATGCAGAGACCGTAGTATTGAAGATATGTAGGAGATAAAGAAAGGAGAGGGAGCAGGCTGGAGGGTAGGTAGCAAGCCAAGTGAGCTTCATATTTCCTAATCACTCCCTCTGCTTTGCAAATCCTTCCAAAACATGACCTCACCTGCGCCCTCGTCCTCCCCAGGGCATAGACTTGATTACTCATCACGTCCCTCAGCACAGAGGAAAGCTCACGCTCACTCCACCCTGGCTGACCTTCCCTCTGTGTATGTTTTCTTATATTTAGTATGGCCTCAATAACGAGGTTGAGAGCTTCTTGAGAACAAGGGTACGTCTATTCAATGGCTTTCTCGTGCTCTCCGTTGAATCTTGGTTCTTTAAAGTTGGGTATAGACTGATTATTGTTATTAGATAATTTCACAGTGTATGTTGTTATTAAATATCAAGTTTGTCATTTTAAGAATACTTGTGTGTATTTATTACACACAAGTGTAGAATGGATACTCCTCATTCTACCATTCAAACCCAAGTAGCTGTGACATGAAGATAATACTAATACTACTACTATTACTAATAATAATAGTAATAATAGTAATAATGTGAATATGTAAGTTATGTTTGTGTGGTTGTGTAAGACTTCAGATATTCTAAGTATGTAACTGAGCTGCATGTCTAACTCATAGTCACAAATTTGATATGTAAACAGAAGATATAGATTTAACTAATATTAGTTATATAATTAATGAAAGTTTATATATCATTCCTCTGACAGAACATTTTAAATAAGAGTTTATAAATTTCTCAACTGTTTTTAAATTTTGTTGTTGTAATTATTCTAATCAGAGTTTTAACAGCATAATGCCCTAGCAATTTTGGAGTTACATATTTCTACCTTAAAATTCTTCACTTCTTATTGACGGTGTGAATATGGCATCCATCAACTGAGAGCACATACTTCCACACACAATTATCCAACACACAGATAGCTGAAAATTTCATGTATGTATTTGTTAAATGTACTTCTCATATTTAAGCATCGCTGAAAACACAAATACACACCACACGCACACAAATGGGCACACACACACACATACATACACATACACACTGGCAATAAACACACCTCACACATATGTGTATATACACATGGCCACAAATACACATACATACACATATATTACCTGAAAATTGCATAGAAATTTTAAAAAGCAAAATACTGCATTTCACTTTTCAGGAATTTTTTTGACAGATTGAATCCCTTGGGGAGTCATGTGTAGGAAGAATATATTTTCAAAGAAAAATAAAAATTCTCTCTTCCTAAAAGTCTGTCTAAGGAAAAGTTATTTTTCCAGAAGTGTGAATACTAAAGTTAGGAATGATTTCTTATTATATCAAGTTAGATTCAATATCAAGCTTACCATATATTTAATTAAAAGCTTTATGTAATCATTAACTATGTAAGATGAAGGTACACAGCATGTAATTTGAGCTATTTTTAACTGTCAGTAGATACTAATGTTAGCTCTTGGCTAGTAGCTCTACCAAGCTTTTGCAAAGGATAAAATTCCAATAAGCATTTTTTTTTGTTTTGTTTTTGCAACAAGTATCTCCATCTGTCCTCAAACTCTGCATGTAGCTGAGTTAAGGATGACCTTGATGTCTGATCCTCCAGCCTCTACATCTCCAGGGCACCTTCACACCTGGTTTTAAAAGTGCCAAGGACTGAGTCCAGGCCTTCATGCATCCTAAGCAAGCATTCTACGAACTGACCCCCATCAACTCCCTAATCAGCATAAGAAGTGGTGGACTACAGAGACCATCATCTATGCACCGTGGTGCTAGCTTGAGATGCATGCCCACGCTTCTAATATAAATGTTTGCTGTTATTATTTGTTTATGCTCTGTAATTTAAGGACCAAGACACATGAGAGCTCATTTATGTCTAGGATATCTGTGAAACTTTGCTGTGTTGTATTTGTGGTACATGGACAAGATGGCTCTGGCTAGCTTAGCAGAGTCAGAAGAAACTTGGGTTGAAAAACAAGAATAAGCACAAGTCTGAAAAGACAGCTGTTAGCATAATGTCAAGTCTCTCGGACAAGAATTTCTGCTCTGCCGTATGCCATGCAGTTACTAAATGGTTGCAGGTTAGAGATAACTGAAGATGTATCTCTTCAAGTAGCAAAGTGTGACCCAACTACTACCTCTCATTTTGATAACCAGCTGTAACTAATGGAGTCAGAGATGTCAGCTCAGGCGAAGGGAATGCCCTAGTGCTATCTTCCCAGACTCCAAAACCAACAATCAAAAGATTTGCAAAGACCTTTTAATGAGTAAATGTAGTCATTTTAATGCATATTTTGTTGCTCATCCATCAGCTGCTTTCTAGTTTACGAGCATACATAAAAGTAATTCAGGCACAATGACTGTAACAACAACGTCAGCAGGTAGTTTTGAAAAGTGTTCATTTTTCAGGGTCTGCACCAGATCCTTATACATATCATATGGCTTTCAGTTTAGTGTTTTTATAGGATTCCTGAGTGTGCCAATGAGTTAGTCTCTGGTTCCTGTGTCTTCCGTTGAGCTATTCTCCTTTTGTTTGATTACTAGTTTTGTTCAATTACGATACCAATAGTGTTTATATTATGTTATTGTATTTTATTATTATCACTTAGAAGCTTCTTTGTTTTCTACTAGAGACATAAGAAGGTAGATAAGATTGGGAGGAGAGGTGAAGAGGAACTAGGTAGAGTAGAGGGAGAGGAAACCATAATCAAGATATGTTATGTGAGAAAAAATCTGTTTTCAATAAAAATATTAAAAATAAAAATATGCATAAAATATCCAATTATGGATAATGACAGTCTGAATTTAAAAAAAATACATCTCAGTGGTTTTTGCTCTCAAAAGTATATTAACTCACCTACTTAGTGATTCAATACATAATGGAACTAGAACTTCTAGCAACTATTCAATATAACATATTCTCCAGTTTCAGAGATGAAAATAAATTTCATAAACTTTGTAGAAAACAGATAATTGAACTTAATAGCAACTCAAAATTTTCAAGAATCTATAAAAATTCAAAACTAAAGTCACAATACAAGATTTGGCAACTCATTCCAAAACAATTACAAATAAAATAATGAATTATCACTCCTTCTTAATACTTGGGAACAAAACCAAAGTAACATAAGGTAAATTCAGAACCATTATTTCTGAAAAAAAAAAAAAGCTTTATATTTTGGTTGTGTTCTATATTGTTATTTTATTATTTCTCTAAAAACTGAGAAATATATTTTTAGTTACTGATGGGATCATGTTGTGCTACATTTTGTTGTCTTCCAATTATTTGTACCTCCTTCTCTACTTATATCCAGGGAGAAATAAAGCCTCATTGACATGCGATTTGTAGCAATGCTATGAGGCCCTTGATATATGGTCATATGTATGTCACACCCCAGAATATACTTGAACCCATGAAACAGAGCACAAATTACTAAGGAATTTGATTGTCTGTTCTGGAAAGCAACTCTTACTACTTTGCCTGACTTTTTGAATCTGAGTGTCACTTTGTTCTGCATCAGATTTTGATTAAGAATGATTTTATCTTCACCTATTATCTTATTCAGTGTTGTTTCAAAATGTGTGTAAACACATTTTAGTTTTTAAAGACAGCTAAGTAATTCATAATTTAAGATATGGGTTCACCATAATATCTGATCATCATAAATATTTTCTACTTTTGTACCATTTTGAAACACATCTCAAAGATATAAAGAAAAAGAAAGTTTGCTTGTCATTAAAGTCCAACTAAAAACAAACTAAGGTAATTAAACACTTGTCATTCGCCCTCCCCAGGAAAATTCATCATACTTTCTCTTGTAGAGATCTTCAAGCTTGAAGACCAATCACAGTTTAGCAATGATGGTGTGGGCCTGGCTTCAAATTACTAAAGGTTAACTCAGGTTTCATGGGTGTTTGACCATCATCTCACAGGATAATGAGGAAGGAAAGGCAAAACCCAACAGTAACCATTAAAGTAATTCAATGGGAAAGTACTATAGCAACATTTACTTCAGGGCCAACTGAGTTTGCAAGAGTGGACTCCGAGAAATCTTAACAAGGAGATTGCAATATTTGCAAACAAAAATCATGGTAGATGAATTAAGTGAACAACATTTTCATACAGAAAAGATTCTCAAGAGTGATTTTTTTAAATACTCTGTGGTATAATCCTTAATTAACCAGTTCACTGGTGCTATCCAGAAACAGTAAACATTTCATTATGAGTTTCACTAAACATTTACAACAAATCTTTATATTTGGTGTTTCATATAATCTTCACAGAACACCATGACTTAGATACTATTATTCTCTGACTTGCATTTCCTAGATGATTAAGCATGTTGGCCTTCTTTCTAATCCTGTATCTATTGGCTATTATTGTTTTTTATTTTGCTTGTCTTCCTATTTGTATGTCTACATAAGTCATTTCATTTTTAACCTGTCCAATTTTCTCATTTTTGTATTTCAAGTGTGAATTTAATAAAATCTGACAATCATACAATTTTAGCTATTCAATTACAGTACAACTGAGCACAAAGGAGAATTTATGTACTGACTTATTTTCCTAAAATGTCTTAGATCATTAAGATTCCTAAGACTAAAATGAAAGTAAAAGCATTTATCTTGATCCAAATCTCAGCTTTCCTTAATGTATTTTTCAACCCTTTAATATGTATGAGAGAATTTATGATATCTACAATCTCCTATAGAGCTCCACAGAAGTTTCTAAAATAGAAAACTTAGACACATGTCAATAATAGCTAAGGCTAAATAGCTAGACTTTAAGAGGAAAGAACCAGGGTCAGTTCCTGTTTTGCAATGGGTTTAGTCTCTAAGGTAGCTATTTTTAATTTTCTAGAAGTTATGTAATTAAATCTGGGTATTTAAAAAAGCTAAGCAATTCATAACTTAAGATATGGACTCCCAGCAACATGTAATTTTATTAAATATTTTCTACTGTTATACCAAGTACTGTGACAAGATCCTCAACAGCTGAGAAGGTACAAAAACCCTGTATAGGTCTTATACATTTTGTGAACTGGTGAGTGGGACCAAGTGGGACCAAGTGAGGACAAACAGGACCTTTCCTTTTTAGAAGGGCTGGACCTACTGACCAACTTTTGTTTGTTTCAGTAGACATGCACAAGCCACATTCTACTGCATTTTCATAGGCAGTCTCAGGAGCTGACATGTAAGAAGTTTCAGGCAACAAAGCAAACATGAAAGGGCACAGAGATGAGATATTTTTCACAATGAAAAGATTACAGAAATGAGGGAATTGGGAGTCCAAGAGGCTGAAAGCTCTGGGGTTTATAGTTCAGCAATTAGATGTTCAATGAAAAGTGGCTACTATAGCAGAAAAAAGCAATGATTTTTCAGGAAAGTGGTGAAAGAAGATGATGTTGGGATGGGGAGAGTGGATGGGAACAAATTGTGTCTAAGAAAAGTACAAGAAGTCCAAGGAGGAGGAGAATTTTAACCTGCTTTAGAGTTTCTATATTTTCAAGTATTTTACCAGAAATAATAACATCAGCACCCCAGGCAACTGCAGCTGCCAGGAAGTGGCATATACCATGTGTTAGGCTTGCAAGGGTGACTTTGCAGACTTTGAGTTCTCTGCTTTGTAGATGAGAAAGCAAGCCAGGGGTGATAAAGGTCACCAGAGACTAAGGAGCAAAGCCAGAAAGAGAATACAAGTGTGTTCCACAGCCCACACTGCACAAGCTCCTGACTTCACTACATTTGCAATCATTCAAAGCATGAGGAGTTAGTCTGTATGGCTCGTCATTAAGTCAGGACAAGTGGAGAACAGTTTATCCTGTCTTTAGAAAATGCTTCTAGATTTTTTTCCTAGATGTTTAGTAGTGGATGCTGATCTCTTTGTGCTCAGTATCTATTCTGAAGAGTTGCAGACACAGCATATTTAGGGCAGAAGGTACTGCCTTGGAAATTCCATCTGCCAAGAAGCAAATTTAATAATTATTACTCATCTTCTGCAAACTTGCCTCTTCACTGTCTCTGATCTACTTCTTAACTATAATAGAGAACACTCACCATAGCTGAACTTCAACTTCCATTCACTTTTTGAGGCTTTTGCTATAAAAAAAAACCCTAAACATTTTATGTTTAAAATTGAGCCTTATCCTCTAGCAAACTTGACCATGAAATGCTTTGCAGTTTTCAAGTCATGAAGCTTGCTAGAGGCGTCTGCGGATCCCAGTTCATCATTATGTGAGTTCTGGTCCATCCCGAATGAATACCTCTTCCCTCTATGTGGCCCAGAATGGCCATTTCCTTTCGATATTTGTGTTTTATTATTCATGTCATCAGATCTGGCAATGTAAGATTTATTTAGAGGAGAAATTTCATCAGTTACAAAACATAAAGCACTTTCTGTCTCCCTAACTTTCTAGAGACACCTTCAATAAAGATTCATTCAATTCTTGCCAGGATTGGAAGGAACATGACTTTCCCGAAACTGATGAACATCAAGAAAAACATACACCCCAGTCTTCAAAATAAAAGCAGGAGGGGAGTTTAGCAAAGGAGCCAACTCCTTCAGGCTGTGATTTATTAAATGTGCTATTATTTAACTCAGGGAAGTGATTTCTTTGAATTCCTTTTTAGATTATGTTCCTGAAAATACATCCTTTAGATGATAGAGCATGGGGAACAAGACAGCGTGAATAAATTAGCTGACTTCATGATATTTATGTGCTACCCACTTGCCCTGGCCTCCCCTCACTTACTCTTGCCTCACTGAAATTTATTTTACACACAGTATCCAACATAATCACTTTAAGTTTTAAATCACCTCCTAGTGCTTCTCTGTTGCACTCTGTGGATGATATTGAAGTCCTCCCGTCTTCTACAGAGTCCTGCATTGTCTACTCTTGGTTTCCAGGATAAAGCAAAGTCTTCCTTAACACCTTTGATCAAAGTATATTTACAGGCGAGGATTTAGTCTCATACCCACGGATCAGGATCTCACACATACTTTTAAAGCCTACTGTTCCATTAATAAGCAAGCTCTTCTGGCTCAGAGACTAAAGATGTCTTCAGACAAGCCTGGTGACCTCAGTTCAACCCCCTTATATCAACACTATAGAAGAAAAGAATAAACTCTCCCAAGTTGTCCTCTGACCCCTAAACATGTGCCCTGATAGGTGTGTACACACACACACACACACACACACACACACACACACACACACACACACATACACGTACACACATACCGCTAACTCACTAAACAAATAATATAAACCACCACCATCACCAACAACAAACTCTTTCCTTTTCATTACATTTTTTCAAATGGGCAGAAATTCTGCCTTCAAGATCTTTGTGTTTATATAGAGTCAATGTTTTACATAAGTGTCTCACATAAACAAATATTGACACCTATGATAAATGCAGAGGTGAAGGAGGCATTGGAAGAAAATACATATTGCCAAATACAAGGTCTCTATGTTCATATTTCTGATCTAGATCATAAGAATATATAATGTTTACCAGTTGTTCAGGAGAATTTATTCACAGTAAATATTTAAAATATTGTTTTTTTAGTTCTGTAAGTTACTGAAGAAAGCACTTACAAGCTAGAAAATACAAATAATTTCATGCATTAAAAATACTTTTTTCAATCTATTTAACAAGGGTCTTTTTCAAGACAACAATAACCACATTCTATAATAATGCCTTTGATATTCAATATTCAAAACATAAGGCAACTGATCCTCGATAGACGAGTGAGTCAGATGCACAGTCTTATTCCCCTTCAGGGAAATGAGTGGTCCGTATGACCTTCAAGGCGAGGTGCCTCCCTTATTATACACAGCTCTGGTCCCTGTGGCAGGCAAGGCCATAGGGCACACCTGACCCTTAGATCATATTATTTCATGCAGGGCAGGATAGGATGTGACAGGCGAGGAAGAAGCCACAAAGCAGCATGGGATGACAGGACATGGTGTGAAGCTCCGAGCCTTTGAAAACACCTGTGTTTTTTCCCCCTCTACTTTGTATGTCTACAAATCACTGGTTAATTTCTTCTTATACTACTTATATGAAAGTAAGACCTGTGTAATGATCTGGGACTTGTCAACTTTTATCTATGAACCATGCACCACAGCCTTTCTAAGCATGGCAGTGTGTTGAGTTTGATTAAAATAAAACTTTAAAACCAGTCCTCAGGGAAGCTGCAGAGCTGTTAGTAAATGCAATGGATCAGTTTTGTCCCTGCCCCACATTCAGTTGTTGAAACCTAGTTCTCATGCAGATGGCATTAGAAAGAAGGTCGGGTATTCCGGAAGTTATTAGATTAGGAGAGCGTAGCTCTCCTCAATGGGACTAGTGCTCCTTCATGTAGCCAAAACCAGCAGGACTTCTTCCCTTTGCCATGTAAAGACACAGTGGAAAGATATCTGTTTATGAACCAGGAAGGTTCAGATATTAACCTGTTTGCTCCTTGATGTTAGAGTTTCCAGATTTCAAATCTAAGAAACAAATTTTTATATTATATTTTAATTGTAAAATAAAATATTTTCTAAAAGGGAATTGGATGGTTTGAGTAGAAAAATGAACAATGAAAGAATAAATGTCTCTAGGAAGGAGAAAATAACTAAAAATTGGGAGGATATACAATTCTAATGTGAGTTAGAAAAATTCAATTGACGTTAATTTGAAGACTCTTGGAAGTGTTATTCTCAGTGTAAAATAGAATGAATGAAATGTGTGTGTGAAAATTACAACCTTGCAATCTATATACCAGAAAGAATGTTATAAGTAGGAGAAATAAAATTCAGATAGGACTAGAGCACTGGAAGGGGCTCCCTATGTACCCCTATGTCTGTTGCTACTAAGATAGGCCTGTTTATCATACAGAGAAACAAAAAATTTTGTTTTAAATATTGTGATTTTATTTGTGTGTTGGGGAGACCTCTGTGTTGTTGACACAGAGTTCTTCCAATTCATGTAATTTTGTTAAATGTCTTATTTATTTCTTCAGAGACAATAAAAACAAAATTTTATCAAAAAAGAATGGATACCCATTTTCCACTGTTGGAGGCTAATTGTTTGCATCATTATATACTTAACTGTGTATTTAGAAAGCATCAGTGAGCAAGGGGTGCCGTCATGATTTCTTACATAAATGTATATAAATGCTGAAGTGCATGTAAGTGCCAGCAATGAGTCTCCAAAGGCTCTTTCTGTCTGTCATATTTGGCCTAGACTGCTAATGAGAAATACTGAAGGATGCTTCTAGTTCCCAGGCCTCAGTTTATCGTTCTGCATTAAGACATTGTTACCAGAGAACATTCTTCTAGTCTCATTAGCTATTAATAATGCTTCTGGTCCCCTTTTAGTCATATATTACTTTTGATGAGATAAAAGACAGGATTAGTCCCTACTCTCTTCCATAGAAGAAAATTATTAGCTCACTATTCGTTCTGATAAAATAAAGGCAACATTATCCCCTATATGATTCTGGAAACTGGTGAATGAGAGTATTACCCTAGGTAACAGGCAGAATGTTTTAATAAGAGTATAATATGGTCTTGTTTAAAGACAGACAGTGGAGAGAGAGAGGGGGGAAGGGGGAGACAGAGACAGAAGATCCACTATTTGATTTGAAAATTCTCTTTGAAAAATAATGAAACCATTAAATAGGCGATTCAGCTGTGACTAGAGAAAGCCATTATCAGGAAGGCTGCAATGTCTGTGCATGTTGACACTGATGATGTGCATATCAAAAGAAGATAGATTTTATTCATCTGCACTAAATGTTCTCTCCTTCTCTGTCCTGTGTGTACATAAAACAAACAAGTTTTCCTTGACTATAGCAGGAACCTCCAGAGAGACTTTCTCCACCGTGATATGCTAGTGGGAACATGTATGTTTAAGTCTTTACTGTTTATGACTGAGTAGAGACAATTGCACTAATTGGAGTCTGTTTTGTTCTTGTTCAAAGTAGAGAAATAGTGTGAGAATAGATGGAATAAAATGAAATTCGATTTAAACATTTATGCAAGGAAAGTAGAATTAAGTCATGGTTAAATGTGTGAACTTAATACAGTGTTTTCATTTAAGATTCTAATTTGAGAGCTAAATTCTTCTTCAAGTTCAAAATGTACCATGTATTCAAGTATGACTTCAAAATTTACTGGCTGATCCCTTAACTCTCCCACGCCCCCATGTGGCTATACTTGGGAGTTGGATGTAGTTAGTTACTTAAGCATGAAGTTAATATGAAGTAAAACCACCAAGTAGGCTCTTAATATGACAGGATTAATTTCTTTCTTTTTTTTTTTTTTTGCTACTTTATTTACATTTCCAATGTTTCCCCCTTTCTAGGTATCCTCTTTGGAAACCACCTATCCTCTCCACCTCCCCCAGCTCTATGAGGGAATTCCACCTCCCACCCACCCGCTCACCCACTCCCATACTCCCACCTTGACATTCCCCTTTACTGGGGCCTCTCCTCCCCCAATGGCCAACAAGTCCCTCCTCTGCCACATATGTGGTTCGAACCATGGGTCCCTCCATGTGTATTCTTTGGTTGGTGGTCCAGGCTCTATGAGGACCGGAGTGGGGAGGAGGGGGTCAGGCCAGTTGACACTGTTGCTCCCTCCATGGGGATGCAGACTCCCTCAGCTCCTTCAGTCCCTTCTCCAACTCCTCCATCTG
>CM052705.1:15298772-15348367 GCA_028551405.1 Uromys caudimaculatus | reverse complement strand
CATTCCTGACCTCAAGCTATACTACAGAACAGTAGTGATAAAAACTTCATGGTACTGGTACAGTGACAGGCAGGTAGATCAATGGAATAGAATTGAAGACCCAGAAATGAACCCACACACTTATGGTCACTTGATTTTCGACAAAGGAGCTAAAACCACCCAGTGGAAAAAAGACTGCATTTTCAACAAGTGGTGCTGGTTCAACTGGCGGTCTACATGCAGAAGAATGCGAATTGATCCATTCCTATCTCCCTGTACAAAGCTCAAGTCCAAGTGGATCAAAGACCTCCACATAAAACCAGATACACTGAATCTAATAGAAGAGAAAATGGGGAATAGCCTTGAACCCATGGGTACAGGGGGAAAGTTCCTGAACAGAACACCAATGGCTTATGCTCTAAGATCAAGAATCGACAAATAGGACCTCATGAAATTGCAAAGCTTCTGTAAGGCACAGGATTAATTTCTTAATCTGTCTCTCCTTGACTGTGGAGAGGAGAACCTCAATGGGATATAGTGGAGATGCTGCTGTCTGTAAGCCACAAAGAGAACTGCTGTCATCACAAGCCCTATGGGTCAGTCTCTCTGGATCTTTGTCTCCAGATCTGTAATAACTGTATGCTACAGAAGTCATTTAGCCTGGAGTACTTTGGTACTGGAATGTATTGTGGGATGCTACACTGGTCTCCACTTTGCTGAATTAAATCACAAGGAGAGCAAGCACTTCACAGATGTTTCTGAATTACCTGCAACACAGATTTTTCTCATGGGGAGGGGTCGGTTACTAATATTTTGAGTGTATGTAGGTATGTTGATTATGCATGAGCAACATGAACATACCTATGTAGCCTAGTAGTTTTGGCTTCTAAAACTGGTCTTTCCATGTGGACTCATCTGTGGTCTGCTGTTCTTATGTTCACTGGCTAATTTATAGATAGGTAATAAATGCATAGATTTTTAGGAACAATGACTACTGTGTATTAAAAT
Organism: Uromys caudimaculatus; assembly: GCA_028551405.1. Taxonomy (NCBI): domain Eukaryota; kingdom Metazoa; phylum Chordata; class Mammalia; order Rodentia; family Muridae; genus Uromys; species Uromys caudimaculatus. Next base: position 15,347,380 of record CM052705.1, on the reverse strand, counting down.
GTCATTTAAAAGTTCCATTATTTTAAATTGAAATGAAAGTTTGACTCTTTTCCTCATAAAGCTAATATTTCATTCTTCCATTTCATCAACAGACACTATAGGGTGGGTTCAGGTAAAATGAGCATGTTTTAAAAATGTATAATCATAAGAAGAAATAAAAGCTAATGTAATGAATATCTGAAGGAAGAGAACATGAAAGCAAGTGAAATAAGTTTTGTGTTATTTCCAAAACATATCCTTAGTCTGCACCCCCTCCATGTTGGCGATTGGTCCAAAGGCCTCATCTATGCTAAAGAAGAGCTAAGCCATTAAATCTACCCACCCGGTACAATCACCTCTTTAGTTGTTGAGATCTTCTCTGATATCTGAAAATTTCTAACTGGATCTCCCATATTCTAAGAGGTCATAACTACTTGAATGAAAAAAAAAAAACTTTGTTTTGTTATTCTATGTAGTTGCTTTGCCTTTTCAGTAAATTAGATTTTACCACCTCCATTAATTTATGGGTATTATTTGAATTTTGTTACTAAAATAGTTTTAGAGTTCAGAAACAAATTCATAAACAATACCTTTAATGCTGTGTGTTGCCCCTGGTAGGCTGACCAGACTCCACAGCAGGCCCCACACCTACAGGTCCACAGATGGTTGTACAATGCTTTGGCCTCAAAATCATATAAACACAAACAGGAGAACTGGACCAAGCAGGTGATATTTACAAACACTTGTGCACACACACATATAAATGTAACAGTAATCACCAAGGAGAAAGAAACTAACAACTTAAGAGTGGGGACATGGAAAGTGTTTTAGGGAAGACAGCTGGGAGGGGCTGGAAAGAAATGAAAGGGGGAACAAGATATGATTCTATTATATTTTTTTTTAATAAAAGGAAATTGAAAGTTGGTAAGTAGGGAGTTAGGTGTGGATCTGGGCAGGATTTGAGAAGGGGTAAATATGACTAAAATACAGTACACAAAATTTTAAAAACTACTCAGAAGTATAATAAAAAACATTAATTACTATGCTTTTAACTGTTGTCAGATTTATCTAGACAATATTCTTCAGAAAGAAAAATGATTACCTTTGAAGACATTCTATCATCTTTTTAGCTTATCTTCCAATAAAGAAACTTGCTGAAGAAAGAAAGAGGATCACAGAGCATATACTATAGAAAATAGTGTGGGACAGCTAGAGCAGTGCAGACTTATGCAGAAGCAGTGACTATTGTAAATCATTTTAAACAAGACAGCTATATGAAAAGTGGTGTGTGTGTCTCTGTATGTGTGTCTGGACATGTGCATGTGTGTCTGTGTGTGTGTAAATGCGTGTGTATGTATGTGTGTGCATGTGTCTGTGTGTGTATATGTGTGTATGTGCAAGTGTGTATATGTGTGTATGTATTTGTGTATGTGTTTACATGTGTGTATGCATGTGCTTGTGTGTATGTATGTGTATTCATGTGTGTGTATGTGTGTGTATGCATGTGTGTGTATATGTGGGTATGCATGTATGTGTGTGCATATGTGTGTATGCCTATGTATGTGTGTGCTCATGTGTGTATGTATGTGTGTATATGTGTGTGTCTGTGTGTGTGCATGTATGTATGTGTGCATGAGTCTGTTTGCCTGTGTGTGTGTGTGTGTGTGTGTGTGTGTGTGTATGTATGTGTGTGTGTGTTGTATTGTGTTCTGCCTTGTTGTAAACAATATTTTTGGAAGTGTAATCATGGACTGTCAAAGTTTGCTTCTGAAAACTCAAGGGAGGTGCAGAGGGGACATTAATATGGGCCATAAAAGGCACCTACTCTGTGCTAAGCAAGTGAGCTGCTCTGATGTTTATGTCCTCAGGAAGGAATGGAAACATCTTTTATTTAGGGGAGAGTGGATTAAGGAGAGAGGATAAGTGGCTGAGATTGTTCTTCTTTTAATAATACAATGCTTTTAAATATTGGCAAACTCTTGTACACATTTGTTTGCCTTCATCTAAATTTATACTTATTTTTAAAAATGTAATGTTGTAAAGTCATTTTAATTAATTTTTTATTTTAGAGAGAGTTATAATATAAATCTCAATAAAAATGACTATTTTCCCTCCATTTTGTTTTGTTTTGCGGTGTTAGGGATTGAACTCAGTACCTTGGGAATGCTAGCAATGTGACACTGAGCTGCCTTCCCTTCTTTTTCATTTGTTCCTGGATCTCTCTCTCTCTCTCTCTCTCTCTCTCTCTCTCTCTCTCTCTCTCTCTCTCTCGGTCCTTCCTCCTCTCCTTTTCTCTCTCTCAAGCAGGAAGTAGTTTGTTTAAATAACTGTCACAATTTATAAAAAAATCCTTCTGAAGTAAACAAAAAAAATCTGAAAACCTGGAATGCTGGAGTCTGCCTAATAGAAACATTGGCTTCTAGCAGTATTCCAATATCCCTGTAATATTTCCAGTTCTTTCCTCTGCAACAAATTGAAATAGGATACCAAGATAAAACAATACCTGGCTTTTCATTTTGTGCTTTCTTCGTTGCGGAATAGAGGGTTATGAAGTCAGAAATATAAGGCCATTTTCTTCTGAGATTTCATTAAGGATACGCCATCAGGGAGCATGGAGGCTACTGTCAGGCTTGCTACATCATCTACTTCCAGCCATCAGAAATGAAGAACAAAAATGATGCAAAGAACTCAGCCTTTATCAACTACATAGTAATTTAGAGTTGTGGTGATGGGCCTTCAAGTGCAACTGTTTATTGCTAAGCTGTGTCAAACTAAGAGGATCCCATGATTCCCTGCGGCTATGCAAGTGCAATGCCAAAAGTAGCCAAGAAGCAACCTCATTGGGGAGGTTAAGCAAGTGTGGGTAAAACACATGACTTGGGATCTAGAATGATCATGTTATTCATAATTCTGAAAGTGCTAAAAAGTTGAAGACTAGATTAATTATGGGGATACAGAATACCTCTGATCTGTAGCATGACTGTGAGAGGAGTCATTTGAAATGCAAATGCAATCCTTTTTTGCAGAGTGATTTTCCCAGTACAGAAACCACTAGTGTCAAACTCACTACATTCTTCCACCCGTACAAATATCCCCAATGTCCAGTTTAAGTTCGTAAGGAGAGATATTTTTCTATCTCTCCATCCTATGGCTTCACACACACAAAAAAAGTTCATATACATTTAAATAAAACTTTAAGAAAACCAAATAGTTCTCATAGCCAAGTGGGAAGCAAGGAATGGTTGAAAATGAGTTGGTGAATGAAATAAATGGAAAGAAGCACAGGCCACAGTCTCAGCCAGTGGCAGAGAGATAGTGAGAGTAGATCTAGAAAAGGCCAAGGAGGGGCTTAAAAGAAAATGCACAGGAAAGTTGTAATAGTTTATATCTCTCTACTGTGACATTTTAGGGGCGCTAAGGTGGGCCCCAGAGATACTCGGCTCTTCACATGCATCCCTTTCTGCATTGTCTCTGCTTTGAGTATTGAAGTAGGTGTATGGTAGCCACCACAATGCAGCGCTACATCTTCAGTTAGGGTAGAAAATTTCTCTGTGCTTTCCTCCTCCACAATATCCGGACTCTTACCCTGAGAAGCAAGCTACCAGCCAAGAGTGGGCCTCTGTGCTCACAACAGAGATAGAAGACGACACTAATCACTGAATGTACTCGAGAGTAGAATACACGGGGACAGGCATGTATATACATATGTGTGGTGGCTTGAATATGCTTGGTCCAGAGAGTGGCACTATTAGGAGGTGTGGCCTTGTTGGGAGAAGAGTGTCACTGCGGGGGTGGGGTTTGAGAGAGGTTCTTCCTGGCTGCCTGAGGATACCACTCTCCTCCTAGCAGCCTTACGTCAACATGTAGAACTCTCGGCTCCTCTGCTTCCATGCCTGTCTGGACACTGCCACGCTCCTGTCTTAATGGACTGATAATGATAATGGACTGAACCTCTGAACCTGTACACCAGCCCCAATTAAATGTTGTTCTTTATAAGAGTTGCCTTGGTCATGGTGTCTGTGCACAGCAGTAAACCCTAACTAGTATAGTTTGTCTACATGGTAACACAACTGCACACACCCATACACTTTCACAGATACATACAGTTGAACCTTCTAGTGCATCTTTCTTCCAACAGAAGACCCTGAGTCAAAGGCATGTTACAAAGTTTGTTCCAGATTTTTAAGCCATGAAAACACCAATGTCAGTGTTGGCTATTTTAAGCCATTGAAATTGGGGATAATTTATTATACAGGAACAAAATTAATGTTACCATGAAAAATATAGAAGACAGTGGCTTCTCCAAGCTCCAATGCAAAAAACAAAGGAAAATTAAAATGAACAAGTCAATTCTTTTAAAGTGAATGAAACTTTCCCAAAAAGCATGTTCTTGCTTAAAAGTTGTCCTATCAACTACACTCAAAGCACAGTCTCCCACCATTCCTGCTACACTGGGATCAACTCTCCTCTTATACTACAGACACTGGTGTTTAAGAACAGAAGATAAAAGTAGAGAACATGAGATTATGTAGAATGTGACAGAATACAAGGTGTGACTGAGAAGCTAACAAAAGAGAGTACAGACAAATGGATAGAAGACAAAGATGAGAAACTGCCCAACAGCTCTTAGGAACTCCTCTGGAAGCGAACTCTGGAAGACCAGCAAATACAAACACAAAATAGAATGCAACAGCTAGATTTAAAGACGCTTTCATGAAGACAATATATTTGACCTTGCTTCTTTGAAAACTCTACTATGACTGTTCCAAGCTGCATGGCATTGAATCCCTGTGGAAATAAACCTCAACACAGACTGAGACCAGACTTACCTCACAGTAATGGTGTACAAACACTCATTATTTTATTTACACTTTGGAATCCTCACTGATAAAATAGGAACAGTTTGGTTGCAGTTGCCCCACAGAATATTAAAATTACCACTTCTAGAGTCACAGCTAAATGCTGTGATGTAGGGAATAAGACAGAATCTACAGCAATGGTACAGCAGCAACATCACCTCATTCATGCAGTGACCCAATGGAGGGGAAGTTACTGGGACAAGTAGCACATATATGTACATGTTACTTAGTTAGTAACCCTTACTTGCGTTTCAGTGGATATTAACGCAGATAAAATAAATATAAACATTTATGTTTCAGAAGATAGGGAAAGCAGAGCCTGGAGGGATCAAACGTGTCTTAGTCCTTTTTTCTTTTCTTTCTTTCTTTTTTTTTTTTTTTTTTTTTTTTTGGTTTTTCGAAACAGGGTTTCTCTGTGTAACCCTGGCTGTCCTGGAACTCACTCTGTAGACTAGGCTGGCCTTGAACTCAGAAATCCGCCTGCCTCTGCCTCCCAAGTGCTGGGATTAAAGGCGTGCGCCACCACTGCCTGTCTTGTCTTAGTCCTAAGTGTTCACCCTCAGTGTCTCATCAGTGCTAGACTGAGGAGTAAATGAAAAGTGGGAGTAAACACATATTGTTTAAGACATAAACCGAGTTAACTAGTAGAACTAATAAATGACACCATCCCTAGGGAATAAGGCTTGCTGGGGATACATGGAATGGTGTTGCTTTTCAGATAGCATATGCTAAACAAACTGATTTCTTTTATATTCCTGCATTACCTTAATGGAAGTTATTTCAAACTATCCCCATTTATTTTGACAACATGTAACACAGGAGAAAAGTGAATTGTGCCAGCTCCTTGCAAGTCACCTCAGGAGCAGAATCAAAGAATATGGTCTAACCGATGCTGCTCTTAGCCATTTGAGCTATTACCCTTTGAAATATAATCTGTTTTTAACTAACCACACAGGAACAATAAATTCCTTTGGCATTTCATAGACTTTGTTGAGATTTGTCATTCACAAAGAATTAATTCCACTCTCATTCATTCTATCTTTGTACCCAATTAGTGTTAGGCTAGCTTGTCTCTCTAATCTTCTCTCCCTTACTTCTCTAATTCTTTGTACTATGTTCCCATTTAAACATGCCAATGAGAATTCCATAGCGTTTACTTGCTTTAATGTCTCAATAGGCAGAATGTTATAGTTTTCTAACGGTTCCAATGGTTTCCAGCAACTGCCAACATAATTGTATGCAGTTACAACTTCCCTGGAGCTCTGTCAAGAATCACAGATACAAGCTGAATCCACACTGATCTCATATAACATGCTTCTTGTTGTTTCCATATAAAGTTTCCTTTGTTAATTCAATGGCGTAAAGTCAGGCAAATGTATTCAATGATTCGAGCAACCATTTAAAATGGTGAATTCTAACGTCTGAATGGGTCAACTACTATCCAGGTTTTGAAATGTCACAATCTAGCTGCCTCCCCATAAGCAGAAAATGGAAAATGGAAAGCCTAACTATGACATATACCATCAAAGATACAACCCACCAGGGAAGTAAAAAAAAATCTGCTCAAGATAGTTTAATATTTATTTTAATATTTATTTTTATATCATATCAATGGCTCTAATTCTGAACAGTACAGTAAGACAGGGTCATTAATACCCATGCACCCTAGCTCAGTGAACAAGCAAAGACTCAAAATGATGATTGAACCCCCTGGAACGGTGTTTTACACTCTCTGATAGGAAGATTTATAGGTCACTGTGTCCTTCTTTCTATCTTTTAGAAAGCATTCGTTGGAACTTTCTTCTGGTCTCATGTAGAGAATGTTTATAACATACTGAAATTGGGATTTTGACTCCTATCAATAACTACCATGTATCGTTTTGTTTAAACCAGTTTGGATATAATGTAAAAACTGGACAACTCTATTTTAAAATTCCTTTTATAGGTTGAAATATATTAATTCAATTTCCTCATATATATACATATATATAATTACATTCTATATATACACATAAATGCACATATGTATACATAATCTTTATATTGTATGAATACACATTAGAATGAAAATTTTTAAAATGATGCAATTTATAATATTTTTCTTAGTGATAGGGTATTAACTCTACTTTTTCATTAATTTGTTCTAACAAAACCCACTCTCCCATAGTCTGCACTGAGCAGTGCTTCAGGCAATCAATAAAAACTTGTAAGGCAAAAATCTTGACATCAAATATCTGGCAAAAAAGAAACAAAGGGTTACAAGTTCTTGGAGAAATAATTATTGATGTGTTTCTGTGGACGTTTGTTCATAGAATTTTCTCACTTGTTATCCATGGAGAAAGCAGTTTCAGTTTAGACTTGCTTGTGAATGATTCAAGTGAAAATGTACAGCTTGAAAGTGACTAGTGCTATGGACCCAAAGAAGGATTTTGAACCACACAGACAGTTTGTACCATGGCCAGAAAAGAGGGAAGAAAGAAATTGCTGACACTGAAAGTGGGCAGTTGTGGTCTGTGGCATGGTTGTTATTTCGGTTTCTTGTCTGAAGCATGTGCCCACATAACTTACATGCACGCTATGTCAACAAGTGCTTATAGATCACCAAGCTACCTAAACACGCCATGACCACCTGCAGGATGAACGTAATTACTCATGGAAATAACAGTCAACATTCTTGGTTTGCACACCCTAAAATCCTCAGTTCACAAAGAACAAATCAGCCAAGGGCTGCTCTAGCCAGCCTTGTCTTCTGTCCTATTCCAGGTGCTATGTTGATTTACTCTCAAGTTATCAAGAGCTGATAATTAATACCATGTTTAGTAAACTCACACATGGCAAAATCAGCACAGGATTTGTAAGACTACTTTGCTTGTTTGTTTTTGAGACAGGATTTCATGTAGCTCAGAGTAGTTTCAATCTCATTAAGGAGCTGAGATCACCTTTGGATTTCTGATCTCCTTGCCTGCACCTCCTCAGTGCTGAGATAACAGGTGTGTATCATATCATGCTTGCTCTTATATGCAGTGCTTGGGAGAGAACACAGGGCTCTGTGCATACTTGGCATGTACTCTCTGCAGACCTGAATATGTCAGAAATTTAATGAATCCTTTTTATCTTTCAGATATGATCAAAAGCCCTCAGAAATTCTCTTTAAGTAGAATATGTATATTTTCTCCTTGCAAATAAATTTATACTCCTTTTGAATTATGGACACAAGAACACAACATCACTTTCTAGGTATTTACATACTCTTTTGATACCTACTTAAGAGACAGAAATGAAAAGGTAAGTTATTAGGATTGATTGTATCTTGTCTCCTTGAGTGTTCCAGGACCAAATTTTCTTTTTCTTTTTTGTTTTGTTTTGTTTTTGTCTTTGTTTTTTGTTTTGTTTTGTTTTTTTGAGGCAGGGTTTCTCTGTGTATCCCTGGCTGTCCTGGAACTCACTCTGTAGACCAGGCTGGCCTCGAACTCAGAAATCTGCCTGTCTCTGCCTCCCAAGTGCTGGGATTAAAGGCGTGCGCCACCACTGCCTGGCTAGGACCAAATTTTCAAGGCAGAATGGTGAATATTGAAGAAGTTTAACTAGAGAATGCAGCATGTACAGCCATGGGACCCTTCACGTGGTACAGCTGACTATATCATTAGGGTCTAGAGTATATAGTCTTCAAGTCTTAGGATAGTGCACGAAAAATTCAGCAAAAGTTTCTCTCTTTCAGTACTTGGAGTTATCACATGTTTATGTGTGGTACCCAAAGTAACACTTGTCACATTGAAGGAAGAAGAAAATGAATAGAGGATGGAGACACAAAAACAGGTCATAGCATACTATAAAGAACCATACTGAGGAGCAAAAGTCTCAATGCCTGCTATATGACAGTGCCATGCTAAGAGCATAAATTTTGCAAGATTATTTGGTAATCCCGTAGAACCTGTCATAATAACTTTGAATCCTAATTATTCTTGGCTCACAGAATTATGCAAAAGTGTTCAACAATGATGAGCCAACACCTAACAGGCCAAAGCTGTGTTATGTGTCAAGATGAAGATGATTTGGGTCTGTCCATGTTTCTCTCAAGAAATGCAAATGTTCTGTGACATCAGAAAACTTTAAAAAGAATGGAAAGGGATCTGTTGTCACCATCATTATTGCATGTACAGAATGGATGATGTTATCTATTTTAGAAGATGCTTTGTAAAACTAAAACGTATTTAAAACACACCAAGGAGAGAAGGTGGGTAATTATAGTCGGGATAGTGTCTAGCACATTGCCAACACTCTGGTGAAGTGCAATAATAGAAGGGCATTGCCCAATATGCCTGTTATTACAAAGGGACTAAAATATCTTCCTGTGTTAAATTTGTCTCCAAGCTTCAATTTTATTAGTGATGCTGTTAGTAGACTCTAAACCTCTGATATTTTAAAGCTTTGCCATTGTTGATGCAGAGCATTTTCTAATGTGTATGGACCCACTAATAGTCAAGAGCTAGGGAGAATTGTTATTGTTATAAGTTTCTGATTTATAATCTATCTCAGTAAAAATAGCATTTTCATACCTAGTAAAAGGATTGTATTCTTGGGGTGTACAAAAGTTATTCAGTAATTATAAATTTTAAACAAAATAGCATAGATTTATAGGCTAATACAAGATAGAGAAACACATAGACAGACACATACATTTGTATTTTTCTTCTCTTTTTGAGAGAGACATGTGTGGGGAGGGTGTTGAGAAACAGAGACAGTGACAGAAAGACAGACAGTATTCAACCCAGGCTAGTCTCAAACTGACAACCCGTCTTGGCTTTCCTAGTGTTTGGATAACAGGTATAAGTCACCAAGAATAGCTCTTGGTTTTTTTTTTTTTTTTGTACGTTATATTTCTGACTACACAGTGTTAAAACCTATTGCTAATACTAGGGATACCTATAAGTTTAAGATTTTAAACAAACAGAGCTGTGATAAAGTAGAACGGAACTTATTTTGGTAAATGCCTCATAAAAACAAGTAAATTATCTAACATTCCTCTTGAGGTCACAGCCTAATAACTCTCTCTCTCTCTCTCTCTCTCTCTCTCTCTCTCTCTCTCTCTCTTTTTCACACACATACACACACACACACACACACACACACAATGATACCTTCTAGAAGAGAAAACATGTCAGAAACTATCACAGAAACTTATGTGGTAATCTTGACGTTAACTGATTGGACAAAGCTCAATTGCTTTACATGTCAATGTGATAAAAGCATTATTATCGCATATACAGACACAATTATCATTTTATGATGATTATATATGAGAAAGGAATAAATCAAAAAGTCTACTAAAAGCATGCAAACATATTCAAAGACAAGGGGTTAACAAAATATTAACACAAATTATTTATAGTGGTAATCAAATGAAGACATTATTTTATAAGTATAATTTTTATTTAATCAAAAGATGTTTTGTACTATAAAAGAATAAATGTCTTAAAGAAGATACCAACTCCCTAATCTTCTTTCATTGGACTTATTTCCATGTGTTAATTCCATGCAAATTCATTTTATGTCTCCAATGCTAATTAAGAGATCATCAAAAAAGAATTATATCAAGATCTATAAACTCAATCTCATTCACTCACAGTTGAATCATTTCAAGTGTTTTGTACCTGACTACATCATGACTGTTTTAGATCCCTAATCAACACAGGCTATTGAGGAATATAGTGTACTTATATGTGTAAGATCCAGGATTTAACTGGACATTTACTTTTCTGTTAATAGCTAGGAACCAGCTACCAGACACTTACTGAATGTTAAGTTCTTAGTAACGTGAGGCTGCCAGGTCGGTAGGGAAGGTTTAACCCGAATTTTTGGCATCAGTGGTCAGTGTTTCACCATGTAAGACTGTCCCCCACATTGCTGTATAGTTAGTGCTGGAGCCTCTCTCCTACTAATTGTTAGTGACAACTCTCTTTGTGGTAGTTTGAAAAAGAATGACTCCACATAGGTTCATATATTTGAATGCTTGGTGTGCACTGGTAGAACTTCTTGTAAAGGATTAGAAGGTATGGTTTTGTTGGTGGAGGTGTGGCCTTGTGGAAGGGTATATATTACTGGGAGTGGGCCTTGAGGTTTCAAAAGCCCACACCATATTCAGGCTCAGCTTTTCCTGCCTCCAATGCTTGCTCTCCTCTTGCTCCTTCTGTCTATGATCTGTAGATAAGATGTAAGCTCTCAGCTGTCTGCCTGTCTGCTACTCTTCCCACAATGATGATCATGTACTCCCCCTTAGAAACTGTAAGCAAGTCTTCAATTATTTTTTTTTATAAGTTGTCTTGGTCATGGTGTCTCTTGAAGGTACCATGTAAGTAAGTACAGTTGTCATCATCATCAACACTTTCCTATGCCCCACCTTTCATCCTCACATTCCCGGAGGTACAATGTTACTTCAGTTCAAAGAAAATTTAGCTGTATATATGGCACATATTTAGTTCCTTGATTCAGACACAAAATTAAGCTAATTTTGAAAATAAGAAAGCTATCAAGTTTATAGAAATGTTTTAATTTCTTGGTTTTTTATTGAGGAATACTTTTCAAACATAACTGGTAGGCAGTAGAAATAATATGTGCTAGGTACTTTACCAAAATATCTTAATTACTTTATATTTTAGGATAATATGAAAATTCTACTCACTGGTAGTAAACTTATTTAAATAACCACAGTTAAATATGGTTCTTAGCTTATGATGAGTCAATGTGGTCTTCACAATAAGCTTACAGAGCTGTATTCAAGAAGTTAGAATGCTGCGAGGTTAAGAAACATAGGGTGCTTGATATAAGACAATCTAGCATTGATTAAAGAACACTGGAATCCTTGAACCCTGTGTTACCCTGCTATTCACAAGCCATGCAAAAATGCCCTGAAACATGAGACTCATCATCTGACCCTTTTTGTTGGCCGCATGAGACATATTTTTTTTTCATATAAGAAATTTTATTTATTGAGAATTTTTTCTTGTACACAATCTGTTTGATCTCATTTGTCCCCTTCTCATCATTCCAAGTGTTCTCAGAGTTCACCCAACACAGCTCCCAAACTCATCTCTGTTTTCAGAGACATTGAGACTAATTAGTAATATATATACATGCATGGATATAAGGTACCCACTGGAGTAGAGAAAACCTATGAGGATTATGACTCTTCCTGTCTCAGGTGATATCAACTTCCAATAGGTGTGAAGTTACAGATAAGGTTTTGTGTGCCCTTCCTTCAAGTAGAGCACGAGTCATATTGAAAAGCAATGAAGACGTACAAATCGGGAGTGATACAAGAGCACCTAAGGCTGCACTACAGTTAGGGCTCAGAGGTTTGCTTGGTGTGACTGTAGACAAACCACTCTCACTTCTAATGGTTATATTTCCAAATCTCTAACAGAGGCATGTAGTATTTCTCTAGTATTCTGCAGGAACTGATGAGCCGCTTAACACAGGTTTGCAGAAACTACAGAACTATGAAAACATATGAAGTTAGCATGATGTTGAAGACAACCACTACCTATCAAAATCTACTCATCTGAAACTGAGTCACAGAACTGAAGAATTATAAACTTTTAGAAAAGGGGTTGGAGGAATAACTTAGCTCAGTGTTGTATGCCATGGAGAAAAAAATTTAAAAGCCTATAGCTTGAGAGGAAATTTAGGACTTTAAAGACCCTGGGTCTCCATTTTTGTCCTTGTATCACAGTTAGAAAATGGCATTATCTTTTAGCACCATATAAATATGTATAGAATATTTCATTGTATTAAATGTGTTAATGTTATATAAAAGGAAATAAAATTAATGAAATAGTATATAGATTTAAAAGTTGATATTATTCAAGGTGACTGATAGTGGGTATTTCATATTTATTCTAAGAAAAATTATTTGATTATAAACGTTGAATGAGAGATTTACTAGTTGATTCATTGACTTAGCCATTCAAATCATTGCATCACAAATGAATATCAGAGATAAAAGAGACCATGATTTATTCACTTTAAATAGCATCAAGATTTAATTGGATGTCATGCTTTGTGAATCGTATTTGTTTATCTGAAATGAATGTTTTCAAAAGCAGTGATGTTCCATGATGGAGTTTTTGCCTGGCATGTTTGCTTTATTCCCAGCACCTTCCTCTAAAAATGATAGATAATGAATAGATGATAGACAGACAGACAGACAGACACAGACAGATAGATAGGTAGACTGGCAGATTGATATGGATAGACTAATAGACCAATGGTTAGATAAAACTGAGTTCTAAACAGAGACCACATATAAGGGTAAAAGACAAGTTTCCTTTAAGAGAGAAGACCTTGCACTGAGCTATGGAGTTTCAATGTGTCTCCATTTCCCGTAGCTGAGGAGGAATAATGTAATACCATACCTCTAAAACTTCTGTCTCATCCTGAGGCACAGATATACCCTAGGAATTGGTTATACTTCGGATTTAATTAGGATACTTAGAAGTTGGAGGACACAGGCTATGAGCAGATAGAGCATATTTTGGTGTTTCTTTTTCTCCTTCCCCAAGCTTCTAGATCCCTAGCTGAGCAATTAGGTGTAACTGGCAAAACCCACAGAGGGTGTGAAGTTCTGGATCTCAGGGTACGTCTGAACAATAACATGCAAGTGTTGTTTGATAACTGATGCCTTTATCGGCAATCATCTAAGCTTATTTATTCAAAAAGAAATTTTGTTTTTGGTTCCTTCATCAATAGGCACTCACCAGGACTCTAAGAATTTTCTCCTGTAACATCTGACATTCCACAAGGAATATTCATTTTATTTGTTATTTTGCTATATATCTTCCTCCACTACAATATAAGACTTATGCAAGAAAGTTTAATTTTGTACAGTGCTGTATTTCCAATGACTACAATATTATCTGGCCTGGAGTAACTGCTGTGCCAACGTTTTATGTTGACTTAGTCAGCTGATGAATGAATGCTCATTTTGTATAGGTTCAGCTTTGTCAGAACACATCTCAAGCCCAGGTTGCAAATGCCAGGAAAACATCTTTCACCTATTCAAACATCCAGACCTCAAAGGATATGCACTATGCATAGAAGTCTTTAAAATAAAAACAACTTTGGAATAGTGTCAGGTGTGGCCTCCCCTTGAGCTGGATCCCACTTTGGGCCTGTTGCTGACCTTTTCCTCAGGCTCCTCTCCATTTCTATCCCTGCACTTTTTTCCACAGGAACAATTATGAGTCAGAGTTTTGACTGTGGGATGGGAACCCCATCGCTCACTTGATGCCCTATCTTTCTGCTGGACGTAGACTCTACAAGTTCCCTCTCCCGAATGTAGGGGATTTCATCTAAGGACACTTTGAGTCCTGAGAGTCTCTCACCTCCCGGGTCTTTGGTGCATTCTGGAGGGTCCCCCCACCTCCTACCTCCCGAAGCTGCTTGTTTCCTTTCTTTCTGCTGGCCCTTGGGGATTTCAGTCCTTTTCTCCTACCCAATACCTAACCATGTTCCCTTCCCCACCCCCCCCATCCCCTTTCTGTCCCATGTCCCTCACTCCTCCCTTGTGGTTGGTTTTTTCTCCCTCCCAAGTGGGACTGAGGTATCCTCAATTGGGCCCTTCAGCTTGTTGACCTTTTTGAGTTCTGTGGGCTGTATCTTGGGTATTTGGCACTTTTCTGTGAAGCACTCACAAAAGGGACCTATCATGACTGCCCTCTGAAAGACCCAACAAGCAGCTGAAAGAGTCTGATGTAGATATTTGTACCCAACTAGTGGACAGAAGCTTCTGACCCCTGTGGTTGAATTAGGGAAAGCTGGAAGAAGCTGAGGAGGAGGGTGACCCTGTAGGAGGACCAGCAGTCTCAATTAACCTGAACCCTGGAGATCTCTCAGATAGATACTGGAACACTGACCAGGCAGCATATGCCAGTTGATATGACGCCCCACCACCACCCACCCCCGTACATATGCAGCAGAGGACTGAAGGGTCTGGGTTTAGTCAGAGAGGATATGCCTAACACTCAAAAGACTGGAGGCCCCAGGGACTTTAGAGGTCTGCTGGGGTGGGGGTCGGGGATGGGGACATCCTCATGGAGACGGGGCGGAGGACAGGGAGGAGGTATGGGATGTGGAACAGTCAGGGGGTGGACTGGGAGAGGAATAAAATCTGGAATTTAAAACAAACAAACAAACACACAAACTTCAAAATGTACACCTTTGCTACTTTGGCTTGTCACGAAGGAAAGAGAAAAACACCTTCTGAATAATTCCTGCTTATCCACAATTAAAACTGTAATGACTCTTACTCTTCTCACCAGGCGCTGTTACTTTCAGAGAGTATGCCTTTGTATATTTCTAACATCTCCATCCAAATGTTTTTCTTCTAGCATGCATTAAAGCTTGCTGTAAAATTATACATTAATTTAAAGGAATTCAGCAGAACAACCAGGTTAGGAAACATAAAGTTAATTATTCATGTCTCCAGTAGTCTAAAAATGCAAAGTGGTTGTCAGGAACATATATAATTATAAGCAACACTGTTGGTTTTTAATAATGAAGCCAGAGTAAAGGTTAATTAATATTTTAAATAAAAATAAAATTTTGTTCTTGGGAGTTACAAAATATATCTTATTAACTCCACATATTTTTCATGGAAATATACATATATTCTGCTGATATTTTTCGAACAAATAGTTTTCATTTTTCGTGAGTAGCTCCAAAGCTTCCAGGAAGCAATAGCATTATTGAAGATATTAAACGTTTCTTCTCATTTGAACACAAATTGGGTTTCTTTTCCTTCATAAGACCTTGAATGAGTGTTAAGTATCAGGGACATACAACCTATTCCTAAGGCTTGTAATAGTATCTTTCCTTGAATAGGTGTACTGACTTCACCTGGAAAAGCTCACCCTAGAACCCCAAAGTGCCCCCCAAACACTCTGCCTACAGTGAGTAAGGAAGGCCCCAAGACACTCTGTCTATACAGAATGAGAGTGCTCCCCAGACACTCTGTCTACACTGAGTGATTCTGTCCCTATCTATAATATTTTTCAAATTGTTTGTAATATATTCATCCAGTAAAAACAAAATAACCATACCAAAACTCAGAATCTCTCCAAGTGTTTCTTTTTCTACTTTCTTAAGATTGTTTTGAAATAAAATGATGAAAAGGTGTTGATTCTAAAGATCAAGTCAAGATGCTACAACCAGCTTTAGCTAAAAGTATGCTGAATGAAATATGATATTTGCTATTTTTAGGAAGTCTTATTCTCTTGCAAGGTTGTTTTATGTATGTAAAACAGGAGTAAAGTACAATGCAATTTATATACTGAAATAAATGTTTCTGAGACTCAAAAACAGAGACTCACTAGTTACATCAAAGTGACAGGTATATATAGGAACTCCTAGAGACAAGTGGAATGTGTGGCCCTCCTATCAAAAAGAAAGGAATAAAATCTATGCTTTGTTAAATAATGAGGAAAAGAATTAATTGAGCACATGGAGACCAGAGTCAATTAAAATTAAAATCTGAGTAGAGCTCCAAAGAGTCCTAGTGACTCACTTATTACAGAGAGGCAACAATGCCAACATGCAGGAGGGCTAATTAGTCTATCAAATCACAGGACACTGGGGAGCAGGACACTGCTTGTGTTGACAGGAAAACCCTGTTTATGATTTCATATGCTATTCCTACTATACTATATTTTCTGTAAAAACATAATTACTAGGGTCACAATTATCTAGTCTGTATATAGTATGCAGAATAATATTGAAGGGGAGAACAGAAAATACAATAATATGCTACAAGTAATATTCTGGGGGAATTCATGATATTGATCTTAAAACAAATGGCACATTAGCAATAAATAAATAAATTTAATTTTTAAAAACAACAGAAAAATGTTGAGGTGATTTGATGTTTTCCTTTCAGTGGTTTACACAAAGATCCATGCAGAAGCAATTCAGAATAGCACACAGAACTCAGCAGATACAATTTTTGCACAGCACTCTCCAACAGCAAACAGCTCTGCACATCCTAAGACTGAATCAATCGTGCTGGCATTTTTCATTGTGAAGATAGCCTTAAAGGAAGGAAGGAAGTCTCACAGAGATCTGTCGATTTAATTATGCCAGCAAAACAAGATATATAAATGTTACACAACCCATGTAAAACATTGTCCTATTCAATAGTGCTTTAAAAAGCCATTTCATCTATAGTCATCTCTAGTCTAGTTTTTGTTTTACTCTAAATCATGAAGGTTAAGAGACCAGTATAAAAACTAATCATCATTCAGAAGAAAGTATTCTTCTTTTCATCTCTTAAAGCATCCTCACTTTTAAGTGGGGATATAGGTGGAGTTTTGCAGACGGTACTCTGAACACTCCAGTATTCACTGACTGTGAATCCTGAAATACATTTCTTACCCAGTCCTCACCCTGCAGGAGAGCTGAATCTGTGTTAGTTCATCTATTTGAAATGAACCCAGTTTAATTCTGTTGGACCAAAAATCTGTTTCCACATTTCTTACACATGGCACTACTCTTAGATACATTGTCATTGTCACATAAGTGGCTCAGTGCTATCACAGAGGAAAATAGAGTTGGATTGAAAAAAACGTATAGTGTGGATTTAGAAAAATGCAATGATCCTTTTGGTACACAGTTTATTTCGTGAGGGACTTGATAAAAGCAGGCAAATGCAGTTACTATAGGCAAAGTTTAAGGACAGATGTTTCACCTAACCTTATAAAAGTAGGTAAAGTTTTCAGACATGGGATTTGTAATACTCAATATTAAATGCTTATATTTATGTGATATCAATCAAGGAAATACTGTATATCTATATGTTCATTCACCTATATCTCTATGTATCTATGTATCTATCTATCTATCTATCTATCTATCTATCTATCTATCTATCTATCCATCCATCCTTCTAAAGATCTATCTATCTAACATGTCTTTGTATTTAAAGGGCAATTAAAAATTAAATTTTGAGATAAAAATCTGAAACAAATTATCCTATTATTAAATATAATTTGTATTATTTCATAGTATTTTTCCTTCTTCTATAATATATGCTGAATTGTCACCTTAAGCTATATACTATATGATACACAAAAGTGACTATAAAAGTATTTTAAAGCCAGGCAGTGGTGGCACAAGACTTTAATCCCAGCACTTGGGAGGCAGAGGCAAGTGGATTTCTGAGTTCGAGGCCAGCCTGGTCTACAGAGTGAGTTCCAGGACAGCCAGGGCTATACAGAGAAACCCTGTCTCGAAAAACCAAAAAAAAAAAAAAAAAACTTTTTTAAATTATTTGTAAATTTAAGACATTGTTGTTCCAATTGAATATCATTAAAAGTTGTATGTCTGTAACAAATAAATTCAAATTATTTCACTGTTGTTATTGATCTGTGAAAATTGTAAAGATTGAAAATATTTACTTTTACATGAACACATTAATCTTCAATTTAATTCAATATCTCCTGAAATAAACCAAAATATCATTACTTGATTGGATTCTTTACTTCTATAAACAAGTACTGCCTCTGAACTTGGAATAGCTATGAGAAACTCTTTTCATTGGCAACTAACAAGTATGTAACTATTTTCTCTTTGTATTAATTAATATTCTAAAATGCTCCTCAGTATCTTTATATTTTATTTTTAAAACAAAGAGTTATTTGCACATATAATTTTGTTATATACACAGCAGATATTAGTTCATAAATTATATTATAATAATGATTGTCATTTTCTTTCTTTTTAAACACGTGCAAGTTTTTCTAGAAATTTTGGCTACTTGGTTAATTAACAATGATATAGGCTTAATAAGAAAAATGCTGAACTACTTCAAATTGTCTTTAGAGAAACATTTCCAACTCTGAATAATATACTCGAACACTTTTTTTGGAACAACATTATTCAAAGGGGATATTTTACAAATTATTTTACATTTAAATTTTCCTGTCCAGGTGAACAGGACGAAGTTCCTAATAAAATGCAAATAAAGACTATCCAATCGCATGAGCAGGCATGAATCTGTCTAAGATCACAAGTCTTTATCGAAGGAGCTAAGTGTTATATCATCAATAATAGCATAAATCTGAATGCCGAACAGATAACCAACAAAATGACGCTCTTCCTAGCAAATATTCCTACAAAAATTAATGTCATGAGGATAAGGACTTATGCTTATGTACTTATGCCAAGAAAACAGTCTGTCCATGTAGGCAGTTATCAATAATCAATAAATGTATATTAGGGTATGTCCTATGAGACAGCCTACTTTACCTAGTGACCAGATGCAAATGAAAAAGAAAACCCAAATGATATTAAAAAAAAAATGGGTGACTACCATTATAAAATATTTTAATATTTGGTCAGTTTTCTTCTTCACCAGGTTAAGTGTCTATCTTTTCTCTTTCTTGTTCATTTCCTATCATTCCATCTTATTCAAAGTAAAAATCAGAACATTTTTTTCTTTCCTTTGAAACATATTTACTGAAATGATAAAGAGTACTGACACAAACAGAAGTTGCTTCCTAGAGTTTTCGTTGAAAATCTGATAATCTGTTTCAAATAATTGATCCAAAAGCAGATTTTAGAATGTTTGCTATCATTTGTTTACCTGTTTGAAATACAGTTTCCTAGGTAATTAAGGGTCATCTATTTGACAAATCTTTATGTGGTACCTACAGAAGATTTTCATTATTGGAAGCAAAATGAAACCACCAATATTGAACCATGAAAAATGAAAACTTCTGAAAGAATTAACAAATGATTATACGCAAAGCCTTCACATATCAATACAGACCTTATATCATTTAATAGCATCTCAACAGCATCAACAGGATTTAATTAGTCTCCATCACTTTTTTCTGATGTAATGTCAATGGCTAATTGGCAAGTGCATCGTCTGTGCAATCAATAAGTATTTTACCACTGAATTTATAAACTTCTAAACTATACCATTGCCACTTAAAATTCTATTTTTCAAAATTTGCAAACATAAAATTTAATAATAAATTCATTAAAGTGAATTCTATGTGTTATTAATTACATATTATACAAAATGTATTCACTCAAGACAGTTTAAATAGTATACTTTACATCTTCACCATCAAACAACCCAAAGAACATTTTTCTCATAATTAGAAAATAGATCCATCATTCACTGCAAAATCCACATACTTAAACTATTTTATTTTGAAGAATTGCTATGCCTAAATACTCAAAACCTTTCAAATATGCCATTTTTTCCTTGTTTGCTAACCTTAAAAAAATAATGTTTTTGCATAATTAGCAGATCTTTGCCTACCAGTGGTCCTAAAACAAATTGATCAAATCAAGCTTGCCTCTAACAAACAACACAGAGCTCTTTTCTTTCTTTCTTTCTTTCTTTCCTTCTTTCTTTCTTTCTCTCTCTCTCTCTCTCTCTCTCTTTCTTTCTTTCTTTGTTCATTCTCTCTCTCTCTCTCTCTCTCTCTCTCTCTCTCTCTCACTCTTCCTCCCTTCCACCCTCTCTCTCTTTCTTTTTTGCTGCAGACTTCTCATCAACAGCATACCCACATCTCATATTCATACAAGATGAGACGTGTACAACAATTTCCAAGAAAGATAAGCACGTGAGATCAGAAACAAAATTCTGCTTAGAAAAGACACTTACGTAAAAAGGCCACTTTTCTGATCAGAAATCCAAAAGGAAAGGATGGCATGCATGTGCTCACCTGGCTGATGGGTTCCTTTGTGGGAGGCTTTCCTCTTCTAGCTGTGCTGGTAGCCAGGGTTGTGGTGGTCTCCATGATTGAGGTGGACATCTCAGACTGCATGGCAGTGGCTGTCGACTCAGTTGTCATAGAGGAAGGCACTTCACCGACCAGCCTCACATTCCCCACTATGGCGATGTTGGCATCGTTCTCTGCTGCCATATTCAGAACTTTCAAGCCATTGTAGTAAAGCCCAGAGAGCTGGCCCTGGAAGGGCTGGCCCTGCTCTTTCCCGCCAATTATTATGGTTGCTTGGCTATTGAAGATTGTGAGCTGACGCCCTGTAAAAATAATATTACATACATGCAAAAATGTTGATTGTGAACTCTACATTCTACAAAGGATGATAAAACAGATCTTTCATGGGGTGGATAATGAGAGCAATAAACTATAAGAGAGGCATTTGACTCATAATTCATTGCTTAGAAATGAGGTGTCCATGAAATGCATAATTACTGGCAAATGCTTATAAATTGTCAACATATTATAAATGTAGTGCTTTTGCTAAAAGACCAATCAAACATAAGTACTACAAATCAGTTTTTAGTGGATCCCATTTTCCTTTGCCTCAAGAACTTATTGTTGGCCTCTCAAATTTAAATTGCTAAATTTAAAAAGTAAGACATATCTAACATTTCAAATATTTGTTATCCTAAAATAACCTCTAAGTAACTAAAATAAACTAACATGTAGGAGCTAAAGTCTAATTGTAAATTTTATTGCAAAAATGTCATAATTCACATAATGCCCATACAACTCTACATGCTATTCTTTAGAAATGTTTATATTTTGGAAGGCAATAATCCATTGTTACTTCAATTATTCTATTTTCCGGCAATCACACTGAAAGGAAATGAGTGGTTTACACTGAGCTTGTCAGAGACAAAAAAAAATGTTTCAAAAATATTTTTCTGATTGGCTTTCAGCAAGTCTATCAAAACAGAACAAAATAAAATGAAAAAATTATAGCTTCAGATGTAAAAAGCGGCTTCAGGAATGATACACAAACCAATGGAGAAATTATGGCACATTTCCATCAAACAATCCTAGCAACAGTACCATTATCATCAGATGGAGACTCCAAGATGAGCAGAGTTTCCTCTGCTCATAAAGCATGCACACAACTTTAAGTTCAGTTTTAATCAGGGTTTGTTCCCAAATGTTCTCAGAAGCTTGCAAACGTTAAAGGGACTTCATTTTGATTGGCAATTCATATTGCCCACTATTTAAGATTCCTAGAGTTTAAACAAAGATTTTTTTTCAGGACCATGATAAAGATATCCGAACTACATATATTTTAGTTAATAATTTAGAGGCTGGACCATGGATATAATCTATAAACGATTTATCATTTTTGGTTAAGACTTGCTCTGAGTACCTTCATAGATTGAGTTAGTGGATTATATTTAACAGTCCCTTTAACCTTAAGTTAACTGGGTAAGATTATTAAACCGTTGGTACTTCTAAAAATGTATAGAAATTATTATACAAGGTATGCAAATATTGCTATCTACATTTTACTGTTTTAAAGTTGTTTTTAATTTAGTTTTACGGAAAATTTATTTTTTATGTTTATTAGTGTTACAATGAAGTACTACTTGGTTATGTTCAAATTATTTTTTATTTGAAGTTTTAATCAATGTTTTTACCTTTGTCGAGTAGCCATTCATCAACTACTCGACCAAGTCGATATGGAATTCGCTGTCTAGCAATCGCCAGGCGCTCGTTATCATTGTTTCCTTTAAAGTTTAAAGAGACATTTCATTGGTTAAAATCTGTAAGGTCAAAGGTTAAAAGTTAATACTTAAAGCTTGAGCTATACAGTTGCCACATGATTTTTTGAAATTTGGAATTTTAAAAAGCTCTACCTAGAACATTTCATGTTTCAGACTTGTCATTCATTCATTTATTTTATTTTAGCAAACAAAATTATTCCTATGTTAATTGAAAATTAGAAATCTGCATTTGAGCTAGGTTATTATACTTATGTTATAGACAGACCCAAACAACCAATTTAAACAGCATATAATAGCTTTACAAAAAAAAAAAAATGACCCTTGACCTCAGGGTTTGGTATTTTTGATGTTTCTTATTAACTAGTTAAACATGTTCAGCTATAACAGGTTTAAGTTTTCAAAATACATTCAACCTCTTATTCCAGATTAGTAATTTATGAACACCAAAGTAAACACCATCTTCAGCATACTGAAGCATCTCAAATAGGCCTAGCATACTTTATTTCCTATTAAGACAACATATTTGCTTACTCATTTCGTTTAAGAAAACCACAAAGTCCAAACAGTTCTTGTGCATTCCACCAAAGTCTGTTTGTCAATCACTTGTACATCATGAGAGAGTACATCTGACTTAGGAAAGGCTTTGACAAAAGTGACTTTTATTTGAGTGTCCTTCAGTTTCATTCAAAGCTTAGCACACTGAAGCAAGCATATAGCATTTGAAAAAATTTAAGTCTTTGTGTACCCAAACCCCTACTTACTATTAAGTTTTCTCTTTTAAAAGGTGTAAGAGCTTGATGCACAAATGAAGCTGTAAACAATGGCTCTTAGCCACATATCTGAGCTAAATGCAAGTCTTGCTTCTCTGAATAGGAAACATTGTCTGCTATAGATTCTGTTCATATTGACCTTGAATCAAGCTTGCAAATAGATGAGTGTTTTCTGATCTAGAAAGTACTTAAAAGTCTAGGCTATTGTCAGTGCTCAGTACTATGCATTGAAAGACAAGTTTGTTTGTTTGTTTGTTTGTTTTTTCATGAAAATTAGGGAGAATAGAATTTGGAGCTGAGACATTTTGTCAATAGCTTGAGTGAAGATTAATTGTTAAAGAAACCTTAAATTATAATGCTAACCTCTATAGAAAACCTTAAGTATTTTGCTAGAGAAGAAAATAGATATACCCTTCTCTCAGATTTATTATTATTTATAAGAGGCTTTCATATTTTATGCTAATGTTGTGATGTATTATACTTACCATACTAAACCTACTTAATGTAGCTAACATGCCTTTGGAGAAAGAGGAAAGGTCTATCTTAAAACATTAATATATCATTCAAATGTCTATGTGACTGAAAATTATTTCAAAAATTATTTCAGAAATTAATATACAACTTAAAATGTAAACAAGGTTGAACTAAATATACATTTCATGAAAACACTGAGCTGTGTTACTCTGGATAATATAATTATATAAATGTTGGAAAGTTATATTTTATGATAAAGAAATATATTCTTGATATAATGATAATCTTTTAAAACATCATATAATGGAGCAAAAATTCCAACTTTATTTCTTAAATGCTCTTAGTTTGTGTTTTTTTATATGTCTGCACATATGTATATTTTAGAAATATGCAAAAACATAATATTTCCTGTTCTAAGGCAATGTGATTATTGATGAGAATTTGTATAACAACTGTGGCTTTACATGCCAAATTTGAAAAGATAACTGCAAAATAGATTTTTAAAACATATATTCTTTTCTCTATGGACTTCTTTATAAACCTATATTCACTGCAGTCCTCAGTGCATAACTTGTCTCACAGCTTGATGAATCCAT
The DNA here is from genome assembly GCA_028551405.1 of Uromys caudimaculatus. Taxonomy (NCBI): domain Eukaryota; kingdom Metazoa; phylum Chordata; class Mammalia; order Rodentia; family Muridae; genus Uromys; species Uromys caudimaculatus. Next base: position 15,323,196 of record CM052705.1, on the reverse strand, counting down.
GGTTCTCTATGGTAGAGATCACTCATGTCCTAGATAATCTATCTGTCCTCAGACATCATCCAAAACCACCTAGTTACTAGGACTCTCCTTAACATCCTCCTGCATCTCTCTGCAATAAATCCAACTGATTCACTACTTAAGCACGACATGAGAAAGTTTTAACCTTTGCCTTTAGGACAAAATCATCACCCTTTAGAGACATATTTGTGTGCTCTCAGATCTGTTACTATTTCCATTGCTTTGTCTCTGCTCCATCTTATTGTCATCTCTCATTTACCCTCCTTTTGAATTGTATGAGGTTTCCTTCAATTCTCCTAAAGCTCTTCTTTCTTCCTTCTGGGCTTTATGATCTATAGAATTCCTAGGTGTACACTAAATATATACAATGTATTTACTGCCTGTTAATGTAGTAATATTTGCTGTTCAAGAGTTATAAAACAAGGTTGGTGGTAGCTCAGTGGTATAGTGCCCATCAACATGTGCCAGATCCTACATTCCTACATAACACCCAAATACACACACACACACACACACACACACACACACACACACACACACACACACACGACTCATAATGTAGATGTTAGTGCTAACAAATTCTATACATGGACTAAGACATATTGGTCCATACTGACATTGAAATAAGAATAGCACAGTAAAACTCTGAAATAAAACATTTTATGCTTTATCCAATATCTAGCCTCTGGTGGATCCCAGTGTTATGCAAAAATACATGTTGATCAATAAGTAATGCCATTTGAGTTTTCGATTTTTTTTAATGAAGAGTTAATGATTGATTTGGTCACAGAGAATCTCTCTCTCTCTCTTTCTCTCTCTCTCTTTCTTATTCTCTCTCTCTCTCTCTCTCATTCTCTCTCTCTCTCTCTTTATATATATATATATATATATATATATATATATATATATATATATATATATATATATGCATGTATGTGTATGTCTCCATGTGTGTGTGTACCTGTACTTGATCTGTACTTGTATATATTTGCTGGGACTTTCTTTTTCTAAAATTAATTTTAATGATAATATCTTTCAAATGAAATGGCATATAGACTCTCCAAGAGCTACTTACTTGAAAGATTATCAATAAATATATTTTGGTTTATAAGAACACTGATGACTTTTCACTAAGTGAAAAAAGAAAGCACAGTTGGTCTCTAAAACATTAGGCAGAAAATTATGGATTGCATGATGACAGTATTCAGGAACTTGGGTTCTAGACTTCCAAGCCCTCATTGGCTAATGAACACATCCAGCCAGAATCTAATGATGTCCTATCCTCATCCAACAACAGAATACAATGAATCAATAAACCTACAACTGAATTTTATGTATTCTGAAAAATAAACTTTTTAATATATGAGTTAAAGAATATAGATGACTATTAAGAGATCAGAGAATAATATATTAAATAGATTTTATGCTTTGTGAATTGTTCTATTAACATATACAGATTCCTTTAGTCAATGGTGACAATGATCATAGACCAAGAGAACCTTTTATTCAACAAATGGAAAAACTGAGATTCAAACAGATGATCTGATATGTGTCGCATCATGGGTAATTAGTAGTATATGAGTCCAAAGCGACCCCATGGCACAGTTATGGATGGATGCAGAGTTTTACATTAGCCTGAGTCATGAAAGCTTGGCTTCTTCCCAAAGCACTTTCTCATGTAATGAAGGATGCCATGGTCTGGTATATAAAGGGTCTGCCCATAAATTCGGGAGTGAAATTATCCTCTTGGGTACATGAGCCCTACAATCTGCCACAAATCCTTGTAGATGCACAGGAAAGCTATTATAACAATTTCCACTTTTCACATTAGTGTGTAGAAGCATACATTGCAAAGTAATCAAGCCAATCACAAGGAGCAAAATTTAAATGTCTTCCTTTGATAATGAAGCCCTGACATGCATAGCCACTTGGGACAACAATTCTTCCCAGCATTCATTGTCTTCATACCTAACCTGGAAAACAAGCACCAGCAATAACTATCTATTAAATGTACTGTTTTGTTTTCCTCTTTTTAGAAACCCACTCCATAGACAAGTAGGAAGGAGAGAGAACCTAAGCTGTGAGTCAAAAGACCTTGGACTGCATTGGCTGATGAGCGGAGGGACAGAACTTTAAAACTCATTACAACTCACTGTACTTGGACTTCACATTTGTTCCTTTCTTCTTTATTCTATTCTTTTACCTGTTATTTTTCCTTTATCATAGCCTTAAATTCTGTTATGTTGCTTAATAAGCCAAAGTAGACTATCCTTCCTAGATAAAGCAAAGTATGTCCTATCCTTTCTAGATTATCTCATTTTTCCTTATTTCTTTCTTCTTTAGATCCTATAAATAAACCTTGGTGTTTTTGTTCTTTGTTTGCTTGTTTTGGATAGCTGGATATATATGAGCTTAGCCATCTGACTCTACAAAGTTAATTCATGAGCAATGGCCTAACTCTTGATGGTCTGAATCCTGAATGCATCACAGGGATCTCACTGTAGGCAGACATCCCCTTTGGGAACATAATAGATAGACTCAACTATGATAATTCAATATTCTGGACAAGATATGGTGTGCTATGATCATATAACTATGAACTATGCAAACTTCAGAAATTTAGGGAAAGTAGTGGTATAGGAAAGAGAAGATGTTCTGAGATGTGCTAAATGCAAAGTGTTTTCACAATATCACAACCTACATTTCAGTGACTAATCAGGTAGATATGTGCTAATAATGAAGAAGGTTTACAACTGATAACTTCCTTTACAACAACTTCGACCTACCAAAACTTCTTAAATAAATACACTTCGAATAATATGTGAATGTGATATCTAAAGTAATTAATGATATGACTCATAAAATATTTATGTCATTAGACAAAAATAAGTAGGGTACACAATTGTAAACACTAAGTAAAATGTGATACAAATTGCAAGATTTTAAAGGTAATATATTGAAAGAAAAATATTTGCTAGAATATTATCTAAAATGTCAGTGGTTTATAGATACCATATTTATAAATATTTTATCTTTGTTCACACTGCTTCCCTACAAAAACACAAAAAAATCTTCTGTAAATTAAATACTATGACTTAATACCCTGCTACATCCCAAGGTCTATGTCCGTCTGCTCTCATGGAGCACAGAGGAAACACCAACAAGCAGGCAATGCTCTGTTCGTAACTAGTGCTTCAAATGTCATTCCAGCTTCATCTGGGAAACAGCGAATCAAGGCACTTCTGCAGCCTGTTAAATGTTATTTTTTGTGAGATGGCTGTAATGTGAGCACAGAAGACCACAGGGTTCAATGGTGCTTTAGATAAGAAATTACAAATAGTGCATGCCTAACTGGTGTTAGAAATTTCCCCTTCATGTCCCTCTTTCCTATAGATCAACACTGAGATATCAAGTTTTACCTTATACATAAATTTGTAGAATAATTTGTACCAATTAGCTATGAACAAAGCATTTTTTTCAGATATTGTCCCATCAGATGAATTACATATAAAACCAGCCTTGTGCATTCTCTCACCGTTTGTATGGAATAATTTCTTCCCTTAGCTTTCATATGATATTTGTTTCCCAATGCAAACAGACAGGATATCATATCAAAAACTACCAGCAGTAAATGAAAGCAGCATGGAAAAGCAGATAACCAAATACAAAGCCTGTCCTGATGAACTGAAGGCCATACATTGTTGTAGTGCATGCTAAAGAGGCCCTTTGTGCTAGCTGTGTAGCATTTAAGATATAAAAATGATTTAACAGCTACAGCAACAGAAAGGCCACCATTAAACATAGTACTGACTGAAGGAAAGGAAATATACGGCAGTCTGTATTACCTTATGAATGGCATTTTATTATTTTATAGATATGAGGATATGAGGTTCTTCAACACTTTCTATACCATGATGTCATAACATCTAAACTTATCCACCCCAATAAGAACTTAATAGAAATATTCTTTAAGACATCTTTTCCCAGTCCTGATTTCTAAAGAAGCAGAAAGTGCGCATGCATGGAATTTCCACCTCTACCACAACCATTTTTTCCAGCTTTTCTGAATATTCAGCTTCTTTGCTTTTTTTTTTTTTTTTTTTTTTGGAAGAAAGCTGAGGATGCCTTTGCTATATTGTGATACAGCTAAGTGTGACACTGAGATTTCTCAGTTCTCCAGTGAGGGAAAATGAATCTTATCAGTGGAAAGTTCTAATATTATTTTTAATGAACTTGAATCTATTTCTTTTCCTTAGAATTGGAATGTAGATTGTATTTCACTTGGAAATATGATGCTTGTCAGCTATACATAAATAATTTAATGTAAAATGTCTTGAATTAATAAAGGGGAGACAATTATATTGCTGCCAGCTCTCTTCAATTCTATAAAGAGCAAAATATCCTAAATAAAGACTTTTTAAATTTTGTATTTAAGCACAGTATTCAAAAAGTAATTTCTCACCAATTGGCAACTATAACCCTATTGTACAATAGTAGAATTCATAACTTGGCTAGAACCAACAACACTCTAATTGAACATAAGACTCACCCACCAAAAAGGAAGTCACACCTAGAAACCTAGCTAACTACCCAGGAAAAATTAGTCATTTGTCTTTGAGGAGAAAGCTACAACCACCACTTTTTAAAACAAGTATAATCCCTGACTACATTATAATTCTTCATTCTTATTCCCACAGATAAGTGTAACTTTTATGCCTTATCAAAGGCACCTCTCTTTGCAACAAAAAGAGACCATTACAGAAAACCATAATGGAGCAAAATGTGGAGAACAAGAAATCTTGTTTTCTGGTTCTAGCTGACACATCTACCACCCAATTCTAGCCCAAGAATCATTGGAGAAGAGGGGGAGAAAAGATGTAAGAGTCTGCGATGGTATAAAATATACGACCCCCATCAGCTTACCCATTTAAATACTTTGTCCATGTTGGTGGAATTTTTTGAGAAGAATTAGGTAGTGTGGCCTTGTTGGAGGAAGTATGTCACTGAAGATGGGCTTTAAAGTGTCAAAACGCCTGCCATTTTCATCTCTCTTCCTCTGTCTTTCTCTCTGACTGTCTGTCTTATGCTTGTGGATAAAAGTGTCAGCTCTCAGCTACTTCTCTGTTATCAGGATTGCCTGCCTGCTGCCATGTTTTCACCATGTGATAATAGACTCACTGTCTGAAACTGTGATCTCCATATTAAATGTTTTTTTTTTATAAGTTGCCTTGGTCATGGTATTTTATCCCAGCAATCAAAAAGTAACCAGGGCAGAGGTTGAGGATCAGGAAGTTTGGGGTGAGAGTGTCTTTCCTATAAATGTCAGAGAAGTTACTCCCATGAGTTTTATCAACTCAGCTGCTAAACAAGATCTGAACAAGGATGACCCCAAAGGAAACAATCTCCTGAAGCCTCAATCTTAGAACAAAACTACACACACCTGAAGAACATTGGAATCAAAGTAACAATCTTCCCAGATTGGTTGTCCAATACCAAGTCATGAGTCCAGAAATCATGCACATACAAGTAACATTATATGGACTAAGTAGATTGGATCAATATATTTAGGAATATATTTTCACCAGATGCCCAAAAAATGCCTTTCCATTTCCAAAAGTTACTTCTTGAAAGTTAAGTACCAACCCTGGACAGAATTGATGCAGAGAAAGAGTCATTAATTGATGAGAGCTGGGCTTTGATTCCTGTCTCTCTACGTCTTTGAGCTTCAGTTTTCTCATATGTAAAGTAGATATTTATAAGAGTACAGATGTAAATATGTGTGTCTCTTCATGCAGTGCCTAGCATGCAGCTGCTATGTGTGATGGTGTCTTATTGCCATGTCAAGGAATGTGTAGTTTATGGAAAGTGATTTTTCACTACTGGATCCCAGAAATGGATTTGAGTCAGGCTTTATTAAGGGTAAAAGCAAGTTTATATGTCTTCCATATGATAAATAAAGACATGGATGTTGAATTTATTACTAGTCATGTCTTTAACCCCTCAGTGCTCCATCAAAATCACAGCATTCCCTCCAAGCAATGTTACCTTCATTGCTGAAGTTTATGAACAGCTAAACCTTGAAGACAGCCTATATGGACAATGGAAAATAGGTCATTAATTGGCGGAGGTCACATAAAAGGAACAAGACTGAAATACATGAGTCCTAAGAGAAAAACGGGATGGTGAGAAGCGTGGTGCATTCAGCCCGAAGCATGTTGGCAAAAGCTGCTTCCTGGAGAAGTTGGAGCTTCAGTAGGAATGAAAAGGGCATTCTAATCTGTCTACTGATGCTTCAGACAAATCTTCAAATAGCATATTTAAATCTTAACCTGCATCTCATAAGGCTGTTGCCAAGAAAGATACAGAAATTTTAAAGAAACCAGATGCTGTGTGTCCTGAACGAGGCAGTCCATTATGTGTCAAATAAGGGCAGTGAAAAGGATGTTCTCCCAAGTGGCCTCCAAGGCTCTATCTAGCTAATAAAGCCTTTGGCCATCTTAGTAAAACATGGATCTTAGCTTTTTCTGGGGGGATTAATCTTAGCACTATTACAATAAAATGCCAAGATCATTTCTTCCTTGTCGTCTTCTCCTTTTCCTCTCTTCAAAGCTATCTTAGAGTATTTGACATTTTTATGAAGAGTTTCAGCTGTCATCTGTGGGGACCTTTATAATTAAGTCATTACATTTTCCTAATCTGATGTTTTAAGCTTGTCTTTTGTTCTTGCTACACACACACACACACACACACACACACACACACACACACACACACACACACACACACCGGTGACTACCAGACACTCACTGAAATTGTCATGGATCTGACAGTCATTCCAAGAGGAGAGAGGAAGAATGGATTAGAATGTAGGATATCTTGGTTCTACAAAAGGTGCTTATGAGACGGGGGGAGTTGGGCACTGTGATATTAGAGAAAAGAGAAGGGTTGTCTCTTTTCCTTAGATGTTTTTAGCACAGAAAACACTGACAAGAGTGTAAGAGTTCACGAAGGGATCAAGAATGCAAGGTCAGTGGCTTCTGCCACTTGTCCACACTTGTCCACAATTTATTAAAACTGCACATTTCTTTGATTTCTCAAACACCTGTTATGGTGGAATTGCCTTGGGGAGCTATTTATGGTAGAGGCCATCCTCACTAGAGCATCCATCCAATCAAGTCTGGCAACTAGACTTAAAAACATGAAGGTGGTTTGTTTTGTTTTCCATAACGGGAGTTCACCAATTTAACAATCCAAATATCCACCAATGCAATAAGCACAGAAGAAAGTAGTTGTCTGAATTTCCCTTCAACTTCATTCCTTAAATTGTAGCTAGTAGTAATTTCTAGGGGAGTTTGCAGCAAAAGTAAGTGGGGAAAAGAGCAAATTTACAATTTTGTCCTAACAGGTATGAAGGTATGAGCCTGTGAGTGAAGACAACTGAAGCTGGTAAACACACACATACATACACACACACACACACACACACACACACACACACACACACACACTCACACATTCTGACATATACTCACACACTCATACATGCACAACACTCACATATGAACACTGATACACTCTTCCACATATAAAATACACTCACACATGCACACATACACATCACACATGCACATAGCATACACACAAACATACACATTAACTCACACATGTTCACATAAACCTGCAGACATGCATATAAACACATATACACATAAAATCACTCACACAAACTCACACACACATACATGTATATGCATACACATGCACACACACTCATACACATACACACATATATACACTCACAAACATACACACGAACATTCTCTGTCTCTCACATGTGTGTGCATGCTTTTTCCTCTTTTATAAATCAACACATCAGTTGTTAAGCTGTATCGAGTTCGCACACAGGCATGAAGTTTTAAGATCATGTAACTCTTTAGTGAACACTGTTTCTGTATGTGGAATAGAGACTGTTATCAGAAATTCCTTTGGTGAGGTCTTTAACTCTGAGCACATCAGAACATGATGATGCTTAGATATCGGCAGCTAAGTGCAGTTGTTCCTCTTACGACAGTCAAAGTTTGGTCTTCATCACCCACTTGCTGGACCACAGCTGTCTGTTATTCTAGTTACAAGACATCTGATGCCCTCTTTTGACTTCTTTTGGCACTGAACACACAAGTTGCACATACACGCATGCAGACAAAATACTCATACATGTAAAATAAAAATATTTTAAAAAATAGCCTGGATGTACTAGTCTCATAAATCAAACAAATAAATAAGAGGCTATTAAGCTACATCTTTCATATGAGAGCCCAAATCTAGTGACTATTATAAGAGAATATTTGGACACACAAAGACATGTGAGGGATGAGCATGCAAAAAAAGACTAAGTTTGAACTGAAGAAACAAACTTCAGAATAAAGCAGCCTTGACAGTAGCTTAAACTTGAGGGCTTTGCCTAGAAAACAGTTAAAGAGTAAACACTGCTGTTAAAGCCACAGGATCTGGTACTTTGTTCTGGAATCTTTAGCAAATAATTCAGAAATTATTCTAATTTATTTTAAGATTACATTATAAGCTTACTCACCGATTTTAGATATTAAGACATGATAGCTCTTTGTTCTTAAATGTTAAGCTGTTTTAAAATGAGTACTGTTTGAGATATCCAGTTCAGAAAACATCACAAATCTGTGAAGATGTTACAGTCTTGTATGTTCACATGAACAAGCAAAGGACTGTGTTAATGTCAATGTCATACTCATTTAAGCTATTAACTTCAGATAAAATGCACATTGTGTTCTGTCTGGTTTATGGCAAACCATGCTAGTTGCCACCAAAGTTGTAGTAGTTGAGATTCTTACAAAAGAAAGTCTATAATCTGCAGGTTTTTGAATTACTTATAAAATAACCATCAAAGGGGTTTCTGGATGAAATGTGTAGCTACTGGAGTGTGTAGCTCCCTTGTGTACAAAGAGCTTTTTCAAAAGGAACGATTTTGCATCACTTTGTGGCATTTCTCGGACTAGCTCTCGATTTCTTTTGCAGAGGCCTGTAGTTGCACTAACATAGATGAATGTCGTTCCATTTAAATGTTTGCTTTACTCTATTCTTCCTGATTTATGTACATCATCTCAGTGCAGAACAATTAGCACAGCCCTGTGCAAAACAAATCCTTATAGACACTGACGATTAAATGAGCATATGAATGAGATTCTCTTACAGAAGCATGCTTATGGTGTTTTCAATTTCATAAATGCTGTAAAAACAGAAAATGCTTGTTGTGCCCATTTCTAAAATTCCAGAAACAAATTCTAAGGCCCCAAAGCCTAGACTTTTTGTTAATGCTAATTTCTATTCTCACATCTCACCTAAACACCGAGTATTATAGTATATAATTACGTTAGTTTGGGAAGATTTATGAAATATTTACTCAAACAAATAAGGAAGGATATTTCATGGCTGAATTGGAAGGATTTTCCTTTAGTCAAGGTTGAACCTATTTCCCCCCTGTTGACTTTGCCTTTGGTACTTATCTCTGAATAATGATGCCAACTGATAGCTAAACTCAAGGCACACCAGACCCTGACAGGTACACAGCTTCACTGAAGCTGCAACAGGGTGACAGCCACCATGACCGTAACCAGGGGTAAGGAATGTATGGCAAATGGATGGATGTTCCAGCTGATCAGCTGGTTACTAAAAGGCTTGCGTTTCCCAAGATCACCCATAATTTCTAAAGTGTAGACAAATTTAATCACTCCTACCTATCTATGTAAGCAGATTTCAAACTGCATTTTGGGGTTTTATGTGGCAAGATGATTGAGAGAAGGAGTGAGTGTTCAAGCCCCGTCTCTGTATTCAGTTCTGCTTTGATGCCCCTGGAGCCTTAATCCTCAGGAAGAATCCAGCCTTCATTTTTAACACCAGTGTTTTCCCAACTGCATCTTCTGGCCATAAGTCACCCTGGTACTAGTATGTCGTCTCCACCTTAATGTCAGACATGCTTTCTGAATCCCTCTAGCCTACTCTCCAAATGTTATATTTGAAACATCGTGTTTGCTCCAAAGTTCTGTAAAAGTAGAATGTTAGGGTTTTTTTTGTCCCTTCTGTAAGCCTGCATAGTTTTAAGTATATGACAATTCTTATAGTATCTTTGGATAATTATTGACTATACTACAATTTCCTCTCTCCAAATCCTTTCATATAGCCTAGACAGACACTTGCTTTCAAATTTATAGGCTCGTCTTTAATTGTTGTTGCACATACACATACCACACACAGATATATATTCCTGTGTATATAAATATAGTATTTTAAATTAATTACTAAATGCATCAGAGCATCTCCTTAAGAACTTGTCTCTTCTATGAACTTCTGTTCTTACATGTTTTGCTATAATGATTCTCTCCTCTGAAAACTATAACAAATCAATTTCATGCTCCCAGTCTCTTCTTGATCCAGGCTTCCTCATATTGTCTTATATTCATTCTAAATCCTACTATGACTCCTTCTGGTTGGGGAGCTAGATCACTATAGCAACTGCAGTAGTTATTGCTTTTTTTCCTCAATGCAGCAAAATCCAGAAGTAATTCAACAGTGAGACTTAGATATGGACTCAAATCCCATGATAAAAATTGACAGTGACTTTCTGTTTAATTATTTGTAGAGATATGCAACTCAACGTTTGGGTAGAAATAATGAAATCAACAAAATCTGTAATACTGATCATTTATTTAGAATAGAAACCAATCAGATTCTCCTTCAGAATATGTGGCCAAGATGAAATAAACAACAATAAAGAAAATAGTGTATATAATGCTAACGACATTAACTGGAACTCATGCCAAATTATAACAGTTATTCTTGCTTTTCATTCTACTTTTATTTGTTACAAGGAAATGTGATCTCCCAGGAGCATGGTGGAAACTTTGCCTGGAAAAAAGGGACACAGAATGCTCCTGGTTTTGCTGTAATAATATCTGACCATGAGTGTTTTATGTCGCTAGTGTTCAAAACTAAAGCAAAATTCTATGTTACCTCATGTTCGAAGAAAGCATTTGTATTTGATAACTAAACTAAGCTAAGGGATCTCAGCATAATTTAGTATTAAGAATAGTTGGCTGTTAAAACATTTTACAGTATCAAAATAAATTAGTTGAGAGTATAGCACAAGTGGCACTACATGACATATTTCTCAAAAAATAAAAAGTTCTCTTTTAATAATGATAACTTTCTTTAAGTAGTATTTTAAAAATATTTAAAGTATACTGAGAAAGACATCTAATATGTTTGATACTACTAAAGAAAAAGTTACAACAATATACTTATGGGCATGCCACTAAATGTGTCCAAGGTTTATCATATCATATTATATTTTAGAATAAGATACATGAATGATTATAGAGCATGAAGGAACAGTTTCTTAACACTTTCTTTTACATGGTCATAAATACATTACGGTACTTATTATTTAATAGATTATATCAGATTATGGTCTCTAAAAAATGAGAAGACCTTAAACAAAACCTGGTCGACTCCCATTAAATATGTGATGACTGATTTAATATCTTAGATGTATTTTTCTCTTGGGTCTATAGAATTAGAAAGGTCTGAAGGGAGTATAAGCTCATAGAAGCTGAAGGAAGTATAAAAGAACACCACCACAGTTTATGGACACATACAATAGGCCTTCCTGCTTCGGCTTGATGAAACATTAAAATATTCTAAATTCATGCTCCCATTATGTTTTCCTGTGGTGTAAGGGGTTGATTCTGGGTCCTTAGGTATGGTAGCTAAGTACTTGTTCAATGAGCAGCTCACTATCACACATTTTGTTTTGTTTAGTTTGGTTTTCTGAAGAGGTGTTGATATGTTGCCAGGTTGGCTTTGAATTCGCGATCCTCCAAATTTAGCTTTCAAAATAGGTATACATGTGGGATTAGAAGTAGGCAGTGCCCTACCCGTTTCCGGTTTGTTCTTACATTTATCTCAGCAGTTTAGTGACTTTTAGATATGTTCAATGAGACAAATAGTCAAGATAAAGCAGGTGATTGAAATAGCAAATACAATACAAACAATGAGTCAGCATGTAGGTTTGCTATTGTAATTGTAAAAGTTTACAAAAAAAAAAAAAAAAAAAAAAAAAAAAAAAAACCTCTTAAATTACTAGCACAACGGCAGAAAGTAAAGGCCACTATTGGACTCAGTGGGTACTTGCTTTGTTGTGCTAACAAGAACTATTTTGATACATTGGGGTATCAGGAGAATAGAAAAATGATCTGAGGAACTAGAATCTAGTTAAAAAAAAACAAAAACAAAAACAAAGCTACCTGGAATATGAAAGAAACATGTTTTTAGAAATAAAATTCAAGTGTGCTCATCAGTAAGGATGGCTTTTGAACATTTTAACTTATAACAGGTAGATGCCCCTCACCACAATCATTATGAGTGTTAGTCAAGCAGACAGTTAATTCACAACATCACAGAATTAAAAACAACTCAACTTCTTCAGAGCATCCAAAGCACCTGAAGTGCAAAACTATATGATGTTTCCTGATCTACCTTGGTATCTCCAAAAATTCTCTCTTGCCACAGTATCAATATCACTATAATCCTGTGACTCTACTGACTAGAACTGTCATAAAAAATATTTGAAATGCCCCCTTATAAGAATAGTATCATGTTGGTATGGCTCTGCATTCACAATCAAGAAATGTATTCATAAGCTAATACTTATCCATTTCACCCCTCTAGACTCTTCAGGTCCTCTAAGCATTATATGTCCCCTCTCCAGTCTTCTTCATGTCTCTTTCAGTCCTCACATTTATTCTTAGGGATAGGGAATTCCAGTTATAAAATTACTTCCCTAATTTTTGTTTCCTTCCTCCCAAGTATAATTCAAACTACAACAGAATAAGAGAGGTTTTGTTTGAGTCCTGATAGCACCCATTTGCTATCTGCCTCTGGAGTCAAAAACCTCTAAGATTTGGGATGTCAATGTAAGCTCTGTGGTTCGCATGTTTCCCATGGGCTCTAATGTTCTGGATCAGCAGCTGGGCTGCCTCTGGCAGAAAGACCACCTCCTCAGCATCTCCCTGTCTGGATATATCAACTACCTAGATAAGAACAACCCCAGCAAGCCCCTCCGGGTCATCACGGGTCACAATAAATCTATCCAGTGTCTGACAGTACACAGAAATGGTGGTAAGTCCTACATCTATTCTGGGAGCCATGATGGTCATATCAATTACTGGGATTCAGAGACAGGAGAGAATGACTCCTTCTCTAGAAAAGGCCATACAAATCAGTTATCCAGGATGACTGTGGACGAGTTTGGGCAGTTGGTCAGCTGCAATATGGATGACACAGAACGGTACACCAACCTCACACTGAGGAACTACAGTGGACAAGGCGTTGTGAAACTGGATGTTCAACCAAAGTAGGTAGCTGTTGGCCCTGGGGGTTATACTATGGTGGTGTGCATTGGACAGATTGTCCTTCTGAAGGACCAAAAGAAGTGCTTCAGCATCTGCAACCCTGGCAACGAGTCTGAAGTTGTTGCTGTGCACTTTGGTGGGGACACTGTGGCACAGATGGCAATGTGCGGATGTACTCCATCCTGGGCGCCACACTAAAGGATGAAGGCAAACTCCTAGAGGCCAAGGGGCCAGTGACAGGCGTGGCCTACGCTCATGATGATGCCTTCCTGGCTGTGTGTGATGCCAATAAGGTGGTCATAGTGTTCAGTGTAGCTGATGGCTATTCGGAGAACAATGTTTTCTATGGACACCATGCAAAAATTGTGTGCCTGGCCTGGTCACCAGATAATGAACACTTTGCCTCTAGCAGCATGGACATGATGGTGTACGTGTGGACACTGAGTGACCCAGAGACCAAAGTCAAGATCCAAGATGCTTACCGGCTGCACCATGTCAGCAGCCTGGACTGGCTGGACGAACACACACTGGTCACCACCTCCCATGACGCCTCTGTGAAGGAGTTGATAATCACCTACTGAGGACACCGTTCACCCCACGGACCGAATCAGGGACTAGAGTTTAACTGCCTCAGAGCACTCTTCTCTTAACTATTTCTGTAATGCTCCCCTTCCTGCCTGCTCTGGGAGTGGGGAGGGCCTGGCAATACCCTCCTCTCTTCAGGGTATCCATGTCTGTACACGTCCTTCTGAGAACTTTAGACAGTAACAGCTTGCACACAAGAAACAAAGCAAGCACTTAAACAGCAAATGGAACATACCTAAAAACTTACAGCTCACCAGACCATGAGAGCGTGGAACATTCCAGAGGCAGCAGCCTCGCAAGCACAGACCCAAGCCCCTGTGGCTCTTGCAACTTTATCAAGAATCTGGATAGCGAAAAGGCCACGGCTCCCTTCTCCCATGCAGGATGCATTTGCACAGGAGAGGAGCCCTTTGCAGGCATTTGTCAGCATTCTGTGTAGAGGAGGTGTGTTCCTCAGTGTAGGTCATGTTACACGGCTGCCTCCCTGGAGCCATCCCCAGATCCCATGGGGGCATGTGAACCTTGACCTCATTGTCAGATTTTGTGCTTGATTTTTAAGAGTGGAACCATGGGCTTTTTAAAAAAGATGTATCTTGACTGTTGTCTGTCTTGTTCCTGACCTGGCACGCTGACAATACCTTGTTCAGACAAGTAAAGCCCATTTTAGCCAGACCGATGTCCTGGTCACATGATTATCATGCTTCAATGTTTCCCTTTCTCTTCCCAACTCTGACCCCAAGAGCAGACATTAAGGACAAGATGATGTCACTGTAATTTGTCATGTTTTTACCTTTTTTTTTTTCTTTTTCAGTGCAGAAATTAAAGTAAGTATAAAGAACTGTGATTGGCAGTTTCTTTGCGTGTGTCGGAATCACTGGTAAATGTTGATTGAGAACAATCCCTCCTCTTGCACTTGTGAAAACACTTTGAGCACTTTAAGAGATTAGACTGAGAAATAATTAAATATCTTTTCTCTTGATTGTGGGAAAAAAAAATAAGAGAGCATTCTCTTTCTTCCCCTGCTCCTTATCAGGTCTAATGTAACAAGACGAGAATGAGTAATACTTTATTACTGAAGACTTAAAGCAGGATCCCAGGCTGAGGTAAGACCTGACTGTATTATATGAATCTTAATTCAATTCCTATATAAAAAACAACTAGGTATCACTCAACAGGAAATAAAGCTCTTACTCATTACCTTATTCCAGTACCTAACTCCAGCAGGCGGTACCTGGGAATGCATAGGGCACTCCAGCTAATGAAGCAGGTAGGGTAACTAGCAACCTCCACTTCACCCTCTTCTCTTGAAAATCTACCCCCTCCTCCACACTACTCATTATTAGCCTTGTAGTAGACCTCCTGCTGCAGCCTTCCATTTGCCTACTGCACCTGTCTCCTGTGGATCAGGCAGGCTTACCACTCCAAATTTCCTTCCACCCAACTCCAAAAGGCATCTCCTGGGAAACCAGTGTCAATTCTTACTAGCTAAGCAGGGAGACTAGTTGTACATCTTGACCTCTCCCTCCATTCTAGGAGTCCAAACCCCTAGTCTCATTCCCAGTGCCATAGCAGACCACCTGCTGCAGCCCCAATGATACTCTGCGTTCCTCCCTCCTGTAGAGCCTCTCAGCACTCCTTCTCCTAATTGCATTTCAAATGTCATCTTCCAATACCTAAAAAGACATTTTATCTGAAATCCTCAGTGGTCATTATCAAGATCCCACAAGAATTTTCTATCTGCCAAAACACAACCACTACCCACTCCTAAGAATCATAAAGAGCAACAGAAATCAAGGAAAAAACACCCACCCAAAAATACAGGACCATATATTAGCACCTAAAGTTATAATAGCCTTCCCAAACCCAGATGCCTAGACATCAGAAACACACACACACACACACACAGTCAATAATAGGCAGGAAAATATGGCTCCACTAGAGTCTAGCAATCCTCTCCCGACAGATCCTAATTATTGCAACATAGCTGAAGCCCAAGACAAAGACCTTAAATAGCCATTATAGATGTGATAGAGAGCCTTAAAGAGAAAATGAATGTACAAAATTTATAAAAACATAAGCAATGGGAAGAAAGGAATAAAATGATTCAAAACCTGAAAGTGTAAATAAAATTAACGAAGAAAACCCAAACTGAAATATGGAAATGAAAAATGTAGGAACTTGTACAGGAGCCTCAGAATACAAGAGATGGAACAGAGAGTCACAAGCACTGAAGATAATGAGAGAAGAAAAACCTAAGAATAATAGGAATGAAGGAAAGAGAAGAAACTCAGCCAAATGCACAGAAAGTATTTTCAACAAAATCCTAAAAGTAACCTAAAGAACGAAAAGCCCATGTTGTTACAATAAGCATACAGAACACCAAATAGACTGGACCAGAAATGAAAGTTGCCTCAAAATACTAAAAATGTTAAATTCTACAAGAAAGAAAAAAGACAAGTAACATACAAAGGCAGATTTATTAGGACAATACCAACACCTTGATACGGAAACCCAGAAGGGACTGGGTAGATAATCTATAGATGCTAAGAGAACATGGATGTCAGTCCAGACCACTATACCCAGCAAAACTTTCAATCACAATAGATAAAGAAAAGAAGACATGTTATGAAAACTACATAAAAAATTAAACAATACCTATTTACAAACCCAACCCCATAAGTGAACTAGAAGGAAAATTCCCACCTAAAGCATTAACCATTCCCAAGAAAACAAAAGGAATAAATAATCACACACAAGCAAATCAAAAGATGAGAAATACACACAAGCACATACACACACACACACACACACACACACACACACACACACTCAAACTTACATCCACATTCAGCACCAAACAATATTAATAACAATAAAATCACAGTAATCAACAATCATTACTTATTGATATTTCTCGATGTTAAGAATATCAATTGCTCAATAAAAATACAGAGACTAACAGAAATAATGAGAAAAAAGGATTCATCCTTCTGCTGCACAAAAAAAAAAAAAAAAAGAAACCAATACCCTAATGTCAAGGATAGACATCACTTCATGGTAACAGAATAGAAGAGATTCCAAATAAATGACCTAAGAAGCAAGTTGGTGTAGCCATTTTAATATCTGACAAAATAGACTTCAAACAAAAACAAATCTAAAGAGCAAGGGAAGGGCACTAAACACTCATGAAAGCAAGTATCCAACAAGAGACCATTGCAGTTCTTAACATCCATGTACCAACAAGGATACCCAAGTTCATAAAATAAACACACTACAGCTTAAATCACATATTGACTCTCACACATTGATAGGGGTGACTACCTCACTCTTGTCAACTGACAGGCCATCGAGACAAAATCTGAACAAAGAAATGTTACAGCTAAGAAAAAATTATAATCCTAACAGATATTTACAGAACAATTCACCCAAACACAAAAGAATATACCTTCTTCTCACACCTCTTGAAACTTTCTCCCAAATTGACCATATTCTTAGACACAAAAAAAGTCTCAAGGAATACAAGAAAATTGAAATGTATCCCACATTCTATCTGACAACAACAGATTAAAGCTGGATATCAACAACAATCATAATAACAAAAATACTTATGTACTCATGGAAACTGAACAACTTGCTGCATAATAAAAAATGAGACAAGACACAAATTAAGAAATACATTAAAGGCTGTCTAGAATTGAATAAAAATGGATACAGAACATTCCCTGACATAAATGACACAGGCAGAGGGTGTTAAGAGGCAAGTTCATAGCACTAAATGTCTTTATAAAAAATTAGAGTGATCTTAGCCTAGTAACTTAATAAGACACTTGAAGCTCTAAAACAAAATGAAAAAAACCACACTCAAAAGTAGTAATTGACAAGAAATATTGAAACCCAAGGATAAAAGCAATAAAATGAAAAGAATAACAACAAAAATAATACAAAGAAACAAATGTTGGCTCTTTGAGAAAAATAAACAACATTGACAAACTCTTATCCAAATTAACTAAAAGATGGAGAGAGTCAATGCAAATTAACTAAATTAGAAATGAAAATATGGATATCAACAGACACATAAGAAATCCGGAGAATCATAAAGACATATTTTAAAAACATGTATTCTACCAAATGCAAATTTTAAAAGAAATGGATAATTTTCTCAATACATAGTACTTACCAAAGTTACCTCAAGATCAGATGAACAATTTAGATTAGAGAACACAGAACTATAACCCCTAATAAAATAGATACAGTAATATAAGTCTTGCAAACAAAACAAAAACAAAACATGCGAACAAACAAAAATCCCCTCAGACTCCCGAACAAACCCAAAATTTTATCAGACTTTGAGAGAAGAGTTCATTCCAATAGTACCCAAATTAGTCCAGAAAAGAGAAAGAGAAGGAACATTGACCAATTCATTTTATGAGCTCACAGTCACCCTGATAACCAAACCCAACAATGAAAGAGAATTACAGAGGAATTCCCCTTATGAAGATAAGTGCAAAAATTCTCAATTAAGTATTTACAAGACAAATCCAAGAACACATCAAAAATAACATCCACCATGATCATGTAGGCTTCATCTCAACTCAACATATGTAAATCAATAAATAGAATCTGCAATATAAACAAACTGATATGGTTACTTTATTAGATGCAGAAAAGGCTTTCCTTTGGCAAAGTCCAAAACCTTTTCATTAAAAAAAAAAGTTCTGGAGTGATTAGGGATTCAAAGGGCATAATGAAGGCAATATATAGCTTATAGCTAACATCAAGTTAAATAGAGAGGAACCTAAATAATTCCACTAAAATTAAGATCAAGATAAGGTTGTCCTCTCTCTCTCTACAGACCTATTCAGTGTAGTACTTGACATCTTAGCTAGAGCAATAAGGAAACTAAAGGAGATTAAGGGGATACAAATAGGGAAAGAATAAGTCAAAATATCTTTAATTGCAGGCGACATTTTAGTACATTATATATAAATGACCCTAAAAGTTCCACCAGGAAATTCCTACTCAGCAAAGTAGCTGGATACAAAACAAAACAAAACAAAACAAAACAAAACAAAACAAAACAAAACAAACAAAAACAGTAGACCTCTTATATTTATATGACAAATGGACTGAGAAAGAAATTAGGGAACCAAAAACTTTTATAATCACTTCAAATATACACAATATCTTGAGGTAACTCTAACCAAGCAAGTGAAAGACTTGTGTGATTAAAAACTTTATAAAACTCTGAAAAAAGAAAGTGAAGAGGGGTTGAGAAGATATAAAGGTCTCCCATGCTCATGGATTAGGAGGATTAAAAAAGTAAAAATGGCCCAACACAATTCTTCACAGGTTTTGAAAGGACAATTTTTAGCTTTATATGGAAACACAAATTTCCATATACTATTTCAGTAGCTATACTACTGAGCTATAGTAATAAAAATAACATGGTATTGATATAAAACATGCATCGATCAATGGAATTAAACTGAAGACCCAAGCATAAATTCATACATCCATGGATATCTGATTTTTAATAAAGAAGCCAAATTGTATACAGAAGATGAAAAGACTTTTACCCACCACACATTGCATAGAATGCTAATGTCCAAAATATATCAAGAAAAGAAATAACCTAATTAAAATAATGAGGTAGAAATCTAAACAGAGAACTCTCAAAGGAGGAAACACAAATGGCTGAGAAACAACAACAACAAAAAGCCCAGAATCCTTAGCCATCAAGGAAATATAAGTCAAAACTGCTTTGATATTTCATATTACCTCCACCAGAATGGCTAAGATCAAAATATCTGAGAGCTCATGCTGCTGAAGTGGTGGGGTGCAAAATGTGTACAGCCATGCTGGAAATCAGTTTGGTTGTTTCTCAGGCAGATGGCAATCTGGCAACCCCAAGATCAGCTATACCCCTCTGGGACATTGTACTGGATAGTTTTAGGTCACCTTGGCACAAACTAATGTCATCTGAGAACAGGAAGCCTCAATTAAGGAAAGGTCTTCATATGATAGGGCAACAAGTAGGCTGGTGGGGGTATTTTCTTAATTCATGATTGTTAGATGGCCCAGCCCATCATAGATGGTGCAATTTTGGGGCTGATGGTTCTGGGTTCTATAAAATGCAGGCTGAGTAAGCCATGAGTAGCAAGTCACTAAGCAGTATCTCTTCATGGCCTCTACATCTGCTCCTGCCTCCAGGTTTCTGCCCTGTCTGAGTTCCTGTCCTGGATTCTTTCAATGATGGATTGCTATTTGGAAGTGTAAGCCCTTTTAAAAATAAAAATAGAATACTAATAATTTTGTTGTGTAATAATTCTGTAAATGTGAATGGAATAATTTATGTCATATCTATATGGTAATGCACAATATACAGTAAATTCCTAATATAGTCACCCACAAATCATCTTTCCAATTCACTGTTGTAGAATTAAAGGATTCTACAAATGTCTGGGACTTGGGGTGAGCTCTGTTCCCGCTTCACCTCGATGCAATTCAACACTATTTTTTAAACTTATTAAACTTAGTAGATGTAACCTTCTATTTAAACCTCATTTCCATCATCTGTGACCATTCTGCTGCTTTTCAGCCAAGCCACCTGTGCATTTTAAAAAGCTTCATTTGTTTGTTTCTACTCTAACCATAAAATGTACTGTCCTCTAAATCTTCTGCCACCCTAAGCAATAAAAAAATAATAAATGAGCGGACTGAAGGCTCTGCTTGGACTTTTAAAACATTCCAGCAAAGGTGACCCTGAAAATTATGATGGTGTATTATCAATTAGTTGACACTATCTAGAAAAATGAGACTTAATGTTTCTCTTTTCTGTCTAGTTTTATATCTCATGATTCTAGCTGCAATTCTTCATTGCAAATGCATATGGTGATATTCTGGACAAACTTATGCTCCGGCTAGTCTGTCCTGAAGTCTCAATGGCCACTTTAACTCTCTCGGCCACCAGTAGAGATAATGCACTCAAGATGACAAATTACTTCAATAAAACTTAGTGTGAAGAAAGTCAAGTCTCAGATTCCCAGGGTTGGGGAAATCTGGCTGTTATTGAATGCAGGCAAATTCAAAAGGCTTAAACAAAACATACTTGAAGCCATATAAGATGAAAGTGTGTCTTTGAAACCTTCATTCTATCTGTGGAGCTAAATTTGACACAAGATATTCAGCATCCTAATTTAATTTTAATATACAGCCTACTTAGAGGCTTCATATTTCCTAAGATTTTACTATCTATTTTGTTATTCTGTGTTAATTAGGAACCCTCAATAATATCAAATTGTGTGGTATATTCAGATTATTACGAAATTGAGTTTATATTCTGTAAGAACAAATGTGCTATTCTAATAACTGTGTGTACATGGGCATATATAAATTGTTTGACTCAAACGAATATTATTTATTACATTGGCAAAGACATAAAGTTCTGTCTTTTAAATTTTATTTCTAGGAATGTAATATAAAGATAATTGAGCTAAATATACTTTAGGTAATGATCGTTTCTAAACGTTTCACCTGACAGGCAGCTGTTAAGGGACGAGCTATAAGAGCTTGGTGTGCTTCTCACTCACTGCCCCTGTTTCAGAAAATCTTTGGCAAGTCTCAAACCCAACAAAATTACATTAGTATCCAGTGTCAGACAAAGTAAAGGGTTTCTTATGTTTTACGAAGACTTATTTTTATGTATTCATTGTGTGTATAGCATGTGTGTGTCAATATGCATGTGGTGGGCAGAAGCCAAGTTTTCAGGAGTGTTCTTTCCTTTCTCCCATTTCTGCTGCAAGGTCTCTCTTGTCATCAGCTGCTACCCTGCATATTCAAGCTTCTAGCCAATTCTGTCTTTGCTGCTATATTATAATAAGATGGCAAGGGAGCTGGAACTAGAGATGCTGAGTCTTGCATCTAGTCTGAGTTCTGGAATGGGATACCTACCAGTTATCAGGGTACTGCAGCAAGGACTTTTACCTACAGAGGCTGCACATCCACCTTGTTTTTACAAGTTGTTAACTAATGTGTTGTATTCTAGAATCTATCTAATCTACAACCTACAGTACATTCATCTCTTATGTCTCAGTCCCTTTAGATCTGTGGTTTTTGTCATTCACTTATTTGGTCCTTGTGAAAATACTGGTCATGGTTGGTGCTGGCTAGTTGGATATCAATTTTATACAAGCTAGGGACATTTAGAGTGAAGGAATCTTAATTCAGAAAATTCTTCTACCAGAATGAACTGTGAGCAAGTCTGTGGTACATTTTCTGGATTGGTAATTAATGTGAGAGCTCAGCTTACTCTGGGCAGTGTCATTCCTGGTCTGGTAGTCGTGGGAGCTATAAAAAAGCAGGCTGAGCAAGCCAAGAGAATATTGTAAGTGTTGCTCCTGGTGGCTTCTGCTCCAGTTCCAGCCTTGAGTTTGCTGCCTTGAGTTCCTGCCCTGTCTTCTTTGAGATTAGAGGCATGAGCTACCACATCAAGATAGATATATGAACATTTAGATTGATAGGGAGAAATCATATTGAACAGGATCATCTCATTGCTTATAACCAGCAGGTAGATTCATTACTCTATTGAAATCTCCAGAGAAGAAGTGTTAAAAGCAATTTTTCATCATTTGCTTTTTCTTTTCTACTACTCTTACTCAAAGTCTGGACAAGTAATGTCTACTTTTTCATAACTAATAATGAATGGAATCTAACACCCAGTTTTCCATGGTGTGAGCTTGTTAAACAGCAAACGTTGAAAACTAAGAGATAAGAGAGAGTTTAATAGGAATCCTCGCACAAGAATGCCATTTTTAGGTTATAAGATATATTTTACTTAGCAAAATTGTAGCAATAGTGAATATTGTTTTATATTGGTTGTTTTCTTTTCTTTTTCTTTTTTTTTTAGTATAGAAATAGAGTTTATTTAGGGCATGGGGAGGGGAGTTAAGAGGGTAGCAGAGGCAGAGAAAGGCAGAGAGAGAGAGAGAGAGTAGAGAAGTAGAGAGGTGGAGGACGGCCATGACCACGTGGAGAAAGGGGGGAAGGGAATGAGGAGAGGTAAGAGATAAGAGATGCAAGAGAGAGGCAAGAGAAAGAGATAGCATATTGGTTGTTTTCTAAAAGTAAAATATGAGCATTTTGAAAGTAAAAAGGTATCACTGAAAACTGGCAATATAGAACAAGTTGATATTTGTTAAATGTTTCAAAATACACTTAATTCTTTTTTGTGAGCTCAACTTAAATTTACTTTCAAATGCCACCTGAGAGAAAATCAGGATGGCATCTTATTTTATTGGTCTGTTTCTCAAGATGTTATGATATGCTATCTTCATGTCCCAACTGTGAATCTGATTAAACAGGGAGAAAAAAAATATACTGGAATCAATTAAAAAGACCTAGAACTTATATGTCTGGACTCAATTCACAATGACATCCAGTAATAAACAATAATACATAACTGAAAAAAGTCAAACTATTTAGGCTTTTTCAGTTCAGTAAGCAATAAACAGTTATTAATACATTGTTTGTTTGTTTGTTTAGGATAAAGAATGATCATGTTTTCAAAAAAAAATATATATATATATATCTTGCTCGGCCAAGCACTTTTTAAATTGTCTTATTGACAATGATTAATTTCATCCTGTGAACATCTAGCCCAAGTGCAACAGAGTAGAATATTGATCAGAGGCAGATGGTATAGCTTGAGCACAAGACCATTTTATGGAGGTCATGGACAGATCAAAGTTTTCCGTGTTATAACATAGCAAGAAATATTGTAAACACATAGGAAGCAAGAACGAAGAGACTACTCACACAATACAAGACCTCAATTATAAAAATGGAGCAGTTCAGCATTGTTGATATATCATTTACTTCTGTTGTACTATGGAAACTAATGGATTGAAAAATATCTGTATGATCTATGCTTTGCAGTATATGCAGTTTAAGTGTGTCAAAAATCCACCAAACTACCATAGGAACTTTTCGTTAAACAAATGAACAGCAAGTTAGAGCCAGCTAATATTTCCTACAGCAGCAGTTAAATGGAATTTAAAAATATTCAGGGCGTATAAAATTTAGGAACAATCAAAAATCATAAAAAATCATAGCTTTTCTCTCATAGTCTCAGACACCTTTGATGCTTAGCCAGGAACTTTAGCCCAGTGCACTTAATATAATGTTCAATAAAATGTTTATTATGCTTCAACAGCAAGAATATCCCCAAAGTCTTAGCAAAATTGAAAAGAGATATTTGACATAAAAAAAATGGAGTTTTAGGTTCTTGTTCTCAGACTTCACAGAGAACTTAAGAGGAAACCTGGAAAACTTAAAACTGGTGGATGCTTATCTATGCCAAACAGAAGCTAAACACTGATATATTA
>CM052705.1:15273772-15293772 GCA_028551405.1 Uromys caudimaculatus | reverse complement strand
AATTCTGAGACATCTCTTTCATAGATAATTGATATTTTGAAAGACATGCTTGCAAGGGAATTGAACTGCTTTCTTCCCAGGGGCTGCCACTGAGAAGGTGCACAGCTGCCTGTCTGAGAACACACACCCTCATGTCCTCTGATATATCTCCTTTAATCTAATCTCCCAATTTCACAAGAAAAACAAGGATTAAAACCCTCCCTTTAAATAATGAGAGGAATCAGAGCAATGAGGTCTCTTTAGAACCAAATGACAAGTGCTCACGATACAAGCCACCTCTGTAACAGGCTGGGCAGAGAACAGGCATTCACTAAAATGATTCTTAGTCATTCGTTTCAAACCACCAAGACATTAGCAGCTTGAGACACACTCACTGCCTTTTCCTTGCAGATGATGAAACTGTGTCATAAGGCTGGAGTGTCTTGTTCAAGGACACACATCTTAGTAAAGACAAGCTGGAACTGAAGTGTGATTCCCTAATTTTTAGGTTACATATTAGCTAAAATGGAGCTAGCATAATTATCTATAATTAACGCCCTGTCTGAATTATGCAAAGCAACATTAAAAATCATTCTAAGGATAATGTTGTAGCTGCTAACTTCGGAATGTTATCACCTAAGGTGCCAAGAGAAGCGTGTACCTCTGTCC
Organism: Uromys caudimaculatus; assembly: GCA_028551405.1. Lineage (NCBI taxonomy): Eukaryota > Metazoa > Chordata > Mammalia > Rodentia > Muridae > Uromys > Uromys caudimaculatus. The sequence continues at coordinate 15,293,124 of CM052705.1, read as the reverse complement.
TTGACCTCTGAGAAGGATTCTTTGGTAACAGAGCTGTCAACTCGACCATGAGCCGAGCTGATTTGAAAGCATAGAGATTTTCACTTAATCAGTAGCACAGGATATGGGCATTGAAGACCCTTGTCAGAGTCAGACTCAGACTATGTGTAGCTTCCCTTTCATCAAATCTTAGTTGAGAGAAACAACACTGGAGAAGAGGGTTTAAAGGACACAGAGCTATGCACTATGCATAGCTATAGAAGATTTAAATCACAAATGAGAAGCCAGACGGTTTGGAGTGCATACTTGGACTGCATATGTTTAGACTGCTGAAGGCTTCTCACTACTAAACTAGGCAAGATGATGCCATCAGCGTACAATAAAAAATCTTATATTCAAAAAATATCTCTCAAATAAAACTAGATTAATTTAAGAAAAATGTCCAACGTGCTATTTTGGACAGTGATGGTTACATTAAAGTTTTCTGTGTTCCATTTATTTATTGCATGCACATGAAGGATTCCTGATTATTTAATTTAATTTTAATATTTTTGTTTTCATTTATTTTAAGCTTGATAAACAATAAACAATTTGACTTTAAAATGTCATATTTCTTTCTCTTCTGAGTATTTGTGTGTTGACTAATTAGACAAGTGCTCATAGCCTAATATAAATATTTATTATTTATTCATTCTGTGAAAAATCTATACGTATATTCGATAAACTTTGATTGTATTGAGTTTTGTTCCCTCCCTACTCCTCCCCTAACTTCTCCTCTCCCCAGTTTCTCTCCACCCATATTCATGTCTTCTTATTTACATATATTAACAATCCACTGGGTCTGCCTGTCTACACATGGTAGTAGGGCCACTCACTGAAACATGAGCAAGCTACTTGGGGTTACTCCCCAGCACACTTCCCTTGTCAATATTGTCCATGAATGTGCTAATGACAGATAACATCATATGACTTAACTGAGATTCTTGCAACTTCCTCTGGACTTATCTCATATGCTAAAATTATGCATTAGCTTGTACTCAAACATATTTATTTTTATTTAAGTACATTAAATATGCATAAATACCTCACTAAATAATTTACTAAAAATAAGCGGATAGTTATTTCCCTAAAATGAGGAAATAAGAAATGCTCACAGGACCGGGAAGTCTGCTTGGGTTTGTGCATCCTAGAAATGATAGGAAAGCTTCATTTATGACATGCCAACAATATGGCTGCCTGAAGAGGACCCAAACAAGTACAATACCAATATAAACATGCTAACGTAGAAGGGGTAAATCTAATGAATGGATGCTCAACCATAAACAAAGAATTACAGCTTCAATCCTACCTAGAAGGGGGAAGAAAATAATCATGGGATGCAGAGGGAGAGGGAAACCTGAGGGCGAGAGGGATGGGGGAGGGGAAAAGGGGAACAAGATCCGGTATGGGGGTGGGGAACAGGAGAGACTCCCAGAAGGCCAGGAAAATGAATGGAAATATGTAAGTTTAGAGGGAGAGAGATAGGGGGAAGAGACTCTCAGGACCCAAAGGGGGTGATTTTAGCCAAAATGCCCAACAATGGGGAAAGGGAACTCGAAGAGTCCACCTCCAGTAGATGATAGACAGAGCCTCAAGTGGAAGGACAGGGTTAACAACCCGCAGTCAAAATTTCTGACCCAGAATTTTTTCTGTCTTAAAGAACTCCAGGGACAAAATGGAGAAGAGACTGAACGAAAGGCCGTCCAATGATTGGCTCTACTTGGGATCTATCTCATGGGGGATGAGGAAGGTACCAAAGCCTGACATTATTACCGATGCTATGATGTGAAGCAAGAGGCAGGAGGAACGGGATGAGAAACTGGAAGGGGAGACTGGGAAGGGAATGGCTGGAATGTAAATAAATAAATTAAAAAATATTACAGCAGACATCATATACATACATATATACATATATACATACATACATACATACATACATAACACTAAACAGCTTGAACAAGATGTGTTTCAAAATTTATGATTGTAGAAGAATTAAAGAAAAGGAAGCTATGAATCTGAGAGGGAGTAGTGGTGGGGTGGGGTGGAGTGGGATGGAGTGGAGTGCGGTAGGTTAGGGTGGGGTTGTGTGGGGTGAACATAGGAAGAGAAGGGAGAAAGTAAAGAGAGGGAATGATGCAAACACACTTTAATTTCAAAAATTAAAAGTGAGAAGCTATTTGTTATTGTGAAAGTGTCTTCATGTGAACATGTATGCTCATACATAAGGGGCACATGACAAGGGGGAGTCAGGACTTGAGTCTTCCCTTACACTGCAGGTTTCACTCAGTGCAGAATCAAACTCTGGTCCACTGGGCCCATTTGCAAATGCCTTCACATTTTAACAACTTCTCTGGTGAGGGATTTCTAAGATATGCATAAGAACTCTTAAAAACTAAGTAGTCTTCAAGAAGTGAAAGGAATACTCTCAGCTCTATGGTGGCTACTGTATCATTAGGTCAGCAATATCTCATCTGTTCCTTATCCCTCCCTCTTCCTTCTGCCTCATCCCTAGAAGATACATGGAGAAAGAGCAAATGAATCACAGAAACAAGAGCAGTAAATGGTATTCTTTCCCACCACATGTGGACTCCCAGTATGGTCCAAGCAGACACTACTGGGCACCTTTAAGGAAACATACAATTATTACTGTAGGTGAGACAGTGTGACAGCTAAAGTTAATTTCATTACATAAGAGTGGGTTTTGTGCTCTCTAGAAGGATGCAGAAGACTGACAAGATCTTCCCTAGACTTTCCTGGGGTTGGGATGAAAACCTCTCAGGAGAGTTTTAAATTGTTCTATCTTACGTGTAGCACTTGCAATCTAATAAGTACATGATGGTACTTGTTAACCCAGAGTTAACCCACTGTGATTCTCTTCTCATATTAATGTCTTTCTTGTAATGAAAGAGATAAAACAAACAAACAAACAAAACAAAAACAAAAAACAACCCAAGTTTCCACATTGCTCTAAGAAAATGACTACAACAGTCTGTTCTCATCAAACTTCCAATTATTAAGGACAGCCAAATTTTGTGAATCAATATATTTTCATGCTAAAGCATAAAAAATGTCTCAGTCACTGGAGAGACTAGACTGAGGATAAAAATACTCTGCTCTTCCAAATGGTCCACGTTCAGTGTCTAGTACTGATGTGTATCTAGAATTCTGCTCCAGGACAAAGGGCTTGTTATTGCCTCCTTGGGCAACCACACATGTGACATACTTATATACAAGTAATAAAAACAAATCTTAAATATAATGCCCCCACTTTACAGGTAACTGAGTGCTTTCAGCTTAACCTCTTTTCACAGTGTCAAACATAAAATGCTTATTTTCTAGGGTATAGAAATGGCCAGGTTTTACAATGTTTGATTAATTGCCCATATTAAAAAATTATTTCTGAAACATCAAGGGTCACTGATGCTTGCAGAGGTCCTGGATTTTAAACAGTGTCCATCTGTTCCTGGATATGCCAAAATGTTGCCTACACTCTGAGTAGCTTTAGTATATAATGGATTCAAACTTTGTGAAGTAGCTAGTGTAGAAATGAAGACCACCAGAGTTGGGTAAATAATTTCTACCACAGTTCACTGTCTACTCTACTCTATGCCAAGACCTTGGAAAATCAATTTAAATATAAATGAGAGCCAAAGAAACATCTGTCCCCATGGGAAAAAACCATTTAATATAGTGAAATATCAAATGCTACTGTGAAGAATATTTTGTATATCTAATATTTCTTTCCAACTAAAACCTGTAAATATGCCTCAAACCCAGTTCATATTGAAGAATAGAAAGTTATTTCAATTATATAAAAAATAAAACTTGCTGAACTTTCTTGCCAATGGATAATTATAATTTAAAAGAATTCATTTCAAATCCTTACTTTTCAGGATTAAATATGATTGTCTTGGTAAATTCTCATGAATATTGTATTAGCAAAGCCAGCAAAATCATCTCTTTGGACATGTGCTGATCTCTCTATATTGTATCTTGCTTGGAATGAATAACTGCCTCGTGCCATAATTTTGAAAATCTATTCTAAGAATGTCAGTAATGAGGCATTTATAATTTAATAAAGTCTTTTGTGGATTCATTAAATAAATAGAGACAAAGGTAATTATTGATTTTTTTCACAAAAGCTCTTTTCTGAATAAGGATTATAATATTAAGCCATGCTAAAAGGAAACAACATGAAATATGATACTGGATATGTACTTGAAGGTTCCAACAAATGTGATCACACTGTCTAATTCCTTATGAAATTATATTCACTTGAAAATATGTTTGGACCAAGATCGAAATTTGATAATATTCACGGTATCTAGAGCATACTTAAAATAAGATATGTATGTTGCTCATTCAGTTATATTCTAATCTATCTGCATACAAACTAGATAAAATACAATGCACACAAACAAAAAATTGGTATTATATATGGCACAAAACATATTGTATGAGATCGTAAAGCACAGATTTCATCTCTTTTTTTTGTTCTGTGTTTACTTCATCTATGCCCAGAATGGAACTAATAAAATTCAAAAATTGCTTTCTTCAGTATTTTTATTTATCATGCTCTTTGTTAGCAGCAACCAACAGGAAAGAGTGCAACCCTAGACAGCATGCAGCTGAGCAGAGAGCCCTGTTTATGTTCTGTGAGCATTTGACATGTACTGTGACATACCCCCATGCTCCAGAACTGGGGAAGAATGGTACGATGTGCTCCTGTGCATTAGAGGACTGTGCTCACTTTAGAACACAGAATGTTTCCCAGGATCCAGACCTACTTGGAGCCAGAATCAGACAGTATGCTATGCTCTAGTTCTCCAGAGACTAGTCCTCATCAGGGAGCCAATGTCCTATGGCAGGATGAGGCTTGTGGGGCCTGAGGTCACTGTTGTTGACATAGTGCAGGAACTGTCAGAGAACCACCTGTTCTTCCTCCCCAAAACAAGTGAGCTGAAATTTGTTCATTGGGCCCTAACATATTCCAAAGTCAGGGACTTACCACTGGCTGGTAAGGATTGCATTTACTAATACAGATGATCTACAATGTCAAGAAGTAGTTTTAGTCTAGTATTTCAGCAAACCCTCTTGTACCTCTATGGACATTCCCATGTCACAAGTTCTCACTGCCCCTCCTTCACACTGCAGAGCAGCACCTTCTTTATGCATTCTGCGAATACATAAAATCAAATGTTTGATATTCATTCTATGTGTAAGGACAGCTCAGATCCGTGAAATAGTGGATTGATTATTATTTATTTATTTATTTATTTATTTATTTATTTATTTATTTATTTATTTTGCTTTTTGTCTGAAGAAGTCTTTACTAAACATATTAAGATAAGTTATGCATGCAAATATTAAAAACACATCAAAGAACAGAAAGAGTGTCAGTGAAGAACAAGGTGCATTGAAGGATTGGTATGAACGATCTCAGGTGCCTCTCACTATGCAGGTGGAGCCAGTCCATATGGGCACATCTATAAAGCAGCCAGTGTAAACCCCATCTGCACATATAGGTTCACTCTGTTTCCTACTTCTTGTATCTTAGAATGCTTGCTAGAGGCTATGAATTGAACTGCATATATACACAGCACATCTCACTACAATATCTGAATAACAGCATACCTAAAAGCTACATCCTTGGAGAGCTCCAACTAGCTTCCCCAAGTTTCATGGCTGATAAAGATGGGTAACTGGAAGCTGATCCAGTTGGTGGGGCTTCTTATAATAGAATGGCATTAGCCATGTCTGTGCCCAGGGAAGAACATGAAACCTGAGTACCCCTAAAGACTGAGTTACAAGGAAGTGTTCTGCTAAGTGTTAACAATTGCAGTCTCCAGCACTATACAACACAGAACTCAAAGTGGACAAGGTCCAGGGTGATGCAACTCAGAAAGACCTCACTTAAGAGAGACATATTTTTCAGCACAACACATTTATTTTCCCATTCAACTTGCACTGAAGATAGTATATTTGACTTGAAGGTAGGATATTTTCTCTATGTCTCTGTTCTCCAGAATGCTGCACCTCTCCTAAGGCCATGAAAACTTGACCCTGAGATTGATGCTACCACCCCAGGGGCATGTTCCCCTCTCCTTGTCCTAAGAGTGTCTAATCAAACTTTGTAAGCCTGTGACGGTCCTCCTTCTCAAGTGCCAATTTTTAATGTCCCTGTTTTTTTCTCAAATGTTAAAAACAGTTTAAAATTGTAAAACAACAGCTTAGTAATTATATCCCTCAAAGCTCATAACAGACTATGTTCACATTTGGATTTCTTACAAATTCACTTACACGTAATATTTAAATAAGTTGTAATTTGCAGATAATACTGTAAAACACTGTCTTAAAGTATGCTGATCTTATTTAAAAGGCAGCTGCACCCCCACACCCATTGTGTGATTCCACAACCTTTCTATTACACTCACATATTTGATTCATGAGACGATGCACATGAAATTCTTAGCTCACTTAATTATCACACATCACCCAAGACCCATTTGCTTTCATTACTACTAATATTTTTGTTATTCTATTGAAAGGTAATGTTTAGCTTGGAGCAGGTCATCAGATGTAGGTAGGCAGGGTAGATTTGCTGAGGAATCTCTTTAACTTTCACAATGGCTCCTGTAACAAGATAACTATCACACCAACAAGGAAGCAACAGTATTTACAATTCTGGTGCTATGAAATGACATGATGAACAAGGCAATTCTCATAAAGAAAGCATTTAATTGGGGATTTGCTTACTGTTTCAGATGTTTATTCCAACATCATGGCAGGGAGTATGGTGGTCTGCAGGCAGGTTGCTGTAGCAATAATTGACAGCTACATCCTGATCCACAGACAGAAGAAGAAAACTTGGTCTGGCATGGGTTTTTGAAAAGGCAAAGGCCACCCCTAATGATGCAGTCCTCCAACAGGACACATTGCCTAATCCTTCTCAAATAGTGCCACTTAAGATGACTAAGCACCCAAATATATGGGCCTCTAGGGATCATTCTCATTCAAGCCACCATAGAAGCTAGGAGTCAGAAAATCAGCCACAAGACATCTAGTATTTACCGCTGCGCTGAAGAAAGAATATTCTAATCCTGCTGTACGTGCATGGGTGATGAATTGCTCCACCATGGCTGCACAGAAGCATGGAATGCTCAACTGTGTAGCTTCCTTGTTCCTTTGGTTCTAGAAAGGTCTAATTACAAAGGAAAACATCAGAAATATTTTTTAAAAAAAATAGATATTACTTCTTCAGTTGTGTTTTTTAAACACACTCCAACAACATCTAATTAGGAAATCCATCACTATTAGAAATTTTCAAAATTTATGAAACACACAGATTCTGGGATTTGATGATGCTTTAAATATCAAGCTTCTTTGGTTGGAGAAAAAAGATTTTCCATTAAGTTGACATGTCAATAGCCTGAGATGCCTTGAACATGTCAGTGAAAAATGGAAGAACTTGTCTTTTTGGATAAGAAGCCACCCCAATTTCTTGCCAAGAATGTAGGACTTGGTGGTATAAGTGAGAAATGATAACTGGAAATAGAGCCTGAGTACTGTTGATGAAGTAATCCTTCAGTGCTTCTCCTCAGCACATCATTTATCAGTAGATAAAATGAAATCAAAGTTAAAAGAATAGATTGGGAGTCAGATAATTCAATGCCTCACTGTGTCCTTAAATAGATCAATAATTGTGGCAATAGATTTTAGGATCTTCCCAGCATCGTTTATGAAGCCAGTATTGGATTATGCTTCATGCCTGTGATACTATTTTGAAGGTTTCCACTCTGACTATAGATTCAAGATTAAGACTGTTTTGTGGTATTTTCCAGTGTTGTGAATAGTACACCTCTACATGATACACCACATCTGGACAACAAAACTGATAGCCTCTTGAAATCCAGTCATCTCATCAAGAGGATTAATGTGCCACCTCTATCTACTGAAACACTAACCACTACAAAATAGAAATGTAGTCTGTAAATGTCTTTATCTGTAAAACGTTGGTTAGTAAGCTTCTCTCCTCCAAATAATCAAAGAGCAAAAATGAAACAGGGAAAGACAAGGACCTTAGCTTGGTGCCCATAGGATTCTTAATTTCTCATCGGTAATACTGAGGTCACATACCGGTTTCGGTGACATGAAGGCATGTGCCAAGCTTCAGCTTTATCCAAGCAGTAGCTCATTAGCTGTGGATGGCTTGGGGTTGTTGCTATGTTTTGTTTTGTTTTGTTTTGTTTAAATGACTGTTGCTTTAAAAACCTTTGGTTGAACGGTAAATTTGTGTTGTTCAGATTGTATGGTCATTCAGGGAACCATATACAACAAACATTGTGCTTCAGGTGCTGATTAAAGCCATAACCTTTGTTTTTTTGCTTCTATGTCTTTGGGCCATTACACAGCTTGTTATTAACCTTCACCAGGAACTGGACAGGCAGCGGCTGTTCTATCAATTCTGCAGGATGTTGGCATTTCTAGGTAAAAAGTTTTTCCTGTAAAAGAGGTTTGGGATTATTTGTAGATTTCATTTACTTGTTGTTTCCCAGGACTATCATTTCTGTGCAGCACTGACTCTAATTACATTCAGACTCTAGTGTTCTGCATTTCCATAGCTCAGAGCAAATGTTTCTCAGACAAATAGACAAAGCATCTTTAGATGGTAAAATAATCCTCTATACAAGGAAATGCTATCTTAGTGAGTAGGTTATAGGTAAAACTAAAATTAATCTCTGGATAGTTTTTAAAATAAAAAAAAACATGAAAACAGGTGAAGAGCCTAATGTAATATTCTTAATGCCTCAGCTGATACATCATAGAGACAAACCTATAGTGCATATATTTCTTTGCAGGTAATGTCACCGTTGTAAATCTTGATATACAAGCAAGACATAATAGCCAGATTATTCCATTACCCAAGCTTGATGAAGTATATTCTTTATGATGCTATCTTATCACCAGCTTAGAACAGAACCCTAACATGAAACATATTCCAAGACAAAAGCAGTCATGGCTGTCTCTCTTCTTCCCTTTCCTTTCTTATTGACTTCTGCTCTAGGACTACTTGCTTGGCATTCTTAGAAAAAGTAAATGTATGTGTGTGGGCCTAGTATTGCCAGCCCCACACAACACTTCATAAAGAATCAGCAAGGCGGCTCTATTATCCACAAAATGGAAAGTAATAATTCCCACAGCCATCACACAAGCAGATCTATACGTATATGTATAATTCAGGCACAACAGTTTTCAGAGGAGAATATAGGGATTTTCAAGGCTAAATCACCAATAAATGTGATTTACTTTAATTTTCATAAGACAATATACTAACTTAAAAGAATGAAAAGAAATGCTTATCTTTTAGCTACAGCGTATTTTGGAAGAGTACTCTACCACTCCTTCCATGACTAAAATTAATTTATAATAAATGCTGGGGTCTGAGTTGACACACATTCATTTCTCTATATAGCAGGGCATACTTTTAACAAATAAAATTATACAGCTACTATAAAACATGAAATTTAGTATTTAACAATGTTTATTTACTTTTTCAAAAACTACAAAGTATTTGATGTACTCTAGTATCTGTTAATTCCAGATAAAACATAGCTAGCAAAGCAGATGGTATTGCTCTCATTATAAACTTATATCTCACACAATTCCTTTATGTAATGAGACTTATGTTAGCATGTAATACATGCCAAATGTCAACAAGAGAAAAAGCATCCTTCGAAAGGATGCAGTGAATAAGCTATCTTCTGTGAGGCATTTGAAGATGGGAAAGATCATTAGTGGACACACAGGCTTTTGAGGCAGAGGAAACAGCATGAGCACATGCTCCAAGGAGGGTGAGTATATGCGGATAAAGATGGATGCTTTGATACAAATGCAGGTACTAATACAAATATATAGACTCTTTACAGAGATAAGAATATGTAAATTACACATGAACAGAGGAAGGCATGAGCCAAAAAGTCTGTCTATGAAGTAACACTGGGTTAAGGAATTATGCGTAAAAGCTAAAATATATTATTTGAATAAGCAAAGTAATTGGAAAATAGATAGATGTGCATATTTTTAAAAGCTTCTGATATAAGAGTAGAAAATTGTTGATACAGATATAGAGCTTGACATTATGTATTCTGACATTCATCTGATTGTTTGTTCCTAAGTGTCATTCATCAGTGTGTTTTATGAAATGTAATATATAAAAGACTTTCAGAATGAACAGGGACTCACTACAGTTTCCAAAAGTCATTTACTCCTACAATGTCAAAATATGATTCATCACTCTATGCTGATATTTCAAAGCTAGTGTATCATATTTAGTTTCTTTGTTAGGGAGAATGTCTTGTTAGCTTATTTCTCTAGAGATCCCTTTTATCTCAAGACATAGCACGAGTTTTTCATACAATATCCACTTTAGAAATACTGTTTGAATTTTTCACTTACCCTCCACAAATTAGTTCAAGGAAAAAAATATTTTCACCTACAATCTTTAAATTGTTCACCTCCTGTGGTCAGCTCTTAGGAGGGAGAGAGGAGGGGAAGGGAAACGAGGGCAGGATCAGGTGCGGGAGGAGATCTACAGAGGGTAGGAAATTGAACAGAGGTGTGTAGCTGTGGAGGATGAGGAACTGGGGGTAGCCACCAGCAAGTACCAGATGCCAGGAAAGCAAGAGGCTTCCAGGACCCAACAGGGATGACATTAGCTAAAATACCCAACAATGGGGAGAGATCATATTCAGAGGTTAGGCATGGCCCGGGTTGAGGGATGGGGCCACCTACCCATCTCAAAAATATTAACCCAGAATTTCTCCTGTCTAAAGGAAATACAGGGACAATGAGTGGAGCAGAGACTGAAGGAAAGGCCATCCAGAGACTGTCCAACTGGGAATCCATCCCATATGCAGACATCAAACCCAGACACTATTGCTGATGCCAAGAAGTGCTTGCGGACAGAAGCGTGATATAGCTGTCTCCTGAGAGGCTCTGCCAGGGCCTGATCAATACAGATGGGATGCTTGCAGCCAACCATTGGCCTGAGCATGGGGACCCCAAATGGAAAAGTTAGAGGAAGGACTGAAGGAGCTGAAGGGGTTTGCAACCCCATGGGAAGAACAACAATATCAACCAACCATACCCTCCAGAGCTCCCAAGGACTAAACCTCTAACCAAAGAGTACACATGGAGGGACACATGACTATAGCTATATATGAAGCAGAGGATGACCTTATCTGGCATCAATGGGAACAGAGGCCCTTGGTCCTATGAAGGCTCGATGCCCCAGTATAGGGGAATGCTAAGGCAGTGAAGCAGGAGTGGGTGGGTGTGTGAAGGAGCACCCTCATAGAAGCAGGGGGCGAGGGGATGGGATAGCAGGTTTGCGGATGGGAAACCGGGAAGGGGAATAACAGTTGAAATGTAAATAAATAAAATAACCAACTAAAAAAAATTCTTGTTCACTTAAAGGATCAGATAAATAGGGTTCCAATCTTGTGTTCCAAAATGTAGTCTCCAGAGCAATGACTATTATCATTCCAAACAAGGCAGACATTCTTTACCTAATTGTACAACCAGGATAATTTCATGTGAATCTGTCCAACAGTTTGGCTAGTAATCCTGAAACCACAAACACAGAGGCTTAAAGGGAACAATTCAAGGATGGGCTGAATGTAGAGTGAATTCTCAATCCTTGTGATTTCAGTAGCCAATCTTCTCCCGCTTTATGGAAAAGTCAAGTGACATTAAATATCTTGCGGATATTGGTAACAAGGAGTTCCTGAATAATAAGTACCTAGAGCAAAGTCATACTTAGAGTCATGTCCCTGAAGGACACAACCACTTTCTTCCTGCCTTTTTGTCTTGTGGCTCTAACACACTGGCCTTTTGTTTTCATAAATTCTTCATGTTTTGTCCCTCATCTTTTTGGCTCATTGTGCTTGGCTGTTTTTTTCTGTGTTTCCCAATGACAAAAATAAATGTTCATCCCTACATGATCCAACAAAAGAAAACAAAACTAACAAAACTAACAAACAAAAAACTGTTCCTCTGTGTAAGGGTGTTGAGAAACTTACAGCCAATTAACTTTTTAATCTGCTGAGCCTAAGGATGGTACTGTCTGTGAAAATGTCCTTTTATGTTGCAAAACCTCACCAGTGTTCATCCACCAGTGTACGGCTGACATCTATGCAAAAGTATGCACTGAGCGCAGTTGAGAAGCTAGCACCACATAAGGCTAAAGAGCACCCTTTTGTTCACTTTCATGAATCTTTAAGTATTAGATCATGGAAATGAGCTGTCATCTTATGTTCAGCTTATACACTTCCCCTGCCTAATAAAATGATTACAAATCCAACTGAGGTGAGCGGTTAGAGACAGACTGCGAAATTAATCTCAAAGACTTTAAAAGTCAAATGTAAGCTGTACTATCACATTTGTTGTTTCAGAAACACTAAGGCTTTCTCATTAAGCATGGCTTTTCATGAATGGCAGTATTTGGCAGCAGATGGTGTGGTCGCTGTGGTGGTCCTCCTGTGAGCTGATATCCCCTCTGTGCACTTCACAAGAAACAACTGTGAATGTGTATTGGTGCTTTCTTGTAATGGGTGAGAGAGCAGAAGTGATCATGGCTAGTAGGCATCAGAACTGCACACTGGTCTAAGGCAGACTGGTTCCCCATTCTCTTCTATTGTTCCTTTCACTGCAACCAATGTGCATAAAGTAGGTCAGAGTTTAAATAAGATTTTAGCAAGACTTTTAAAAAGAGCAAAGGATCAAATATTTTTCAAACATCCATTCCACTCACAACTCTATTTACCTACTATAAAATCCCCATTTTTGGGAAATTTGAAACGCAAACAAAAAAACCAAAGAACTGAAGTCACAGAGTTAAACCACTAATCAAGTCACATCCAGGCACATCAGGATTCACACTAGCATCTTTTATTATTTATTGTTTATTGAATTATATTTGCTTGATTGAAATTTTTTTGAACTTTCTCGAGATACACCTCATATTGTAGCCTAGGCTGCCCATAAAATCATGGCGGCCATCTCCTTACCTTCTGATCGCTGAGATTGCAGGCAATATTGTCCAACTAGATCCTTGCACTCACGGAATGCTTTCTCACTAGGCTTTCCACTGTTCTTTAGCAACAAAACATGTGCCATGAGAATGTCCTGTTGCCTGAGATCCATATCATTTTGCTTATGAACCTCAAATCTTACCTATTTCCCAGGGATGGAGACACAAAGCTCACTACATCTTTTAAGTGAGTATCAAATTAGTTCAGGTGTTCTGAATTCCTTGGAGGCTAAATTTCGGACTGTATTAGAACCAAGGCTGACGTTCTCATACTTCAAGAACCCTGAAAACCGACATGAAAGCACTATGTCCTTCATGTTTAGTGAATTCTGGAACATCACAAGAGGCTGAAAACCTCTAGAAGGTAGGGGTCCCCGGGTAAACCGTGAACAGGTCTCCCTTGTGCTCAGACCGAAGACCTGCGTTCTCTCTTTTGTCTTTTCTTTTCTTACAGTGACATTTAAAAACATCGTTTTGGTAATGGGTATCACTTCAAAAAATTTAATTTTCCAAACTATCCAATAAAATAAATTATAATAAAATCAGTCATACATACTGTCTTGACTAAATAAGATGTATGTCTCTAACAGGAGTGGGAACAAGAGATCTATTCATCCACCCCTAAAGGCAAAAAAGATGATATCTGAAAGGAATACTAATAACTTCCGAGCAGTTCAGGTCTTCTAGCCCCATAATTACTAATCAAGTGAATACAAATCTGAGTTTTATATCAAATAAGCCATAATAGGTACCCTTTAAACCTCGTAGAATAAATGATGAGCCTTTGTAAGTTGCTTCTCATGATACAATAACAAAGCTAATTTGATAAGTAAGTTTCCAGTGTTTGAATTACAGAATTACATTGGGAGAACATGCTGACACTCTGCTTTGGAAACTCTTTCCATCAGTTCTAGAAATCTCAATGTTAGTCATACTTTGTGGTTTTCACTTTCCCTTCAGTTTCTCTCTTAAAAAATGAGGCTATTTTGCAGATTCTTTTAATTATTTCCTTGCAAGAATATTTCAAATTTTTCTATTTTAAATTAAAATTATTCAAATTCTTTAATTTTAAAAATCATGATTTGAAATCAGCCTCTCAATTGCCATCAACTTCTTTATCCCCCAGAGCTTGTAAGCATAGGTCTAGCATTTAATATATTTTTAAATTTGACCTGATTTAATCCAAGATGCTGCCTAAATATGATAATCCAGATCAAGAAATCATAAAATACACAGTGCCAAAATGAATAAGTAGCCCTGAAGGTCTTCTTCTGAAGCGAAGCTTTCAAGTCAACTGGAGAGGAAAGGTTACTTAATGTTGACTCTATTTGAGCTTCAATTAGCAAGTAACAAATAATAATCTATGACTAATTCACAGAATCCAATGATTGATTTAGTGATCGATGAGTAGAAGATATGTGGAGGATTTAAGTTTGAACTTAGGCATGTTGAATATGAACTTGATACAATTGCTTTGGTAGCATTAGCTTTTTATAAATTTTCCAAGTCGAAATTAAATCAGTACATACTCCTTTGAAGTAGTGATAATTTAATTTGATGCTGTAATTAATTCCATTTGCTGCTGTGGATTTTGATATTGCAATTTATTTTACACAAAAAAAAAATGCTGAAAGAAAAAGAGTTCTAAAAGGGGTTCAGAGAGAGGCACAGATTTAATTTTTAATTACATTTAATGCTTTCTTCACATTCTTAAATGACTTCTTGTTTCTTTGTTAAGCTTGGCACATCATAATGTCCAATTTGATGCCCAGTTAAATGTGCTAACCTATTTCAACTCATTTGGGGGCTGATGCTTCGTATATATTGTACAAATATACTATTTACTATTGTATAGGTCACTGAAATGCATGCAGTGAGGCTAAAGTTTGCATGTGGCTAATACATTTAATATCAGATTATCAGTAGAGCATTAACACCAAACTTAGCAATACCCAAGTATTTGCCATTCTAAAATAAAGAGCCAGTCTGTAAATGTATAATACAATCCATCATTCATCAGAACATTTTCTCTTTAATCATTAAACTATTTAATAAGAACTTTAAGAATTATTAATGTAATTCAAATTCTCGCCATCCTTAGGTTACTCTGTTATGACAAACACTACCACATACTATTTTCTAGAGTATACTTCCTACCAACGTGTTACAAAAGAATTGTTATGTAAATTTTCATTCTCTTCAAAAATGTCTACCTTGTTACCTATACCCAGCTATAGTCAATAAATTGCTACAAAGCTGAAAATATTAAACAAGACAGTTAATAAACCAACATGAAAATAAATTAAGAAATTAGCAGTGTAAAAGGTTTCTGGTCTGGATGATTTATGTCCTGGTTGTCATTAATATTGATTATAATATTAATAAATTCTGATTGTCAATTACCACTTTGGCTCCCAAATTAATCTTTTTAAACATAGCTCTAAGCTCAGTAAGTGGTCCATAAAGATCACAATATAAACATTTATTGAATAACAATTGTGTTCTCACTTCAATCTGGTAGCAGATACTATGAAAACCTTAGGTTTGTAGGCTAATTGATCATCATTTAAAGAAGCTGAATTTTGATGTGTATGTACCTCTGAAATGTGTGTTCTTAACTGCTACCATTTAATATTAAAACATTCAAGAAACAGGTGACTTGTCTCAGGACATAGATCATGTTAGAAAATCTCTGCCTGCATAAAATTATAGGTTCCTTATGTAAAGCCTAATGAAATGTGATGCAAACAGTAAGTTCTGAAAGCAAATTTACATAATAATCAAAGTTACCAACAACTCATTTAACAAAGTTTCTACATGTACCTGACATCATATCAAAGAAGTATACTCAAAGCTGTGGATGCAGGGCCACTTGCTGTCAATAAATCCCTATGTGATACACCTACAGTAACACGTTTTCACTTGATAATTAGGAAGTATTTTTTGATCATTTTACAGATGAAGTCCTGTGGTATTAATATGCAGAGCCACTAAGGGAGAACTTAAGACTGTAATTCAATCCTGTCTTACTTCAAATGACATGGCAGGGTAAGCATATCCAAGTACTCTGAGGTTATAGGATTGTCTTTGGCTTGTTTTCAAAAAACAGCAGAGGGAGGGAAGGATAGAGAGAGAGAGGGAGAGAGAGAGAGAGAGAGAGAGAGAGAGAGAGAGAGAGGAAGAGAGAGAGAGAGAGAATGCAGAGAGATGGAGAGTGAGGTAAGGAGCGAAGAGGAAAGACAGCAACCAAATTCTTGGAATACTGAGATGCCTTGACAGCAATTACTGAGATAGAGAAGAGTGAAGAACCTGTATTCACAGTAGATGTGTTCTATCAATATTATAGCTACTTTCACTTGACTTGAGGTAAGAGGACTGTGTTGGAGTGATACAAATATTTACAAAGACCTATCATTCAGTTTTATTTGCAGAGTGAGGTTATGTTCACTTATTGATGTTACAAAAAATGATATTCCCTGGTTTCTGCTCTAAATGACCAACAATACCTGAAGATAGTCTAGAACATACTCTACTAATATATTCCACACTATGTTTTTTGACAATGTTTTCGATTTATCTGAGATTATATTTCCAAGTTGATGTAGTGTACATAGCAAACCTAAGTTCACCTCCTAAAGTGAAGTGGTGTTGAGCATGTAAGAGATGTGAGAGGCACATGGGAGTCTCTTGCCCTTCTCATTGTTCTCTGGCTAATGCATAGTGCAAGAAATACATTTGAACCAAAGAAAATCAGTAATAACCACCAAAAGAACCTGATGTATGTCTCCACACTGCAAGGGAGGAAAGCAAGGAAGCAGACAGTTCATTTCCACAGCCTTCAACCTGAAAAGCCTAATTATTTGTTCAACTTTTCTTGTGGATGTGTTTTTGTGTGTTCATGTGTTGTGGAAGGCAAATTGATAGTCACAAAAAGTGATGGTGCCAATTTTAGCATTTTTAAATGTCTTGTCTCTTTCCTATTGGGTAATAATGATTATTAGATATGATTCAATAACACAGCAAAGTAAAAGCAACCCCTTCTTGGGTTTTAATCTGGATGTTAGAATCTGTCTTAGAGTTTTTTACATATTGCTCAAATTGTTTTCTCCTGTTCTCCTATTAATAGTTTAAGAGATTGACCAGAGCTAGATTTCCTTTTCAAAACAAATCAATTCACTAAACAATAAAGTTTTCAACATTCTTTGCCTGTCCCTTAGCATTATGAAATAAACTTCATTAGACACAATACTTTATTTATGTTTAATTTGCTCAGCTTATTTTAAGCATTAAGGTACAAACTGCTACTTGTTTTGGAGACTATAATTATTCCTTTGTCTATTACATCAGATTATCTTGCAGTGTGTACTGCACTAGAGCAATTGATGAAAGAAAAAAAGAGAGTCTTGGTTGATGATTCTTCAAGTATTGAATGATGATACAATAAATTCTTCCAAAATAAATACAGGAACATAAGTGGACAATGAGGCAGAAAGAGGGGCAGAGCCTGGGGACATAAGCTGCATAATGATGTCTTCTGGAATTGACATGGCCAATGTACTCATTAACTCACTGCTGCTGTGGTTATCTTCACAAGACTTACACCAAAATGGTGGCTTACATTTTTTTTTCATGAAGACCCCACCCACCCTTGAGGGAGTAGGGGCAATTAACACTTCCTGAGGAAGTGGGTGTCATTTTCTTCTTTTAGGTAGCCAGTTCGTTTACTTGCATAAGTAGCCCACCACCAATTTTAATTAAAAAAAAAAAAAAAAAAAAAAAACAAAAAGGACAAAACTATGAATACATACAAAATAAGGAAAATAGGAGGGGACTTCATGGAAGAAGTGTTTCTGTTTCAGTGAGAAAGGGAGGAAGAAATGTGGATGAGAGAGGGGCCTAGGGGTTGAAAATAACTAGCATTTGTTATATAGCTAGCCATGAAATTATTAAACAATAATTAAAAGTAGTGGCAATGCTTCACTCAATCAGTGGGATAACACACAAAATGTGTCAGTCACGCAATAAACATTTTTTTATAAAAATATCCCTGACTACATATCAGATAAATTTAACAGGAAATATATATGTATAAATTTTTCTTAAACCTAGTCTTTCATTTAAAAATTCTTTTGACAGAAGTATCATCTCTCTCACAGGTTAACATTAGGAATCAGTAGAATATGATTGGTACTCCCCTTACTCTCAGGCTTGAAAACAGTTATCAAGGCTCTTGTGCCTACAACTTGACTTCTATTGAAGCATCAAGTTCCATTCTTTAATTATCATCGGTATGTGAAGCTTATCTGCCTATTCAGAATCTTGGATTATAAGAGGTCATAATGGCATCTAGTAACAGCCATAGTATGTAATGTGCATTTTGCATAGTGTGCAAATTTCCATGTGACATTCTTTCATCTACATACTATTTGTCTTTAAATTACTTATTTTAATTTTGTGCTTATAAGTGTTGTCTTATAGGTGTGTAGTACAGCATTCTTGGTGTCTGTAGTTTAGAAGAGGATATAGGATGCCCTAAAATTGGAGCTCAAATTTGTTTATGAGCCATTGTGTGGGTATACTGGGAAACAAAGCCTTTGGAAGTGCAGCAGTACTCTTAACTACAAACTCATCTCCAGGTCTTGTCTGAATTTTTAAATATCCACTCACTAATTGTGGACTTGCTCATTATATAGATCACTTCTTTGTAGAGTTGAAAATGCAAGGACAGGACCTTGGGCCACAGGGCCCCACAGCTAATCAGCGCCGGGACAAAGATCCCTCTCAGGACATCGCAAGACCCAGCAGAGGGCCAAAGACACGCCCCACAGCTCACCAGGTACTGCCCCGAACCCGCGAGACACAGGGACCGAGGTAGGCAGGCCTAGAAACCCCCCTGGATCCCAAAAGCGGGCGGCTGTGGCAGGAAACTTCTGCCTGGGTCAGTAGGATTCCATAGACAAGCAGCTCCGGGAGAAAATCCTCTCTCTCCCAGGAACGAGGAAAAGCCTCTAGCAGGGGCAAAACGAGCCCCAGAGCTCAAGGACTCCGCCCGCTTTCCGCGGGCCACAGAGACTGAAGGTCAGCAACTTCCAGGATCAGGTTCAGACCTGGTGCCACAGCTCTCCAAACCCAAACACCTCTCAGAGAGAGCTGGTCTTCAAGGAGTACTGACACAGAGATCTGCAGGAGGGGCAAGCCACAACCAGACAGAGTAAGATCAGCTAACAACAGAGTCAACAACATG
>CM052705.1:15231053-15273272 GCA_028551405.1 Uromys caudimaculatus | reverse complement strand
GGTGGGAGGAGGAATTCCCTCACAGAGGCGGGGAGGGGGAGGGGACTCGGGGTTTCCAAAGAAAAGGGGAATCATCGGAAATGTAAATAAAAAAAATAAAAAATAAAAAAAAATAAAAAAATAAAAAAAGCTAAAAAAAAAAAAAAAGAAAATGCAAGGACAGGCCTTGAACCACTTCCTCAGGAATCTGTCTGTGGTGCTCTTGCTTCGACTTCAGGCTTCATCCAAAATATGTGTCACATCTCTCCTGGATAAGCTGGCTACTCTTGTCTCAGGCTGGAGCTCCCTTGGATTCATCTTATGTCTCTAGTATTCAATATCATTCCGCCTGGAGAAGATAAACTCTAAGCCAGAGACAAAGCAGCAAGATTGACTTCTCCATCCTTGGACTTCTCAGGCAAGTAGACCCCTCCCTTGTTTAGCCTCTCCTTTAAACTAAATTGGCTGAATTTTCTGGCTTAGTCGCGGTGAGGCCACACCGATTCCCAGTCTTGCCTGCTACCCACTGCCTGTCTTCCCCTTTTCTCCCTATCCTCTTCTTTTTCACTATTTTGATTCTGCAGGAATCTTGATACATACTTTTAAAACATTTTAAGTTAGGAACAGAGTAGAATTTTAACATTGAAGGTCTTTATCAGGGCTTCAATGTAAAGTATAAGATTAAGAAACAAATATGTGTTATGTGTTCAAGTGTTCCTTGAGAGGTGTTTATCTACCAGAGATAAAGTTTTTAAGTAATAACTACTTAGGCATAGTGACTCAATGCTGTAATACCAATCAATAGGTTGAAGCATGAGGCTATAATTTAAGGCCTGCTGATACTATACAGTGAGATGCTACCTGAAAAGAAAACAAAGAAGTTAAAATGAGAAATGCTTCAATAATCTTTACAGCAAATTAAATACTCAGTAGCACAACCTGCTAGGGTATTGATAATTTCCTAGATCTAAAATGATCATGAAAAGAAAATTAAAAATAGCAGATTTCTTTTCTCTGGAACATATGGCCTCTGATGCCAACACTATAGTGTCTGAAATGTGCTTCTGCTCTCACCAATCCAGTCTCCAAGTATTCAAATCTTACATTAACTTTAGGGCCAATTCAAATGCTAAGTGTTCTAGAAGCTTCTCATCGGGATATTTTCTGAAGCTTTTACTACCCATGCTTAGACTTTCACAGCTAATACCCAAATTCCCCCATTGGCTGGCATGAACAAGGACCCCGGTAGGTATTTAATATATGTTAAATCAATGACCTATCTTCAGCCAAAAACTAATCACTCCCTTTTGTTTTTCTTTCTCTATCACTCACTACTGAATGTCTTTTCTGCACAATCAAACTAAATTTGATTAGTTTGATTTGTTTTTGAGTAGATCAATATTTGGTTTTGTTCAGGACGTGTGTGTGTGTGTGTGTGTGTGTGTGTGTGTGTGTGTGTGTGTGTGTGTGTGATTTACATGTGTGTGCTGCTCCAAGTATCTGTCTGTGACCAGATGGCAGAGCAGAATATTTGGTGTTTTCCCCTACTGCTCACCTCCAGTTTTTCAGCTACACTGGTGGCCAGCAAGCCACAGAGGGTCTCCTGGAATCTCTACCTCCATTCCTCTAGCACTGGGATTATGGATGTACAAGGCCACACTAATCTCACTCCTTGGTTGCTAGAATCTGAACTCAGGTCCAAATGCTTTCATAGCTCTTACCCACTAGTCCTATCCAAGGAAAATTTGAAGTCTATGCCAAGTAAGGGCTTGCCTATATGTTCTCTAAACAAATCTGTGATGTGATCCAGTGACCACAATTTTACCTATCAAGGTAACCTCTCTGTGAATCTCTGGTTCCAAAATGTCTGTAGAAAGTTTGGTTCCAAGTCTAAGAGGATCTGTTTGCTTTCTTTCTGTGATATTCTCTGCCCTTGATATTTATCTATAATTCATATTAATGTTTTAAAAGTGAAGTAGGTGGATTATAATTTGAATTTCTGTTTGTTACTACTAGATTAGAATCTCCAGAGAGCCGGGCACTGGTGGCACACACCTTTAATCCCAGCACTTGGGAGGCAGAGGCAAGTGGATTTCTGAGTTTGAGGCCAGCCTGCTCTACAGAGTGAGTTCTAGGACAGCCAGGGCTACGCAGAGAAACCCTGTCTCGAAAAACAAACAAACAAAAAAAACCAAAACAAACAAAAAAAGAATCTCCAGAGAACTCTTTGTGAGTCTGGAAATTTAAACCCCTATCATCAAACATTTATCAGGTAGTTGGTTAGTTATAAACTTTTGAGTATTTCTGTGCATGTAGGAAAAGACAAAGGGGATTTGAAACAAAACCAGGGGTGTTTCCATATTTTAAAGGTAAAATACACATATACAGCCCTCTACACACAGTGCAAAACTCTTTCCAAAATCACTGGTTGAACCACAACATCAACGACAACAAAATCATTGAAAAATTCTGTGATTTAAATTATACAAAGAACTCATAAAATTCAGTAATAAGAACATAAACAGCACAGAACATGGGGCTGGCAATTAGAACAACAAGATGTCACTATATTTATTAAAATTGATAAGATATAAAATTGACAACACCAGATGCTGAGGTACATAAAGAATAATCATTTTTATGCATTTCTGGTGGGATTACAGTAACTTTAAAAATATTTAGATAATTGCTTATAAAACTGAAAATGCTTATAGTATGTAAATCTAGAGATCAAGTGTCTTGATATTTACCCAAGTGAGCTAAAATCTCATATGCACATGAATGTTTATCACAACTTTATTTATTATTTCACAAACTTGGAGGCAATCAACTTGATATACAGATGAACAGACTGGTGTATATTCAGACAACAGAATGTCAAGCAGTAATAAAGATATGGGCCAACAAGCTTACATGGCCAGTAAACAACCAGAAATGCACATTGATGACGGTTAATCTTAATTGTCAGCTTGACTGAATTTTTCTTTTTCCTTTCCTTTCCTTTCCTTTCCTTTCCTTTCCTTTCCTTTCCTTTCCTTTCCTTTCCTTTCCTTTCCTTTCCTTTCCTTTCCTTTCCTTTCTTTTACTTTTCTTTCCTTTTTTGTTTTATTTTGGTTTTTTTTTCCAGACAGAGTTTCTCTGTACAACCCTGTCTATCCTGAAACTTGCTCTGTAGACCAGACTGGCCTCAAACTCAAAGGTCTGCATCTGCCTTTGCCTCCGGAGTGTTGGTAAAAGACTTGGGTCACTTCACCTAGCATGGATTTTGCCTTATGTAGGAGATCTACCTCTGAACATGTCTGTGAAGGGAATTTCTATAAAGCATTAATGGAAGAGAGTAACCACCTTGATTATGAGTACCACCACTCCATTCTCTCACGTAGAAAGGCTACATGAAAAGGGAGAAAGGAGGAACACAGTAAGTGCATGAACATTCCTCTTTCTCTGTGTTGAAATTGAGGATAAAACATGAACAGCTGCTTCATATTCATGTTGCCAAACCTACCCATCTGTGGTAGATATTACCCCTCAAAGAGTGAGCCAAAATAAACCCTTTCTTTTTAAAGTTTCTTGTATCAGGTATTTTGCCACAGCAAAGACAAAATAACTGTTATAATATGATGAAAGGAAAGAATTCAATCTAGGGAAGTTGATGGGTACAGGATGTGACATGACAGAAACACAAAATTATGGAGACAATAGAAGACTCGGGGTTTGCCCAGAGCCAGAGGGAAAGGACTGAGGACATGCAGCTTAGAAGAATATTAGTGTGAGGAAAATATTCTTTGAGACACTATAATGGTGACTAAGCTATTACCTAATTTTCCAAGAAGAATTACAACACAAACATGGAACCAGAAGGTGAACTATGAACTTTGGGTAAGATGTATTAATACAATGTTACCACTGTAACAAAGACACAACTCTTATAAGGGATACTGGGGACAGGAAAAGCTACCAATATACAGAGGCTAAGACAGGAAATTCCACACATTCTCAATTTTCCTTGAACCTAAAATTTTTCTGAAAACAATGCATATTATAAATCATATACATCTATACATGGATATGTAAACACACCCACATGGCCATTACAAAGAAGGTCATTAAGGTATTATAATTAACAGTATAGGATGACAGAAAAAACACATATAAGGGTGTCCAAAGGTTATCCAGGCTTACAAAATAATGGCAAAATCCAGTATTCTTTGGGCACTAAATCTTATTAATCATCATAACAAATTAATGAAGATAATGTCATTATTATCACCACATTATTTAGGACTTGAGTCTCACGTGATAAATAACTTTTTCAACTTTACAGAATTAGTGGTGCATGGATACTTGAGATACAAATCCAGACCCTGTGGCCTGTGCTATTGCACATACTCAGCTTAGCTGGTAGCCACAACTGCCTATATTGTGAGAAAATGAAAATTCATGTATAAAAATCCAATAGGAAGAATAATCTAGAAGGTAGGAGTCATATTCTTGTCTAGAATCTGAAAGTTTTATGCCTCAGCTATTTGTAGTTATTTCCTCAAATCATTAATGTAGATCTAATATCAACAATAAGTAGTCTATTATATAAGAATTGCACATGTGTGTATGCTTATGCTCAATTTATAAGCAACTCATATGATTAACAAGATCTATAAAGCAAACATTTTTATAGGTTCATCTGATACTAGTCACTTATATTTACTACTCTTAAAATATTAGTGATTAGTTTTCTTGCCAGATATTTGAACCTTTATAAATACATCTGAAGATACAACCTCTCCTCTTTTATTGTGACTAAAAATTTTATACAAAGAAATGAAAGCTAGAAAAATAATGACTTATACCATATGCTGGTATGATGCAAAGAGTGATGAAATTTTGTTGATTTTCCCCTGGCTTGTCAACAGCAATTGAAGCTTATCAACCAGGTTAATGACAGGGCATTAGGGGTTCTAAACAATGATCTGGGATCTGGAGAAACTAACCAAAATTAAAGTTATCACAACCTCTTTTTTAATTTTTGTTGGATATTTTATGTTATTTACATTTCAAGTATTATCCCCTTTCCCCATTTCCCCTCCGAAACCCTCTCTCCCATACCACCTTCCCCTGCTTCTATGAGGGTGCTCATTCACCCAACTACCTGCTTCTGCCTCACTGCCCTAGCATTTCCCTATATTGGGGCATTGAGCCTTCACAGAACCAAGGGCCTCCCCTCCCACTGATGCCAGATAAAGCCATCCTCTGCTACATATGTAGCTGGAGTCATGGGTCCCTCTTTGCTTGGTGGTTTAGTCCTTGGGAATTCTGTGGGGTCTGGTTGGTTGATGTTGTTCTTCCAATGGGGTTGCAAATCCCTTCAGCTCCTTTAGTCCTTCCTCTAAGTCCTCCATTTGGGGTCCCCATTCCCAGGCCAATGGTTGGCTGCAAGCATCCACATCTGTATTGATCGGGTTCTGGCAGAGCCTCTCAGGAGACAGCTATATCACGCTTCTGTCCGCAAGCACTTCTTGGCATCTACAATAGTGCCTGGGTTTGTTGTCTGCATATGGGATGGATCCCCAGGTGGGGCAGTCTCTGGATGGCCTTTCCTTCAGTCTCTGCTCCACTCATTGTCCCTGTATTTCCTTTAGACAGGAGCCCTTCTGGGTTAAGAATTTGAAGATGAGTGGGTGGCTCCATCCCTAACAAGGGACCTTGCCTAGCCTCTGAATATGGTTTCTCCAGGTTCTCCTCCCCTTTCTTAGGCATCTCAGCTGATCTCATCCCCGTTGGGGCCTGGGAGCCTCTTGCTTTCCTGGGATCTGGGACTTGCTGGTGGCCATTACCAGCTCCCATCCCCCATTGCCACACACCTCTGTTCAGAATCCCGACCCTCTGTCTATCATCCCCATCTCCTCTCACACCTGATCCTGACCCTTTTCCCCCTCTTCCTCCTCCTTACTTCCTCTCAAGTCCCTCTGACCCTCTACCTTCCTTGAGTATCTTGTTTCCCTTTCTAAGAAGGACTGAAGCATCCACACTTTGGTCTTCCTTCTTCATGAGCTTCATATTGTCTGTGAATTGTATCTTAGATATTCTGAACTTTTGGGCTAATATCCACTTATCAGTGAGTACATACCGTGTGTGTACTTTTGAGACTGAGTTACCTCGCTCAGGATGATATTTCCTAGTTCCATCCATTGCATAAGAATGTCCTGAAATCATTGTTTTTAATAGCTAAGTATTACTTCATTGTATAAATGTACCTTTTGTGTATCCATTCCTCTGTTGAAGGACATCTGGGTTCTTCCCAGCTTCTGACTATTATAAATAAAGCTGTTATGAACATAGTGGAACATGTGCCCTTGTTATATATTAGAGCATCTTTTGGTTATATGCCCAGAGTGGTATAGCTGGGTCCTCAGTTAATCCTATATACAATTTTCTGAGGAACCACCAGACTGACTTCCAGAGTGGTTGTACCAGCTTGCAATCCCACCAACAGTGAAAGAGTGCTCCTCTTTCTCCACATCCTCACCAGCATCTTCTGTCACCTGAGGTTTTGATCTTAGCCATTCTGACAGAAACCACATTGGATGAACTATTTGAATGACCTTCATTGCTAAAATATTTAATGTAATTTTTTATATGGTATTGTCTCAACTATACAGCAAGGGGCAGAGTGGTTCTAAGTTTATACCTTGAATAAAC
This sequence comes from Uromys caudimaculatus, assembly GCA_028551405.1. Taxonomy (NCBI): domain Eukaryota; kingdom Metazoa; phylum Chordata; class Mammalia; order Rodentia; family Muridae; genus Uromys; species Uromys caudimaculatus. The sequence goes on along the minus strand of CM052705.1, from coordinate 15,266,597 downwards.
TACATAAAGGGACATGTATTATTTCTTCTACTGTAAGAACGATTTCCCCTTCAAAAATAAATACTAGTGTGATTGAATAATTGAATATGAAGGTAAGTGTTCAAAAAGAAATGTACAGGGAAGGCCCAGTGGTCTCCACAGAATGTGTCCCTCACTGTAGAAATTGAAAACTATTATTGTAGGTTTTGAATTCTCAAACTTCAGTGTATTTACAAGTCACTTTGGCATCTTGATAAAGAACAGATCTGACTCAGCCAGTCTGGGGTGAATCCTATGATTGTTCGTTTTCTGTAAAGTCACAGATGATCCTGATTGGAAAGCCTGCAAATCATACCTTGAACAGTGAGTTATGATATGCAGAGAGGCTTCAAGGACAGAAATGTGTAATAATACAGAATATAAATTACATTGTAGTCTCTAGTTAGGCTTCCTAAATTCATAATCTGGTAGAGAAAATCATTTTTAAACACACAATTTGGAACAATAACTTGAAAATGTCATTGTAATTGATTTTCAACTGGAGAAAATTTTGGGAAGAGAGAATTTCTTCCTTGAAATCCTTTCTCCGTGGGCCCTTAGCAATATCCTGACCTCTCTGCATATTTCAGATGAAACACACATATTTGAACATTTGAAGCTTACATACACAGATGAGGTAAGACATGAAATATCTATGTTTTAGGGTCTGAATTACTTCACTCTGACTGGTTCTTTCAAGGGAAGGGAGATAGAATGTTCTGCTATTAAAGTTTACAAGGGAATAATAGGACAATATAATATGCATTAAATTGGTGTGAAAGAATAGGGCAAAATAGATAAGTCAATGACTGGAGGAGCTTAAGGGGTTTGCAATCCCATAGGAAGAACAACAATATCAACCAACCAGATCCCACAGAGCTCATAGGGACTAAACCACCAACCAAAGAGGAACCATGGCTCCAGCTGCATATGTAGCAGAGGATAGCCTTATCTGGCATCAGTGGAAGAGGAGGCCCTTCGCCCTGTGAAGGCTCAATGCCACTATGTAGGGGAATGCTAAGGGTCAAGGTGGGAGTGCCTGGGTATGTGTGGGAGCACCCTCATAGAAGCAGGGGGAGGAAGGATGGGATAGGAGGTTTGCTGAGGGGAAACTGGGATAGGGGATAACATTTGAAATGTAAATAAATAAAATATCCAATAAAAAAAATTTAAAAATTCTAAAGACCTATGTAAAAAGTCCACTGGAAGTATACTACTATAGAACCTTCTTAAAGTACAGACACACACACACACACACACACACACATACACACACACACACACACACGTACACGCACACACACACACGAGTGCACACACACACACAGAAAGAGAAAGACAGAGAGATGGGGGAATTTACCCTACCCTACTACAGAGCAAGGATGCCTCTATTAGACATCACAGGTTAATGAACAAAACTTCCAGTGTCAATAATGGGTTAACTCTTTTGTAATCCTTGGGCAGTGAGATCCTACACACACCCAAGCATTACAGATTTTGCCAATGTTTTTGGTTACTCTTAGTAACTTAACAGTAAAACTATACTGCTGAAGGTATCACATATTTGAGTCATAGACCACAGAGAAATCAAATTGGAAATGACATGGAAGCTTCATCTATGCCAGCTAGCTTTCAGAGTAGTGGAAGGTACTATACACGATACTATCTGACAGAAGCTATAAAAAATTGTCCACATTTGTAAACCTTGTGAGTTGCAATAATGACTGGCTTAGGAAGACATGTCCATTGGTGCAATAATGGCATGAGTATCATGAGTAATAAGCTACTTTCTGATTGGATTTAAGTCTCACTCACAAGATGAAATCCATACCTGACATCTTTACTTATGCAAATAATGTATGGCTAAATAGGAAATTGTCTATAGCAGAGATCCACGAACCATTATTTGTTCAGTGGGTAATGGTATTAAACTGAAATAATGACTTATCAATATATAACATAGATTGATGCCTCTTTCGACCCTCTTCTGAGAAGCTTCTATTTACAGTAGATAATGATTAACACAGAGGCTTACAACTGGCTAAAGATATTAGAATAAGATATTACATAATACAATGGAACATTTGTTCCCTGTCCCTTGCTCCTAAGCATCCAGGTTCCATGAACACTGTAGAATAGGGAGCAGAAAAATGGCAAATGTCAGAGGTGATGGGTTTCTACAAAGAAGCAGTGCCTTCAGGACACAGCAAAGCAGATGAAAGTATTAACACACCTTGGATGTGACAGTGTCCTCAAGACTTGTGAAAACACAAACCAGAACAATTTCCAGCAGAAGTAAATTGTGCATAAATCCTAAACCATAGCTGACATGTTATTGGCAACATTAGCTACTGGGAATGGAAGAGTCTGTTTTCTCTGTTGAAGTCCAAATATTCAAGAATATTTTTTCAGCACAATTTGGCCTTGATATGGAGGTAAAGGGAAACACATTTGGGAGGGAAGAGAACAGGCATGGAACGGTGAGGAGTTGGGAGAAAGAAAACTGTACACAATTCTCAAATAATTAATAAAATTAAAAAGACAAAGCACTTCTCCAAAATAAAAGTTCCACTAATCTACACATTGCACCAATTTCTTTCTTTCTTTTTTCTTTTTCTTTCTTTCTTTTTACTTTTTTTCTTTCTTTTTTTCTTTCTTTCTTTCTTTCTTTCTTTCTTTCTTTCTTTTTTTTTTTTTTTTGGTTTTTGAGACAGGGTTTCTCTGTATAGCCCTGGCTGTCCTGGAACTCACTCTGTAGACCAGGCTGGCCTCGAACTCAGAAATCTGCTTGTCTCTGCCTCCCAAGTGCTGAGATTAAAGTAGTGTGCCAATTTCTTAACAATAAACAAGTTGAAAATGGAAGGAGAGAAGGAACCGAGGGAGGGAGGGAGGGAGGGAGGGAGGGAGGGAGGGAGGGAGGGAGGCAGGTAAGGAAGGAGGGAGAAAGAAAATCAGGTGAGAAAGAAGAGAGAGATTAATTTATCTCTGGCTCTGTGTCTATTATCTTCAAAATTAGAAGCAGTGTCTACTGCTGTATAGCAGGCACAGCAATGAACTGGATACAATGGAACATTTATTGCTCAGTCCTTCCTCACAAGGATCCAGGCTCCGTGATCATTGTGCAAGAGGGAGTAGAAAGATGGCAAATGTCAGATATGATGGATTTCTACAAAGGGACAATGTCTCAGGATTCTGAGGTTATTAAGTCCTTTGCAGCTACAGAGGAAGAGACCTCCTGATTTCCTTTCCAGAGGTTGTAGAATGGATAGTGATATAAAATAGTACATTGTGTGCTTATTGAAGCACAAGTCCTGAGTCTATTTTAGGTCACTAAGGAAGGTTATCTTTGCACATACAGTAGAATTTCAAATGGGTTCATATTTGTTTGAGAGACACTACTATTATATTTTAGTACTAATAGACTTTCTGGTCTGTTTTAAACTTCTGCCATCTGTGGAAGAATTCATTGCTCCATATGTCCCTGACACAGAGTGCTTTCTCACCTGATCCAAGTCAGAATTGCTCCACATATTAACTTGAAAATTGGCATATAATAATTAAATCTTGAATAGTCACCACATCTTTTTATGCTTCATTAACAACATTAAGACACCTAAATCTTAAGTTTTCACTTTTTGGAAAACAGGGTGACCAGATTTTTTTCTAACTTAATAAACCCATACCAACAATTCAAATGTATTCAATTCTTCTGGCTTAGTTTTCAGGGCTGGTGGTGACAAATGTAAATGAATGTCCCATGGCTTTATGTTATCCAGGCCAGGTAAGTGGAAGCCACTATTACTTGTCTGCATAAGTCCTGCTGACAAATCCCAAAGGAAATCTAGTCTAAAGTTTCACCGCCTCTATAACCATTGCTGTCATTGTCATGTCTAAAGCCTGTGGCTGGGATTAGAATGGTGTGAAACCTCACCATAGACAATGAGTTGTTCAAAGAGAAGGTTCATTTAAAAAAATAAATCTATCATTTGAATGTAAAATGTAAAAGTGACTTTTCCAGGTTGAAAGGAGAATACACTGTAATCCTAGCCCAAGAGATTTTGTTTCAAAATCCCAATTCAGATAACAAGGCAAAGGGGGGTACCATGGGGGAATGCAGAGAAAACCTCTGGCTTTGCCTATCAATCCCCCAAACTGCCACCTGACCAGCCTATTTCAATATCACTTTCCTGTATTTATTTGAGTCATTTTTCTATTTCAGATTTGATCCTAACATAGCTTTCTGCTAGAATTCAAGAAGAATAATATAAAAAAAGCATTTTCATAAATATCACACACAAAAACTGTTTCTTAGGGTTTTTTCTCCCATATTTTTTGCTACCCACAAAACAAGACCTAAATGCTTCCAAACGCTCAACTGGCTCTTTATAATGCCATTAAACTTGCTGAGAACAATAGATCACAAGAAGCCAATAATAAAGAGGGTAGCAAATAAATGACTTGATACGAGATTTGTAATATTTTCCACTTTGCTTCCCGTATATATGCACACTAACTTTATTCCAATTCATAGAACTCTCTCAAAGAAAATTTAGTTAAGAAAAATATATCAATAAAAATCTCAAAAGTTTTTAAATCTTTATGATAAATGATTAAATATTACAAAAATGTCTAAGATCCTAAGACTGAAGCATAAACACACATACACATGCACACACACACACACACACACACACACACACTCACATTGTTTATATTAGGGCAAAATGTAGACAGTAGCATGAAAAAATAGATTCTAGTAAATTATTATTCACAACGCCATTTCTAATTTACTTTTACATATACACATGGTAACTTCATCCTGAACAGTTTTAAAGACCAATTACTTCTTAAAAATCGTCATTCTGCTGTATAATGACAGTGCACACTGAGGATAATATGATATTTCAGTACAAACATCCATTCCCAGGCTTAGATTGTTTGCATATAGATAAATATTTCATTAAAGTAGATAACACACTTGTTGAATTTACTGATTTGATAATGCTATTCTCTAGGTGTCTTTTTGAAATTTATTACAACAAACCAAAGTAAGTCATGAAAAATAAGCTTTTCTACATATTGATAAACAAATCTCTCATTTCTTCAGTCTCTACTATAGTATTCAATATGGCCAGGAAAATTATACTTCCATTAAAGCATTTTAAGGAGTTCTTGAGGAATCTTTGATCATCACAAGGACACAGGAACTAATCATGACTTGGATTAATTACTGATCTTTGAACTTAGACTGTAATAGTAATGATAGAAGGTATTTCTCGTTAAACAATTGCAAGATGCCAGACATGAGAGCAGGCTTCCTTGTCTCTCCCACTTAATCCTTCCAATTGCTTTAGGAGCCAGATTTTAGAGATGATGAAAGCGAAGTTGAAGAGACTTAGCAATGGTCACAGGGCTAGCTAGCAGTAGAACTTGGTTAAATGCTTAGTATTGTGTTTTAAGTTCTATATATTCTATAAAATGCCTCTTGACCAGGAGGTTATAAAGTAAGGCAGGAAGCAGAGATATAGAAACATGATTTTCTTATTAGGATAGAAGGCATATCATAGCATTTCGTTGTAAAGCTTTCTGGGATTTAATCACTGATGCACTTAATGGATGCATCTAAAGTAAACCACATGAAATAGAATTTTCTTAAAGCCTTCCAGAGTTATTTACAGTGCCATATGAAACAACGCACAAAGAGCAGAGGAAAACACATTCAAAAACAAATCAACAAAGGCAGTTTTCTTCTGAATCTACTCCTGTACAAAGGCTTTACAGTGAAAGTGGTACAGTTGCTGAATTTCCTAAGCGTCTCTTGGTGGTAGTTTATGCTGAACACAACTAATGCAGACCTTGTGTCTATCTGTCTTTGTGTCTAGACAGCCAAGCTCTGCTATCGCAGATATGCTTGCTATTTAATTATCTTTTTAAAAGTCCGTTTTTTTTTTTTTTTTATCAAAATCTATTGTTTTTCAGGAGCATCTTTCCTCACTCATCTGAATGTGACAATGAATCAAAGTACCTTCTCTTCTGATACCAGAGGTGATATTGGAGACTCTTGGATCCTCACTTGGGGCTGGAAGATGTCTGTTTGGTGGTCTTGAGAGCACAGGGCTAATTTTCCCAAGTAAAAATTCCCCTCTGAGGAGCTGCATTAATGAGGTCCACAGTGAAGCCTGACATCTGACTGCTCTAATTATCTTAAGTGGCCTAGCGTGAAGTTTCCTTCCAATGGCCTCTGTGGAAGCCAGCATGCAAGTGAATGGGGATCCTCTCCCCTTGCGAATTTCACAAACATGCTCTACTTTCCTTTGTGTTTGGCTATCAAGAAGACATTTTGATCTCTTCTGACAAGACCTGCTCCCATAGAAGAACTGTGCAAAGATGTACCTAGCTGTGGGCTACAAGTTCTAGTGTGTTCCATGAATACTGTCAGCACAATACTCACTGAGTTCTGAGAATCAGCAGCCACCATGGTCCTAGACATTTCTGTCTTTTCTTTCCAAAATGGGACTAGATCTGTGTGCAATGTGATCCCCTTCCCCAGCTTTTGGAAAATACATCTTTTGAGAGCCTTCCACATACCAGATGTTAATATTTCCTTCATTTTCTTCCTTTGTTTTGCTGCTGTTGCTGCTGTTTTATATGTTTATTTGACACTCAGCAGCTGGGCCTTCCCCACACTGACTATTTGTAGATTTGGACATTATAACAGGGACAGTTACCAAGTATAAAATTGGCTTAGTCAATTTTTCTCACAACATTTCCTGGACAAATATACAGGGGTTTGAAATGCTATATTCCTTATTGCTTAAGAAGCTGCTTAAATGCAGGTAAACAAGTAGGCTTCTGGCAGGCTCACCTTGGAAAAAGGAACGCATTTTTTCTGCAGCTCTCCTGAGCAATTTAGCCCAGAAAGATAATTATTCATTCCATTCTCTAAAGAGCTGGGGAGAAATCTTCAGGAAGGAATCTACAGCAAGACATCTGTAGTAGTCAATCTATTGAAGAATTTTTAATGCAACTACAATTACATTCATTATCTGGGCCACTGTTTTCTTGGAACCTCTGTCTTTCAGACAGTTCTAGATACCAGCAATAAAAGAGCCACCATATGAAAAGGTGTGTTCATGATAGAATGAATGGGTAAATAAAAAGGGAGAAATAAATGAAATTATAAGAGAAAAATCATAAAAGGGTACGCAGGTGGCCTGGGAGGAGTGGCCAGAGGAGCTGTCACTAAATAATGACCTTATATACCTCAAAGGAAGTTAGTCATATCATAAACAAAAATGTCCCAGGTCTCCAGATAGAAAAGTTCAGAAGCAAAATAAGTGGGGCAGGTAGGAAGGCCAATGTGGCTAGAGTAGAGTGGGGAAGGGAACAGCTCATGTTCTGTCAGAATTCATAGGACACTGCAAAGCCATCAACTCTTTTTACTATGCATGAGGTAGGTAGATTTCAAGGATTCAGACGGGACGATCGATTCCATTAAGTTTAAGTTTTAGAATGTTCTCAACAGGCAAGGTGCTGCACATCTTTAATTCCAGCACCCAGGAAGCAAAGGCAGGCAGGTTCTATGTGAGTTAGAGATCAGATTCCTGTACATAACAGGTTCAAGGAGAGACAGAGCTTTCTAGAAAGATCTTGTCTACATTTTGAAAAATAAAAAGTTTATGAAGTTTGTCTTCAGATTTCATTTGAACAGAAAAGAGCCTAAGACACAGGTACAAAGGGCAGTAGTAGACTGCTCCACTGGCAAGATATGGTTACTATTGAGTAGAGCTTAATTATAATCACATCATATTAAAGTATATCCAGCAATATTACTGACAAAAGAATGTGAGTGCAGGAATGTGTCAGAAGCACGTGCACTGCTGTTTTAGAAAGATAATAGAACCCACAGTCTGCCATCTGTTGAGGGGATGCCATGGAGACCTACCGTCCACAGGGTTATCATGTTGGGTATTAGCAGTTAAAATCAATACACAGTTGGCGGATAGATAAGGCATCTGAATTCAGTAAGTGAGAGTAAACTTGGAAATATCAAAGGTGATAGGAAAGGCCCAGGAGAGAATGGGACCTCCAGGGTCCCAAGTATGAAACAGGACAGGAGCAGAGGCTCTCAGGGACTTTAATAATTGCATGCCATGAATGTGAGGAAGAGCCAGAAACAGAGCAGACTAAAACCCAGTGAGGTTCAGGGTTTATAAACAAAGCAAGCCCATGTTCCTGCAGCCATGATCAGGAGAAGGTGCTGGCTGCTTCTGCTCCTGAGATACGGACTGGTAACAGAGTGACAGACCTGGCTGTCCTGAGTAACAGAAGTGCATATGTCCACATCCTAATGAGCGTCTGCAGTTGCAGCGCTAAGTCTGTCTTAGACAGCGGCTGACACCACACCTACACATGAACTTATTTTAGTCTTGTGTTTGCCAGACCCCTGAACATCATTTTTCATATCATTTATGATATTCAATATAGATAATTGGTGGCTTCGCAACAAATCACTAATACATAGAACCAGATACACCTAACTTTAAATCAAACTGTTTATTTACCATGACAAATGAATACAGCTACCCAGGCACAGTGGTTGCAATACATGACATTGTTCTATCATTATACAATCCCATCCCATCTTGATGCAGCCTGTCTCATCCTCTCCCAGGTCCTTGGCAAGAGTCATGTTTTCTTCTCCCAGTAGTTTTGTCCTTTCTAGGGTATCTTATAAGGTAAACTATACTTTTATTATCTAAAACCTGGTTTCTTGGATAAATATTTACAAACTCTAACTTAAAGGAATCAAAACGATCTTTTACATAAGACGATCCTCAAATGTCCCCTAATAGCCTACTTCAGCATCTAAGAGTTCTTTGGCTATTTTGAGCTTATTCAACCAGGGATTCAGAGTTTGCCACACACTTGTCATCAGGCATGTCTTCCCTCGAGCACTATTAGGAACTGCTCTGCGGCTGCATCCCATTCACACACATAGGCCAAAAAATGCCCTGGTCCATGCAGACCCATGGCTAGTAAACAAGCTGCTTTGGAACTGGCTCCCTTTGGATTCTGATCTTTCTGCTCAGCACAAGGAACTCTAGAATGACTGATTTACTGAAAACAAGGTAACAATCCTATGTGTAAAATCCTAAAGACGGTTATCAGCAGTTTGAAAGTCAGCAGTAAGTACTGTGTGACTGTAAACTGTACACGTGGATAAAATCAAGTGTCTGTTTGCTTCAAAATTTCTTTGTAACACAGAAACAAATCTCTAGATTTTTCTCTCTCACCTACGTTCAGCCATAGAAAATTAGACATCTGGCCCTGAGCAAAAACCAGGGGCTCATGATGATGTGGAATCCTGGAGTTAACAGGGATCTATTGATTTCCTCAAAAGAAAAATTTTGAATTCAAATTGAGACAGAAACTGAAAAAAATAGATGAAACTAGAACAACCCAGTGACAAGAATAACAGCAACAAAATAAAACAGCAACAAAAATCCTTTATATTATTTCCATAAAAATCCACATTAACTCTACCTTTAAGATTAATATTTTCTGTTATAGACAAGCTTTAAAGTTAATAAAATTTTCATTTGTATGATGTTAAAAAGATATAAATACCAAGTTGCAGATGGCATGGAAACTAGTGAAAAAAATTAAAGAAAGGAAAAGAAGTGTTTTCTATAGAGTTGAACATAAATACGTGGCCACATTCACAATAAGGTATTATGACGACTTTGGGTAGTTTTCAAAGTGACCTTTGTAAGTGGTTCATAGTATTTATTTATCACATTCCTGCGCTTTCTGTGGCATAACCTAACAAGGACATTCTAACAAAAGGCAGCGTTTTGTTTTGGAAAATCGTGAGTGACTTATGACTGACCTGTTTACTGCACTAGAAAATGTGCTGCTTTATTCAAGAGACCATAGGAAGGACCGCAGAAAGGAACCATAGCAAGGGAAAAGAAAATTACAGTCCTGGGGATAAAGACATATTCCTTCCATTTGGGCACCGGGACTAACTATTAAAAGGCTGCTACCAGGAGGGATTTTAAATAATGCCCTTTTCAGCATACAATTTTAATACAGAAATTGACATATTGAGTTTGCAACACATATTACAATTGCTCTTTCTACACCAGATGTGTCTGATTGACCTTGAATAAATGTCAAGAAATCCACCACTCCTGTCCTTTGTCTCCTATGCAAATGATTCTCCTCCCTCATAGTTAAGGATCCTTCCATCACTGTAAACACACATTGTTTAAGAGGTAGCTACAGGCGCAACTCAGGAGACAGAAGAAAAGTCTCCATGACACTTTAAAGTATTGGTGCTGCTTATACAACTGATATAGTTGTGTTTCCTGTAGATCTGCTGAATTTACAACTTTAGAAATGGAACTGAGATAGGTTGAAAGCAAAATTAGAGGGTGAATAATTTCCTGTCTTTGGAGTCAGTATATTTTATTATTAGACACTCATTCTCAGCCTGGAAACTACTTTAAGCAAATGGAGATTGGTTTTCTTTTCTTTTCTTCAAGGGGGCATCTCATTAACATTAATAGAAACTATGCCCAGAAAAATCCATTAACATTAATGGAAGCTATGCATAGAAAAAGTCTTAGATTAGTTTTCATCTTTTAAGGAGCTTATACATTGGGTGGCTATCCTAAAAAGACAGGACAGGAAGATACTAATCACATTTTGCTTCATTTCTTTAAATTATATATTTCATTAAATTATATTTAATAAATTCTGACTTGGAAACAGCACAAGAAACTTTAAGCTGCAATAATATTTACCCACTCACCCAGAGCTTTCAGCACCCTTGTGGCTTACTGAAAGTCACTGGGAATGTTATATGACCATGACTCTCTGGAGCATCCTCTCTGTGCTTGCAGTTAGGCTGCCTGCCAGGAGCTGAAATGATTAGCAGTAAATACAAATTTAATAGCTCTGCTTTGCAGTTCCCCAGCCTCTCTTGGTTCCTCTCTCCCCTGTGGAGACAGATGATGTGAATCAGAACCTATCAACTCTACATATGACAGTAGTGGGGTCCAAATTAAAACAAAAGAGAACATTAAAAAGACAAGGTAAAACTTAAATGATTTTCTTTATTTAATACTCACTTTACTTTTGTACCTAAGCACTGCTCATATTTAAAAACAAATAAGCTAAACTCAAAAGATCACCATATTATATATTATCACACATTTAAATATATTTTATATGTATATAAAGGTATATATTTATATGTATATTCATAATTTATAAGTACATATTAATATATACGTGTATAATTTATATGTATGTATATATGTATATAAATATATATGTACACACATCTATATGATGATAATGTTTAAAACTTTTAACAGCAGGGTGTTTGGGGATTTTGTTTTGTTTTGTTTTGATTTGATTTAATTCACAAAGGAACTGTGGATAATATGCTTTGCATTATGTTTCTCAGAGTCAGACTGTACATCTATTACAATCTTCCTACCCTCCTTTGCTTGTGTCATCATGACAGTGCTGCATGAACATGGCAGCAGATACTGCTTTACCAGGCTTGCTTCCTGTTGTTACCTTATCACACAGCTTCCCACTTTCCTTTCCATTTGGGGGACACAAGAATCAGAAAATAGCAAAGACCAGGAAGCCAGGACTTGACACAGCACGATGGTCACAAGTGTACAATGTAAAGGCTTTGTGTCTCTCCCTCTCTCTCTCTCTGCATTTGTGTGTGTGTGTGTGTGTGTGTGTGTGTGTGTGTGTGTCCTTAATCTACATTAGGATTAGTTTTAAAAGTATAAAGGTATCTCCACATTTTTTACTGTACACAATAAGGTTTTGCTTGTTTGTATTAAGTAAAGAGATCCAGGAAAGCCAATAGTCCTTTCCAGCTTAGCTTAAGGGTAAAGGGTTGATAACTCCCAGGGAGGATCAAATAAAGATAATGCAATAACAGAATGACCCTTCACTATGCTGATGTTACTGTCATTATGGTGTGTGACATCCTCCCATACTTCCCTTTGTCATTTCATCTGGAAAACTGCTGCTAGATTTGTTTCCCAGTAAGAGGAAAACATGAAGGCAGAATCCTGGCAAAGATGTTAAGAGCTCACCATATTGCTCAGAATGGTGGAGCTTTCCCATCAGGGTCAGTTGTTTTCCCTGCTCAGCCATGCCTGCCTCCAGGAAGGGAAGTCTATGAGATTAGTGGTTCTAGACCATCACATGTAGAAATAGAAAGAAAGAGACAAGGAGTCCCAGTGGGCGTGTGTTCCCCAGGATCCAGCTTCTTTGAGTCCCGGATGCAGACATTAGGAAGCATTCCTTCTTCTTTGAAGGTATTCTAACACACGCTGTGATAGAGATAGCAAGAACATGTGAGTGTAAGACTGTGCGGACCTCAGCATGGTTTGGCAATGACAGGCAGAGCTTACTTTGCAAATGTTTGCACAGATATCCACAATGCAGTTCAGAGAGATGTGGATGACTTCCCTTGTTAGAAAAAAGAAAATGGGGTGGAGGGGAGCCAGGGAATACAATTAATCTCATTCTGATTGCTAAGAGCTATCTGATGTTTAAACAGAAGGAACATAAATTGCTTGAAACCAAAGACTCAGAAGAAGGAAAGTATTAAAAAAAATAAACAAAGCTATCACAAACTCTAAACCAACTGAAGACAATTAAATCCTCCTGATGATAAAGCTCAAAGGAAACCATTCTGATTTTGTTCGTCTGTTAGCTGAGGCCATAAAACCAAACAAACAAGAGGAGCTAGCCTAGTCAAATATCTTTCACATTTGTTTGAATAATAAAGCATTTTTTTTCTTGGAGTCCAACTGATGCAAAACTGGAAATGGAAGCAAATTGCCATTCATTTTCAAAGCGTCTTTCATTTTCTTCTCATAAACTAGATAATTAGATGCAGTACTGACTACTTCATATCCAGTATCAGTAAAACTGGATAAAAGTTAGTGAGACCAAATGTGGAGAAGCCCATTACTTCCACACATTTCCACCTGTATGTATCTAAAATGGTAGTATTTCTTTTGTAAAGAAAATAAAATTCTGGTTTATAAAGGAATATTGCATTAAAATATAATAATTATTAGATACCCAGAATGGGAAGATAATTATCAGCTTAAAGGAAAACTTTCTTTTTCTACAAATGTGCTGTTTCATGAAAGGCCTGGGAAGGAATGTGGAGAGCAAGGTGATGACAATATCACTGTTTTAAAAGGCACTCACTATAACCTCCATGCTGAAACTACAGAGGTCCTCTTGGTCTACGTTAAGATGACAATGTGCCCAGGTAATGGTAATGTTGACTCTTCTACAAAGGCTGAAATTAACAACAATAAAAGTAGTCATTTTGATGCTAATTGTCTAGACTGCCTTAGTATTTTTCCTTGAATTCACTCCAAAACATAATTTAAACACCTGATTCTTAGGAGGGAAAGGGCCCTAAGACTCCTTTATGTTGTAGTCATAAGGTTGTAGTCAAAAACGTCAGGTAACATGGCAAAGCACAAAGCTTACTTGGGCTCCTCTTTCCTGGCATATCAGCTCTACAATCAGGTTGTTAACCCATTTTATAGATAAAGAACTCATGTATGAAGATTTTTCCATGCCCTCTCAGTGGTATAGACTGATGTTTTAATATCTAGCGGATAACCTTAGTGGCACATGGACAAAACTGAAAACTCCTGTCAACTTTTTGTCCATCCACCCAAGCCTGTTTTCTGGAGATACTAGAAGGAGTGACTGTGTTCTGCCTCAGATTTGCATATGTTTCTTTAGTGTCAAGAAGCATCGCTGAACAAAGAAGCAGCCCATCAATCAGTAGCATATCTGTTTCCATGAGTACAGTTGGTTGAGAATGTCTGAACTTGAATTTCTGGCCTCTCCTTTCCAGATGTGATCATGAGTAAGATTTAATAATAAATTAGAAAATATTTGTGTATAAATAAGCATAATATATTTATTTGATATATTTACTGTTATCATGATTTAAAAGTATATTCCTTCTTGAAATCACATTCAACTTCGTTTGAGAGATTTTAAGACCCATGTGGGAAGTGCAATATGGAAGCAGATACTGAAACTTCCAGCACATGGAGCTGAGATGAGACAACCAGTAGTGTAACATCAGCCTTGGCTACAAAGCAAAACTTTGCTTCAAAGAAAGAAAGAAGAGGCAAATCTATTTTATTTTTATAGGACTCTCCTTTAGGAGCAAAAGTTCAATAGGGGTAAAAGTTGCACAGTTCTGGAATATTCTGGGAGGCTGGAGTTTCAAGGACTTTCTGTCCATTCGAATATCATTGACAAAACTTTATTGTTTACTCTTAGTGTGGATTTCTCTAGAAAGTTTAAACCAGCAAGCTATGACCACCAGCCTCATAATCTTAGTTTGAACTAGTTACGACCTCCCACTTTACCAGATTCTACTGGCATCGTGGGAATGCCTTGTGTACCTTTGTGATCTCTAAAGTGCTCTGCACAGAATTGACACCAAGTTCAATAAATGTTTCTTCAATACAGGAAGAAATGTTCTTCTGCCACTTACAGTGAGAGCAGTTTTCATCTTCAAAGCACTTTATTCACATTAATTCGGCTATTTACATTTTGCTGATGGGTAAACAGCTAGAGAGGCTAAATGGGCTGTTAAAGGGCAGAGAGAGGAAACCCTGCTTGACAGGAATAGAAAAATGCAATTACTGATTACAAGTCATATGTCTCTGGTAATTTTTTTTTCAGAAAAATAAATAGGATGAATATCATCTAATGAAAGTCATATAGAGTCCAGTCATTTTTTTGTCTGGACAAGTCCATAGCCTTTAACGAAATGTACACATTCAATGGTCTCAATAGTTCTATAGAACAGAGAAGGACAAAAGTTATTTTGTGGTTTCAAGTGTGTGTGTGTGTGTGTGTGTGTGTGTGTGTGTTACATTTGTCAACAATTCTAATATACTTTGCAATATAAGATCACCTCTCCAAGTGTATGATTATAAAAAAATATAGAGGTGCTAAGCTGCCTCTGACATAGATCAAGATACATTTGAACTAAAGCTTATTTTGTTCTTGGTTAATGTGTTAAATATATGGATCAAACACAATAGCACATCACAATTTTAGAATTAACATTAAGGAGATATGAAAATCTATAGATCGCTACTACAGATTAACATAGTCATGAGACCCTTAGAGGTACGGTTAACCTCCTTCCTATGTTTCTTTAGGAGACACTTTCCTTCACCAATCTCTTATTCTCTAAAATTCTCATATTTAATTATAGATTTGGAATGGGGCCCAGTGGTCATGTATGGCTTCACTGTTCAATTATATTTCCCCATCAGAAACCCTTGAATTTTACAGAGTAATATCTCTATCTATCTATCTATCTATCTATCTATCTATCTATCTATCTATCTATCTATCTATCTAACTATCTATCTATCTATCTAATCTACATATCATCTATGTATTTATCATCTCTCTATCATCTATCTACTATCTAACTTCTGTCTATCTATCATCCATCTATCATCTGTCTATCATCTATCTATGTAACATGTCTATCTATCTATCTATCTATCTATCTATCTATCTATCTATCTATCTATCTATCTATATCTATGCAACATCTGTCTATATTATATCTATCATCTATCTATCTATATCATCTATCATCTATCTATCTATCTATCTATCTATCTATCTATCTATCTATCATCTATCTTATTGTTCTCTCATATATTACATCCTAAGCACAGTTTCCCCTCTCTCCTCTACTTCCAGTCCTTCCCTTCTAACCACTCTTCAGAAAGGTGGAGACTTCCCAGGAATATGAACAAAACATGACATAAAAAGTTACTATGACACTTGGTACCTCCTGTCATATTAAGGCTAGATGAGACAACTCAGTAGGAAGAAAAGGGTCCCAGAAGCAGGCAAAAGAGTCAGATAGCCCCCATCCCCACTGTTAAGAATCCTACAAGAAGACCTATAAGAATCTTTGTAACTTCTTAAAAATGAAAACACAGGAAGCTAAAGAGAAGGCAAAGTGATTAAAAAGTATTGCTCTTACAGAGGATCAGAGTTCAATTCCCAAGACCAATGGCTTGAAGTTCACAATTATTTTGGATCCTATGCCTTCTGTACTCCATGAACACCTGAGTTCATATACACATGTACCCACACATTGATGCACACATATACACATATTAATATTTTTTAAATCTTTTAAAATGCATGAAAATGTCTAGTGCATGAAATCTTGAGAGCAATTATGGACATTAGTCCAATTTGACAGTGCTTTAGGTAAAGTCTAAAGGCTAGCCTTGTGAGCTTCATAACTTGTCAGCCACCTATCTCTGTCTTGCTTAAGGCTATGGAATTATCTCATAACAAAGCCTTCCTTCTAAAGCAACAGTTGATGTAAAAAGAGTAACATTTCTATCTTGTCAGTAACACATATTGTATACATAAAACTACTCTTGGTTTAGAAGTAGATATATTACAAAAGAGGGTACAGTCCAAGGGGGATAGTGAGGAATCAGAAATTAAGACCAAGATATAAAAGGGCTGGTCTCAGTGGTCAGTTCTCAGTGTTCAGATGTCAGATGAAGACAGCAGAGAATGTTGTTCAAAGAGTTTCCAATTAGAAAATCTTTCTGTAGATGGCTAGCACTTGACTTGCAACATTTGAAGAGGTAGGGAGTGGTTTCAGTAGGATTCTATTTATCAGCGCACAGGGCTTCACTGAATACCTTTGTTTTTATATTTACTAGGTTACTACGCATGACCTCAGCATGACCTCAGGAGAAATTAGTTATTTCACCCTTTGAGTAAAGTAGATTGCCATACCACACCCATCTCTCGACACACCAGGATAATGCTGCTGACTTCTTCCCTACGGTAAAGGGTTTATCAGAATTCTTCACAATTCTTAGATTATAACCTCAGGTGATATTTCAAGGGAACATTTAGTAAAGCAATTGGTACTCTGAAAGGAAGATAAAACAAAAAGACAGTGAAGAAGAAAAGCCTAGGCTCTTGGCCAGGTGAATCAGGCTGTATCTACTGGTAGCTGCAGCTCTACAAAGTCTCATGAAGTCATACACTTTCAGAGAATGAGTCTTAGTTAACTGATATTTACTGTTAACTCTTTAAGGGCACAGAAGCCTAAAAAATTACTACTCTAAATTACGCACGTGATGAGAAATCTGAAGCCTGCAATTCATTTATCTGCTCTGCCTGGAAAGTCTCTTTATTTGGGGAACCTCCAATGGAGCAGGATGCCTAATAGAAGTTAATTAGAACCAGGTAATGCTGAGACCTTTTCCAATCCATGGAGCAGATGCATCTCTTTCACTTGCTTGCTCATATGAAAATAAACATGCAGATTGATCCGAGCAGGAAAATCCATTCTGGCATGCAGGAGCAGAGGAGTTTCTGATTATAGAAACACTGCATTCTTGACACAACGAAAATCTAGTTTCTCTCAGGTTTAGGAAACCAACTAAGGGACCTGAATGTGAAAAATTATTGCATCTTCTGATGTCAATTTAACAATGGCATTTTTTAAAGGACAACATAAAGGATTTGAGCAACAGTTGACAACATCCAAGAAAAATCACAAGAAAAATATGAGCCAGCCAAGGAAAGATAAGAAATCTTTCTCATGTGACTAATAGAAATGTCTGAGGGTTATTGAAGATAGTCTGCAGAACCCATATGAGAATAAACCCAGACTGAAAGGAATTCCCTTATATAGTCACTGTCTTGTCTTGGGATAGGTTTCACAGAATGGAATCCAAATTGGCAGTAGAGCTGTATTTAGAAAGTTTTAGGAAGGCAGAGCATAAAACAGATGGTAAAAGTTGGTCAGTGGTCAAGAGAGCAGATCACAAATGCCAAACAGTGACACCAGTAGGTTCTCAGATGAAGCCCAGACACCATCCTCAGAAACCACTGTCTTTCTGCTCACTTCCCTCCTTATTCAGGCAGCAACTTCTCCCTCTTAAATCATCTAGCTGAGAATGCTACTCTGGGAAGTGTATTTTATACCCATTACACCCACAGACTCAGTCACAGGTTGCATACTTTCTGATATCATTACTGATGGAAGACACTAATAGCATTAGAAAACCCTAAAGTCATACAACTGATATATAAGTGGCAGGTAATTGCTTGAAATATCAACAGAGATGGATGTCAAATCTATTTTTAAAAATCTGAGCAGAAAGAAATAGTTCACCTGTCTGCCACTCCTTTCCCTAACAATGACTACAAGGTCACTTGGGAATTTCAGACACAAAAGAAAAAGTTGTAAATGCTAAACATAATATGACATTTTGTTTTCAGTCCCAAAGCTCCTGTTAGATGCTTCAAAGCAACAGAAAATCACACTGCCTATTGTTTAACATTAGATTAAATTCTTGATAATAATAATATGTTTAGATTCATTTATTGAACACATATATATTTAAGTATTCTACTACACATTCAGCAAAGAACTGAAATAAACTAGAAATGGCTGACCAGAAACTTTCTTTTTCAAAAAACATAAAATATTCAAGCAGCTATAACATGAAGGATAAGAACAAAATATAAGAGTAGGAGCTCCATATCCAAACATTATAGTTGGGAACCAACTATAGATTCTTCCTCTATAATATGTGGGATATGAACAACCTGCCTGCCAATGTTTAATCAAAATAGAAGTGATGGTTATTTTGGTTACATTGTCATAGATTTTCCAGTCATACATAAGAACATTCATGGATCTGCTACATGGTATTCTGTCAAATTATTTGAGTGAATGTGAAATATAATAGGGTTGCCAGAAAACTGTGATGTAATAAAGAATACAAAAAACCTACATTCAGTGTTGTCCAATGTGTGTGTGTGTGTGTGTGTGTGTGCATGCACGCACGTGTGCACATTAAATTTATGAGAGAAAAAAATGACTCATACATGTCTCTAGGGAATTAAGCTTCAAACTCCTTGCCCAGGTATCAGTATAAAGATCACTATTTCCTTCTCGCTTTCTCTACTATCTCCTTGTTAGGAAGACTCATAGGAATATATGGTCAGAAATTTTGTTTCTTGTTAAGCTCTTTCTGCATAACAAGATCATGTATTAAATTATGGAAATAATAGCAAAACTATATAAGGGAACTGAGTTAATTTATTAATAGGGACGGCTTTTTAAGAAAAAAAATTTTCCTGATAAGGATGATTAAGTGTTTAATATAATTTGTGTAAATTTCCTAAATTGAGAAACACATTATTTCTAAGAAGCAGTTCAAGAAATTCTTCAGGTTATCTAAGTTAGAATTCCCTTTGTTGTGACTTACAGACAGGAGATGATGGGTTCTTAAGTTGTGTCTTAATCCTTCCTTTTGTGTAATATTGTTAAACATTTCAGAATTTTATAATTTAGAAACTGATAAGGGACCATATCCTAGTAAACATTCGATGCCTGCTTTTCTCTGTTAAGAGGGAGGAAAGGAACCTTGGGTAGATTGCCTGCCTGAAACATGGGCATGTAGCTTAAAAGCAAAAGGCAAGAAAAATCTCTGACCTAATCAGGCATGACAGCCATGGAATCCTATGTACAAACTGAATACCAATATGGTATTATTCTGACTGTCCAAAATGCATCATGTGGAAAATAGAGTAAACAAAAATAATAAGTTGCTTATGTAATATGGTTCCAACTAATAATATAAGAAAATCAGGGCATAAATATAGGGTTATCCATTTTTACACATCTAGAAGTATCTAAACAGCGCATTATATTTTTGAGAGAAAATGAAGAATGATATTTAAAAATTAAACAAAGGATTAATTTTAATTTAGTTGTTTGAAATATGAAATACCAAAGTATTTCTTAAACAAGGTCAAACATTGATAACTATAGAATATATTTATAACAATATTCATTGAGAATTTTGTTTCAGTAACGTTAAAATCCAAGGGACAAATGGGCTAAATTGTCTTCCTTAGCCCAAAGCAGGCTAATAGGCTTTGGCTTTGGGCTTTCACACTGTAAATTCATCAATTGTTCCTCAGAAATGCAATATACATATGCATATGCATATACACATATATGAAGATATTATTTATTTTTGTATTTGCTATGTTAAATTGAATTAAAATATATGTTTCTCAAAGTTGGCTAAATTTCAATCTTTTACACCAGTGATGTTAAAATGATTTTCAACAATTTTTTCTTGGGTTGTTAGTGAGCATTTGGGAAAATGTTAGTTAGTGCTCAGCCTAGAATTATTTAGAGACTATGGCCAGCCATGAAGCCAGTTTCTGAAAGGTCCACTGACAGAGAAGGACAGTGGGCTATGTGAAAGAGATGTCCACTGCATTATAAACCTGCCTTTTTGATTTTGTTACAATCTCATTTTACTTGACTATGAATAGATTTCCCAATTGTGTCTGTCAATTAAAATTAAAAAAAAAAAAAAAAGATTAAGTGTAATCACTGAAATGTTTCTCTAAATCCAGCCAGGATAAACCTTCCAAGTCATTAACCTAAAGCCTACTAATAATACAGTTTGCAATTACCCAATTCATTTCTTCATATTATTCCCTGGATAAATTGCCTGTTTGTCACTCATGAATGAAGTCATTAGCTGGAGAGCAGAGGCTGTGACTCTGATGAGAGTAGACTGGTGACGACTGCGGAGGAAAGAATACTGAGAAGTAGATTCCTAAACAGACAACTGGGAGCTTTGTTTTGCTGTCCTTTCAGCTTGTAGCTTCTCTCTAAAGCAAATGTGATTTTAAACGAAAACCTGAAGCTCTGAGGAGGTGTGACATGCATAGACAATGTCTCCTCTGTGGGAGAAGGGGACAGCTTCCTGTAATGGGAATTTCTATCCTTTCAGGCGGATTTGCATACCTTTCACTTCTATCATTATTATTAGGAAACCATTATTTGCTAACAAACACCTACCACTGAAATTTCTATACTCATTTAGAGTATTAAAAAGACAAAATATATGTGTAATATTAAGTAAGTCAAGGTGAATTACACTTAGAATTGTGCGCCTTTCTATGATTATCAGAATATACAGACTATGTGACCCTCTTGGTGTCCTGTGCTAAATTAATAAACACAGACAGCATTTTTCGTGACTTTATGATTATGTAGACTTTGGAGACAGCAGCACTCACATGGAACCTCTGATGTCTCAGCAGTGGAAGCAAGTGATGCACAATTGGCCATTGAAATTCCCTCTGTAGCACAAGACAATAGAGGAAAGGAAGGAAGGTAAAGAAAGAGAGGTGGGAGGGGGGTTGAGGGAGGGCTGGAGGGGGATGAACAGAGGATGGGATGCAGGGAGTGCAGGATGCAGAGACTCCTGAGCACTTAGAGAGTAAGAGGTATTATCAACCTCCTTAAAAGACAGCTGGGCATCTGAGAATCTGTACACTATTTCTCAAATATGGAGTGTGACTATAAGGAGATGAAGGTACTAGCAAGTCTAGAACATCTCTAACATAGGCTGGTCATTGCTCCTCTCACGGTTCCTATCAGGTACCCAGGTATGAGCCTTCTTCTCTCACTTCACATCTTGCCCCTTTTACTTCCTTGCCCTCAATTAGTTTTAATTTAGAGAATTTGCTGTTTGGTCACAATTAAAATAACATTATCCACTTCTGAGACTGTTTCTCAAAGTACATTTAACAGTGAGCACCCACCCTCGGTCTTCACAGCTGTCAGATCATTAGATTTAAAGTTGTCTATTTTCTTGTTCTCTTCTTCTTTGCATGCAAAAGGTCCCCAAAGAACAACCTTCTGAAGTTAATAACAATGGTCCTATTAGCTTGTCATAAAACCAAAGTGTTCCATGTGGTTTAATAACATTGACTAAGAACTATAAACTTTGATTTGTCCGTTGTGATGTTTCTTCAAAATGGGAGCTGGAGAAATCAGGTGGAACATGTGGAGTTGAGAGGTGAAGTTTAAGAGGTAAAGCATTCATTTTTGTAAGTGTATAAAATTCTCAGTTACCAAAAAAGAGATAGTTACTACAAAGGGGATCATAGGGTCCTGAACCAGTGTGATCCTGAGTTATTCCTGCCTCAAAGGATGATGGCAGTTCTGTGATTAGTGCAAACTTGTCCAAGTGTTTCTGTCCTCATTTTTTTCCAAGTAAGTATTCTCTTGCTTGCTAGCACTTTGTACTCTAGTCTCCAACAGTTTGTTAGGAGCACATTAAGCAGTCATATTCAAAAGTTATTCTTACCAGATAATGTTGTAACAAAGGTGTGGTAATGGGAAATATCTGCTCTCTCAGCGTACAACCAGATAAACTAATGGCTTGCTGGTAATGTCATGCATCTAACAGCTAGGAAAAAAACTGCTAATAATAGCGAAATTGCAATTAGTATTAAATCTGACATAGATTTGTTCTTGTACAAGTAGCTGTGCTTGTGCAGGTAGAGCTATGATTAGGTCTTATAGGACTATCCGTCTCCATCAATAAAGTCCTTTACTTAGTCTTGAAAGTCATTTCATGAGGCTCCTTTCCAAATCACATGGAAATACATGCATTATTTTCTAATATCAACTATATGTAGATTTAAAAAGTAAGACGGAAGGTGGGGGCTGAGAGTGGCAGAGATTTCTTGATGAAAAAACATACTTTAAATAATACTGATTTAAAAATGGGACTGATCATTATGTCCACATTATTCCATTTTTATTAATCTCTTACAGCAAACTTATTATTAAATTTGTATTTAAAATAAATCATAAAGGAAATAATCCAAGAAATATTAACAATGGAAGAATTCTCGACACAATTGCCAGCCATGTAGTCAAACACAGAATTAATGCAGGAGGCTGTTCCTCCAGGTAGAACTGTCTACATGGAAGCTAGCATTGTTGAGTTGGAATTGACTTCTGGTCTGAAAGTTTAGGTAAGCATTGTTTCAAGGACCCCAAATCGCAAGCAATTTTCACTAAATATAGTCAGATAGCCATGCATCATGTCTTATTTATACAGTACAGGGGATCTAGCTCTATGTCCCATGCAAGTCAGAAAAACCTCATTCCTGAAATCTGATACTCACCTCACTGCTAGTGTCAGTATATTGCTGGATCTCACTGGGCATCTTAAGGGGACTCTGAGACAGCATATTTATCATAGCATTTAGGGCATAATCAGGTCAACTATATTCACAAATACAAATGCCTGGACAAACTGGACAGTCATTGTACATAGGAATGGGGAAGCAACTGGCTTCCATTTACAGAAGCCCTTCTTTCTATTTTGCCACCAGTATTGACTCAACTCCATTTGATTGCTCCCCTATGCAGACCACTTTAGAATAGTTTGTCAGGTAACTTGAGCTATTTCCCTATTTCTTCCTAAAACAGACATACTAATGCTAAATGTAAAAAATGTTCCAAGTCTTTGAATGTTGACAGTCAGCTTAATGTATCTTCAGTATTTGATTATTATACAGTAAAATGAGGGGAGGGAAGGTTCTGACCGAAAGACAATTTGTAGGTAATATCTGATTTGGGAGAAATTATCTAAAAATTATACTGTTACTATATTTAATAAACTCAGTCCCTTAATTGTGTATATGCATCATAGACGGTGATGTACCTTCTCTGCAGGAGCCAAGTCATATATAAGTACTCTGGGAGGGTAAACATGCATCGTTGGGCCTATCTAACAGACAAATTAGAAATGACTCAGAGCGGAAATCAGCACAGGTTGGATGCCCACAGGTTAGACTTACAGTCTGAGATAGAGACTAAACAAGGATGCTAAGACAATAAGCACATGGCCTCCTAGGGAAGAGAACAGTTGAAATGGACCAGGAGATGCAGTTAAGCTGAACAACAAATGCTTTAAAATAGCTTTATTAAGAAACACATGGCACTTCTTAATGCTACAAACCTTACCTGACAAGTTAATGTATGACTTTTTGTGAAATAGGCTTTTAGGTGTTTTAAAGTACAAAAATTTAAATGAAGAAAATACCCAGAAGGTGTAGTGTATAAAAGGCATAGATTTAAGGAGCATGCATATGATGCTTGGTTAAAATCAAGGGCATTAGAGAGACAAATTGTAGTCTCTGAAGTGAGGGCAAATAGTAGAGCAGACTAATGACTCCATGGATCTGTTAACTGGACTGCAGAGCTGCCCACTGCTCTCAACTGTCATCTTATCACTGGAAGAGAAGTCTATGAGAAAATTAATGAGTGCAATGTTACAAAATATATTTTTAGAGCCTACTATTGTTATTGTGTGTGCATGATATGAGGGGGTGAGCACATGCCACATCATATATGTGGAGGTCACAGGAAAACTCTGAAGTCAAGTTTCTCTTCCTACATTTCTTGATTTCTAGAGATTAATCTCAGGTCCTCCAGCTATACAGCAGTGCAAGCATTGTGCCATTTGATGAACCTCTATAAAAGCTATCTTTTTGTATGACTGACTTATTAGTTACATTTTATATAACTGAATGATAGTAAGAGACTAAGTCAAGAAATATCAATATGAAAAAAGCCAACTAGAGAGACATGGACGGAGACAAACAGCAGTGACCTGTTAATCTAATTAGGAGATGTCATTTAGAAAGCAATGTGCTTCAGTATAGTGGAAGAAGAATCAAGTCAAGGAGGAAAAAAATCCAAAAACAAAACAAAAAACAAACAAACAAATAAGCAAACAAACAAAAACACACAGCTGCAGAGGAACTCCGGCAATGGATTGTCTTGTCACAGGAATGTAGAGACACTCCTGGCTGGAAGATTCTAACTTATTATGACTTGATTTAAGTATAATTAAAGTCAACCCAAACACTGAACAAGGGAGAGTCTATGTAACCTAGGAATCCCGTTTATATCCAAGGATAGGGAGAGTAATAGATATAAAAATACTTTATAGCCAGATTAATCATCCTTTAAAAGCTCCTACCCATCATCCCATGGACTTTTAAATGTACTATTTAAATGATGTTACATTATGTATGAAAGTTTTTAAGTCCGGTGCTCACAGTCTACATTCTGCCTCCACCCTGCTCTCCCGCCACATCCCCATCATGCTCCACCAGGTTATCCAGGCTCACTAGACTCATCCACTTCCTATTCTCCAAACTTTATCTGATATTAGCCAACATTTTAAATCGTTTTCTGTCATCTTTCAAAGCCCAAATATTGCTAACTGTCTCCCTATCATACTCAACACTTGAATCCAGGGCTGGGTTCTTCCTGAAGTATTGTCTGGATTCTAAGGTAGTCATGTCTTTTCCTCAGAATTTCAACAGCTATCATTGCCAGTGTCCTTTGTGTAACATCTCCTGCATTATTCTAATTTTTTTTGTCCCATGATTTCAAATCTCATATTGTCTTTGTTGATGATACTGGTGCTTATATGTTAGGACATACAATGTTCCACCAGAGTAGAAACTTAGTGGCTTTTGACATGGACTCACTAACCAAACTTCAGGATCATTTTAAAGCTGTGTGAAACTGGCACTGATTTTGATATCAAGCCATTAGCATCCTTACAGCGATATTGCAGCATTCTCCATAGCTGTGCCTACATTGCTCTCTTCTTCCTTTTCACACTCAGGATGGTTGTTCAGCATAACACACTGGGTGTCTGAAAGCTACTGACATCTAGTTCCTTCAACAACGAGTAAGGTATTCCCTAGCATCCCCACTCCTGTGCAATCTTAGCTTAGTTATCTGTCTTTAGAAGATAAGAGAAGATGTTGCCTCAAGTAGACAGATGTGGGATACACAAAAATACTCCACTCTTTCTGATATTTTTTAAACAGACAAACAAATGAACAGAAAATGCAGAGAGCAGCAAGCAGGTCCACTGGCCCAACCAGCACATCTCTTAAGTTTTGGTTTATCTGTTTAGTCGTCAAGCCTGCCCAAGCCTAACGTCTACATGTTTGGTCCCATATCTTTGACTCTTTAATCACACATGTAGACATATTAGTCCCTGTGAGTTTCCCTAGTGGCCAGAACAACAGAGAAAAGCCAGAAAGCTAGAGGAATGTCATTACACACAAAATCTCTGGTAGATACTGCCACCTACAGGGATTAAAAAAAATACTGGGTTTAATGTCATGCCATCTCAATTATTCATAAATCTAAAGAGTGGAACACTGAATAGCTAATCTGCATGAAAAAGGATAGATAGACCCTTGTATTAAATTATAATGTTTGAGAATGTAGCATATATATATATATGTATATATGTGTATGTGTAGATACATTAACTAAGTCAGTAATATTTAACAGAGCAGTTAGGAAGATTTGAAGACGTATTACATTATCTCAGTGATAATTTTTGTTAGTAGAAAAAGAATATATATATATTACATATATATATATATACTTTCACACATCCTCACATACACACACACTCACACACACATGCGCGCACACACACACACACACTCACACATGCACACTTACATACACACATATTTTTAGCCAAGATGGCTGTGATTCATGGGCAGGAGCTGAAGATTTTATTTTATTGCATGCTCATCTTAAGATTATGTGCCAGTTACTTACAGTGGAAAGTCTCAGATATTAGTTGTATAGACTCGTCTTTCTTAAATATGGTATGCTGAACATTTACTTGTTAATTCGAATGAAATCAGGTTAGAGAAGAAAAATTGATGGATTAGAGTATTTGCTGCACAATAATCCTTCAACTGTATGATTTTTAAAATATTATTGGAAAATAATTTCCCCTCACATAAAGGAACAAAAGATAGCATGAATAATTCTTATTAATTTACTCAATTTACTTACTATAAAAAATTTAACCAATTTGTTTATTTGCTCACTGTCTCCCTATGCCTTTGTATGTATGCTCATATACACACAAACAATAATTTTTCAGTGTCATTTAATAGTAGCCTCCAATGTACTTTGCTCTTTGACAGCTTGATGCTACCCAATAGGAATAGTCACAGTACAATTATCAACCCAATGAAAAAATCTGATGAACTCTACCATCTACATTGCGAAGTGTCCATTAATCTAAAAATAATCTCTCATAATAATTTTGCTCTCAAAGACAAGATCCAATATAATAAAACCCACAACATTTTAAAATCTATAGCACAATATTTTATTGTATGTATACATGTGTGTGTTGCTTATATAAGTATGTCTTTTTAAGTGTGCCAGATGTGTGTGTGTGTGCGTGTATGTGTGTGTGTGTGTGTGTGTGTGTGTGTGTGTGTGTGTGTGTGTGTGCATAAGGAGGCCCAAGTTGGCATTTGGTACCTCACCTTATCACTCTCCACCTTAGATGTTGAGGCAGAGTCTTGCAGTTCAACACCGAGCTCACTGAGTTTGCTGGTCTAACTAGCCAGCTTGCCCTGGTTCCTTCTTTCTACTTCCTTGCTGGTGGCCATAGACACACTCAAGTTTTAAAAGATTTCGGGGACCCGGCTGCTGGTCCTCATATTTGCACAGCAAGTGCCTTATTTCCTGAGCCATTTCTCCAGCCCCAAAATTGACCACAATTTTTTTTAATGTCAATGAATTTGCTTTTGCTGGAGAGAGGGGGACTTTGATGGCTTTTAGCTGCTCAAGCAGTCAGCTGTTTCTGTTGTATTCTGAAGGCTCAAGCATGGTCATTCCTACTTCTCTCTAACCTAGTTTACACTAGAAAACTATATAGTAGGCTATTTTGGAATTATCTTTCATAAGATTGAGTGTCAATTTGAAGAAGGTAATAAATATTATGGGTCAGTGAACCATGAGAGGAAGCCTGCTAAGGTCGAACTAAAGGCTAGAAGCCTTGGGGAACCTGAAGGGATGGTAGGAGCTTCACCTGTTCTTGGCACTAGGCCTGTCATGTAGCTGCAGCCTCCCAGAGAGAAATTTGTGACCGTCAAGTCAGGTAAGAGTCACGCCCCAAGCCCTTCCACACGTAGATGAGGCATCTCTAATATCTCAGACCAAGACAATAGGAAAGGAGATGTGATTGTGGTCACAGAAGCCCAAAGCAAAGTTCTTCATACTAACGAGGCACCTAGGGGCCCAGGTCATAGGCTTCCCTTCCCAGACATTCTTCCTTGCAAAAGGTGATTAATCTTAGGCCCACTCTGAGAAGTGAATTATGATTTTACACATCCATTTCCGCCACTACAATAAACTGTTTAGAACCATGGCCTGCTTCTTTTCATTTGAGATCATGGTGGGGAGCCTTCACCTACAGAGCTGCCACCTAGTCTCCCGTAGAAGGCCTCTCTGTGCTCCCAGCCACAACTTCCACGAACCCTGCATCTTACAAGCCAAGGACTATCCCTGCTGGGACAAGCCAGAGCTTTCCTTTCTCCCAGGCCCAGGCTAGACGCTGCCAGGGTGGGGGGTGAGGGGAGTTGGAGGGGCACTCCATTCTCTGCTTTTCTGTAACTCCCAGCTGAGCCTGGATGTCAAAGAATGTGAGAACCCCAGGGACCAACCTCATCACAGGCCCAGATACCCCAGAACCAGCTCCAGCTATCCTACACCTAAGACTATGCTTTACCACCCCTGGAGAGGTGTCTCAGTGCTTCCCTACAACCCAGCACCTACCCCAAAGGTGACACAGAGTAGGCACAGTCAAACTTCCTGTGTTCTGCCTCCCTAAGCAGCTGTGCCCAGTGTTGGAGCAGATGTAGGTCAACAACCCTATATATATGACTAGGATACTGTGAGTTCTTGAGAAGTACTTGGATGTTTGTATGAATATTGTTTACTTCCCCATAAATTACCTCTGCTCTGTGGATTGCTACTTTATTGATTCCTAGCTATATTCGGCCAGTAATCTTGGGTCAGGAGATAACTATGTGGGGCTTCATTTGTCATTTTCTCAAAATTAATAAACATTTTTGGAGCAGTGGAAGAATGATAGTAGCCATGCTATAGACAAACAGTTGGTGAAATTGGTGACCAATATGCAGTTGGTAATGGAAATCTCACACTTGGTCGATGTCTAAGAGGACAATGAGCATAAAGTGAGACTGATATCTATGATCACTATGACTCTTTAAATTTAACATGATATTGACTGTACACTTCCAGTTTTCTAAAATAATCAGGAAGAGAACATTGGGAAATAATCTGAGATCAGAGATTGCTCCTAGTCTTGTGAAGTACATCACTGTAATCTCTGGATTCCTCAAGGGAAAAAAAAATCCAAGTAAGCCTTGTCCCTTCTATCTCTGTAATACTTGTGTAGTTCAAAATGTTTCTTCAATAGTTGTCTAGTGTACTTAACATGAGAACAAACCTAAGATCCTAGATAAAATAATAAAAAGAATGTTATTGCGTAGAACACAATTGTTCAAAATTCCCCTGTCTCATCTTTTACAAATCTAATTTTGTCTCATCTATATTTATTTTACTTACTATAAAATAACAATAATATAAATTTTGGTTGGGATATATTTTAAAATGCTCTATGTATGCATGCTAAGTGTACCTTCTGTCTACTTTCTTAGGCCTTACCGGGACAATTCTCTCCTTTAGCCATTTGGGTTTTAGCTATTAGACTCAGGCAAGTACATTTATCTATGTGATGCCAGGTCAGTGAATCCTTGGGTATAGTTTCTTAGTGTTAGATGCTCATTGGAGTGTGCTCATGAGATGACACTGATGCAGGATTATGTTAATAAGGGAATAAAGTCTATGGTGTGTTGTGAAAGAAGGCCAGGAAGGCCTGGGCATTTCTCTCCAGAAATAAATGACTGTTAGGTTAAATGGCCAGTATGGCTTCTAATAGGCTTTGAACTGTTTCACATAAGTAAGCATACTGCTTTCCATCACAAGTGTGACCTCTTTTCTCTAAGCATGATGCATATACAAGACTTCAAATAGTTTCTGGAACTATAGAGCACACTTCCCAACCTATGGTTTCTATAGTAGAGAATGTGATTGAATACAAGGTGAGGTTCTTCTCTCTCTTTGCATCACTGTATCTGCTAATAACAGCAAGGG
Source organism: Uromys caudimaculatus (assembly GCA_028551405.1). Classification (NCBI taxonomy): domain Eukaryota; kingdom Metazoa; phylum Chordata; class Mammalia; order Rodentia; family Muridae; genus Uromys; species Uromys caudimaculatus. Next base: position 15,236,542 of record CM052705.1, on the reverse strand, counting down.
CCCGGTCCTTTTCCACTGCTATCCTTAAGCTGTTAACAGAATTCATTAGCAGGTACAAACCACAAATGAGTTGACCCCAAGAGACATTAAAATGAGCTGAATGGCAGGGTCCATTGATTCTTACTAAGTTGGTCTGCTGTCAGTGTGCTCACTGTTGGATCCTATGTCAAAGCCCCACTTAATTGTGCAGACAAAAATGAGGCCTGCAACTAAAAGTAATTAGCTCATTTAATATCAACATTCATGTTCAACAGACAGATAACCAATTTCTAAAAGATGTAGAGAATGCCAGTAAACTCTTGCCTCAGGGATGGAGGAGGGGCAGACTCGATGTGTCTTAGTGACTGTGACCGTTACCTAGCGGGGACACGAGTACATGAATGACTGAAGTGGTAAGGACATCCTGACTTATACACTTGGGGTTTTATATTACTCTATGTTATTATATGTTGAAATATGTTCAGTTGATTATACTGCCCAGTAGGTTTACTGTTAGTAATACTCCAGTGATATCCTACATGGCAAAACATTTCCTACACATTATTATGGACCATACTATTTTTCTTTATTTCATGTTTGGATGTTATGTTTAAAGTACAAACGCCGAAAGAAATGGCACAGACTCTTCAAGTCCAACTCTACAGATAAAAGAGAACATGAGGCATTTGTCTTTTTGGATGATGGTTACCTCACTAGCATAATAGTCTCTAGTTCTATTGATTTACTTCTAAATTTTATTTTGTTCTTTACAGTTGAAGAATATTTTAGCATTTATATTTACCATATCTTCATTACAGTTAGACTGTTTCTACTAAACAAGTCTAGATCTCACCACCCTTCAGAAAAGCTTCTTTGTACAGCAAAGGGATCAATACAGGAAGCTACAATTAATCAAAATGCAGAGACTAGATGACCATGGAATCCCCAGTCCTAATTAATATACTTATAACTCAATTCCTGCATCCAACTGGAGGAACACCAATGAAGGGGGACTGGAAATATTACAACAAGCCAAGAGCCAGAAGGTTTGCTGAGAGTCTCTGCCTTCTACCAGTTATGAGAGGGTAGCTACGCTTATAAAATCTCAACAGCATACCTACCTAAATAAGACCTGAACAAGTGCAACAGCTGACACACCAATGTAAATGAGGAAACATTTCAAGACCTCGTGCTAGATACAGAGCTAAAGGCATTTAGCAATTGTTAAGACAGGGAGAATTAGTTGTCTTCTGGGATGAGCCCTGATTGGCTACTGAATATGGAATAAAATGGCCAGCGCTAGAAACGTTTTTCATGTAGGCAACTCTAAACCAACTTAGGTCATCTTATTTATTGTGTTCTTTACAAGTATATATGTGACAATAGTGGTTAAAGAAGAAGAAGTCATGGATTTTGGAGGAAAATGTTGAGAATTTGGTTTATTGCTTATGTTATATTAATTGGATTCCCAAATTACAGGAGAACTCATCTGCCCATGAGAAGCTGAGGGTCCCTACCTCCAGCTGGTTCTAATTGGTAAATAAAGTTGCCTGCGGTCAACAGCTGGACAGGGAGACAGATACAGGACTTTTGATTTCCTGGGCAAGTGACCACAGGGAGAAGGAGGTTTTAGAACCGCCATGCCAGGAAAGGAATAGGACGCAAGCATGGGAGCTGCTGCAAACAGAAAACAGACACCAGCCATCTAAGAATCGGGAGAAAAGTGATCCCAGAGCCACGCCACACATTAGTTCTGGAGTAGCAGAGATGAAATATAAATGTTAGAAAGTAATAACTCCGGAGTATCGGAGGGAAGAGTATGCCAGCTGCAGGGAAGTTTGGCAGTGGCACAGCCATTGAGCTGCCTAAGGCATATTGAAATTAAGGTTCTCTCTCTCTCTCTCTCTCTCTCTCTCTCTCTCTCTCTCTCTCTCTCTCTCCCCCCCCCCCCTCTGTGTGTGTGTGTGTGTGTGTGTGTGTGTGTGTGTGTGTGTGTGTGTGTATGTATGTGTGTGTCTTTCAGTCCTGAATCCAAAACAGTTGGGTGAGTGTAGAGGAGGTATGCCCACCAGCCAGGGAGTTTAAAGCACATTAACAATCAAGGGAAAGAGGGAGGAGAAGAAAGGTAGAAATGATATCGCTATATTAAAATTACCCTTTATAAAAATTAAAAAACCATGATTATATAATTTTAATAAGACCTTGCCACCTTTATCAAATATTATGAGAATGAAATATGACCTACTTTTAAATAAACATTCAAGACAAACAAATGTACAATTCAAGCCTTTTAATAAAACTTCCAATAATAAGGGAGAATATGTATAAACCTATATACCATACATGATCACACATATACCCACACCCACAGACGTACACAGACACACACACCCACACCCACAGACACACACAGAGACAGCCACAGACACACACTCACACACACAGACACACCCACACCCACAGACACACTCACACACCCACAGACAAACACAGATACACACACAGACACACACACACTCACACACACATACACAGACACATAGACACACACACAGACACACATACCCACACACACAGACACACACACACATACACACACAGACACACATAAATGGATGCACACCCCTATCTTCTGTCAGAATGGGTACAAAGTGTAGACACCGTGTTACAAAAGAAGAAAAGTACAGAAAGTTTTTCTCTTCTATATGGGGAAGGATTAGATTCAGGAAATAAAGTAAGAGAGAAAAATGTTCTATTGTTTATAAAGGATCTCTGAAATACAAAGCTGGCTATGGTCCTTTTGAAAGCACACCAATACCCTTTTTAAAATATCATCCTTTGGACAGCTTTTAATTTAATATTACAAGTTGGAGATCTGTTTAAATTGAAGTTACTATCAATTTGCCAGAGGTGTAGCCTTCAAAGTTTATAACAGCATTATGTTCTGATGTCAATAAGGGAAAAAAAAGATTGGTGTGAGTATTGGGGTTGAGTGAAGATGTACAACAACAGGATACAATAGAAGGGAAGACAGGGCAGAGTCTCTTCTATCAAGTTATTGCTACCTGTGCCCTGTCTTATAAAATACAAAGAAATCCAGAGAATTGCTTGATAGAGTATTATCAAACTTATGAGTTCTCCATTCAGAATAGCTCTCCTAACTATTTGTATTGCTTCTAGGAAGGAAAATGTAAATGTGAGGCAGGAGCAGTTCAACAGTAAGGAGATTTGCAGTGGAAGCCTACTGAGCAGAAGGAAGCCTACAAGTGAGCAGAGCAACCTTCCTTTCTGCCTGGCACAGTAATAAAGCTTCCTAGCTCCTCATTCTGTCATTTCTAAGCTCTCTTTTCCTTCACAGTTATATACCTCATTTACACGTTTCTTTACTCTATTCCTTTGGGTCTGAATCCATCTGCAAAGTTTCAGTCTTATCCCATCTGACACACCCTTCCTTGCTTCCATTGTTTCTCAGCAGAGGTTCCATCCAATTCTCCATTATGAGACTTTCACTTTTCTGCCAGTACCTTACATGAGACACTTTCTTTAAATATTCAATCATCTCTAAAAATACAATTGTATTTTCTCTGGATTGTCAAGAAGTTCAGACATTTTAAGATTAAACATAAAACGGTTTCTTTCTAAAATTATACTTTAGAATTACTTAGCGTAACTGATTTAGACAAAGTAATTTCATTTGATTGTGCCTACAGTACTTGGTAAAATGATATATCTTTTAAGTGAATTGAAACAAATTAGTGGTCAAAGGAAAATTCATCTATGATATATCATGAAAAAGGCTTGTGGGTAAAATAGAAATGGTTATTGAAAAGATACATGAAATAAGCCGAGGAGCCGCCATTCCATGAGATCTGTGAAAACTCTGTTTCTGGCTAAGAGGGAACATGGCTTTCCAACCTCTGGTTTTTACAACACTTTATACCCTGCACTCAGTAGAATCACGTGGACTTCTACACTCTACCATCAAAGCCTATGGATCCGCATGGTTCTGACACCTTCCTTCCAGTTCTAGTCTTCACAGCGGTCTTGAACCTCACTCATAAGGAACAGGCCTTGACTCCCTACTGAATGAAAGAATACTCCATTAGTAGAAGAACATGAGAAGGAAATATAATTTTGCTTTCTTTAACACCAGTACTATATACTAAGACTAAAAAGCTGATGCCTTGATTTTTTTTTTAACTTCTAGTGTCTTTGCTATAGGATTTGAAGGAATCTCCCATGAAGATATTAACTTATTTTATTTTAAAATAAAAGACAATATAAACAAACCCTCTGCTCTTGGTGGGTGTTTTCAAACCTTGCCCCATATGAAATTCCTTTAGCCATGGAAGTTCTATGTCCTCATGTTTATGGTAAGCCTTCTAGGCAGCCATTTCCCCACATTTACATTGAGTTGGTATTCATGTGTCTCTGCTAGCCCACATTTTGAACTTTGAAAACAATGTTGGCTACTACAGAAATGATTTTGCTCATTGCTCTCCTTTCATTTCCCCTGTGACATTCAGCACAGATGTCCTCTGTTTGGTAAGAACTCTACAAATTCTTGGGTATTTCAACTGAGTGATAAAACAGCCCTCACATCTGGGATCTTCAGGAGTTGAGTGTCAGCCGCATGACAGTTATGTAAATTGCTATTTATCAGAATCATAATGAGGGAAGCAGTCATGAGAAAAGCAGTCCAATGATGTTTTCTTAAATACACATCTCACAAGGCTCCCAGGAATGGTTAATTGAAATAAAGGACAGAACTCATGCTTTATTCTTATTTTGTTTGAATTTTTCATAGCACCTACTCTCCTGGCTTTCTAAATAAATTAAAGATGAGTACATTTTGAACCAATAAATTTGTGACCAATCATTAAATAAACAAGAAATAAATAACTGAACCTTGTAAACACATACCTTCCCCAACGGCATGAGAACCAATAAAATAAAAACCTAAATAATTTTCACGAATTTTGTGGGCAATTGAATATATATATATATATATATATATATATATATATATATATATATATATATAAACACAGTGGGAATCACATTTCTGTGTATTTCATTTACAGCATCTATATCTGGACATGTTTTTCTGTAGCATAAAAGGGATTCAGAGTATAAATAAATAACAGTTATCTGGAAGAGCATGTTCTTCTGTTTGTAGTAAAATTGCTATCACTTGAATACATGATTGTCATATTAAATGACATGCCAGAAAATAAAACTGTACTCTCTTTAATTAAACATATTTTAGTTATAAAACATTTTCTTTTTTTTTTTTTTTTTTTTTTTATTCTTTTTTTTTTTTTTTTTTTTGATATTTTATTTACATTTCCGATGATTCCCCTTTTCTTTAGAAACCCCGTGTCCCCTCCCCCTCCCCGCCTCTGTGAGGGAATTCCTCCTCCCACCTACCCGCCCACCCATTCCCATATTCCCACCTTGACATTCCCTTTTACTGGTGCCCCTAGCACCCTCAGGCCCAAAGTCCTCTC
>CM052705.1:15198044-15230553 GCA_028551405.1 Uromys caudimaculatus | reverse complement strand
AGTACCTGGTGAGCTGTGGGGCGCGTCCCTGGCCCCCCGCTGGGTCCTGCGATCTCCGGTGAGGGATCTTTGTCCCGGCGCTGATCAGCTGTGGGGCCCTGTGGCCCAAGCTGAGGTCTCCGGCCGTCGCCGGAAGCTCCTGGCGGTCAGTCTCTGTATAAAACATTTTCTAACTAGTTGCAGAATCAGAAAGATAGTCAATATGGTTTGGTCTTATCATGGTTAAAAAAGTTTTTTTTTTTAAATATAGTGAATTTAACCACAGGATTCCTTCTTTGAGATAAAACAGAGAACAAATTTATCTGGAGAGCCTGTGGTATCTTTCAAAGCTCTTTTAAAGCAGCACGCTTTATTGTTGAAGCCTACCGGAGTGATGCACACATGTTACTTGCCTTCAGTAAAAGAAGTCCCAGCTCATAACAGAATGTGGCTATGGAATGGATCCTGGGTTGAACTGGGCCATCTGTGAGTTATGAATCTTTCCAAATATGTAGTGTTCTGTTCTGTTCCTCAGTTTTGTGATTTCAAAGGTGTGCTGCTTGCGGACTTTCTGATGTGTCTGCTCTGACATGCTGATAATTTACCCAAATGAATACTTCATTAAAACTTAGATATAGGATAATAACAACAAGGTACCGTAAGGACTGAACATTCCCTTAATATATATCTACGAGAAGGTGTAAGTCATTGGGAGTCCAGACATGCACAGAGATTGTGTGGTAGTTTGAATATGTTTGGCTCATGGGAATTGGCACTATTAGGAGGTATGGCCTTATTGGAGGAAGTGTGTCACTGTGGAGGCGGAGCTTTGAGGTCTCATAGATATTCTTACATCTGGCCAGTGTAATCAAGAGTCTTCTGCTAAGTAGCAGAAGCCTTCAGAACAAGATGCTGAAGTCTCACCTCCTCCAGTGCCGAGCCTGCCTAGACGCTGCCATGTTTTCCACCTTGATGATAATAGACTGAACCCCTAAACCATGTAAGCCAACTCCAATTAAATGTTGTCTTTATAAGAGTTGCCTTTGTTATGGTGTCTGTTCATAGCAGTAAGGCCCTAAGAAAGACAGAAGTTGGTACCAGGGATTGGTGTATTGTTGTGATAGACCTGACCATGCTTTTGTTTTGAAGAATGCAGACTTTGGAACTCTGGATTTGGGAAAAGGTGGAATGGTTTAAATGGGGCTTAGTGAACCATCCTAGTAGGAATATGGAAGACATCGGTGCTGAGGGTGATTTGAACTATGCAGACATGGCTCAAAATGTTTTAGTGGTGACAATTTCAGTGTCTGGCCTAGAGACTGTTCCTGTGATATTTTGGTGAAGAATATGGCTGCCTTTTGCCCTTGTCTGAAGAGTCTAACTGAGGTTAAGGTAAAAAGATTTTGATTAATTGCACTGACAAAGTAAGTTTCAGAAAAGCAAAGCATAGATTCTTTACTCTCATGATCCAGGTTTTGAGGCATAATGGCCACAAAAACCTTAGACCCAGAAATGGTGGTATATACCTTCAATCCCAGGAGACTGAGGCAAGCAGATCTCTGAGTCCAAGGCCAGCCTGGGACATAACAGTTCCAAGCAGAGAAAAGCTTAGGCCCAGGCATATTGATGCATGCCTTTAATCTCAGAACTCAGGAGACCAAGTCGTGCAGATCTCTGAGTTCAATCTACAGAGCAAGTTCTAGGGCAGTCAAACTTAGACAATAAAGGAGCTGTAAAACAGAAAGTGGTAATGATGTAATAGAATAAGGGGGCCAGCCCCAGCAAGCAGTAGAACTCAGGAGCTTCTGCCATGTGGTTCTAGCTTTAGAGTCAAAAATAGAAGGAGTTACTTGAACGACTGATGCTAGTTAGCTGGAGCTAAGAAATTAGCAGTTTTAAAGAAGAGACCAACATCACTGAGGAGAAATCTTCTGGGAAGTGTTTTCTTAGACCATAAAGAATCTGTGATCCAGAGATAATCAAGGTTTTACCTCATGCTGCAGCAGGACTTGGTAATGTGTAATAACCACCCAGGCAGTGTACTACTGGCTTTGAAAGTATGAAGGGGTCATGGAGAACAGCTGAGGCTTGGCACTGTGAGAGGCCAGGAAAAGCCATTGATGACGGTGTAGTCTCAGTTGCAGTTAATGGCCCAGTACTAAAGGGGTCATGCAAAGAAGTTGAGTCTTAGCACCATGAAGAGAGTCTAAGAGAAGGCTATTGGTGAAGCCTAGTTGCAGCGGAAGCCCTCAGTGTATTGGAGATGTCAGCACCATGGGATGACCACCAAGAACAGCAACAGCAATTAAGTCTAAGAGCCTACAGAGTGCTACAGAGGGCAGAGCTAGACATGCTACCCAAGCTCTTTAGATTACCTCAGAAGATCATGTGTGGATCCCAGACATTAAAGTTTCCTTGGAGATCCCAAGATGTTAGAGATGCTATGCCAGCTAAGATAAACTGCTAACAAGAAATAGAACCAGCTCAAGAGAAAGAAGTGTCTTGCAGTAATCAAATGAAAGGAGCTGGACATTAGACATGGTAATGCAGAGTTTGGAATCTGCCCAGCTGGTTTTGGTCTTGCTTTGGTCTAGTATATCTCCACTATGATGTCTTGGAATGGTAACATGTATCTTTGATGTTGGAAGTATGTGATCTGCTTCTTGATTTTGATTTTATAGAGGACGGCAGTTCAGAGATTGCAATCTCAGAAGATACTTGCGACTTTGGGCTTCTAAGGGTAATAAAAGTACATACTTCAGGACAGACCACTGCATCATTCATTGAAATGTGACTAAGAAGTTATTGAACTTCTCATCTGTTTTCCTCATTGGCAAACAAAGGGCTAATATTGGTTATTACTGCATGGCATACACATGAAGAATATGGTTTTTATTTAAATAAGTCACTTTGCTCAATAAATTTTAGCTCATATTATGACCATGATGGATATACAGGAAATTCTAGAAACTGGAATCGAATTTCTCTAAAGGAAACATTAGTTGTCATCATTTTTATCACTATTTGAGTTTAATTGTTTTTCTTGTCCTAAATACCTATTCAGTAATTACACATGAATCTACTTCTCCTGAGAGCCAGTAAGCTTGATAGAAAATTTCTAAGTGTTGGCAGTTCCCTGTTTCTCTTTGATTGTCACATGGTTTGTGATAACAATCAGAATTTGCCTAGCACAGTAAGGTTCACCCTTACTATACTGAAAGCATAGAAAGACAAATAACTGTAACCTGGTTCTCACCAGCAAGGTGTTTCATTGTGTATAATTAACTCTTAGCCCTTTTAGAGATTGCACAGTAATTATTGTCCTAGGATTCGCTTGTGCCTGAGGCTTGTGATGATTCTAGGTCAGGAGAGAGCACTAATCAAGTGTACGTCTACATTGACAACATCTACCTTTCCAGAATATGAATGCATCCAAAGCTCACTTTCTACATCCATAAGACAATCTCATTTTTATCACAAGGGGAAAGGAAGTGGTGAAAGAGTAGCAGTTCAGCAGTGCACAGCTTTTACCTGTAACAGGAGGACTGAAATATGAAGTCGATGTCAGAGGAAACAAACTAGATCCAACTCCAAAGCTGAGTTTCTGTGGACACTGATATCAGGAGTATAAATAGGCACCACTCACATTGTAGGACCAATGTCACATCCTGGTGTCACCTGCTTATGAAATGAATAAAGTAGAATTCTAGCAATTGCTGAACCAAAAAGACAAGAGCGAATGGCCATTGTGGTAAGTCATCTTACCACAAACAATGTTAATGGCAACAGAAAGAAGATTTTTCTATATCAGCCACTACTGAGAGGTAACTTGGAGAATTAATCTATAAAGGTGGCAGATAGAGGCAGATGTTTATGAATATAGAGAGTCCAGTTGCAGGAATCTCACTATTTATTATGGTGATGCCCAAATGGATTAATTTCCAATGTGTCTTGTCATTCTATAAGCCTTACTGTTCGCAAGGTTAGAGAAGACTGACCCAAGGTAATATGACACACAATATCTACCAAAGCAAAAGAACCAGTATAGTGGTAAAGCACATCAAACTGTGTCAATCACGATCAGGGACTGTCTGTCACAGAAAATGTCTTAGATTCCTGACTAAGGCTTCCACTCTCCAGAAAGAAACAACCAGAAGGCACAGAATTCACCGCGGATGCTTGGAGGTCATTCTCTGAGGTGTCATTCTGAAACAAAGTTCAAAAATCACTATTTTCTCAAGTAGACAAAGCCCCCAAATGATATCATTTGTATATATTCTGGTGCACCAGGTATTTAGCTCAATAACTAATATACATTGTTAAAGTTCAAACAAACTTCCTAACTTTATCAAAGTTCTTGCATGTCCTACACACACACACACACACACACACACACATGCTCTGATGTGTTCTGTGCTCCTCAGACATCCCTTCAATCACTTGTCTAGACAAGCTGTCCCAACCTAGATCTGAAATGAAGGCTTAACAAGAAATTTGAAAGGGAAATCATTTGACAAAGACATGATGATCATAATTCAGCATTTGATCCAAAGACATTTCCAACTTGTTTCAAATAGTCTAACTTCTTTGAATTTTCACCTTTTCCCCCAAATCTTTATGAATTCCAAACATCTTAATTTTATCACTTCAAACTATTTAAACACTGAATTTGCTCTTCATCCCAAATAACAGCTCGTCTTTTTTTTATTTCTTTTTAATCATATATGGGGGCCTTTCAGTTTTTAAATATAAGAATATGAATCTTTATTTAGTTCTTTTTACTTTTAACATCTGGATGCTATTTACTATTAAAGATTCTGCTTACCTATGGCTTTCTTTAGGTACCACTGCTGGGATCAGGCTCACTTTATCTCTAAACTGCTGATCCCACATCACTGCCTAGATATCATTTCTTCTTATGAAATCTACTCTCTACACTGTGCTGCCAAAGCTGTGGTCCAATTAAATGAACCAACTCTGTGTTACTTAGCCACAGGCATCTCTTCCTGATCCCAAACTTCTCACTGTCTCCCACAGTGACACAGACATAAAAATCTTATGTTTTGTCAAATGTTGGTTATTTGTGTTGTATAACAACCTAACTTTAAGTTGATTAAGGTTAAATGTATGTGAGCAATTAGTTATTGGTGTTTTGAGTCCATGTTTCACATGCAAAATGGTCAATATGGTTAATGGCTGCTTAGCGGACAGTGTAGATGTAAATAATGGCCAGCTTTCTTGTACTCACATTGGAATCCTACTTTTGAGTCATCAAGAATACAAAACCATTCGAGGATTCCATTTTCTATAAATTATATCTACTGCCATCTGTTTCACATCTAGAGTGCTTTTCTGCCTCTCTGTAATCAGTTTCAAAGCAACCTCATGAGTGAGGCCATTACTGGCAGCCCAGAGATGGACTCTATCATAATGTGGCTAGGCTCTCATAGTCTCTTGTCTGCACCACTGTGATAGAACTTCCTGCAGGTCACTCTGTTGCTTCTTGGCCAGCTTTCTGAGCTTTGCTGCTAAACGTTAAGCTAGTTAGATACGGAGACTGTATTTTCTTTATTTTTATAGATACAGCTTTCAGCTCAGCAACAAATATGTAATAACTTCAAAAAAGTCAACTATGGATCAAACCCCTGCATTTGTCTTTGGGAACATGTGCTGGCCTTTTTTATTTTATTTTATTTTTTTAAGTAGCAATTTTGCCTTTAAAAGGGATTTAGGACTCTAGGCCATGCTTGTTTTTATCGTTGTCTCTAAGAAATGCTCATGTCAGATGGAAAGAGGATTGATAATTCAAATCATCCACTATGTCTCACTTGGACCTAAACCTTCTGCTGTTAATATTTCCTTATGTTTCTTTTTATTCTGTTGGTGGTGAATTTCTCTATGCCTCAAATTGAATATGGATCATTCTCTACTAGGTAGATTCAATTACATTACAGAAATCATGCTTGATCTCTTTAAGGAGATCTGAGCTTTGCTAAGACTACAATTTACTGAGTTGACCTAGAGCTAATCATTTTTTACTAGTTCATTTATCAAACAGACAAGCACAACAATGGACGGATTCTGGCAGAGTCTTGGGGCAGAAGCCATATTAATTAATTCCTATTTAAAGGCCTTAACAGCACTTTCAATGAACACTGGAATCTATAAAGACAAACATTACCACAGTCCTGCTCCTCTGTCTACATTTAGATGGCATCAGAACAACTGAAGGTCAGGGACAAAATGCTAAAAAATTATATCTTCAATATTTAATTCCTTTCATTTTCTATTTTAAACAAAGCTCATTATTTTGTGCAAAGCACTCACTTGTTAATAATTCCATAATCTGTCAGTTTCAGTGTTTTCTTGTAAAGGCAATGATATCACTGTTAAATACTCCAATTTGAAGAAAATGTATCCCAAAAGATCTTAAGGCAGTATTTCTCAAGCTTCCCAATGCTATGACCCTTTAATACAGTTCTACATGTCTTAATGATCCCCCACCATAAAATTATTTTCATATCTACTTCATAACTGTAATTTTGCTACTGATATTAATTGTAATGTAAATATCAGTGTTTCCCAGTGGTCTTAGGTGACCCTTGTAAAAGGTCTGTTTGACCCCCAAAGGGATTGAGACTCCTAGGTTGAGAACTGTTGCTTTAGGTAACATGTTATACACCTTTAAATGTTTCTGAAGCACAGAAAGCTTTCAGATATTATAAAATAATAGAGAAGCACTTATTACATATGTGTTAGAGATGAAATTCCAATTTTAGTTTGTACTTAGCATTACTTTCACAATGTGATTAAAATTGCCCTTCTTTACAGCAACCTGTTCTTCCCATCCTGAGGCAGACAGACTCATGTTTCCTCAGAATAGTCAACTAGGAGTTATACATGTCAAACACTATTATATATATTAATATTAGTGGTAGGTATTTATGGAAATCACAGGGTTTTGTTCAGTTTGTTTTCAAAGAGGCTATGATGTTGGGAACAGGTAATTTGATCCTCTTATTGATAGCTGTTAGACCCTCCCATTATGCTCAGTCACTTGGAGTAGGGAACTACCAATTCTTTCTTTTTATCAACAATCTCGAATGTCACTACGGTAGCCTAGATGCTTTGGTCACTTCACAGACCTGTTGTGGTCTATGCTTCAGCTGTCAGGACTATTGATAGCAACCACTATTGATTTAGGATGTCTTGTTCTAGACATGGCAGTTCCTACCGACACATGCTGGCTTTGAAACCTTCATCGTAGAGATGCCAACTCTTTATGAATTCCACATGACACTTTTCAGCTTGAAACTAATAATCTCTGTCAGTGCAGAGGAAGGAACATTTTGTAAGGTGACTCAACATAAAGCTTAGGAATGTTCTTTGTTCTAGGCTTGTGACTGGTCCTTCTTCAAAGCACATATTGGTGGAACTAAATGTGTTAAGACTGATCAGACACGTAAGTCAGTATGAAGTGTGCTATACACTTTTGCCTAGTCAGTTAGCTTGACACCTTATTTTGGGTTAGTCTGGGAGGTCTCTTCCTGTGTATTATTTATGCCCTGTTGTTGCATATTTGAAGAAATAAAAATGTCTTCTTCCTGGTGTTTTTAATAAATCTTCTAGTGGTATTTATCACAGTCACCAGAAACAAAAGATGCTGACCTTGGGGCATTTCATCAAGAAGCAGCAATTATAGATGGAAGTGACTGAACATTTCAGATAGACCAGGAACCAAGGACTCCTGTAGACATAATTTTTCCAACCTGCTTAATAAGGGTTCAACCTCCCCTCTAGCCTACCACCCACCAGAGGTAGTGGAAAAGAAAAGGTAATAAGACACAGGGGAAATAGACCTGTTTAGAAATAGTTCTTTGAGGGTGAGTCCAATCTTCATTTTCAGGATATTAGCAGTTCAATCCAGTAGCAAACACCAAATATAAATCAGCAGCTGCAGTCCAGTCCTCTCATCAGACACCTCACGAACCATCAAGAAGAAACCTCACAGCATGCCAACCTGCCTGAGGCTACAGAAGCCACAGGAACTTCATGATAAGTGCTTTGGCACATTTTTCTCTGAGATGTCACCACAAGCAGAGCTCAGCAAAGCAGTGTAAGGCAAACTAATACGTGTGTGTCCTTAGTGAAGAGTAGCAAGACAGAGCAAAGCAAACCAATGCTTGGGCTCCCACTGCCTTTGGGGTCATATTTATATTCCTTCATAACATCATGCATCCTTCCACATGCTTGCTACAGCAAAACATCCTCTTACCTGTCTCTGCTTCAAGAAAACATTATATCATATGTCATTAAATGTCCTTTCACCTGTGTGTCCCAGCAAAGCATCATTTCACATAGCTAGCTTTCAAAAAAAAAAAAAGAAAAGAAAAGAAAAGAAAAAAGAAAGAAAGAAACAAAGAAGCAAAGAAACCCAGAAGTTTCTACTTTAATCTCTTATATCCAGTATCAGAGCTGTGGCTGTAAGAGGCTGTCTAGAGTTCCAGAGACTTTTATGACTAGGGCTTCTGATGCATAAAGCTAGTAGCTGAATCACCAGGAGGCAGACAACTATGGTCCCTGAAACCAGATAATCCCAGCATTATCATTAGAGAGCAGCAGAGGAATTTCAGAGAGTAACTGAGGGCAGAGAATGTGAGAAGAGACAAAGGACTGTAGAAATACAGGGAAGATAAGGAAACAGCACAGAATGCTGCAGCTAGCTGAAAGCAAGAGCTGAGTCTACCGTGACAACAAGGCTGTAGAATCTAAATTCATCAGTGCTGCCACCAAACATTAGATGGCAGAGGGTCCCATCAAAAGAACTCCTGGACTGAATGTGTAACTTGTAAACCTCTGGAATTCAAAACCACTAGGACTAAGGAAGATGCCCCTTCCACACACTTCATCCACATGAGATCTGCTGGGATCTCCTAAGATACTACTATGTGCCTGCAAAAGTTGAAAGATGGCCTAAACTTAGCTAAGTATACTCTTGTACCTCCCTAAACACTTCTGAATGGTCCCAGAGTGGGCACTGCACATAGTCTATTGTATCTACAGTCAAATAAATATCTATTCTCATATTCATTCTGGGACATTTGGTACTACTATAAAAACTCCCAGGTAGGTGTATCTCTCACAAGATGCATAAAATTTAAGCTACAAACAACCAGACTTATCAGAAACGACACATTCTAGCACAAGGAAAAGTCATGTCTGTAATGAAACGGAATGGAGCTGACAACCTGAGAGAGGTAAAGGGGAAAGTCGGATAGAATCCTGACAGCTCTGAAATCCCTGGAGCGGGATTGGAGTATTCTTGTATCCTTGGTGCTGTAACTCCTGACGGTCTTTCTTGTCAGAGTCAGTAAATAATTCCCCTTTGCTTAAAGGGCCCAGCTGGCCTCTCTTATAGCTAAATTCTAACTCATATCCATTAATATTTTATGCTAAAATTTCCAGGCCAAAAGAAAGTCACATTTTATGTTCTTCATCTATGAAAATCAATGAAACTGAACAGCAAGTTTAAATAGGGAGCCAGATTGCACGGGTGCAGCATCTTAAGGTCTCATGGTTCTATTCTAATCCCTCTGCTACAGTCTCCAAAATTATTTAATAAGAGGAAAGCAGAGAAGTTTAGCCCTCAGGCTTCAGGTTTCTAGTGTACACAAGTAGAGAGAGGGAGTGCAAATTAGTGAAAAGAACTTCAAAGCTTTAACACAAACAAATAAAAAAAGAGATCAATAAATAATATGGGAAAGAAGCATAAAGTAAATTAGCTCTTGCCTTAGGCTGGATGCCTAAAAATGAACATGGCGTTTGTTCTAGGCCAGGAGATGTTCTATAAAAGGAGACTGCAGCAAAGACCATAATTTTTCTAGAATACAATTAGTTCTGTTGCTAAATAGAGAATTTTAGAATTGAAATGAATAAATTTATGGTGTGAAACGTATACTCAATAAGGAACTATAATAAACAAATATTGGCCAATGCTGTGACCTTTATATGTACCCTTCACCATTATTTCTATAGCTATCAATTAAATTTAGCACTAGTAGAAAAATCATTCTGTGTAAGTTTATCTAGTTGTTTTAATGTTTGGTGTGTGATAAAATATATAAAATTAACTACTAAAGTTGGCCTGTGTATATATTAAGAAAATACTTGCATTTCAAAAAGAACAGTATTTTGCAGTCTGGTTCCAATTACATAAATATGATATTGGGAAAATATAGAAAGCTTGAGCCATGTTTTAAGTCCATTGGCCATCATCTTAAACAGTGTTCACAGACAAACACAAATGAGAAAGTACCAGGAAAGATACAGTTGCTATTTCATCTAGAAACCTCACATATGCATATAAGCTTCCAGTGGTTTTTATTAATTAGTACATGAAGTTCAAAGAGCTATGTGCATGCATGGTGTGGTGAACTATAATTTTCTGTGGTATAACTGGATAAGATCCTTCTGCGAACAATGAATAATACATGTCTAAAGCCTTAAGATTTCACATGCTCTTTGATCCCGGTTTCCTAGAATTTTTCTTAATGAAAAAAAATGCATATGTTCAATACTTAATCTAAAAAAGTAAGTCATCTTTTAAAATAAAAGTAAAATATTTAAACTTTTGTCTATAAACATGAGATGATTAAATAATGATGATATATTCATACAATAGAATTACAGATGCTACCAACTAATGATGAGGCTATTTTGTGGGATAAATCCCTTGCATGTTGAAAATGTAATAAGACAAAATATTTAGTGTCTACCAGCTTCATTGTTTAACAATATAATTCACTATGAAATGTATTGTTTATTTTCATAGTTATGTGGTTCACTGTAACTGACATCACAGTAAAATAGAACACGTCAATAATGCAGGAAATGACCAAAATTTGAAGCATACATTATCCTGCACTTTTTGCATGCATTATCTTGACATAATAATAATAATAATAATAATATAATAACTCCTCAGTGAACTGCCTTAACATGGGCGCTGTGTGTGCAATAAGAAAAAATATAGCAATAGGTTTCCACAGGAGTTTGAGTGAAATTATGAGAGATTATATATATCATATTTCTAGTGCTTTTAAGGTAAATATATCAATGAATACACAAGAAGGTATATGTCTGAAATTACATGAATTTTTGAGCACTTGTTTTTCATGAAATTGTGAGATTATAAAATATGAAAAAAAAGAACAAAAGAAGAAAAACATCTTTAAAGCCATTTTAAAAAAATAACCAAGTCATGCAATATAAATTAGGTGTGGAGTTTCCATTGGAAAATAGAGAAAATGGGTCTCTTCACAGTCAGAGCAGGGCTAATGCTTCCCTGAGTTCCCCAGGAAGTAAACAAAGTGGCAGATAAAATAATATAAGACAAAGGGTGAAAAAATCAGCATAATAAGGCTTGGGTTTTACCTTGAGCTTTGTTATCTGATGGTTTAAAGACTGAATAATTGTTAATCTCAATTCATTTCTCATGTAGAAAAATCTACAGACACAACATTCTCTTCCCTGAGGGTTATGATAGTGTGCTAATATGTGGGTTGTTGTAATATGTTTTTAGCTACAATGCAATGATACACATAGCAAGATAATTCTTAAAATATCAAAGTAGACAGATAGCAACCCAGTGAACAGCAAAAGTTAAGCAAAACAGGACAAACCAAATAAATCACTAAAATGGAGGGGAATTTTTGTGAAACATTTCAATTCTCTAAAGATTTATGTTTGGAAAGAAATTATAAGAATATATAAGAAAACTACTAAACTCCAGCCCTTTCTAGGCACACCCTTGTTAAGCCTGCTGGAGATGGGTCCAGTTAACTCTGATGCTATGGAGACACATATTGAAACACAAAGGAAACAAATTCCCCAGATACACAAGCCATATGCAACTTACATGCTACTAGAAGCCTGTAAATAAATATCATTTGGTTGTCCCTTTTATGCCACACAATATCAGAGAAAAACAGCAAATGCCACTTTTAGCCAGTTTGTTATACCCTAGGAGCATTGCCAAGTTAATACTGTATCATCAAAATGAAACTTTGCAATGACACCATTTAGCAGGTATTAACTACCAAAGTCAGCCTCTCAGAAATCAAGAGGTGGTGGGGGCTAATGCCATGGCCTGAGCATTGTGCTTATGCACCTTCTGTTAGGCTACATGGGTAGACTTTGTAAATGATAAGTCATGGCTTCTGTCCCTAAGAACACTGATATCAGGGTGAAGGAAAGATACATATTTGCATGTGTATCCCCACGCCCCAAAATCACAAATTTCTCTAAAAAGGGCATTGCCATAGTTTCCTTGATTTTTAACCAGTAATTCAGGCAGAAATTGGTGCATGTAATACTACAATATAAAAAATAAGCATAAAGATTTCATGTGATTCACACATGAAATTGTGCATGTAATATATAAATTCCACACAGTACTATTTTAATAACATATTTTATTACTAAGCCAACAATATACTATTTGTGGGTAGAATGCTCCCAATTCAACATAAGACTTTCATATGCTACACATTCAGAAGTGCTATTAAATAAATGTTCAGAGTTGTGTTCACTAGAATATTGGCTTCAAGGTATATGTGTGATAGATAAAGGAACTGATCAGCTGAAACAAGAATTACACTGAAGAATGCAAAAAAGGTTTCATGGATAGTACTTGAGTGAACTCAGCATGGGGCCCATCTGACATGCCATCCTAAGCACTCCTATAATAAATCCTCTAACAAAATACATCTGTCTAAAACCATAGTAATAAAATCATTTACATTTGCATCAGGAAATTTGGGAAAACATGAAAATTCCTAGGTGGTATCTGTGTAGGAAGAAGTTGATGAGTTTCTGCTGTGAGAACTAAAGTCCAGGACAATAAGGCACATTGCCAGGAATTAGGGTAGTTCTTTCTGTGTTAAATGTGTCCGTTACAGGAGCAAGCATGACTTTTTTTATTGAGGAGCAGAAACTTGGGTGAATGTGCTGAAATGTAACCAAATAGTCAGAAAGAAAAATAACAAGAAGATGTATGAAGTAATAAAGTTCAAGACTTAAAAAAAAAATGTGGACGATGAGGCAGCCCAAGAGCAGAGCTGAGAGTGTTGAGAACAGAAAAATGTGGAGAGTGGCATCACAAAGAGAGACACCAGTGATGGCTCAGTGTATGAGGGAGAAAAATTTCTTTAACAAAATAAACTCCAAGCCGGGCAGTGGTGGCACACACCTTTAATCCCAGCACTTAGGAGGCAGAGACAGGCGGATTTCTGAGTTCGAGGCCAGCCTGGTCTACAGAGTGAGTTCCAGGACAGCCAGGGCTACGCAGAGAAACCCTGTTTCGAAAAACCAATAAATAAATAAATAAATAAATAAATAAATAAATAAATAAATAAATAAATAAATAAATAAATAAATAAAAAACTCCATTCTCTAACAGAATCAAGAAAACACAGTTGTTTCTATTGATGGTTGGTACCCCAAGAAATTCTTCTGATGTCTGTCAGTGTCATCCTTGGTCAGGTCTTATTCAGGCAGATGTGCTGCTAAAACTCCCTGGTGAGAACTACTGACCACTAAATGATGCTGAGGGAGAGAGTCTCCCACCTGATGACTGATATCAAGTACTCAGGCCTGAAATCATATACATGCAAGTAACATTACAAAGCCTGAGTAGGCAGTACTCACATAGTTAGTAATATATCATATATGGAACAATTAAAGTAAAGGAGATCATGGATTCAAGAGAAATCAAAAGGATACATGAGAATGCTTGGAGGGAAGCAATGAGGAATATGATATAGTTAGATTTTAATTGCTCAAGTAATGCCGTTGTTTCCATTTGGTAAGAAAATCTAGAATTTTTGAATTTGGAAGACCTGGGAGGTACATCAGGGAAACAAGAATTATAAAAAATAATACAAAGGTTCTTTAGCTTAAGAAAAAAGAAAAGAAAAAGAAAGAAATTTTAACAGGGATAGTTGGGGTGGAGGCAGAGAAATAAGCAAATTAGGAGGAAAGTGCTTAATGTCTCATGGATAAACATATTCTTCTTTCCGCCCATTATTTATTCTTTCTGAAATCCTAAGGAGACCACACACCTCTGAAGCATTTGTCTTTTGACATCTCTGTACCATTTTTAGGAGCCAGGCAAGAATGTGCATAGCCAACACTCACCACTAGCACCCCCTCTGGCTTCTCCCTGTCTAAAAGTAACCCTTTCCTAGTCAAGTCACTCTTTGCTGTTTGACACTCATCCATAGTGCGTTTTCTTGCATTCACTCATTTCATAACATGCCAGGAGAACTCACCTTATGGTTCTATCTAGCTCAATGGGCAGATAAAGAGGGATTTCTCATGTATTATCCTATGTTAATCCCTTAACCATAAATTCTTACTTACAAAGCAAATGGTGTGCTTTGAAGTGTGTGGATGATGAATAGATTTAATGCTCCTGGTGAAGAGAACAAAGATTTCAGAAAGATGACGCTGAGTATTAAGCCACTGTTTTCTTCCTGATGTAGCTGGATTTGTTACAAAGTAGTATGTATGGTATTCCAGGTGGGCTATTGCTTCTAATAACTGAAAAGCTGATGAAAGCCTCCCAGGAAGGAACAGGTTGACAACCCTTTCTTTACTGCTAACTCTGTTAAAACATGGGCCTTTGCTTGGTATTCAGAAAGGAAAAATTGATTCTATAGACAATTAGTAATAATCCATAGACATAGGTAACCCTTTATTGTTAAGATATGACAAACTGCCAAAGACAGGAACGCTCAAGATCACCTACCACTCACCATAGGCAAAGCATCACCCTTCCTCTGCTTGCTCAAGCAGAAAATGAGCAGCTGCCATGGTGAGCAGAGATAGAAAATGCCATATCTAAGAATGAAAGCTTTCTTCCTTTCTTCCTTTCTTCCTTTCTTCCTTTCTTTTGTTCATTCTTTCATTAAAACAGTATTCTACATGAAATAGCATAAGGGCAGACTTGATAAGATCACAAGCATAGGACTGATCACTCACCCCTGTGTGTTTACAGATTTACAAAAATATAACTACCAGATGCTTCCATGTAGTCAAAGCTCAGAGACACATACATTCTGTTTTCAATCTTGGTTAAATTATTTTGATGATCCAAAGCATATTGTTCAGAATAAAATCTTATGAAGCTAATAATGACTATTTATCATTTGAAAATTTCAAGGCATCATTTTAATCACCTACAAACTCCAAACTCTCAAATCATAAATCTATGTTAGTATATCAGCCTATGTGTCTGCCCCCTAAGTAGTCACTAGGTGTAATGAAAATAACTAACAGTAACACAAATACCAATAATTTAGAAAAAAGCAAATCACTAATTCTAAAATTAAAACCTGAAGTTAAATAAGTATGCAGCTTTAATAAGCATCTTTAAGTAACTGGTAGTTGAAGAAGTGCCAAAGGATGCATCCCTGTTCTTTGCCAGTGTCTTCAGGGAAGGGGTTGTCATAGTTTGGTGCAAACAAGGTGTCAATCAGGAAAACCTACTCCTTGGAAGAAGGATGCTCAGCTGATCGGGAATGCTGACTGGTCATTGATGCTGAAGACTGTACTATGAATACTGAGATGGATTAGATAATTCTGCTCAATAAAATTTTATCAATCTCTAATCCTTAATATGTCTATGGAGAACTGTCCTTATTTTTCTACAGCCACATATTCTAAAGATTACCAGAAAACACTGTGTTCATGACTATTCAATCAGAAATGTCAGGAAACATGCAGGATGTATGGCATGATGACTGTAAACAAACTCAGCAATTAAATATCTCTCAGTATAGCTCCAATGCAACCCAAAATTCTGTTGGTTTATATCAATGCAGAGATCAAAATTACAAATCTCAATATAATCATGGATTTTTATTTTTCTTATATTAGAGAAGGTACTGATGTTATATCACTGTGTTGATAATAGCTCACAAAAATAGATCAGTAACTTTTTACAGAAAAGTTTACAATAAAATGTAAGGAATGAAATATGCCCTAAAGAACTGCTCAAAAAGAAACATGTGCAGAAGGACTTCCCAGTGTGCCCTCAGGGAGGCTTATCATGCAATTCAAAGAACCCTAGCTTAGGCCAGCTTGTCACCTTTTCTATTTGCTGGAAAAAAATAACTCAGCAGTTTTTAACATGCAAATTTTATATTGTATACTATGCTGTTTAACACTAAGTATAATTACATGAGATTATTTTTCAGGTTTTCAAAAATTAAAGAACAAATACCATTATCTTTCTTCACGTTGAAAACAATATCATGATAAGTTGATTTAACATTTGACTACTTGAGGTTCGGTGCATGTGAGTTGATCCTTATAATTTGAACATAAGGCTATTTGTTACCAATGTTATCTACATTATAATAGCACTTTGGTGAAGCAATTAGATTTGCTAGGTTTCATTTTAATTTATAGAGTCTATTCTAGAAGCAAAATCTATCCTAATCTGTCACAAGTGCCAGGACGGTCTGCTGTACTTCAGTGGCGCTTTACAGCTAATGTCACCGCCCCCCACCTCCCATCAGCAAACACACTTCACTTTATGAGGAATACTTGCTTCTCTCATTACATTTTTACACTGGTCCTGTAAAGTAGGTGGAACAAAGCCTGTGATCTAAAGTCCACCTATGAAGAAAATTAAGTAATAATGTATTGTTGGCAAATCTGGAATGGAGAAAGTAGTTATTATGACCCAAATAGTGCCTAAGTAGTTCTTCAGCCAGTCAAGCTGATCTGCATGATTTAGAAGCTAGTTGTTCATTCAGGTCAATAAACTGCATAAGAAGTAGGGGTGTTTTATATGGTATTAAAAAGAAAACACTATTACTGGCACTTATATCAAATAAAATTACTTTTTTTGGCAACCTAACTCAAACAAGGAAAGTGAATTTGTTGAAACTCTTCATAAACCTTATATAAAGCCCGCAATCTCTTAAATGTAAAACTTTGCTTATAAACATCATCAGGGTAAAATTTCATCTTAAAACAGAGTGATTGCTTCTATTTCCTGCAATATTTACGCAGCAACTCCTGTGGAATCAGTCTAAGAAAGAAATAGAAAAGAAAATCAATAGCAACACTACACTACAAAATAACCTTTGTGTCAGAAATGGAACCAGAAGATTAAGATGAAATCATAAAAGTATGAAATTGTACTGCAGCACCAATCTCCACCCTGTACCAAGATTGAAGATTATTTTGTATGCATTTTCTTAATTGTATGCAAAGGGAAGTAGACACTTTGGTATTTTGCAAAACCATTGTGAATCGATAATTAACAACATTTGGTCTAACTTTATAGTATCTGTAAACATTAATTACATAAACTTTGATAAAACACATCTTGATAGCATTATTGAAAAATTTTCACATTCTATATAAATTCTTTTAGAAATGGTAATCTTTTTTTCTCTCCCTCTCAGATTTATTTACTGTGTTTGAGTGCTCTGCCTGCATGCATGCATGTGTACTGTATGCATGCCTGGCATCTCCAAAGGTCAGAAAAGGCCACAGAGCACACTGGAACTAGAGCTACAGATGTTTTTGAGACACCATGTGAGTACTGGGAACTAAAATATGTCCTCAATAAGAGCAACAAGTGCTTTTAACCATGAAGCCATCTCCCTAGCCTGGATATGGCATTGCTGCTTTAAGCACATTTTCTAAAATCCAAAGGTAACTGGTTTTCCATGCTCACTGCTACGCTCAGACAATCTGTACTATTTGTACATTTGGCCTTCTTTGCTAGTATAGTGCCAGTTGGTTTTTCTTTCATTTTCCTGGTATTCTTGAGATGTTATTTTAATTCTAAAATGAACAACCCTATCAATCTTTAGTTTTCATAAAAAATAGTCATTTTACTAGAAATTCAGAGAAAGAAAAATGACTTAGCAGTACATACAATTAAACAAAACATAGCATTTTACTTAGCAGATCTCTGAAATCATAACTTGAGGATAACTTGCCCAGTAGTCAGCTGTGATTAATCACCAATGATCCTCAAGACTAGGATTAAACTATTTTTCTTTTTTCAAAATACCCACAAGTAACAACTTGGCATCCACATCAAAACAAAGACCTCTGCAGTTTGCAGAAAGACTAAGGAGTACACAGATACACTTGACAACAGGGTAAAAGTTATCAAAACTCTCTTTGCCTTCTCTAACACATTCTACTTTTTTGTCATTTCAGCCAAAGTGTTTTCGCCTTGGTGTCAGATTCTAGTTTAGGCCTTAATGGTAAAAATCTTCTGTGTTGCTTTTTGTATTTGAGAATTGACATATGCCCTTCTCTTATTATTTTTCATTGGCAGGGTACAAGCCACAGCATTGGTATAGAGAGATCAGAGGACATTTTAAGTTAGTCCATTCTCTTCTCTTATTCTGGTTCCTGAGTGCATGTCAGGCAAACACATTTACGGAGTGAGCATTCTTACTGCCCTGTCCTTTGCTTTTGTTGGTTAGGATTCTTTCAAGGTTATCTGACATCACCCAAACCCCACAAACAGGAAACCATTATATTCAAATGTTAACATGTAAATAATAAATACTATGACAAAGGAAGATAAAGTTCATATTCTATATAATTTGTGGCCAAATCCTCACTAGATATTGTGACCTACAGTAGCTACAAATTTCAACTCACTTCTAAAACCATAATCCGCAATCTATATAATGATTTGAGAGTTCACAAAGATTGAATGCATTACTAAGAAGAATGCAAATATTTTCCTATCTATGAAACTACCTATGATAAATTTACTTCAAAAGAAACACTAATATTTGATGCACAGATAGAGATGACTGCATGACACTTTCTGAACTTAGAATGTACCATGATTCTCTGAAGAACAGTGAGCTGGTTACTCAAGTGACCCCTGAGGTTTTGGGGTCAAACAAGAAGAGAAGCGGATGCCTAATCTTCCCTTGTAGGTTTCCAAAATCACGAGGCTGAATGGTCTATGAAAGGATCTATCAAACAACTAACTCTCTCATCCCCACGTTCTCCTGGGGTTGCAGAAGATACCAGTTGTTGGCTGCCTGTGGAAGGCTGTCATACGGACAGTGGGAAAATCGTGGTGCTGGTCCGCTAAGGAGCTCCAAGGTAAACAGAAGGTTGCAAACTGCTGTGGAAATACAGGAGTCAGCCTGTCTCCTATTGGTCTGAAATAGGACATATCTAGTTGTAAACCTCAGTTCTGATGCTATTACAGAAAACTTTGTAAATTAACTTAAAACTTTGGAAACTCATTTTCCTTCTCTACAAGATGAGAAATACAATCTCTTACACAGATTTCATGAAGAATACATCAGACAGTGCTTGTGGGAAAGGTCAAGGAACTGCAGCACATAGACTCTGGTATTCTTATTCCATGAGATTCTCCCCACCTACCTGCCTGCCTGTCCATGTCATCTTACAAGCTGTCCACATTATGAGATCAGTTACAGTCTCACATAGATTGGTGGTCTGTGGATTTTCCAGAGCTTCTATAAGTCAGCAGAATCTATGAATGACCCCAAATGACCTTTATACTTACCTATTTCATTCTTTACTGCAGGTAAACTTGTGGATTCAACAATGACATCATACCAATGTTACATGTATACATGCATACACGTATGCATTTATGTAGCAATGGAAGATTAGTTGAGAAAGCCTAACATAATGAAATGAGATCTATAGAAGTAGAAAATTTCCATTAAATATTGCTAGAAATAAAAGTTACAAAATTGAAAGTCTTGAAAAAAGCCAAAGTGTCTTTTCTACTTGGAGGAGGAAAGGGTCACATGAACAGAAATGCAATGATATACCCTATACCAACGAGTGGCTCCCTGCTGGCAGCCAGCAAGTAAGTAGGGACCGTGGAACTATGTTATGAAGGAACTGGGTTCTGCTGAAAACCTGAATAAATCGAGAAAAGTAGCTGAGCTTCAGGTAAGAGCACAGCTTAGTTGGTACTTTAGACTAACTTAAGTGCCTTGAGCAGAAAATGCATTGAAACTTACCTGGACATCTGTTATGCAGAATCATGAAGAGACACAGATGTTTTTCTAAGGCTTTCTCTTTGTGATGATCAAGAATGTAAAATCAGTATATATTATGGTACGAGAAAATAGGTTGTCAATCACTCCAGAATTTACAAGAATTAGTGTTGCTATGGAATTGGAAGTATGTGAAGTCAGGGAAGTTCAAATCACAGGGGTAATTTGGCATGAGATACTGGCTACGTGATGGAGACTACCATGTGATGAGATGGGAGAGTTTCTAAGAAAGATCCCCAGTCAACCAGGACACTAGTTCCTCATCTGCACAGAAATATACAGCTGATGATCTGTACTGGCTTAGAAGCAATTCTATCTTTAGAACCTTTAATTTAAAAGCAAATAAACAAAACCAAGAAAACAGCAGTCTCACTGATATTTCCAAACCAGCTTTGTGAAAGTATAATAAAACATGCTGATCACAAAAGTTTTCTGACCTACTGAAATATGAGCTAAATAGGGAAACTTTAGGCTGATGTCTTTATAGAAGTATATAACGATATATAATACAAAGGCTAGGATCTATTGATTGAATACCATTTATAGAAATAAATCCACCAGGTGTTCATGAGGAAACTGGCATATGATGTAATAGGTGTGTAAGGAAATAGTTCATGTGAAGACTAGACAGAATCATTGGACAAACTGGACAAACTGCCAACCATATACAAACATGCCCTGGTGGTAATGAAAATCCTTGTTGTTGGAAGAGCTGTGGAGTTTTCGGACAGCAGCACACAGGCAGAATGGAAGTCTAGCACCAATATAATGTGGTCATCAATTTCCACGGTTTAATCACAGGCTGACAAAAATAAAGATCACTTAGAGTGAACTGATAATTATTGTGCTAAATGGCAGGAGCCAGAAAAACTGAAAAGGATGTCCTGGTCAGTAGTTGGGAATGGCACTATGGGGAAGGCAGAGCTTGTACAGTAGCTCAACACTGGGTACCAATGTCAAAAAAGAAGAGAATATTAATGACTATCTAAAATGAAACTGAAGAGACGATTGTATCTGCTCCCTGCCTTTCCTCCTCCCACTTCTGATATCATATTGTTCTTTCTGAAGTACAGCATCCCACTTATTTTAGTCTACCTCTAGGGAATATGATCAAAGAACACTCTCCCAAAAACTTAATTACCTTTCCTGAAAAGAAATCCTCTCTTTTTCTGTAAGATGGCACAGAGTCCACTTTGCCTTGCTTACATCTATACCCATCTCAAAACACATTTATATGTTATAATATTGAAAAATGCAGCTACTATAATGCAATTTGGTGATACTGGTAGCCAAGAAAATACTAACCACCAGTGAGAATAAATATTTGCCTTTTCCTGGGAAAACTATACTTTTAAGTTCATGTCCTTATTTCTAGCTGTTTAATTTATAAAGAAAAAAATCATCTGGTTAAAGAACTAATAGATAGGTCACTGTATTTATACCATACCATTTTTAGTAAGTATTTTAAAGATAGTGGTTCTCAAACTTAACTGTATACTGGAATCAACTGATAACCTTTAGCAAATTCTGATACCTAGGCTCTACTTCCTCAAAACATCTTACTTGACTTTTCAGTTTGCTTAAAGAGGTGGTATCAAACCTTAATAGACAACTTGAGACAATTTGAATAGTCAGGTATACATTCAACTGCCTTTTTAATAGTGAGGAATCGGTCCCCCAAAGCCACGAACACACCAATCTGAAGGTTGCTTTATACCTTCTCTCAGCTGAAACATATGGAATAACACACATTTCTTTTCAAATAGGACTTCAGTTAAGGTAGCCTTGGTATAGGAAGGGGGAGGAGGAAGTGATGAGAAAAATGATTAGTCAGTAATTCATTGGAAAGTCCATAGTATTGGTAGAGCATTGATTTTTTCCATGTTACATGTATTGGTTTCTTCCTCATAAACATATTGATGATAAATCAATTTCAGCTTTTAAAGCTTATTGTGCTCCTCTAATCTGGGCCTAAATTAAGTTATTTGCTGAGAAAAATGAGTGACAGATAACAGAAACAGGTAGGCTGGAGTCCAAACACCAAATATTATTTTTAGATTTATTTTATTTTGTGTGTATGAAGATTTTGCCTGTATGGGTATATGCATGTATATATGTATATATGTATACGCACATGGACATATTGAGCTCTGATGAGGAAGTCAGAGCCCCTGGAACTAGAGTTGTGGATGATTGTGAGTTGTGGGTGCTGCGAGTTGGATCCCAGTGTTCTACAAGAACAACAAATGCTCTTGACCACGGATCTCCCTTCCCCACAAACCCACTTTCAATAAGGTGCTCAAGTGGCTGCCAAGCAACATGGATCACGTAAGTTAGCTTGGAAGAAAACCTATAAGTATCATTCTAATAGTTAGATACATTCAAGGCTCCTGCTTGAATTCAAAGGGGTCTCATGCCAATGTCCTGTCTCTTTTAAGAGTTTCTCTATTCTCCTTATAAATAAAATTATTTGTCCTTTTCCTTTTAGGGCAGCAACTTAGTCTATGCTGCAGGCATGCAGGCATTCAGGTAAGTATGGCTGGATATGTGGGAGAATTTTTACAGGAATTATAAGAAAAATATACCACTAATCCTAAATTGTATTAAGCTAATACTCTATATTGCATGTGACATATATTTATTCATTTAGGTGGGAAGATGTTTTCATTTTTGTGGTTTGGAAATTTAAGAGACATATACTAAAAAACTTGGTGGACATTACAATAGATAGACAAAACATCAAGATTTATTAAACATAAGAATTTCCCAAAATTTCCACTTCCCCTTTCATTTCACTATTTTGTAATTATAGATATAGAATTAAGACCAAGTCTAGGTGCCAGGAAAGGTACTTCAGTGGGTTTCTTGGAGGAGTTCATATCTCAGGTTAGTCAAATATCAAATATAAAGAAATGGATGAGATGAAGGGAAGGGAAAAATGAAACTTGGGCTACAATTAGCAAAGCAGTGTAGAGTAAGCGGAAATAAAAGAACGTCATTTGAAGTGTTTGCTTGGCCAGATTAGGAGAAAAGCATGATGTCACCTGAGGTCATTTGAAGGGCTTTGTGGCTGTCTTAGGATCATAACTAATATTTCTTTTATTCTATAGGTCAAAATTTATGAATATTTTTCTTCATAAGCCACTGAAAAATTGTTTTCTCATGACAGCTATTACATGTACATTGATTATATTATGTTAAAATGAATTAAAAGCTTCAAGAAAAGTTTACTATTATAATATACATACTTTTATTATAGCTTATAACTACTTTATTATTGGTTACTTAGGAAATTGATGTGTGTGCTTAAATATGCTTTTATGCTTCATTAAGTTTCATGTAATCCAGTTTGAATAATGCTACTCTAGATGTCATAAATACATGTGAAAACATCAAAGAAGACAACTATGAAAACTTGTGAGCACTTCTTAGTTATCCAGAGTGTAATTCTGAACCATTTGTTAAGGTGATGTAAAAGAGGATCGGGTGGGTAAAATCCACTCCAGTTAGACACTACAAAATATAAATAGCAGCCTCATTAATGGAACAATTCCTTATTAGATGAACATTACAGAAATTATCAATACTGTGGTCCTGGATGCATTTAGAAGCAGAAATCTGCCACATTGGTGGAATAACTTACACACCCACATACTCAACTGACTGGAAAAAAAAGCAAGATGGCCACAAGTGCCCCTTTTATCTCTCCATTTATCTTCTTAAACACTGACCAGATGAAAATCAATTTTTATGGTAGGAAAAGAAAGAGTTAAATATGTACATACATACATACATACATACATACATTCTCTCTCTCTCTCTTCCTCTCTCTCTCTCTCTCTCAATTACTCTGAAGAATATCCTGTGGACGAAGGTCTTCCCAGTTCTCAGAGGAACTCAACATCTCCTCCTAGAAGTACATTATGAGGCTGCACCCACAGGCTCCTGAAGAACTAGGACATGGGCAGAAGATGGCATGAATATTGAACTAATGCAAAGAAGTCTTCTCAAATGGTACAAACACACCACAGACTGGTAATACTTTTATTCCTGTTCAGTTCCTAATCCTCCCTGCTCTCAAACACTAAGGACCACCATTGTTCTCTTAGTCTGGGCCCTATTTTCAATACTAATTCATGTTGGGAAAACTAAGGAAATCCAGTAATGTCTTATGATAGCAATGAGCTGAGCTCAACTGTGACAAAAAGCAAGGCTCTTGACAAGTCCTTTAACCTATGTTTTTTAAATTAGAGACAGGAAACATGTGCAAACTCAATGTGTGACAGGCAATGATAGCAACTCTAGAGCACAGATCCTTATTCTATTTCTCCCATTTTTCCCACCACCTTCAAAACAATGAACGAACAAGAGAAGATGACTTACCTGCTGACACATTACTTTTAAGCAAACTAACTTTTTCTAAAAGTCACTTAGTTTAATCTTCAATCCTAAAGGAATTTCTTAACCTTTCTAGTTTTTCCAAGTATGCATTAATGGGCCTACATACAATTCGAATTTCCTCATTACCTTGTGATCAGTTCTTTGACAGTACAATGGCATCTGCTTTCTCTGGTAATTAATCAGAATTGTCAGAGCAAACTGTTGGGAGTATACAGAAACAAGCAGAGGCCCTGCTACCCAATAACAGTAACTGTGAAATCCAGAAGCAACACTCTTCACAAAACATCTGAAATCAATTCGGAAAACACCAAGTAGAACAAAATAAATATACATATCAAGGGAGTTTGACCAGCCAGTTGGCTCAGTGGATAAAGGCTTTGGCCAGCAAGCCTGACAAGATCAAGGTGATCCCCCAAGTCTCACATGAAAGGAGATAACCAGCTCCTAGATAGTGTCCTCTGGCTTCCACACGTGTTGTAGCACACACGAACGCACATAATAATGATAAGCAGTTGTCTTCAATTCAGCTTTCAAGTCTGAGTATAGATGGGAAAGCTTTGACTCAGCTGGCTAATCACAGTTCAAAATTGTGGGTTTTCTCTGTAGTAACACATAACCAGAACTTGTTATATATTTTTATTTATTCTGCTAAGTAATAAAACTAGTCATATGTGAGGGTCTATCTGACGTTTTCAGATTGAATACTGAAGTCAACACTGGCTGTGAAACAAGGCAATGACCTTCACTCACCACAAAGTTCCCATTTAAACCAATGACCAAAGAGTATTTCTGTAATTATCATTAGGCATATAAATTGTTTTAAATCATTTGGAGGTAATGTACACCTACATGCATAATTAGTCTTTTTGGTTATTATGCCCCCAAAGGACTTCCCTGCTGTGTGTTTTATACTGCTGCTGTTTGTATTTTATGTGTTTGAATAAATGTTTTTATTTTCATACATATATCCTTAGGCCAAGTTATAAAGGGCATGGCTCATACAATTCAGTTGATATATTAAATTAATGTTAATAAAGGTCACATAGTAAGTCGTCCTAAATCAACTCTCTGTGTTTGCGCTATACACTCAAAACTTACAATATGGTTATTTATTAGCAGCAACGTAAAAGTCATCTCTAGGTTGTAAACTCTCTCCATCTGTCAGATGATCATGTATATGAGCTTAGCGTATTTCCTTACAAGATGCCTCATGACCTCAGGAACTCTCTAAAACAATAGCCCATGCCCCTCCTCCACAAGCAGTAAAACCTACAACTCACTTATACTAATGAGATATACATTAGATAGAGCGTTTCTCTAAATTTGTCTTACTAATTCGAATCCAACTTCATTTTCTCTTATAATCTGTGTAGTGTTATATAAATAAAAGATACACAGCAATATGTTTAAAAAAGAGAGCTCAGGAAATAAAGTGACTTTTGTACGTTATTTGGACCCACCAGAAACCAGGTGCATTGGCACATATGTGTAGCTCCAGTGCCACAGAGGAAGAAACAGGGATTGCAGGGACTCACTACTATCCAGCCTCACCTAACTGGTGAATTCCTAGGAAAATATGATGCTATCTCAGAGAGGGTGGACAGTATACCTCAGGGTGACACTGAGATTGTGCACTGGCTTCTGTAACCACACAAATTCATGAACACCACAGGCACAAATGCACCTGTAAACATACACATATACATGCATTTTAAAAAGGAGAGAATAAAATCTAATTTTTAGCAATAAAGATTCTAAAACAGTTTCAATTGGACACAGCTTCCCCATAGTGTATGATTCTAGGCTAGTCTCATTACACTTTTACACAAGTCGACAGCTTACCCATAGTGTGTGTTACTAGACTAGTCTCATTACAGTTTTACACAAATCCTTCATCTTCAGTTTCACATATCCAATAAAAGAATAACAATGAGAAAAACAGGCAAAATATTTATAACTTATTCACCATATTTACAGTAAGAGCAATGCCTCCAGGAGTTGCTACCTGATGCTAAACATAGACTTATTTGGTCACCACATTAATTGCATCTGCATATTCATATCATAGGAATGACAACACAGCATCACACTGAAGAGCAAGGCCTTAGCTCGAATCACAAGCTACGCTGGTCCTTATCTATGTTTTATTCACTAATCTTCTTAACCTTCCGTAAATCAGAGAGCAGTTCAAATTAAGTTATGGAGTTGTTCAGAGGATGAAGGCAATCAATGCAGCCATGCTCTTATGTGAGAATTCCTGGTATTTCAAAGCACATGACAAACATTGGCTGCTTTCATTCTATAAATTATTCCAGAATAGAAAAGACTCATGTATTTAAAAAGAAACAGAATAACAATACAACCAGTATAGTTGTAATTGAAATACAACTATGCTTTAAAATCCCAATAACCGTTACAGTAGTAATGCTATGCTTAGGACAGATTTGTAGACTTTCTGCCTACAATGTCATGTACACTATCCAATATGCACTTATCAACAAGCCCCAAGCATGGGGAAACTGTGCATTGTTATCTGCGTTTTAAGCTTCATGAAGTTGGAACCCAGAGGCCAGTGAATTACTAAGACATCTAGGTTCAGTCTTCCAGCTACGAAGTCTACAAAGCTGCTTTCAACAGTTAAATCCTTAAATCTAAAGGCAGGCCTACAACATGCTATCCTGACAAGTACACCTTTTAAAACAGGATCCAATTTCAAGCAATTAGTGATGACATGGTCTCTAATATGACCCTTCCAGAAAAATGGATAAAGTAAACATGCTACATTTACACAGTGGAGCATTGCCAAGCTGTTAAAAACAATGACATGAAATTTGCACACAAATGAATGGAACTAGAAAAAAATCATCCAGAATGAGGAAACCCAGACTCAGGAAGACAGACATGGTGTGTACACACTGAGAAGGAGATGCTAACTCTGAAGTAAAAGATAATCATGCTGCAATGCACAGACCCAGAGAGCTGACAACAAAAGGGCAGGATGCTTGGCCCTCATCAGTCACACCCTCATGCCATGATCAAAAAACAAAGGTTTTTGTCTGAACTTTCAATAACAACAAAAACAAAACAAAAAAAAATTGTTAAATGCTTTTTTGTTCAAATGCATTTGGCTTAGTTTGTTGCAGCTCTGAATGGAGTTTTATAGAATAAATGCTTTTTACTCTAGAAAATTCAAATCTCACAAATAAATAATCCACCAGACAACTCAGAAAGAACTCCAAATGTTTTGTATTTTAGCCCATATTTTCTCAAATTCTTCACTATCCCCTTGTTAAAGCAGTTAAGTCTTTGTTGTGGGAGACTGCCCTCAGAATTTGAGTTTCATGAGCATCTCCTAGACAGCATCAACCTCAAGCAACTTATAACAACTAGAATGTCTCCAGATGTTGTCCAATATTCCTATGAAGCAGCATTATTCCCTCCTCTCAGTCAAATCTGACTGAACACATAGAATCAGTTCAGAAGCCACTTCCAATTATTATATATTAGGGTCACTAAATTGGTATTGAATTCTTTCTCCATCATTCCTGCCCTTTCTTCCTCCCTCCCTGCCTCTCCCCCCTATCCTTCTCCTCTCTTCTCCTCTCTTACTCACTCGTAAATAAATGAGACCAGATGGAACATAGAAAGAGAAGGAAAGCACTAAGACAGGTATTACTTTCTTGGGTTCTAGAACTATCCAGAATTTTGAAAACTGTTATGATCTCCTATTCTTAAAATTTCCATAACTAAAAAATAGAGAATAATTTCAAGATGCATATAGTCTCTTCTGCTTAAACATTTGCTCATTCTTGAGTTTCATATGAAGTTAGTAGAATGATCATTAGGTTTTAAACATCTGAGAAATTAAATGAGGTAAATTATGTTCTGAAATCATTGTGAGTTTCTGGCCAGAATGCATTTGATGATGCCAACAACAGATTGGAAGGATGATACTTGCCTGTGAGAACTCCTTCAACACCGTCTGCGCAATCTGGCCTACCCATATTCTGCCCAGGATACCTTTAACTTGGAGAGCTTTAGAAGTTGCCCCAGGTATCACACAGATACCATAGTCATGTAGTATATAATAAACATTATCTTCCTTCAAAGTCAACAGTGCCAACTTTCACACTACATTTGTTCTGCAATTATATACTTTCAGACATGTAGTCCACAAATTATGAACCACCGAAGATTAGAAGGGATATCATAAATTGTCTTCACAAAGTTTTTATCATTAAGTAGGATTCCCAATTAGATTCTAAATGTCCTGTGGAAGTTGGGTTATAAATGACCTACTGTGGTGGTAAACACTTTCTGGTTTGGTAGCCAGAAGTAGGAAATAGCAAAAGAACTCTCAGCAAGATCTGACAAAAGTGAAGTGTCTTATGACACTTCTCAGTATACCCTCACTGGTTACGTGGGCTCTGAAGAATGGCCTCAGCATTCACACATGGTTTTACATTGAGAGTTTTCAATGAAAAGAGACTTTTGAACCATGATGTGTTTGGTCAGAAGCAGGTGCTAAGGACGTAGCTGGAAACACATAGTAGTTTTAGACCACTGCAAATCTTTAAAAAAAAAAAAAAGTGTCATGTATGAATTTCTTTCTGTCTTCTATGTCAGGGAGACATGTACAGAAATGAAGAATAGTGCTTTAAAATACTTTTTTATTTAAAATTTGAAAAGGCTCGCTAAGGTAGAAAACAGAGGCAAAGCTATGCAGAGAAGTGGCTTTGAGAATAAAAAAGAAAGACTTGATAAACTATATTACTAATCTCAGACATAGTTTTCCCAGAACTGATGCTCCAGTTCTACATTTCAACACATCTCCCAGGACAAAGACAGATGATGAGATTGGTCAACATCAAGAATTCATTTTCTCATATCAGGCTATCAGCCACAGAAAAACAACATAAAAAAATTCCATGGCCATAAGAATTAAATTGTAGAAAGACTTGTGTGCATAATTACTGCTTTTGTTCTATTACTTTATCTGTTTTTATTTTGATATTATGACTTGAAATGAGTTTTTTAACCAAAAAAGTACATGGTTTTACGACTTTCACATGCAAACAAGTAAATTGGACCCACTGAACTTATGAGATCTTTCTCCTCCTCCTCCTCCTCCTCCTCCTCCTCCCTCTCCCTCTCCTTCTCCTTCTCCTCCTTCTCCTTCTCCTTCTCTGCTATCTCTAAGGCAGTGCTTATCAATATTCCTAATGCAGTGACTCTTTAATAGAGTTCCTCATGTTTTGGTGACCCCCCAACCATAAAATTATTCATTGTTCCTGCATAGCTCTAATTTGTTCCTGTTATGAATAATAATATAAACATCTGATATGCAGAATAGCTGATATGACCCGAAGGGGCTCTTGATCAACACGTTGGAAATCCTTACTTTAAGGTGTGTGATTATTTTCTAAAAGCAGCATTGATTCATAATAATAGGCATGAAGACATCAATCAATAGCATAGAAGCCTCTGTGAATTCAAGAAAGCTTGTGATGTATGTTCTTATTACAGATTTCCAGTCATTGATCCCAATAACAGCAATCCTTAAGTTATAAATAAATTATCTGTTTAAATGGGTGTTGCCTCTTTTTCATAGCTCATATTAAAATACTTTTACAACTTTCTTGAGGACCCTTAACAGACAAAGAAAATGTGAGGAGTGTACCATAATAAGCAGTGTTGTTAGAGGAGTCTACCCTGGAAGCAGATGTCCAGGCATGTCCAAACTGCAATCGCCCATCCTTTCCATACTTTGCTATCTGTTCACAGATAACTAGAAAGTATTTCCATACTACAGTTATGAGAGCATGCACTGTATGCCAAGATCTGCCCATAAACAGATGCTTCTTTTTTCTATCGTTTACTTCCAAAGTTCAACTTTTACTTTTAACGACACTTTCAATACTCATGGTAGCACATGAAGCAGAACTCTTAACACCCTGTTGTTTACCTACAAACGTGTGAAGCCAACATTGTGAAGTCTGAGAATGTCCTTTAGAATTTTTGTTAGAAACTTAATCCCCGGTGCAACAATATGTCGAAGTGTGCATAAGAGAAGGTGTTAGGTTAGAAGGACTCTCCTTAAGGCTGAACTAAAATGCTTCTGATTGTAAGCTGACTGTCTTCTCCCTTCTGCCATGTAAGGAACAATTCCACTTCTGAACTTGCAAGATTCAGGACATCCTTTGAAGACAGAGATCCTGCCCACATACATCAGATGCCAATGTCCTGACCTCAGCTGCAATCACCACAATTAAGTGCTGCAGTTAGTGCAGAAGCATGCCCAGAAGAAGACAACCCCTTTGCAAAGTTTTATATTTATTATTTTTCATTAATTAAATGGATTAATAAAATCCATCCTAAAATTATCTTTTCCTATTAATATATATAAATTATTCAAAATAATGAGATTCACTGTGGCATGGCCATACATATATGCTATTACTCTGTGAGTATTCATGTTCTTTCTATTTTGCTCTTCATGCTTCTCATAACTCTCCTTTTATCCTTCATATAACAAAGAGTACCCCAGTTCCCCTACCCATTACAGTTACTACATCCAATAAAGACATTCTTCCTGCTTACAGATTTTCTAAACAATTCTGCCCGTGTTTATGTTTGTGTGGCAAGGTCATTAGAATATTTTTGTTTCACCTGAATATTGTTCATTTTTCTTTAAGGGGTACTTTTGTATTTTATAATTAGATATATTTTAAAGAAACATTTTCCTTCATTTTATAAACAAAATTACTCTGTTGTCCACACAAATGAATTCTAGAAGCTGAGTAGTTTGAAAAGACAATTTCTTTCTAAATCTACAAAAAAAAAAAAAAAAAAAAAACATGAAACTATATACTACAGAAGAAAAGAGAAGTCATAAGAATTTTTAATTCCAAGAATATTTTAAAGGCTATTTAAATAATTCATTACATTACAGTTAATGGTAAACTAAATGGTGACATAAAAGTTTTAAGTTTGTCTATGACCAAAAAAACAAACAAAACCAAAAGTATTAACATGTTTTCTTCCACTTTCATTTTGCCTGGAATATAATGGGTACACAGTAAACGCTAATAGAATATGCAGTTTTATATTAGGTCCAGGATTGTGAAAAGTAGGCTAATTCTTGAAGGAGAGTGCACATTGCTTTAAGGAGTGAAGACTCTGACTGCTTACACTCAACTGGCTTCCTACTAACCTCAGTATACGATCAATTTCCAGCAGAAAAATGGTTGGTGAAATAAATTCTGGTCACTAATAGCTGAGATCATAACATAATAGTCTTTTAAGTATGATTCATCAGTAATTACTCTATGATGGCAATGATTAGCTTTACTCCTTTGTTGGCTTAGAGGGTTTAATGAATATTAAAGAATACTAGTAATAACAACAATTAATAACAATGTTGAGCTTATCACTGTCTTTATTCTAAGGATGTAGTAATGGGTACCCAATGAAGGTCATAGTCATATCAGATTCTCTTGGAAAAATGAATACCATATTGTTGTTGTTTGAACTTTAGGACTGGAAATGCCATAAACAAGTCTGATTTGATACCTTAGAATAAGATGTTTAGAAGACCTTGTTAAAACATAATCCTGAGTACTTTATTCACTTTTAAAGTTTGAAAACCAAAGTTTTATCACTACTGCTCTGTAGTACATCTTGAGGTCAAGAATGCTGATTCCTCCAGAAGTTCTTTTGTTGTTGAGAATAGCTTTTGCTATCCTGGGTTTTTTTAGTTGTTGTTGTTGTTGTTCCAAATGAATTTGAGAATTCCTCTTTCTAAGCCTATGAAGAATTGAGTTGGAATTTTGTTGGGGATTGCATTGAATCTGTAGATTGCTTTTGGCAGGATGGCCATTTTTACTATATTAATCCTACCAATCCATGAGCAGCAGAGAACTTTCCACCTTCGATGTCTTTCCTCAGAGACTTGAAGTTCTTGTCATACAGATCTTTCACTTGTTTGGTTAGAGTCACACCAAGATACTTTCTATTGTTTGTGACAATTG
>CM052705.1:15120576-15197944 GCA_028551405.1 Uromys caudimaculatus | reverse complement strand
TTACTATGTTTAGGTATGGGCCTTGAATTCCTGATCTTTCCAGGATTTTTATCATGAAAGGATGTTGAATTTTGTCAAATGCTTTTTCAGCATCTAATGAAATGACCATGTGGTTTTTTTTTCTTTGAGTTTGTTTATGTAGTGGACCACCAACCAAAGAATACACATTGAGGGACCCATGGTGCGGACCACATATGTGGCAGAGGAGGGCCTTGTTGGCCATCAGGGGGAGGAGAGGCCCCAATAAAGGGGAATGTCAAGGTGGAAATACAGGAGTGGGTGGGCGGGTGGGTGGGAGGTGGAATTCCCTCATAGAGGTGGGGGAGGGGGAGGGGATAGGTGGTTTCCAAAGAGGAGACCTAGAAAGGGGGAAACATTGGAAATGTGAATAAAGTATCAAAAAAGAAAAGAAAAGCTTTCCATTTCCTTCTGTGAGCTGACACAGGAATGAAAACATAGACAAAATTATTATTTTCCCTAACTGGGTACACTAAAAACTTTTCTGTGGATTTACCATTATCAATCCCTTTCTTTGCGTACAGTTAGATTTTATTATAAGCATATTGTTTTTGTCTGGCCTACAAGATCTCTTTTGTGTTGACACAAGATCTAGAACATAATATGCATACATATAGTTATACATATTATTTATACAATAGTAAAATTAATAGCTATTGCTTGATAACTATAATATTCCCATTTTCCTTTCTTCCCAGTCTTTCTCATTTCTATGAGATAAGTTATGTTTTATATGATGTTCAATGTTACCTTAGTTTTTTAGATCAAAAGTTATATCATTATGTCCTATATTAGAAGTGGATAAAGTTTAAAAATCCTGAAGGAGTATCTTGGGTCTTAGAAAATCTGACTGGCTGTCACAATTTGGAAATTGGTCCAAGGTCCCCCATTCCTTGTGGGATTTTTTGGAGTGCATTCTGCCCCCCAACCCCTCATCAACCATTGTTCTATAGAGACTAAAATGTTATAATTGGGTTTAATTTATTCAGTGGAATTTTCCTTATTGGGCACTCATTGCTATTGAATCTGTGTTTTTGTCTTTGAGAGGCCCTCATCTTTGAGCCTGCATTTCTCTCTTTCTTGCTGAGTGTCAGTAAAATTCATTTGTGCCTGACATCAACAACCATGAACATGATCATAGAGTGCTGCTGTAAAAAAAAGGATCTCATGGTATACAGGACCAACAGGTATAAGAATGACAAGATTGTCCTTTTCAAGGTTATCAGAGAGCTTTGGGAGTAGATTCCAAAAAAATGATTTGGCCACATTGTTCACTGTGGAGTAAGAGTCAGTAAAGGAAATCTATTCATCAGAGTGCATGCAAAAGTTTTAGGTGATAAGACAGCTAAATTATCTTATTATAAACTTTTTATATGAAGAGACATTGAAATGTGGCTCTAACAATACACATACCATAGGGAAAAGATTACTAAATCCAGTTTACAATTAAGTTCAAGCATTAAGGACTCACATCATTAAAAATATGCTGTGACTTATGTTCTCAACAATTTCAGAAGATGCCTGGAGCTAGGGTTTCCTGAAGTGTGGTTTTAAATGTGAGCAGGGAGGACAAGGAAGAGGGTAAAGCTATTGTTTATATTTTTCCTGTTAGAACAACCCTGGAAATTTGTCAGAAGCATCTGTGCTTTAAACAGCACAATGGAGTGAAAATTGGCAAGCAGAGTTTGGAAGTTAATTTCAAAGGTTTATGACACTATGGTGTTCATATTTAGCAGCTGTCAATTTGTTACCGACAACTGCAATAAAAATCAGCAAAACCTGAAATCTTCTCTGCCAAAGAGACAGCTGTTTCTGAACATAGCAGCTTTTGGGGGTGTGGATGCTTTTTTAGTATAGCAAATTTTATTTGAGATACTCTATTTTTATTTATTGGAAAAATTTCAAAAGAAGAGATTTATATTATTTAACTTTATTTGACAAAGTAAGGATGAGAAAGTATGTAATCCTGGTGTGTTTATTCCTCCATATCTTTTAAGTCATGTTTTCAACCTAGAGGTATTTTAATCTTTGAAGAATCATTTGGCACCATCTTGAAAAAAATGTGTGTCTCGACTAGACACCATGGGCCCTTGATGTGGAGGCCAGGGATGCAGGAACGTGTTTATTGGTACACAGAAACACTTCCACAGTGAAGAATTATTTGTTGTCCATGTCAGTTGTGCCAGGACTGAGCAGGAGTGTTCTGCAGGGATTGAGGTGAGAGATTTATATTGTAAGAAGGTTTGTATTTATGGACAAGCACACTTTCATCAGAACTGTTCAGTTCAGGAATTATAGTCAGGCACAGGCAAAATAACACAATGAAAATCCTTTACATGGAATTATAAAAGGTATGTTTGCACTGGTTTAATTAAGTTACCAGTACTTACATAGAATATGTTTCTATGTATAACATTTTATAACTGGGCTATAAAAATGAATCTTTAACTAAAACTGGACAGATAGTTTCTTTGAATAGTAATTATTTTCCAAATGCACATTCATTAATATTCCTCACCTACTCCTTCTTAATGAATATCAAATGAATATTAAAAAGTTGAATATAATTTTACTTCTACCAATTACCTCATCACATTCCTAAATTAAAGATATTTACAAGTAAAGTTATAGCAAATACTATTAAGTAGATATTAATCACTTCACAAATATTAATTGTAATTCTTCCAGATAGGAGAAATTCCACATGCAAGTAAGAACCAAGAGCTCATTTTTCACTGAGTGCCACTCTCTCTCCATCATTGGAAAGTGCTCTCATCAAACATCGATTTACCTCAAGTTTTTATTTAACATGTACATATTTATAACAAGGATACATAGTCCATTGAAAATGGAGTGGAATGGAGATTAGGAAAAGTGTGTATGTGTGTGTGTGTGTGCGTGTGTGTGTGTGTGTGTGTGTGTGTGTGTGTGTGTGTGTGTGATAGCAATTAAAGAGAAAGAGACCATGTATTTGAGGGGAAAAGGG
The DNA here is from genome assembly GCA_028551405.1 of Uromys caudimaculatus. NCBI lineage: Eukaryota > Metazoa > Chordata > Mammalia > Rodentia > Muridae > Uromys > Uromys caudimaculatus. The sequence goes on along the minus strand of CM052705.1, from coordinate 15,194,940 downwards.
GAGAAGGTAACATTGAAGGAGTTAGAGAACTTAAAGGGAAGAACACAATGTAGTTCTGTTTATATTAAAAATAACATAAAAATATTTCCAAAGTCGCACAACTAGTCATCTGAAGTAAGATTTATTCATTGCTGTCTGCTCCGTGACTGTCACCCTATGATTCTACATGGATTTCTTCTCTTTATTCCATAACACACTTCTTATTTACCCAAACTTACCCAGGTGGTATGACCTTGGAAGGGGCAAATATGTACAAAGTTTGAAGTCCTCTCAAACGGTGTGGGAAAATGGTGGAGAGACAAGGAGATAGTGTGGTCTTAGTGGACCATGCACTCATCAAATTGATTTGCCTAAAAATTTCTTAGAATTCCAGGCTAAAACAGATGTGAATTAAGCACACCTGATCAGTTCTATTCACTTCTATGTTATACATATTAAGTAAAAACTTCTCTTACTGGGAGGTAAAGTTTAGATGAGTTACTTCTCTTGGGTTCCATTCCTAGACATGAATTGCTATCATTAGATGTCTACTGCATTTCTTGAATGTTGGGTGGAAGCATCTGGAGTTTAGATGACATCGCAGCATGATAATTGGCTTCACAGGCTCATGAAGTTTTCGTCTTCTTGGTCACATTGCACAGCGATTCCCTATTATTTCTTAACTGTGACCATGCCACCATGGCTTATTGATAATAAGTGTGCAGGTTTTGCGATACCTCCAACTTAAGATGTATAAAAGTAAGTATACCCTGTCTATGACGTTTTCCTAGTTGTTTCTTTGTCTGGATGTAGAAAACATAGACATAATGGAGGGCTTGGGGGACCGTAAGACTTTATTGGCCAATGGCCTACAGAATAAACAGTGTTGACATCCTTCAGCTGCATCATGCGGCTGACACTGAACAAGGTCCGATGATGCTATGAGAGAGGTGTAAGCATGTTTTTTAATAATATGGCACTAAACATCTGGGTTGTTATAATGTCTCACTTTTATTATACTGACTATTATGAATATATCTCTACTATGTTCCCAAAATGCTAGATGTTTTAAACTTTAAATTAGCTTGTTTTCACAGAATTTCATCCTACTACCATTCCTCTCCAGAAGAACCTTGGTGAAGTCCATTATCTATGAGTCTTCTTTTTCAACTGATTACCATATTCTACTGCCAAATCACTTCAACAGTTCTTTGTAGGTTCAAATTTTAAAATAGATGTGCAGGCACAGCAGTTAAATATTGATTTATAAATCTACAAGCTAGAACTATGGCACAGTATATCAACTAGGTAAAATATACTTAAACCATCTGCAATAAAATACTAGTTGTTAATTTTTTGAGTGGTGAACCACCTAATCAGTTAAACAAAATAAGTTCATGTGGCCAGAACATTAAAAAACAGCATAAAATATAATATTAGTATGTACGGTAATATTCTTATGCTTTTCACAAGTAGAGAGATATTTTATTTTGTTTTCTTCTTACCAGATTAGGATATAAGTTTTAGTTTTGAAAAGGAGCTTTCTAATACTGGTAAATTCCTCAAACCACCCAATGCTGTACTATCTGAATCAATTATACATGAAGGAAATAAGTTCAGAATTTGAAATAAAATAGCTTGGGTGTTTCTTTAGAAGGCTCATCATCATCGTCCTCTGCCTGTGCTTGTCTAGGCCTATGGAAAAGAGCACTTTGTGTCACTCAGACCTACCAGATGACAAAAGTCTCATATAATCTTTATTACTCTAAATGTCTCACTTTTAAAACTGAAGAACTGTTGCTTGATTTGGCCTAATTAGTTGTTATTTTCTCAGTAACAGGCTTAAAAAATTTTTATTCTTTTCCATCATGCATGCCTCACTCAAAGACCGAAAAGATATAACCCAGAGCTTTAGGTACACAGTACCTAAAAAGCTATAAGAAATGAAGCTTGTTACATATTTTAAATTGCCTACCAAGAAACATGATCTTTGGAAAATTGAAAATGGTTTAACTCTCTATTCTTATAAAGTAATTCATTTCAAATACACTTGAATTTTATTTCTTACATAATTATTGATGTTTTTATATCCAGAATTTTTAAATGAATGCTTTGTATATAAAGATAAGTCAAGTACGCTCCTTACAATAATCAACATTTGACAACTAGTGTTTGCAAACTAATCCTGGAGGTGAATAGAGCTAAGAATACAATATAAAACCAGAGGCTACAAATCATAAAATCACTGCTGGCTCTGTGTTTCAAACATCTTTCTGAAAAACCAGGGATAATATATATTCTCTATCTTGAAGAGTTTTAATATGGTGGTCCTGACCATTTGTACACACTCAGAACAATGGATGACTAAACGCTAAATTCCTGGCACACCAAGGTCAGAATGCAGAAGTCTATTTTGGTAGCATTTAAAAGAAACTTGCCAGTGTCTCTTAAAAAAAAAAAAAAAGCAAAGCAAACAAAACACTTTTCTCTTTAATCTTAAGATTAGTGAAGAAAGGTTTCAAATTCTTCACAAAACTGATATTTTAGTATGTACTTGACACTCCGATATGCAAATAGTTTTTCTTGATGGTAAGATAAAATTGGAATGACAGTATTTCTTAACAACCACACTTTTATACTTAAAGATGTAGCAAAGTAAGTATGTATATCTTGATGACAAATGATCAACTGGAGAAGCCTTCTAGAGTGAGCCTCTTGAAAAGTACAAGTCAACAATAGACTGGTGTTCATTTTCATTATAAATTCACACATGCACACACATACACACACACATACATGCAAATATGCACATACACACACATATGCACAGAAACACAAACATATGCACAGACATACACACATACAAGCACCCACAAAGCACACACTCATGAGTTTTAATGAGCAATAGAATTTCTCAAACTCACCAAAGTTGTGTTTCAGGTTAGTCAAGAATTTTGCTGAGTCTGATTCTGGTTTACTTCATGCTGTATAATTTGTACATGGGAGCCTACAGAATAGTGTTGGCTGATATTTGTATTAAAAAAAACAATAAAACAAATAAGAAAACATCTATGAAACAGTAATACATATTTTAGAAAAAAAGGTTGTTGTGACAACAAGAAGTGATTTCTAATCTAAGGCCATTGATTAATAAAGGAAAGTTTTACTTTGGGTCACTCCATGTTAAAAACGAAGACACTGCATTCTACCAATTCTGTAGGTTATTGTTATTTTCAGTTTTCACAGAGTGTTTTGCAATTAAATGTCATTCTTCAATACAAGAAAGCCAAACTGAATTTAAACAACTTCAGTGTCTCATGCCTTTTATTTTTCTTAAAGTGAAATGTGTTAGACTTCACAAATAAAACATAAAATGCACAGGAATATTTTACATGACTTTCTTGGGTGCATATAAATCTTTCTAAATGGACATGCTGTAATTTCAAAATTAATTTTCTGCAATGTATATATGGTATGTAAAATTTCCAGTTCATAGATAATTTTACCATAAAGCAGTTTAAGATGCACTGACAGAAATTCTCAGTATTAACTGAAGTCCTATTGGTGGAAGCACAGTGCATTCAAACAAAGTATGGTACAACATCATTTCATTGACTTAGTCTCCTTCCTTTAAAACTGCTCAACATGTAATATTAAAGGCTTCTAATATTTTTAAAGTTTATTTCTTACCATCTTTTTATTTAAGTTTGAAACATGAAATAGCAAAATGTACCAGAAAGTTTTGAGAGCCTTTTCCTCAGCTTGTTAATGTGTAAACATGCTGTATAGCAGCAGTAAAACATCAAATGAGAATAGAAAAACTGACTGTGATTGCAGGATTATTCAGTTTAAATGGTTTTACATACACCATGGGTGCATGTGTATGCGCTTCTTTGTGTGTGCTTTTCTGTGTGTCTGTGTGTGTGTCTGTCTCTCTGTGTGTTTGTGTAATTATATCAGACAAATTTCATTGAGGCACACCATAATCAAGAAACTGAACTGACTGTATCACTATAGGCCTCTTTCTGGCCACCTGTACCACTACAAATTAACTCTGATTATTTCTGTCATAATTGTTACCAAGCCAATTCTGCTTACTCTCTATGATCCTGTCATTTCAAGAATGCCAAATAAATAGAGACAGATTTGCATAGCTTCATAAGATAAATTTTCTCACTCAATTACTTCTCATGAGATGTATCTCCATTAGTGAATACACCACAAGGGTATTCCTGGTACCGTTACATATCGCTGCACAACATGACTTGATTATGCATAACTTTTGAAACAAATTGTAGCTTCTCTTTTCAAAAACATACCCCTCCATAGTAAATATGAAACTATCTATTAGAAAGTAGTGGAAGAGTTAGAGAAAGGACTGAAGGTGCTGAAGGGGTTTGCAGCTCATAGGAAGAACAACAATATCAACCAACCAGACCTCCCCATACCTCCCAGGGACTAAACCACCAACCAAAGAGTACACATGGAGGGACCCATGGCTCCAGCCGCATATGTCGCAGAGGATGGCCTTGTCGGGCATCAATGGAGAAGAGGCCCTTGGTCTTGGGAAGGCTCAATGCTCCAGTGTAGGGGAAAGCCAGGGTGGGGAGGCAGAAGTGGGTGGGTGGGGGAACACCCTCATAGCAACAGGGGAATGGGGGATGGGATAGGGGATTTGGGAGAGGTGGTGGAAGCTGGGAAAGGTAAAGAAAATATCCAAGGGAAAAAATGAAAGCAGTATCTGAAACTATGGTGAAATAATTGTTTATGTGCTATATAAAGATATTTTGAAAGGCAGAACTTTTCACAACATTTGAATATTTTATCTAAAAAGAAATAATTTCTGACTTATGAAAAATGTAATACATCCTATGTAGTAGCTTAATTTACAGCTAGAAATATATAAGCCAGAAAGTCTTATCATTATTTCACTCTTTGCATTATTATTTAATTTATTCACATGTCAAATTAGGTTTAGTTATTTACAATAATATGAATGTTATAGAAAATACTTCGGTTTTCCACTGTTATTATAATACCATTTTCTTTGAAGTGTGAAATGCTACAGCAAAGTAACTTCAGTGTGATTATATATTCTCTCAGACACATTCAGAAAATAATTTGTTTAAACAAATTATTGAGCATCCATTCAAACAAATATTATGTAGTAATTTAGAAGAATTATAAAATTAAACAACTTAATGACATGGAATAGATTCCAAAGCTATTTAACAGTATTTGACAAAGATGTTTACAAAAGAGTTTCCATAACATAATCTTATTTTTGTAAAGTGATACATATATATATATATAATTACATATGCATAAAAATGGTAGATTGCATACTTAACGTGAAAGGACAAGTCATATTTGAAAAGGGACAATTTCAGGTTTCATTTTCCATATTTTTTTGAAGTGTTTTACAAGGAACTGAAGCCCAGTCTGATACAGAAGATTGTTGTTTATATAGAAGAATGGTATTTTTCTTTTTGCCAGGCTGGTGTCCTAATATAGCACAATTACTCCCCTTTTCTTATTCATTGCACCTGTTTTAATTATCTATCATGTTTATTTCCTTTATTTTTAATAAAGTAGCTTGTCTTGGAAATTCCTTCAATATCTGCACAAACCAAAATCATGAAATATCTACCACAATTAAAAAACATTACTTCAGATTCAAAGCAACAATCACAAAGAGCTTCAAGGTCTTAAATTCTATATATATATCAAATTCAAAACATTTTCTAATGTTTTGAAAGCATGTGGAGACTATGCGCACACCCAAAATAGTTTTGTCATATTAATAATTTCTTCTTTCTTTTAGCTCAGCAGAGGCACTGTGCTTATCTATTAACTATTTTCTGCCCTCTTGTTTTACTATAAATTTTAGGAATATTAATAAACTGGGTCTCATATACAGCATAAGACTGCCAGGTCTGGATTCAGTCAGAGAAGATGCACCTAACCCTCAAGAGTCTGGAGGCCCCAGGGAGTGGGGAGGGTTGGGGAGGGGTAGGAGTGGTGGGACATCCTCCTGGAGATGGGGGTAGAAGGTATGAGATGCGGAACACTCAGAGGGCAGACTGTGAGGGGGATAAAATATGGATGTAAAAAACGATCAACTAAAATAAAAAATATTAAGATGAATAAATAAATAAATAACCAAACCAACTGTGTTATCAGATTACTAATATAATACTTGACATTGGGTAGATTCTGGGCAGGCCTATAATCTCCTCCAGTTCCGCTTCCTATACCTACTGGCCGTATATAAAAGACTGCTAAATTAATTAACCTGCTGTTATTGCCCTAACGTAAAGCTTATGAATTATGTTGCCACTAATAATTTTCTTTTGAATTAAAACCTAACTTTCACAAATTAAGCATAAGTATTTGTGTTCAAAGGTATTCACTAAAGGGGGTTTCAATTAAAAATCAGGTACTCATGAAATAATAGGGTCAATTACTGATATAATTATTTTCTTTTAATATTTCACATCCATTATCATTCTGTGACCACAAATTTAATTTAAGGGCATAATCTCTTTTAAATTTGAAAGAACCAAGTTGGTTCATTGAAAATTAGTTGCATCTATCATATACTACTTCAAATAAAATATTACCTTATTGAAAAGTACAAAGCCTATAATAGAATTGATAATGGTTAACATTTACCTAGTAGAAATTTACTATCTTGTTTCACTCATGTTATCTTGTGTTCCTTTTTTTTTTTTGAGACACATTCTTGCTATGCAGTCCAACCTGATTTTAAATTCAAAATCTTCCAGCTTCAATCTTCTGAGTGCTAGGACTGTATGCATATAAAACCACATCTACTTATGGTAGCTTTAATCTCTTTTGGTGTAATGATAACACTCAATTACAAAATACCTTCACCAATCAACCTAGTCCACTGTAAGCCACACACCACTGTGATAAGAAAACTGTATCTTACACTGAAGTAGTCTGTCTACTGATGTCTACTGATGTCTACTGATGGTTGAGTGGGTATTAGAGAATATCACTGTGTGAATTTTATTTGAAAGTGGATTCTTCTCTCATATAACAGCTCAATCTTACTTTCCCTTCCCTCCACTCTTCCTAGTTCCTCCTTCTCCTCTCATAATATGAACTTTTTATTTCCATTTTGGAAACAGAGATAGCTTATCATGGAAAGGAAAGCATTCTAAAATTTGGAGTGGTTCCAAAGCTTGCAAACATCTACGTCTACACTGATGGTGGTGGTGGTGGTGGTGGTGGTGGTGGTGGTGGTGGTGGTGGTGGTGATGGTGATAATGATGACAAAGATGACAATGATGATGATGATAGCTTCTGGACTTCACTAGTTTTCCAGAAGCAAATAGAAAACTTTAGTTTTTGTGTATGGAGTTCTCTGGAGTTTGCGCACTCCCTTCCCATATTATGAGCACACCTATAGGCTTAATGTCAAACACATAACCATGATGTCTACTTCTGTTAGGCCATACTTCATCCACACATCATTTGATAATTTGAATTATGCTAAAATTTTAAAAATTGTTTCAACTTTGCCTCTCTCATTATCCTGTATTATAAATTATTATTAACACAATTCATCTGTGAATATCATTCTAAATAGGTGGCACTTCTTTGTGAAGAGGATGCTCAGACTGTTGTCTGATGAGGGACCAGTTTTGTGTCTCAACACTGCTCCAAAACATTGGATAACTTACTGAATTATCGAGATTTTATTTAACTCACGTGAAACTTACATTAATGGCTTACATGTAAAGAACTTTTATAAGCTATCTTAAGAATTTAAGATGAGTCTGAATTTCATTTATTGATGGCCATCCATGGACTGGCATGATTTAGATGGATTTGAATATGCTGCAATTCTGTTCTCTTTCATTAAAAACAACACTTACCTAAAACAGATTTAACTGACAATGTAAAAGCTATACAACTCCACTCTAGGATCAATAAGAGACCATCTTGAAGAACAAATGTGTTATCAAATTAATTAATCAGCAGATGAGAGGTTTCTACAGGGCCATTTTCTATGCCCATTGAGTGGTACTGGATGATCCATCGGAGGCTTTTGCACTTAGCCAGCTAAACTCTTAAATATATCAGGAATTGAATTCTGCTTAGCAGTTAATTAAAAACACTAAGATATTGTGTTCTTGTATCTAAAACGGTACAAAATGAAGACCAAGGACACACCGGACACACTCCTTAGACCTCAGGGATCAGGAACCTGTCTCTCGCATCCGCAGGTTTGGTCTTAGAGGGCTTTATGTAATCAGTTAGTCCCTGCTTCCCTCGTCCACCATGTAAGATTTTTGACTGTTAAAAATATGACAAATGTCAGAGACAGAAAAACAGTTCCATGGTTAAGAGTGCTTTGATATTATTCAAAAGGACTGCCAGCTGCCGCATCACAGAGCTCAAGACCATCCTAACTCCAGCTTCAAGTCACCCAAACTCCACTTCCGGGAAATGGTACATACGCACTACTGGCATACACAGGTAAACACTCCTATATCTAAATAAAACCTTAGAAATAGGACAAATTGCAGTGCTTGATTAGCTAATTTGCATTGTTTAATTTTAACATCTGTAGTCATTTTACAGGTATTTGGCTATTTTTGAAGATTTTAAAAATACCACCCCACCCCAACAACTGAGCTGGTCTGTTTGGACAATGAGAGGTAAAATGTCTGTTTAAAGTAGCTCAAGCTTTTTACATCAGAGGAGGTCTCACAAAGGCAGATTTCTCCACCGCCATTGCTCCCGATTCTTATTCTTCTCTGTCATCAAGCTGTCTCCATAACTGTCCTAATCTTATATGATGGCCTGGGAAATTGACAAAAACTAACTGTTCCCGGGCAAACATTTTCATAGGCAATGCATTACTGCTACATTAATCTTTAAAAATCTTAGCGTAGAGTCACTAAAGGCGATTCTTGGGACTCACATGGTGGAAAGAGAGAAGCAGTCCCACGGTCATATTCTGACCTGCATCCTTTTCTCATGGCCTGTAGGAGCCCACACACATACTTGTGCATATACAGATAATAAAAGTCATAATTTTTCTTAGAAAGAGTCATTTGTTATGATTTGGCATCAATTCCACTGGTCTTTTACGAGTGTGTCTGTGCTTACAAAGGTCATCCTGAGTTTGCTCTCGTCTTTCAAAGCTTTTAAGCTCAAATACTCATTGGTATGTCTTGTTTTGTTTTGTTGAAACACTGCTCTTATCAGAATTCCAGAGAAATTCCTTAAATGCTATAAAACTTGATACAGCACGAGCATGTATTACATCTAGTCAAATTTCAATGTTTGATTGCCATCTGATGTATTCATAATATTTTAGGCATGTATATAAAATGATTTTACATGGCCCCTTTCAGCCACCTACCACCATCATGATGAAAGAACACAAATCCCCTTGCCAGTGTAACCACTGTAGAAGTGAGGTAAGGCAGACAGTATTCAGTGGGATGCAGACAGAGTTACCTATCTATATTTCAACATACAACATAGTTCTCTATTCTGCTAACGGGTAAAAATGTTTAACATTTTGTCTATTTTTACGTGTTTTGTGAATGGTTACAGTAGCATGCAAAGAGTTTCCCAGCACGTTTTCTCTTGAGAAATGTTACTGTGTGTGATGCACGTGACTTCAAGGAAGACTCTAGCATGGAAAGTGCCCAGTTTGGGTTTTCGGAGATGCTCAACAGTTTGAATGATTCGTCTTCTTGGAAGGACATTGTCTGACATAGCAGTGGGAGTTAGAGAGCCTCAGATTCATTTTCTCCTGGTCAATAAGACTTATTTTAAGGCTTCATATAGGATTTTAGAGGCTTGCACATACTACACAAACATCACCACTGAGCTGCATTCTCAGTCGTCATTAAATATATTTTAGCTGGTATATAAGGGCATTATAATATGTGTATACAATAGATACAATGGATAATATTCAACATTTCTCTGTTATAAAAATATTCAAATTGCTCTCCAGAACTTTTGAAACACTGAATTAATTACTATCAAAGTAGTTATTCTTCTGTGGCATAGAACATTACAAGCTCTTCCTTGGATCCCACCACACTCAGTACTTACGAACCACCCTCTGTCTTCAAATGCTGGCTTAAGACTCAGTATCCCAACTTCTATGAATAAATTTGGGTTATTCTCCAAAGAAGTTCTCAGAACAAAAAGTTGATGAGGCAGAGTGATCCTTGAATTGATCTGAAATGTGAGATGCTTTTTGATGTCTATGTAAATCACACTATAGTGATGCAAATTTCTCCCTCTCATATTATCTGTTCTAAAGTTCAGGTTTGAAAAGTTTCACATTTTCATTAATTTAGATTTCATATTTTATCTTCTATGTCTTCCTTTTGAAGATGACCTCACTGACAAGAAAAAACCCATTCTCTTGAAGGCACTTCTTGTCCCTTGCATATTTTATCCCATCGAAGACAGACACCAGCAGAGCTCTTTCTCTATTCCAAACACAATTCTCTCTGGAGATTCTCATCAATAAATAAAGAGACATACTGCTATCACAGCTGCTTGACACCAACTAAACTCCTCCTTAGCTTGTGGACTCTAACATAAGAAAGTGAAGACATTTAAATTACTTGTTGAAAGGCTAGGCATGAAACTACACTTTACATTTTCGCATTCTAAGTTTTTAAAAAATGTTAAATTCATCTACATTTGAAAAAAGTCAAGATTCCTCAAAGGAATGTGTATAGAATCATAGCCCTTTGTAGCTTTTATTTTGAAATAGATTCTATAATAAAACATATATAAGCCAAACTATTGGCTTGTACTGTGTGCATGTGTATTTGTGTGTGGTGTGGTATGTGTGAACTTGTGTGTAATTGTGTGTGTGATGTGTGTGGTGTGTGGTGTGCGTGTATGTATTCGTGTGTATGATGTAGTGTGTGTGTGTGTGTGTGTGTGTACATGTGTATTTCTGTGTTGTGTCTGTTTGTGTGTGTGTGTACATGTGTATTTGTGTGGTGTATGGTTTGGGTGTGTGTGTGTGTTATCCACCTGCATCAGAACTTTCAAGGCAGTGTCTATACTATGACATTCACTGCTCATGTTAAGTTTACCCTACCTATGCCAGCTGCCAGCTGCAATATATAGACACTGATTTCTTAAGCCTTTGGAGCATCCTTGCGAAAATACCATCAACAAGTGGCAATCTCAATGCAATAGCCTCAGGATAGAGGTATTTTAAGAAGTTCAAAAGATTGAAGAATCTAGAAGCTTCCATATTCTTTCATGCAAACTCCTTGGATTGTAGAAAAATAAAACACCATCATTTTGAACCAAAATAGCTGACCCATCGAGAAACACAAAAAAGAGGAAGAAAGTATTAAGGCCTCTTTTCTATTTTCCATCTCTGATTATATCTTCTGGTTCCTCTCACCTCTTGATGCTCAGATGTAATGGATAAAAAATACAATTCTTCAAAAGTAGCTATGGCTTCAAGAGGTAATTTAATTACTAAATTTTATAGGCATATATCATAACAAGTCTATGGCCAAGGGTGACCCTGTGCCTCTGATCTTCCTGGTTACATATCTTGAGCACTTATAATACAATTGAGAGCCAGTGTGACTAGTTTATTCAGACTTTGCAATCCAATAATCTAGCAACTGAACTACAGTTTCAACCCCCAGGTTGTTCTGACACATAGCTTCAAATAAAGCTATCACTCATGGTAGCTGTAAATACCAGAGAAGTAGTATTTTATTATTCTGGGTGTCATTAAAATGATTAAAATATTTTTAAGAGGTCACACTAAGTTTATCCTTTAGTATGGTTCATCTTAAAATATTTTCTTCATGTAATATCCTGCAATCAAATATTCCTTGGTCCTGTGTGCCTTGGGAATTCTTATGAAGAACACTCTTAGGCCAGTGATTGGTTGTCCATATTTACATTGTGCTTCAGAGGCAGGGATATAACCACAGAAGATAGGTTTGCTTTTGTCTCCAGAATCATTGGGGAACACAACATGGTTCTTACTTTCTCAGGAATGCCCAGTGACAGCATGGCTGGCTGCAACACATAATAACAAAGCCAACAGCAGTCCCAACAGGACAGGACAATCACTCCTTCCTGTGCTCTGCTGGAATCAGTTGCCATATTTCCCTTAGCACTTGTTACCAGAATGCACCCTTTGTCACAGAAAGATAGAGAATTTTATTTTCCATTAGCTGGATGAAATGAAATCAAATTTCTTCTAGTTAAACTATGTTTGGAAAGATTAGAATCCAAAGGTCCACATATCTATCACTGGATTCAGGTTTTATTGTAATGACTTCAATCTGAGGATGGCTCCAAAGATTTTTGATAAAACTATTATTTTAGAAGTCATATTTTGAAACCAGACTGCCTCCAATTTAGTGAGTTCTTAGAGAAATGCATTCTTCATAGAATCCTTCTCCCCGATGTGACTTGGATTGAAATTCTAAAGGGTTATGGTTTAGATAGAAAATGGCACAAATGTAACGAGGTGAATGTGTGCTCAAGTAATGTCTCACCTCTATCTTTCTCTTATACACACACACACACACACACACACACAGACACACAATGTGGGAGACATTACCAAGTAAATAACGAATATATTATGTCTTTATTTAAGTATCCTGTCTAAGACAAACTATTATTGTAATTTTAATGAAAAATTTGTGCATGAATTCTTTCCAAAAGTTGCAAGAGAGCATGCTATCACATTCTTATCATTGAGCTACAGGAACCACAACATCAACTGACTGAACGATACAAGGTACTCCACTCTTCCTTTCCTTAAAAAAAAAAGATATCTTACTTCCTTTGAGACCATATTAAATATTCTCTCTGTCTGGACAATCTTATAAAACAAAAGTAGAAAATCCACACAAGAAAATCTGACATTAGGATTCCATAATTTTTATTACATTTTTTTTTGGACCTGCAGCTTGCTGTTTTGAGTTGACAATGAGGAAGCAGACAAGCATACAGCCGGTTTAGAGGTACTGACTGCACTGACAGACTTAGCGAACAACTCATTTATTTTTTTTCATTTTCATTATTCTGTAGCTTACGAATGACAGTGTAGTCATTACATCATTGTAAGTATCTTTATTTTGCAATGGAAATCAATGAAAAATACATGTTGGACAGTTCCTGCAATTCGCAGCAGCCCCCAAATGCATATTCTCATATTTGCTGTCTGTTAAGACTTATTTCTGGGGAATCCATTTGTATGCCAAACTTTTGTTATAGTAATACCTGCTTGTAAAAAGCTGAATATTACTAGAATCATTTTAGCTACTGTTGATAGTTTTAATTAATCTGTCTCATCAATGTTTCTACTAAGAAATATCCTTTAAGTTATTAGCATCTTTTAAAATATGTTTTTTGAAGATTTATTTATTTATTATTTATTTATTATATGTAAGTACACTGTAGCTGTCTTCAGACACTTTTTTTTCCTGCTTGTTCTGGCCCCGCTCATTTTAGCTGTCTTCAGACACCCCAGAAGAGGGCATCAGATCTCATTATGGATGGTTGTGAGCCATCATGTGGTTGCTGATATTTGAACTCATGACCTTCGGAAGAGCAGTCGGCGCTCTTCACCGCTAAGCCATCTCTCCAGCCCTTAAAATATATTTTTAACTGAAGTGAAATTACATCTCTTTCTCTCCTTGGTCTAGTTTTCTGCCTACCCTTCCTTGCACCCCTCCTGTTGCTAACACTCTTTCAAAGATACAGGCCTTCAGGAGAAAACCAAGAAAGAGAAAAACCACAATTGCGTATCATCAGAACTTTTCTAACAATAATGTAATAGTAATCATCGATTAGACAAGAATGGTGAGAAGCCTACAGGATTTACTGAATGGATAGGGGGAAAGAGAGCAGATTCTCAACTGTGTGACCCTTCTAAAAACCTCACAATGGCTTTCTTCCACCAGGTAATATTAATTTTAAAACATTCAGTGTATCAAAGTTTTGTAGCAATCTGAAACACTGTTATTTGTTCCCTGCAGACCATTGCTGTAAGAACCCAGATACAATGTAGGAAATATAATTTTGGTAAGATGATCTATAGCTTTCAAAAATAAGATCACCTATACAACACTAAATCTACAAGTTCTTTCTGGAAGACCATGAAACTTGTGATAGTGATAGCAGTACTTTCCTTTATTCTTTCAATCTCTCTCTCTCTCTCTCTCTCTCTCTCTCTCTCTCTCTCTCTCTCTCTCTTTCTCTCTTTTATTTTAGTTTTTCATTATATAACTATATACTAAAGAGGAATAAATTCTCTAACAAGTGATGACAAAGCCATGCCTTAATCTTCGGTTTCTCTCTTGTTGATAATGCTCACAAAATTATTCCAGTCAATATGTTATACCTTCGCAAGTATTATTTTTGAGAACTAGTTTACTACATAAAATGAGTGAATAATAATGACTTGCTTTCTATTCTGTTCAAGGTACTATGCTAAGGAAACACAATGCAGATAGATTTAAAAGTATGCTCACTGACACAAGGAATCCAGTGGACACATTAAAAATCTAATCGTGTGGTAGTATGGTGATTCTTGACCTTGGGTACACAACAGAATTACATCTATACTTGAAAGAACACTGGTACCAAAACCCAACCTCAACTCACTAAACTGGAGAGTAATCAATGATGTCTAAATACAGTAGTATTGATGGGGCTCAGAGATAGATGCACTTACCTGTACATATTATATATGGTATCCCAAAGGGCAAGAATTTAGTATGCTTGCAATTGAATTAAGTTACACAATAATGCATTACTACTGCTCTAAATTTAATTACAGAGCTTCATCCTCACATGGTACACTTCTGAGTTCACAGACAAGATGCCAAGTTTACTTAAAAGGAACATTTATTACTTACCTATTTGCTGTGTAAAAGGCTAGTGAAAATAAAGTAGCTTAAATAATAATATGTGTAGTATGAAGTGAAAGCATTGTCTGGAAATTGCTTGTTGATGAGTTATGTGAACTTGAGTTTAACACAACCACATAAATGAACCAGGTATAGCAAAAGGCTAGCAATCTCGGGCTGGGGAAGCAGAGACAGGTGGATCCTAGGGCTTGTTAGCTAGCAAGCCTGGACTACTTCACAACCTTCCAGGCAACTATGAAACCTGTCTCAAAAACTTTAAGATGAATCATTCCCTGAGAACAGCATACAGTGTTGACCACTGGCCCTCACACATACAAACACATTCACCCACACACATGAGCACTCATGTGAATGTATACACACATGCACGCACACACACACACACACACACACACACACACACACACAAATTCAACATTCACATAATATATATATACATTTTTCTCAGTATTTATATGGATCACTGAGTGAGCAGTGCTTAACTGAGAAATGCTAGATTAGGGTCTCCTGGGAATGACATCAAGATTTTTGACTGTGTCTCTCTGTAGTCAAATATAATCTTAAGTATGTCTGAAGGGTGTGTTTACTGGTAACTCCCTTGAAGGGCAGCCATCTCCTGTTCTTAGTACACTGCTTTTATCCTTCAGGCAATAATGTTCAGCTTATAATATCTATGACACAGATGTTTCTTACTTTATTAATTATTCATCTGAAAGACTGTAAGCCCTTATGCTTTCTCTGTTGCAGGCTTGAAGTCATCATAAATTCAAAGGGAAAGTGTATACTCACTTCCTAAACTACCATTCACTCAATAATGTAACAGACAACACAAAAATGGCTACAGTTAAGGACAGCTGATTGTCACAAACAGAAGCTGTAATTAGATTTGAAAAAATAAGTTGGTGTTGAACTTGGTCAATGTGATACACTGTTGTTTTATAGAGATAAGAGAAACTAAAGGCTTTCGGACTCAAGACTAGTTCCTGGGGCCACTGGAACTTTTGTTATTTTATGTCATATCACATTAAGTAATTTGTCTTTCTAGACAGTTTTATGAAGACGGAAACTTAGACATGAATACAAGCAAATATCTTTTTAACAGTAGGTTGGTATCAGCAAATGTTGATGGACCTTGAAACCTTAATAGTGAAAGCAAATAGAACATCTTCAGGTGTAAAAGAGGAAGAAATGTGTTGAATATTCACAAAGCATGAGATCTGAGTGAATCTGATCATCCCATTTTGTTTTGTTTGGCTTAGAAGATTTTGTAGAATTCACCAGCCTGAGAGAGCATTAGAAAAAGTCAACAGTGAAAAGGATAAGAGTTAGATTAAAATTAACTACATGACAATGGGAAAAGAAATTCAAGGTCCCAGAGGGCATCCCAGAAAATAGCAAGAAGGAGTCCCTGAAGCCCTGAAGGATGTGGTGGACAGCAGAACCCTGCAGGACCTGCGGAACCAAGGTCACAGTACAGGGAAGAGCTAACAAACCCATTGTCCGGCCTTGTGACAACTGAATTCAAGCCATAATTGAGTTCTTGGGGTCAAAGATGGAAAACTTGGTATCTCTAGACTGGAATCAAAGGAATGACCAGTCATTTTCCTCAACTTTTATAAAGGGAACAACAGCAAGCTAAATTGATTGAACTTTTTCTTCACAATCTAGTGTAGAAAATATAAAGACTTTAACGAACATCCAAGCACTGTAGCTCATGAGAAGCGCCCCTGTTATGGAATGTGCCATCTGTTAGGACAGGACTCCAGACCTTTTTCATCAGGGTCCATGTTGGAAGAATTTGAATAATTTTAGACCAGTCAAGATCTCAGTATTTTCAAGGGCTTGTTCTTGCTTTCTAGGTTTCTTTGATTCACAGATGCAATTCACAAATGATATCACTATGTTGTGCAAGTCCAATTTCGTAGTTTGGAAAGATTATGTATGCTTTAATTTAATTCGTACATGGAAGAAGAGATTTCTGTGTGTCCTATCGATGATACAGCATGGCATTGTGTTCTATGAAAAGAAATAGCTAAGGCGATCAGTCGCCCTGTCCACCATCCGCGTCTTCGTTCTTTTCCATTTCAGAGCTAAGAGAAAGTCAGTGGCATCATCATGTTAAACTACTTTTTCTTAATCCTAGCAGCAGTGATTAGGAGAGCTTTCCAAATTAAAGATATCTGAATTCCTATGAACCTGGAAAATCTAACAGTGTGTGAAATATCCACAAAAGTGTGTTTTCACATATTAAAATCCTTGTTGCAGATTATATAACTTTTCATCCAGCAATCACTGGAGGAATTCCAATGCCACAGACTCACGACAGTCAGTCTTTAACTTTATGTTCCTATGAACTCCAAGAACACAAAATGCCGATGCTGTGAGGCTAATTCTAAAAAGCAGCATGTGAGTCTTGATATGTGTTCATTGATTTAAAATACAAAGTGTGTGCATATGTGTATATGTGTATGTGTGTATGCATATGCATGCATGTGTGCAGGTGTATGTGTGTGTGTGCGTGCGTATCTGTGTTGTAGAAGAAAAAGATACAAAGGGTTTAGCTCCAATAGTTATGGGTTAAAGCTTTCCAAGTTGTTCAGAGCCATGAGCTCACACAACTAACATGCTGTTCCCTGGTACATCAACCTTTAGAGGGTGTCTGAAAAAATGAGAAGTGTTAAATGAATTGATATTTTAGTGTGTGTGCATGTATATAAACTTGTCTGGATATGGCTTGTCATTTGCTTGGGTATATATCTTTGGCCCACTTGTGCATATGAATGTGTGTGACTTCATATATGTGAATAAACCTTGGCATTTGGATTATTTTTGGCCAACAAGTACGTGTGAAATTAGATACACTTGGACCAAAAATATTCAAATGGTAAGCCAATTACATAAACGTAGTCTGTCTATCAAAAAATTCTGGATTATCATAAAACAGTACCACTAAAACTACCCATTATAGAATATGATGATAAAAATTGTACAAAGCCTCATATGAGCCATCTCATATTTACAAAACAATAGCCTCATATATGGGTTAGGTCTGATACCAATGTCATAGAAACAGCAGCCAAGTGAAACTTAGAAAGTACCTCAGTGGAGTCACTTACAAGTAAATGGCAGAGGGACGGTGCAAGCCCAAGAACACTGAGCTCATGATTAGACAGTTGGAATGAATAGATAGTTGTCACTAATACAGTATGTGACCTTGAGTAGAGATGAGCAACTAGATATAATGGGACAATCATGTTATCTAAAATGCAGGTGGCAGTGCTATAAACATGGAGGGAGATAAAATATGTGAGGAAGTGGCATTAAATAGTTCTCTTTCCAATAACCCCAGAGATAAACTATGAGCTCACAATGACGATGACGATTAATTGGAAAGCTACAAAAAGAGATACGGCTCTGATCATTCTAGGCACTTGTTCAAGAAAACCAAACTTAAACTAGGCAACACGGTGCACATACATAATGGAAGTTTAAATCAATTCCCTTTACAGAACACCAAAAATGCCCATGAGCTGGGGAGTAAATAGTAATACTACAGTCATACAATAGAATAGCATTAGCATCTTGATACACAGCACAGCATGGGTGGACCTAGAGAACACTACTCCGGTAAAAAGCCTCTTAAAGAAGCACTGACTGCATGACTGTGTTTAAATAAACTATCTAGAGAAAAGAAAAGGAACACACGGCTGATTAGGGAAGAAAGAAGGGGTTTTGTTCAGGAAGCACAAAAACATTCACAATTTGAATATGGTAATGAGTGGACTGTGAATATATAATCTTTTATTTGTAAAATACTATTTTACTAAACTGCACTATTTGCAAGAGTGTTCTATTATATGTGAGTTATTTCTATAAAATAATTTTATTATTGTTATTTTAAATGACTTCTAGGAAATCTTCCTTATGTAAAACAACAAAAAAAAAAACTTTTTAGGTTTCTGTTTTGCTTTGCTTTTTGGTTTTGAGACATGAGTTTGTGTAAATAGGGAGGTACATAGAACCCTGGAGTTGTGGGTAGGAAGAAATATGATCAAAATATGCTGTATGAAAAAGAGTCATTTAAATCAATCAATATAAAATATAAGGGTTTTTTTAAGCAATAAATATGTGTGAATTTAAACTGGGCAGCGGTGGCAAATGCTTTTAATTCCAGCACCTAGGAAAAAAGAGGCAGGCAGATCTTTGCATTCTAGGACAGCCAAGGCTACATAGAGAAACCCTATTTCTAAACAAAAACAAAACAAAACAAAAAGTGTGAATTTATACAATTTATACTAACAATTATACTACAATAAATGAAAGACACACATGCATGCACACTCCCCCCCCCCCTTGGTGTATCTATGAAAACCAGGATATAGCATTAAAAGTCCTGATTGACTGAGCCTATTAAAATTACCCAGTTCTTGGCATTTTTCACTATTTCTCACACATGTTTAAGCCAGATGATAATAAGGGCTCAGGGGACTATTAATATTTTTCCTTTCTAGTAAGTTGAAACTCTCCTGACCTAATTTAAATGTATTAGTGCTTACTGTTCCCTCTAGGGAGTCTGACTCTCTCCTGTCCTTCCTGGCCACCTATGCCCTCAAAGCTGAGCATGAACATGTCACACCCTCTGTGGTTGCCACATCTCACACCAGCATGGACAGCCACCTGGATGCGCTAATAAGATGACACTGTGAGTTCTTGTGCTCCCAATCTGAAGGGTTGTCAGAAAGGTTTTCTATATTTGTTTGTGTCTTTATTTTCAAGTAAGATTTAACATTGTCCCCTTCTTAAATGTTACAGCTAATTGATGTATAACTATGAATAGTAGTACATATAACAGATAAATTACATATATGTACTTTATAAGAAGTATTTTTGTCCTGAATCCAATGAACTTTGTATAATATACACAGAAAAGCTAGGTACTGCTCATTTTGGTGTCACACAGAAATGTTAAAATCTATATATTTATGTATATTAGGTTATAAATAGCTTTACACCCAGTACGCTTTCCAAAAAAAAATGCATAGAATAAATTTAGAAAAGTATTTTAGATGCAAAAATTTACCAGGAATGTGCTAATAGAAAATAAACAAGATTAATCAATACGTTGGGAGCTATGAGACATTAACAAAACCTCTTTGGTTAAAACAGATATATGAACCTATTAATAGTATAAGCAGAGAGGAACTATTTAATTGTTTTTGAAACACTTCTTATATTCCCACTTCTGGTCAGAAATGAAATTATAAAAACAACTGTTCAATTTAGTTTTCAATAATCCTTTGTAATATAATGGGAAAATCTGATATTTATGAATGAGTTATTTATATATATATTTTTTTTTCTGTTTCAATAGCATATGTATATTATTTCCTTTAAATGTTTATTTTTAAAAACTTGGTGCTAGTGCTATTAATCCACTTATACCCATAAGGAACTAGAGGTTGCTATTACTGAATAAATGACTAGCTTAAGTTCTCCTAGCTAGTATGAAATAGAAATTGGATCTAAGTGAAGAGGACATTAGACTTCGAAGGTTTTCTGTGTTCTATAATATACACTAGTTGTTTTCACAAAGCATTCAGATTAATGAACGAACTCAAGGCACAAATTGATCATCTTCAGATTTTCTAATACAAGTTCCAGTATATTGTATCAGGCACAATACTCAGTAAATCCCCTCTAGTGATATCTTAACTATGTTCGCAGCTCCTCAGCCACTCTAGATCGCTTTTGGCTACTGAATCCAGCACCGATTATACCTTATTGATACACATCAGGGAAGGAAGTACAAAAGGCTCTGGTAGGAGTTGGTGGATAGACCTGCCTTTCCTGGTTTTCCTAGGGCTAGCTTTGTAGGCATTGGATGTGGGAGGGAATGGAGGCAAACATCATTTCCTCTCTGGACATTATCAGCTGCAGTGTTCTGTCATTTACTTGTGATTTTCTAGCCTTTGGTGAGTGGCAGTACCAAACACCATCTGGTGCCCATACTGCGGAAGCCAGTTATTCCTGCACCTGAAGTCAAAACATGTAATGGGCTTTGTCCTGTACAATGGGCTCACATTTAGCAAGTGTCTCATGTAGTCAATGAATCTCTAAGAGACACACAGCCTCATGTCACCAAACATTGAGCATGCACATTTCTCTGATGCTGCACCTTCCTGCCAGCACAGTGATTGTCCAAGTAGACATCAGAATGAGGAGATGCTATTCCAGTGTTCTACAATATTCACGAATCCTTCTCAGACTGTACACAGCTTACCTTGGCGAAGAGATCATTGCTCCCCTACTACATAACAGTCACTAAAGAGATATGTGCCCCCATCCCTTATCTCCTTTGTTTAGACTTGGTAGTTGAAGTTCTTGTAGGCATCATGCTGGAAGAGCTGTGGTCTCAGACTTCTCTCAAAAGCTCTCTAGAAATGTGAGTCCAAATACATATTGTCCTCTCAGTTTGGAACCTAGTTACATTCCATGACAAGAAAACACCCCCCACATTCAATTACACTTAACCACCACACAAGTCTTTTTCAAGTTTTAACCCACATTCTTTAAAAATGCTGCTAAAACAACTCTCAAAATAGGTTAACACTCTTGCACTAACACATTTGGTGATGAAATGTGTGGGGTTTTTTATTTTTTTATTTTTTGGCATGGGGTTGTCAATTTTAAGAAATTATAAAGGGTGAATGGATTCAAGCACCAAAAACATTTTAAATATCAAGACTAAATACACAAAATTTCTATTTCAAAATGTGTACCAAATATGATTGATTATATAACATATCATTTATTTCTCCCTCCCAAACTATTCTGGCTCCAATTACAAGTGAAAATTAGAGAGAACATATACCACACTCCAAATGGTAACAAAGTGATAAGATTTTCAAATCCTCCAAACTCTAAAAAGATGGACCTTGTAAGTGTTGTGTCATTGTTACCACCAAATACTCCATCTTTTGACACAGCTACAGTTCTCACAAATACCAGCACTTTCTCATTCACTCTAGCTCATTCTGCAGAGCTCTGGTTTGACAAATAATGTTACTATTAAGAAACTATGAAATTCGAGTCCATAGAGTAGCAATATTCTGAGTAATAACTAAATATATTCATTGAAAATAGTCTCAAACCACTTAGTATAATTCAAGTATCGGCATTTAAAGAAAACAAATATGCCCTCCATGTGGACTCATTTCTCTCATAACAATCCTTATAAATGTAGTCACTGAGATGTCTAGGGAAACAAATGGTGTTTCAGTACAAACATGCTCAGCTTTTAGCACATACATGATTTAATATAATAGAGAAAATGGTATTTGCCACTTGAATATTGTAAACTGATTATGCCAATAAAAATTAGTAACTGGAGAAATGTCACATAAATAATTATTGCACTTTATGTCTCGCACAGTTAACATTTTTTGACCATTGTGTATATGTTAATGGTATGGTGATAGGTGACTATACTGCCGTATTGTGCGTAGTTCTGTGTGCCAACAAGTTTAATGATGAATTAATGACATTAATGCTATTTCTTTTTCAACTTTCTAATATCCCTCTTTTATCAAAACATAAATTAACAATTACTTGAATAAATATTATAATCTTTCAAGCAAATAGAAATAATTTAAGGAGAATAAAATTCCAGTCAATTCTAGACAAGAAGATTCAATCACAGGGCATTTTTTCCAGAAAGAATAAACTTGTGGTGTTTTCCATTAATGCATGCATTTGTGTGTGTGTGTGTGTGTGTGTGTGTGTGTGTGTGTGTGTGTGTGTGAGCTACAGCCCCACTTCTGTATTCAATTTTAATTTTTTGAATTAAATTCTAAATACTGGGAACATATTAAAGCAATATTTCTATATCATATTCTATCTTTTACAGAGCTATGAACACTGTGTTTATGACCTGTGTGTTTTTAAGTCATAAACAACTACTTTTGCAGTATAAAATGAAAGTTTAATCTATTGGAATTATTTGTATGAGAGTAGTAGTATGCCCTTATTCTAAACATAAAATAGGATTAATATATGATTTCACTCATAGTCACAGGTATTAACCTGGACTGCTTTTTTTTTGATCATATTATTACTTGAAAACAAGGAATTAATTCATAATTAGTGTGAACAGTGTATATGTAAGTCTGAATAATTACTAATAGTAATCACTGAGTAGATGCTGTGAAAATTGTATAATTTCTGATCATTATACTATGTTTACATGTGCTACATATATTTATTATAATAATATTTTTGAGACAAAGATTATATATTCCTTCCTATTCACTTTTGAACCAATATTTCATAGTATTCTGACTATGGGACCCCCTTAATGACTCAGTAAGGCTGCAGGTTGCCAGGACTGATGAACTCAAGTTTAATCTCAAAATCCACATGCTACAAGGAAATAACCAATTCCCACAAATTAGCCTCTGACTTCCATTTAAGTACCATGGCAAGGAAAACCTCATAATTAAATGAATAAGATAAACAAATCAATAAATAAATAAACATAAAATAAATTTTAAAGCTTAAAAATAAAGGCTGAATAGATTTTTAAAGAAATTATACAGTAGACAATTTACTACTTTTCAGATTATAAAAAGCATAGTCAAATACAGATTGTTGGAATTTAAATATTATTGTGTGTGTGGTTTTAAATCTTTGCTAAGTAAAAGATAGATTTAGCTTTTGGTAAGTAACATAGGGGCCAATGAGAAGAAAGGTCTTTAGCACATACCTGACAGCGCAAATTAAATTCCAAGAACTCACCATGGAAAAGAGAACCTATTCCTGGAAGTTGTCCTTTGATCTCCATATACATACTGTGAAACATACACACACACACACACACACACACACAAACAATCTACACACATACATGTACAAACACATGAACACAAATGTATGCACACACATGAGCAAGAACACACACATATGCATGCATGCTATGTTTCTCTGACTTAAATATTATGTTTACCATACCTGCATCCTAAATTTAGTAGAACACTGAAAATTATAATGAAAATTACCAGTAAACAACCTACTGTAAATTTTTAAAATGAAAATGTTTATAGCATATAAGAAATGATTAACCTCCATATCTACATTCCAATTATCTAAATTATAAGATTATTTATAAATTAGCAGATAATAAAATGCAGTATCTATGATTTCTCATGTAATCACAAGCTATATATGATGACTAAATATGAATATTTATCTTTATGTATATTAGAATCTGTGGTGCCTTTTATAACAATTAGCAAGCTCTCACTGTTTGCTACTATGCACCAAATTCAGGAGGAAATGTTAGTATGTGAGGATTAAAGTATCTTTTGATAACAGAAGAAAGGAAAACCTGAAGGTGGGAGGATAAAGGATAGACATTCAGAGGATGCTGCAGGGATCAAAATACATGGTAAATGTATGGGAATTTCAAGGGGTACATTCAAGTATACTCCATTAAGAAAGTACAAGAACAACTTCATAGAAACTCCGATAAGAAGTTAGGATAGGGAGGAAAAATCTAGCCTATTCCTCTTGCCAAATATTGAGGTACCATTCTTGGAAGCTTCATAGTGCTACTGACAGATATTAAGTCAGTAATATTTAATGATTACTAAATTATTAAATACATATGTGTTTACCAATTTTTCTTTTATTCAACATGGCCTTCAGTTATCTATCTTATGTTCCTTCTGAAATTTTTCTCTATGAAACTTCATTCTGGCTTGGATTATTCACCATCACCCATTAGTCCAGCCCCCAAGTATGTGTAAATTAAATAACAATATCTTCTGAATACTCGTCAAAAATACTGAATAATTTAATTATCTCCATGTAAGGACATAATCCTTTAGGAAGAGGTAAAGTCATAGACAATGAGAACAGCAATTCTTCATCTGTTTTTGTCTCTAAGGGACACAAGATTCGAGAATTTTTTCCGAATGCCTTGCATTCATGATAACATTGTCAAATGTTTTCAATTAATCAAAAAATCTGTCTTCTAAATTCTCACTTTTCAATGCATATATTATTAAATAATTTTAATCATTTTACTAGGAAGATATTGGTATTAACATTACAATAAACCAGGTAATTGCTACATTAACTCTAAAAGATATAGATAAGTCTGTTACCTACTCTTATGTGTAAAGACAATCTGAATATAGTCTTTATTGCAGATACTTTTAGCCCTTAAATAATTCCTGGGTTTTGTTTTGTCTGTTTGTTTGTTTGTTTTTGGTAGAAATCGCTTAACGACCTTTCTATATGCCACACATAAGACAAATACTTTTTGTGCTATATTTTGACATAAAATTTGAGATAATGGAAATGATTGAAGACACAGCTTTTAGGAATTCTACACCAGTATCTAGCTTCATGATTTTTTACGTGATTCAAACACATGTAAAACACAGAAAAAGAAATTTACATGATTGAAAATGTAGCCTGTAACATTTGACAATTTCACACTAGAGTATTATATTTATATTATTTCTTCCCTGTACTCTCCTCTTTCCAACTTCCTTTGTGCCCCCTTCTCTTGTTACACACACACACACACACACACACACACACACACACACACACACACACGTCTGTTGCGTCCACTTGGCATTACTTACATGTGTATGTATTTAGGGCCGATCACTTGGGAATGAATAACCTGTCAAGGGACTAGTTCCTGGAGATGATTGATTCTTTCTCTTAGCAACCTCTAATTGCTTATAGCTTCTCAACTAGGGCTGGTACCTTATGAGATTTCCCCTATCTATGTTGACATGTCAACTGGTGTGGTCATTGTTAATGCTTATTTTAGATTACCCCATTTTTGAAGTTCCATGATTGCATCTTGCATTTGATATATAAAGACAGTCTCTAAAAGAAGACATCCTGCTCCTGACCATTACAATGTTTTGCGGTGTTCTCTATGCTTTACGTACTCCAAGAATGATGAATGAAAAGGGCGTGGAAATGTACTTTATGCTTACTCTAAGATGTATGTATTATATGCATGCATAAATATATATGTGTGTGTATGTGTATACATATATAAATAACTTAAATGAAGTTATAGTATTTGGGGTGACAATGATCTACACAAGAACCATAGACTATCTAACAAAAAACCCCAAGGCCAGGTAAAGTTCTCTCCTTTTCAGTTGTTGTTCAGGGAAGTACAAGACACTACTGAAAATGCTGCTGATTTTGCTTGCATCCCAAAACTTGAAAGTAATGAGACCCTTTTGTTGAAGCTACCAAATACTTTGGACATGAGCATTGGAGAAATTGAGCTGCTAACTTGAAAGCCTCCTTCTTGAGGACTAGCTTCTACAATACCGAAGTTACTATGCAAGCTTACAAGGGAGAAAAGCAATCAACAGTCCTAGTCAGGCATCAAGTCTAAAAACCATGACTAGCAAAGCAACGTATATGTATATGTACGGGTATGGGTATGTGTTTGTATGTGACATATAAATTGTGTATTACTAAATTCTATTATCTATGTATATTGGCACAACTATATACATACATATGTAATTACACACACACACACGCACACACACACACACACACACACACACACACACACACACACAGGTTTGCTTTTATATCTTGTGGCTAACTAATAGCCTACTCAAGATGAGGGAAATTATGCCTGGTTCTGTAAACCTAGGGCAGTTCTCTGAGGCTGCTTAGGTAATGGATCCTGCAGGATGAGCACATTCCTAAACCTGTATAATTCTCATCTGCACTCTAAGAACCTGTCCTCATACACATATGCATAACTGGAGCCCTTGCCACTCATTAAGTAAACTTTCCTTTCTCCCAATGGACTGAGGTCATCACAGAAATCCACAACTGATCACAATGCAGAGAGCAAATTATACCAGCATTTTTGAAAATTTAGCAATCTAATTTCAAATCATTTTCAGATAGATTAACTGCTCTGTTCTCTTTCTAGTTGTGCTTTAAAAGGAAAAGGTCATTTAAGATTTTGTGAAAGTAAAGAATTGCAGTCCCTCATTAAGGGCTCATTAAGTCACATTTTTTTTTTCTGAGACAAGATTTCTCTGTGTAGCCCTGGCTGTCCTGGAACTCACTCTGTAGACCAGGCTGGCCTCGAACTCAGAAATCCACCTGCCTCTGCCTCCCAAGTGCTGGGATTAAAGGTGTGTGCCACCACTACCTGGCAAGCCACATTTTAAATGAGAACAATGACACTCAGACCACATTATAGGTCAAAGAGCTCGAAGCACAAGTAAGTCAGATTTACATCAGCATGGGTTGCTTCCAAGGATAAACATTACTGCTCCAGGCATCTAAAGTTGTTTCAATCAGATGGTATTGGGGGAAATGTTTATTTTATAATTACAATGGAAAAGTAATTGTGTTACATTCAGAAGACCTAGGTTCTGATCATTATCCATTGTCTTACTAATCATGAATTTTATTCTCTCCAGATCTCGTTCTTTATTCATTAAATACACATGAGACATGTTCTGTACCTTTAGAGGTGAATTGTTAAAGTTTATGCTAAAATGCTGTAAATTTTAGAAGAATATATGAAAAATGACATTTTATTAAGGAACCAACAGAGTGTAAATGAAAGGATATCACTGTTATAAAGCAAGACTTTTGCTTAGCAAGCACTTTTATACATTTTTGCCATTTTTAAGTTCAGCATCATGTGTCTTACATCCTGGTCAACTATTGTGCTTTATGGAAGGTGAATTTTAAGATGAATATAATCAGATAATTCTTCTGGTTCTCAGTTGACATTCAAATGGTATAAATGTTTATGTTAACTGAAATTAAAAAAATCATAGATTTGAAATAAGACCTACAAATAAAAGCTAGCTGAAGTCATTATAACTTTAGAGACATCAGAGTACAAATTTGTCCTAGTTTATTTTATGGGTATTTCTATTTTTGCAGTTCTTAGAAAGTAAAATATTTATCTGTAAGTTATCACAAATAGAAAGTGATTTCAAACCTAAAAATCACTGGGTAAAATTAGTTCAATAATTAAAAAACCAG
The DNA here is from genome assembly GCA_028551405.1 of Uromys caudimaculatus. Taxonomy (NCBI): domain Eukaryota; kingdom Metazoa; phylum Chordata; class Mammalia; order Rodentia; family Muridae; genus Uromys; species Uromys caudimaculatus. The sequence goes on along the minus strand of CM052705.1, from coordinate 15,166,951 downwards.
ATGAAACTCTATATAAAATTTACAGGGACTGAAATAAGGGAAATATGGTTCTAGGAAAATTATTATTATTTTAATACCCAAGCAAGCTAAATAATATTCCATCACTTTATGTTATAATATTAAATTCACATTTTAAAATAAGCTTTGAAATTACAAAGCATTATGGGAAAATGGTTTAGTTAGAAGTTTAGGATATTATTTAAAATCATAAAAATATATTTCATTATACTTCATTATAGTTTTCTAGACAATGACAATATCAACACAATAAAACAGTGGCAGGCGTAATAAACCATCATGTCTTATGACAAAATTTTATTTCCCTTCTGGAGAAATGAATCGTTTTGCATTTCTCAACAGGAAAAAAATGGTAGACCATAAAGGTACTGAGTCAAGTAATGCACCATCCTTTCTCCTTAGTTGAAAATAATCCACTATAAATTCAGATAAATGAGAGTTATCACAAAATAAAAATTCATCATTGAGATCCAGAAACTGTATACCATAACACTTTATCATACTCATTTTAAAAGAGATTTTCTATGCAAATCAAATGTAAAGTTACATATACACTTTCTCAAGGCAGTTAAAGTACAGCAGAGACAAAATCTGAACCTATATTTTTTTCTATAATTTTATCCTTTTAGAATTTCATAACACATTTGTTATAAAATATGTCCATATCTATCCTGCATTTTTCCCCAAGTACCTGGAACTACCAACATGACCCCTCTCAGATTCTTGTCTTCATTTTCTTTTTGAAGTTGAGTGAGGAGATGTACACCACTCATTATGCTGTACATGTAAAGTGTTTGAAAACTTGAAATAGAAAATAATCACTCATCTGTTTGAATCCTTTTTGATTTGCATTAGACCAAGTGAAAATTCTCCACAAAATTTACACTCAGAATGAAAATGAACCCAGACTGAAACATGTTTAAAGAAAATCCTGGTTTTGTTTTTAAGCTTTTCTGTTTTGCACCCATTGTGGGGGGGGGGGGGAATGTCAGAGAGCTCCAATGAACTCAGAAAGCCTCAGAGAACAAAAGAATTTCCATACTAAATCCTGTGCATGTGTTAGTAGCCAGGAAACTTAAGCTCAGATTTAAACATCTGCGTCTGAATGCTAACCAAACTGCAAAAAGTAGATTTCAGAGCTGAGGGTCATTCTAACCCTTCATCCACTTATCTCAAAGAAAAGGACTCAAGCAAAGAATAATCACAACTTTTAAATTACATACAGCACATTGAGAAATATCAATATTATTTTTAGAGAGTAAATGGGTATCAATCACAGGATATATTTTTTTGTGTTGCTAGCCTCAAAAAGACATGGCAAAACAGCTTCTTGGTAATATTTTGAAAGGTCAAAAACCATCATCATCTTGCTGTATTTCTGACAGCCTTGGCATAACACTAATGAAAATTCACATTGTAATCATAAAGGGATCAGAAATATTATTATAAAAACAGAACTGGCACATATAAATCTCCTAATACTCTTCAGATTCTTCAATCATTTCTTCCAGTCTTCATTATGAGAATCATAATGCACACATTTTACATAATCAAATTTTGCAATATTAAAAATAGATAAAACATTTAAGGAGCAATGGATTTCATCTTAATTACACTTCAGATACCTCCGTTGGATAGAGTGCTCCATGGATACACAAAGTTTCATGAGACATTAAGCATCTGGACCATCAGGACGGTGTGCTTCTTCCAACTCACTTTGTTGAGAAGTCAGGCAATTAAAAAATCAAACTTGAAAGATTCCCTAAAATCATAGGACCTTCAATATATGACTGGATCTGAAATAACTCCCTCTTAAAATTCTTTATCTAAGCATGTGATGTATCCAAACTACAGTCTATACGTATGGATCAACTCTCAATGTGCATCATTTTAAGGAAGGCCTGATAAGATAGAACGAACTATTTACAATAAGGAACACAAAACTGGCTGGAAGAGCAGGCATACTCTGTTGAGTTCATGCAATATGTCTAGTGTAAGAAGGCTTGTTGGAAGGTAGCTCGCTAGACTGAAAGATATATACATACAGTAAATTTTGTACCATCGCTTTAAGGGTGAGATCGTACATTCAACTCTCAAAATCTTGGTGTTCCCTGTTCTTCATTCTAGTTTATTATTGTAGAAAAACTAGATAAGGTGGTTCCATTTGGCCCTTCCTTCAGAAACTGTTTACCAGTGCCTACTTGGACTATGTTCAAGGATACAAGATTAGTAAGAAAAACCATTTTGTACTGCATTATAGTTTTTGCTATTCATAGCAGCTATGTAAGGTTATGTGTGTTAGTTTTGCAAACTTCTTACCTACTTTAGGTAAAGATGCCTCTGAAACTGCCAAGTTAAAAGTTGGTGTTCTTTCTCTTGTGCTATTATTCTAAATTTCAAGGTTATATTAATACCACTGTTGAATTACAAAAATATATAATATATTTGTTTAGAAGTCTGTCTCTATTACTCCTCATGTGTTTTGAAGCATGTACAATATTTTCTCTATTCCTATATTACAAAAAGAAATAAACAAGTAAATAATTAAACAAAAAAACAAGGTTCTTCACACTTGAAAGACCTTAGAAAAGACTTGTAAGCCAAGCATAGTTGTGTATTCCTGTAATCCTAGAATTTGGGAAGTGGAGGATTAGGAGTTTGAAACTAGCTTGAGCTACATGAGGCCCTGTGCCATAGAGAAAGACAGGGGGAGGGGAATGGGGAGGAAAGGGGGAAGAAGAGAGAAGGAAGAGGCAGGAGGATTATGAATGATAACTGTCTTCAGTGGATACTGTGAGTCAGGTGACTTCAAGCACCCTTCAGGGAAGTACTACCTGTTCTTAGCAGCAACTTCATCTCTAACAAATGTTGAAGATTCTCTCTGAATATTGAACTTGAGATTTTACTTTGTGTTTCCACTTTCACAGCCTAAACCTCTGCAGTAAGCTGCATATTCGGTGACAACAAATATAACCTCCCCGAGTACTATGTGTTGGGTTTTTTTGTTTTGTTTTGTTTAACAAAGAAAGACATTTGGTCTTTGTGTATCTCAAGATAGAATGGAAACTTCCAGTGACATCAAGCTGGTAGAGAAGTAAAATCTCCTTTCCTCCTGAAGAATAGGCTCATCAAGAGCCTTAAAATACCAGTAGCCTAAACCAGTCTCTTTCTCTGCTCTTGAAACCAGAGCTTTGATGACCTCACTTCATACATAGCAAGTTTAATCTGTCTTGTTTTAAATTCCTATAGACACCTACTGTACATATACAAAATGAAATATTCCATACTATTAAAATAGCCCTAAAGAAAAACATATTAGCAGTGTTTGTATTTATTTTCTCTGCTGAAACTGAATTTATATTTGAGTTCCTCTGTGGGGTTCTAAACAAACAGAACACCAAGGGCCGCATGTTTGGTTCTCTGCATGAACACACTTAAAAGATAGGTTTGAATTTTAAGGTAAGGTGACCTGCTTTGACTGTATTCAAATGTCTTAGATCTCTCTCTTCATAGAGCCTAGCCAAAATAAATGGCCATATTTCACTTGCTGGCACCTACAATAATCCTGCAACTCCTCGAAGATGATAAATTGTTTTGTGACTAGACAAATCTACATACATTCATACAAATTTCCATATTTCATATAATGCCTTTCTTTGCATCTCTTAAAGGGTTAATGACATTTAGTCATTTAGTATAGAATTTGCTTTCAAGGTTAGAAAGTGGCTCTTTTAAGCCAGAAGATTATGATGATATTACCAAGAATTACTTGTCCTCAAGCTTGTTGAATAAAAGAGCCCTGGAAGGGTAGGCTTACCTAAATCTATCTTATACAATAAAATCAAGTGTAAAATGCCAATTGTACTCCCATCCCAAGTATGAAATGAAAAACAGGATGTACCAAGAGTTAGTACACTTCTCATGATAACATCTCCATATGAAGGTATTCCTGCTTTTCACCCTAACTGACTAGAGAACAGAAGCTGAAGTGAGCATTTCTTTAAGAATATTTTCTTACTGGCAGGCCGAGGGTGACTTAGGGTCATACCAGTAGGAAGTCTAACCTGACCAGCTCCCCCGTCACATGCTAGAGGTCGGGAATCACCAAAAGGTTTGGAACTGGCGAAACATTGTCTTCACTACTCCTACAATAGGGGAAAATTTTCTCTTACTTGTACAAACAGAGAGGGCTTTCCTTCAATCTCTGATTTAGCGGTGATTCTTGAGACGGGAACAGATTGTATGTATTGATCTTTGTGCCAAGAACAGACTAACATCATTAAACAGATCTTAGTAGAATTATTCCAATCCTATGAGAGAAAATGACCTGAAATATTCAGAACCCCTCAAGCTGCAATTTCTTCCCTATATCTAGATAATTGCACTACAAGATTTCATGAGATTTGAAACTTAGCCTTTTCAAATTCTAGATCCCAGGCTGACATAATTCCCTCACCACACAAAGCAGACTAGAAATCCTTCAAGTATCCAATTTCTACAATTTTACAATTTTCAATGTAGCTTTACAGATCTTTGCTAAAAACCTATTTAAAATATCCCATTATAAGTTTTACATATTTCTGTGGCTCTAAAATATATTTGCTAGACAGTTACCTTATTTTAGCTTTAGAATGTATATCACGTGTGTTTTTGTCCCAGACATAAGCAATTAAAGGGTTGGAAAATAGCCTGTGGAAAGCTCCAGAGAATTAATCTTTTGGGAGCAAATTTTGCAATACCAAACACCCTTGGGCTCCCTTGAGTACCCGTGCTGACAAGTTGCTGGTTAAGCAAGCCAACTAGAGGGTATGTACACAAAGCATCACAAGTAAACACCCTGCTTACCACAAACATGCTTCCTGTGGAGGCCGACAGAATTTCTTACTAAGCTAGGATGACCACATGGCCACCTTCAGAACTTTTTTGAAGGAACACTCTACCCACTTGTATTCGATAGCTGTGTAGTTAACTGTGTTCATGTTTTACTGAATGTCACCCAGTTATTTTACTTTAAAATCCCATGGGTTTGTATCCTTAAGCTAAACAACCTGTTAGAAATAAACAGCAGAGAAAAGTTTCTCTTATCTGCTTGCTGCCTAATAAATCAAAACACACTGAGATTTGGAATTATTAGAGAAAGTTTGGGGATGAAGAAATAAAATAAAAACTGACTTGTCAAATGGGACTCCCTGCTGCTCAATAACATGTGTTGCCATAGCAAGCAACATCTGCTGTGCTATTAAATATGTTAGTGACTATGATACATGAGACACAAAATTCTCAGCACCTATTAAACAATACACAAAAGGTCTACCTCTATATTTACATATTTTAACTTTTACTTTTTAGTAGTGAAACACAGAACTATCATACACTGAAGATGCTATTTAAAGTAAAAAATAAGTATTGTTTTGATGTTTCATGTGTTTACATTTTACCCAAGAATCACTAAATAAACAATTAGAAAACTAGTCAAAATACTCTCAAATGTCCAAAGGTCATTTTTACCCCCAGCAGTAATAATCATATCAAAGGACTGAAGACAACTAAAAATCGAAGGAAGCATGGAACATCATTTTAGCCTGTCTTCCTTCCTCTCAGTTCAATATAAGAGATTATCAAATGTCACAAAATACACGAGCAATCGCCTGTATGGAATCCACCGCCTGAGTTCAACAACTCTGTTGGTTAAGTGTGCCATCGAGGGAGGCACCTATGGGTTTCTCACTGCTTAGCTGTGTAACACATTTGCTGTTATCCTGTTCATTATATTAAGATTAATCACAATAATGCTGACAATATTGACTCATTTAAAATCTTTTCATGCTCCACTGATGCTTTGAGTCCCCAAGACACAATGATTGAAATAAGAAGTGACTAGGGGGAAAATTAAGAATTATGGACTGTGAGAGAGGTGAAGAGCACAGAGGCAGACACGGAAACAGGACTGGTTCCCACAGGACATTAACTCTTGCCTGTCTCCTCTTCCCAGTACTGAAGAGAACCACAAGATTGATGGAGTTGTTACCCAACCTAAGCCCATTGCTACTCTATGAATGCTGCCAGGAAGGGAGAGAGTTTGTAACCATAGTTACAAGGGCTCCTATATCATTTCCACAAGGCTATTAAAACAGAAACAATGAAAAATCAAATATTCCACAAAGTAACTCATTCTATACAGCTCAATGTTTAAGTAATAACGAAGTCAAATTGAATTTCAAATAAAACACAAGAGGGTGGGAGCTGGCTCTGTAGATGAAAGGCCTGCTTTACCAGCACAAGGACCTGAGTTTGAAAACAAGCAAAAGAATAAGGAAATAAAAGTTGGATGTACTCTTCCATTTGTAAGAATTTGTTTATCCTAAAAACATTTTAAGTGATATTTTTAAAATTTAAAGTTATTTTGTTATACTAAAAAATCCTAAAACAGTCTATATATTCATCATTAGAAAACAGTTCAATAAATAGTTTTGCATAGAAAAGCAATAGGACATTATGAGGGAAATAGATTGCTTTATTGAAAATGTAATAGTGCCTAAATAACAGCATAGAAAAATGATTACGTTATGGAATAGTATGCATCAGAAGGTAAAAGTTCATCTTTCTGATAAATGTTCAAATGTGTGCATATATACAACTATTTGTGCATATACCCATGTGTTGAAAATGTATACATAAAATATAAGATTAGAATTTTAGACAGCATAAGAAATAAAGTATATTATTTTCTGCTTTTAACTTTTATTCTCCTCACTGTTATATTATCTAAGTTTTCAATGAGTATTTTTATGATCTAGAAATAATATACATTAAAACATGAGTTGTTGTGAGAAGCAAATAGAGTCTCTCAACCATAAGGTAACAAATAAAATTCCATTCTTTCTGAATAGACTGCTGTAAAATATTATTGCCCTTACAAACCCAGACCTATGCTTCACTACTCTATTGAATCCAGTTTATGTCGAGATAGTTTGAAAAATGCAACAACAAAAAAGCCCACAAATAAAAAGAGTGCTAAATAATGGAGATGTAGTCTACGGAAATGAAGGGAGTTCACTCAAAAGTAGAAAGCACGCAACCATTGATTATTTTCTCACATAATAATGAGCAACATCTACATAGCAATTCAGTATAACAAATGCACCCCCAGCCACTTCGCCCATGCAACGTTCTTTGCAATAGACAGCTACCGTTGTCTGATTTAGGGACCAGTTCTCTCCACAGTAGGAAATATCTTTGTAATGCCTGCAGTTTAAATGAGCAAATGAACTGAATTTTGAAACCCATGTAGTAGCTACCTTACCTCACTCCATTTTGCTACTGAAATTTCAATCCCTTCTCTCTGCCATGCCCTGTGGGATGTGGAGCCCCCAATGCCTGCTTTTATTGCTAATTAACAGTAATGAGTAGAATGACATACTTTTTTCTTTGAATACCTCTGTCACAAAAATGTCCAATCAGCAAGACCTATAATGTACCACTGTCCCCACTCCCCTTTGCTCTCCCCAGTAACATGCTTAAATACAAACAGTCTGTCCTGCCTCTGGGGTTTAAACCTTGTTTTAAAGGTCATGTCTTTCAGGCCTGAGGAGGCAGGCTTAGAACCTGGATGGAGAAAGGCTGCAAGAATAACTGCAGCCTAAATGTTCAGAAACACACTGAAGATTTTTATTTCCTTCTCACAAAAAGTAATATAATTTGGTGCAAGATATAAGCAACACTTAAAAAGACACCTAGACTTCTTCTTAAGAAGTAGTTCTTGCTTCCAAATATTGGATGCTGTGTCGGGGCTTTGAGTATTTTAGTACAGTTATGTTAAGAGATTCAGAATACTTCCATGTTTGTCATGATAAAGAAATCTTTCAACATAACACACCATAAGGACCCATTCTCTTAATTGATATTTAGATCATAGGATTATTTTGGAAAGAGACTGAGATGGTCTTGAATTTTCCTTTGAACAAAAAGAAAGAAAGAATGAAAGAAAGAAACAAAGTAAGTAAGAAAGAGAAAGAAACAAAGAAGAGAAGAGAACAGAACAGAAGAGGAGTTCTGAAGTCATAGAGAAATTATTCAAATCAAGGGAATTATTAGTTTTGTGATTTTTGGTCAATTTATTTTTAAATGCAATCACATATATGTGAAATGAAAATAATAATTCTTTCTTCAGTGAATTACTGATAATATTAAGTAAAGTATAGTTTTGACAAAATACTTAAATTGATGCATTGTTCATAATAAGCACTCAGTGCATGTTAAATACTATGACTTAGTTATTGTTCTTACTAAGAAAATGATTTTTTAAGCATAATTTCAGATGGGGAGTTTAGGCTTTTGCATTGTTTTTAGTTTAGCTTTACTTATAATTGCCTTCAACAACTTAATATGTATAAAGGTAAAACTCTAAATAAACAATAATCTGAGAATTCATTTCACATTCATCATTTAATCAAATGTCAGACATTCACAAAACTTGAGAAACAATTCAGGATGCTAACATGTCTGAATACCTAAACTTGAGCACTGAGGCAGTAGGACCATGAGTCCTGGCCAGCAGGAACTCCAAAGCAAGAACCTCCCAAACAAAATGGAAAAAGAATACAAGAAGGACTAAGATACAGCTCAGAGGTAGAACACTTGCTTAACATGGCTTTGATCTCTACCATCAGGCAGGGGATGATGACACATGGCTAATAAATAACAGACCTTATCGCTGAGGCCTCTGCTGGGTGTATGTATGCTTCAGTTGGCTGGAAGTGGAGATCCCAGCTGAGTATCACTTGCTTGTACCATTATCCTTTGGGAGTCTACCTCATACTGTGCACAAAGGAGAACAGTATCGAAGTGAGACTTGTAGAATGGAAAAGTACCAGTCAGAGACCAGGGAGGCCAGCAGGCACTCTGAAGGAACAAAGGAGCTCACCTCGTTCTCCATTCACTTATGGTGCCTTTTTCTGCCAGTAACTGTGTGTTATGTGCTAAACATGATATTAGTGTATGCAAAGTGTAAAACTACATAATATATAAAACATATAGTATGCTATTATATAATATATTAATATAATATGTTCCCATTCACATCAAATTAAAGAGCTGGCAGTACATATAAAAATAGTGCAATAAGCTATTTGAAATTAAACCATATATAGAAAAAAATCAAAGACCTCTAATAGTAGCAAGAAGGACATGATTAGTTTTATTATAAGGGATGAAGTAATGCTTTGCAAATACATATTCTTAAAAAATAATTTAAAATTTAAAAATGTATTAGAAGGGCATACAGGGAATAGTTGTGAGAGGAGTTTTTCAGAGAAGAACTGGCATGAAAAAAACACTTTAGAATTCCATCTTTACTGTCACTAATGATACAATATATAATTGTATTCCTCTATTTTTTAATTAAGATATATCCCATACAAATCACACCAATTTCTATTTTTATCTACTTAATTACAGGATGTTTGAGAAAGCTAGCCAGATAGCCTTTTCTGTTTCTGATTTACTAGACACAATGTCTGGGTTGAAGATATCTGAAATACTCAGCAGTTTCTGTGGTGTTGGTACATTAAACCTGAGGATGCTTGACTTTATGCATATGCTCTGAACAGACCAAAAGCAGGCTTGCAGGGCTTGGTCTCATTGAGGAAGGATGGCCTTTGCAACTCTTATCTGAGTCATGACAGGCTTGTTTTACTTTAAAGTAAAGTTCCCATGGGACTTGGTTTACTTTAGGGACTTGGGAGTCAGACTAAGTGAATTTGACCCTGACTTTGTCAGTTTATAGATGGGACATGCATTTCTCAACAACTAAATGAGGATTCTAGTTTTTTCTTTGGGGGTTCTTAGATGGGTTTAGATGGAGTTTTGACACCATTGATGACTTTTATGATAACACACACACAAAGACTATTATGGTGTTGAATGTTTTGTTGGAATTCTATACAAGGTAAGTAAAAACCTCAGCCCATGTCCTCACATTCTGTGCCTCCATGCCTGGAGAACGAACTACATCCAATAATTTTAAGATACTTTAAGTCAGAAGTCATGCTTCATTTGATTCTATGTGTTCATAGTGCTGGAAGTTGCTTGGCACATGAGTAGTTAAAACATGAGATAAAGTCATGTGCAGGCTATGTGTGAGCTAGACACATAAACAAGTCCAGATTGTTCCTTTATTGTTGAACCAACTAAGGAGTTTGGATTTAGAATTATTTGGAATAAAGGTCTAAGGATATCTTTAGAAGCAGGTTAAGAAATAGTTCTATTATCATTTTTGGCCTGAAAATACAGGCATCTTTAGGACACAACGCACATGACCTCTGCAGTTCCAAATACATACATAGTCTAAGTTGGTAGAACTAAGTTGGTAGAACTGATAGAAGCCTAAACTTTGTCCACTAATATTGGTTGACTACTTACTGAGTTCAAGGCTCAGACATGGCTCTGTCATGTTTATATCTGCTCATCACCATCCTGTTCATCACGAATAAATAATCATCAAAATGTAAAAATATATATAGCAGGCCTGGCGATGCAGAACTGTAATCCCAGCTACTCAGGAGACTGAGGCAGGAGAATACTCAGTTCCAGACTTCTTAGGCCAACTTAGTGAGACTTGTCTCTTGAACCATAAGTAAACAGGAGACAAGACACACCTCAGTGGTAAGGCAAATATATTGCATATGCCAGGCTTTTGGTTCAATCACCAGTACCGATAATGGGAGAAAAAAGTATCTTAAACATTTCCAAAAATATTCTGGCCCAGAAACTTGCCAAATAAAGCAGAAGAATGTATGAGGACAGCAAAATGAATAAAAAGTGTCCATTTGATGCCCCCCCCAAAGTATCTTTGCTTCATAGAAAAATAAATTACCAAGTGTCTTTGTATATAATTTTGATGAATAGATAATCAATTTTTCCTACTAAATAAGCATCGTCAAGCACTGCTCTGCATGTTACAGGACCATGCCCTTTCTGATCGTCTGTGTTCCTAGGGCAGCCTTGCAGTGGAAGGAGAGGTTAGCTGGGGAGTTAGGCAGAATTTCAGATTGAGTAACTATGCCTGCACCACTGTTTCACTGCTAGTTCTCATAAAGCAAGAGACTTGCACTGGAGAAGATGAGCAAGAAGTAAGTAGTTATGATGTGTTAACAATAAACTTGGAGCCAGTGAATGAACACTACGTTTCTGCTTTGCAGCCATCATTCTTCTCAGAATGGAAGAAAGCAAGGAGTCCATAATAAACCCCATTATGTTTTATACTAACTTTAAAACATTAGCTTTAAGAAGGGAGGGTGTAGTTTAGAGAAGGAGAGATTAGGTAGAAGGCCATAGGAACAGTTCAACAGAGGTCATTAATCTACAGCAGTAAAAAGTGACATAGAAAGAAAGTATAATCTAAGACTGAAATGTTCAGTCCAGTAGGAGGTGGGTACATGGGCATCTGAAACGTGGTTGACAGGATTCAGCACCTACTGCAGAAGTGTGTTTAATTTCAATTTACTTGTGTATAAATTTTTCATTGATACAGTATTCAATTATGAAGAATTTTAAATAATGCTTAGAGTAAACAAGTCAGTGAACCTATCTAAGTGTAAACTTTATAAAACAAAGATTCTTGTGACAAAAATTTTAGATTCTGAATTGAGAGTTGTAGGTAATAATTTATTTTGGACATATTTTAAGATAATAATAACTTATATAGGTTAAGAGATACTAAAGTTAGTTATTAAAATCAACTTTTTGTTTCTCCTTCTGTATTGTAGCTAGTAGATGATGTAAAGTTTCATACATGGCTTACATTATATTTCAATTAGGCAGTGCTAGCTGAGAAATACTTTGAGAGTTGATAAGAACCTGGCAGGTAGTAAGTGCAAGCACACAGTGAAGACAACACAGTGTTTATCAAGAATGTAACACCAGATATTCAGCTGGGGGATGCTGACATTGGTTTCTAATGAGCTAAGTTTGAGCTGCATTGGAGATATCCATGTGGAAATGAGTAAGCAGTGGAAATATCAGCATGGTGATTGGTGGGAGCAGGAGAGAAGCCAGGACTACACACAAGTGCTTCAGAGTGAGAAGTTGATATATGATAACTACAATTCATAATAATTTTCAAGAATACTTTGATCTGTTTTTCAAAGCCCAATCAGTAGTAACCAGGTAAATTTTTATTTTATTCACCAAAGCATAATTTTTGCCTATCGAACTTGCACTTCTCATTTTCTATGGGCAGGAAGGCTTATTTAATGGACTAGGTACAGGGAGAAAATTATTTTTCTTGATGGGAAAAGTCCACCTTTAAACTGTCTCCATAGAAACCTAGTTATAATATGTTCTCCTACGGGCACAGAGCATGCCCTCAGTAGGAATGAACTACACTGGCAGAAAGGCTATACAAGTTCTTCAGCTGCTCTTCAGGAGGCAAAACCCTTGGTGATGATAAAGAATCCTCAGTTCTAGTTGGGCGGTGGTGGTGCACACCTTTAATTCCTGCTCTCAGAAGGCAGAGGCATGTGGAACTCTGAGTTCCAGGCCAGCCCGGTCTACAGAGGGGGTTCCAGAACTGCCAGAGCTACACAGTTCTGACAAATTGTCTCTTTCAGAAAGTTCCTAAGGCATAAATAGCTACATATCACAACCCTAACATGTATGTTTTCATCAAAACAAATTTCTCAGGTTTTTGAAAATTACATCTAGTCCCCTGTTGTGAAAGATTTTAATTCTGATTATTTTTTCCTGTTATTAATAGGAACACTCCCTAGTATATTCACCCTGATTATTTCCTTTGTTTATTGAAATAAACCATTCAGCCTGTGCAGTGGTGGTGCACATATTTAATCCCAGCCCTTAGCAGGCAAGAACAAGATCTCTGAGTTCAAGTCCAGTATGGTCTACAAAGCAAAATAAACTGCTTATATTGGACATGGCACATTGCCAGCATCAATAAAATTCTAATGCATATAATCACCATTTTCTTGTTTCCTCATCTTTGGCAGGCCCGTTTACTATGCTGTTTGCATTTAAAAATATGACTACTGTGTGTTTTGCTTATGACTTCAATGCTTTTTGTGCAACAAGAGGCATTTTCCTGATCAGTGTTTAAATGACCTCTTACTCACTATGCATTCCTCACAATAGTTATTAAGCCCCAAGCAGTGACTTCATTTCTTTTCCATCAATCTATATTGTGTTTAGACTTTTGCAAAGCTTGCATCCTTAATAAAGCATTTGCATATGCTTTAACAAGGGCTCATCATTTCTTTTTGGAAAACACACACAGTGTTATATGAATGATTGTACCAATGCCTTCAGAGCACAGGCATTCCCAACTATGACTTCTCATGATAACCCATTTTAAAACAATAACCAAACTTTTAAACTGTCAAATGGAGAAAACAGTTAGACAAACTAATCAATCATCTACAACATAAATTACATTTTAGGTGACCCATTACGTAGTGTTAAATTAGCCTAAAGAAATGTTTCCTAGAGATAGATCTAAAAAGGATTTTATTACAGAAGAAAAGAAGGGGGTCTTCAGTAGCTAAAAAAAGAATCTAACAAAGCAATCTGCTGTATTGGAGGCTTGGCATAAGAAAACAGTTAAGTAAGTTACCACTGCCTACCCACAGAGCGTTTGAAGTCATTCTGTGCAACAGCTTGAGGCTCACTACAAAGCAATGCATCAGGAAGAGAAGCACTCACCGGAAAGGGCAGGCTGTGGACCACATTTTCTCTAAGAAGTGATATCCTTGGCATGTTACTCCTCTTTTACAACCGTATTCTTAATTTCCATCAAACAGATTAGAAAGTGTGAATATCACAGAGGCAATATGGAAACACTGAACATAGAAACAGAGACTTTGGTGACTCAGCCTCAGTCATTAAACATCAACGTAAAGAAATAATGTGGAAAGCATTAGAAAAAGAGGGCAGGAGAACCCCATTCTTTAAAAGTGGGTTAGTACATTTCATTAGACGAGAGAACTGAGAAGGGAAATATGGAAGATGGACACGAACAAGGAGACTAAGATCAGGAAGTTGAGTGTGCTTCACTTAATGAGGAGAACTCTCATTCCCTGGGGATAGGTGGGAGTCAGTAGGGGCTTGATGTTTCTTCTTATTACTGGAACGAGGAGATCAAAGGGGCAATTTTAAAAATTAATGATATCAAAGAATTAATTTAGACAAATAACCAATATAAAGCGTACTAGAAAGGACTCAAAGTGGAGATCGAACAACAACCAGGAAGTGGAAGCAGATGACAGATATCTAAGCTATAACCATGAACGGAGAAAGTACAGATGGAGTCAATGTCTTGGATCATGTTCTTTATACTTTACAAGAGTGTCAGAGGAGATAAAGTGCTAGAAGCTAATTTAAAGGAACTGGCACAACACAGGTAACTACTAATTGTTTAGAAAAATGAGAAACCAACAGCATTAACTTTGGTAAAAGACACAAGCTTGTAAGAGATGGAGGAAAAGAAAGTGAACAAAGCCAGGAATTCTGAGTAACAGCTGTTACAGATTTGTAGCATGGCTTAGCAGTTATGGTGATTTGAATAAAAGTTTATAATTCATATATTTAATATTTGATCCACAGTTTGTGGAATTGTTGGGCAGAGTTGGGAGGTGAGGCGTTGTGGGACTCCTCATTGAGGTTTCAAAAGCTCATACCATTCCCAGTTAGCAGTTAGTGATTGTTCTCTCTCTCTCTCTCTCTCTCTCTCTCTCTCTCTCTCTCTCTCTCTCTCTCTCTCTCTCTGTCTTTCTCCCAACCCCTTTCTCTGCCTCATGATGGTTGTCTCAATTTATAAGCTCTTAGCTACTGCTCCAGTGCCTGTTGCTATGGTATAAGCCATTGGTTGTCATGGACCCAGCCTCTGGAACTATAGCCAAGCCCCATTCAACTCTTTCTTTTTAAAAGTTGCCTTGGTCATGGTGCATCTTTACTGTAAATAAGAGAGCAGCTAAAGGTGTTTACTGCCAAACCCAATGACCTGCTTCCCATCTCCTGAACCCACAGAGAACTGACATCTGTTGCAAGTTGCCCTCTGATCTCCACAGGTCTCTCTCTCTCTCTCTCTCTCTCTCTCTCTCTCTCTCTCTCTCTCTCTCTCTCTCTCTCTCTCTCACACACACACACACACTAACAAAACAAACACAAAAACAAAAAATACAAAAACAATAAACCAAAAAAATAGGAGCAGAGAAGCTTCTCTTTGCCCTTTTTTTTTTTTTCAGTATGCTCACAATTTGACAAGGGCAGTGTGACTGTGTTTATAATGGTAAGACTAGTCCATTACCATATTAATTAATCAACTAATTAGTTAATTAATTAACTAGAGAGTTTTTTCATGGTTTATTTTTTAAATTTAGGTTGACACTCCCAAGGAGAAAAAAAGGGGGACATGGAATGATTAGGGCTGTGCAGCCATTACCATGCCCGTTCCCCAGCACAGCCTGGCACCAGCTGTCCTCACAGTCAAAAGAAGTCAGGGCATCAGTTCACACATCTTCCCCAGAGATGACTGTGTCCTTCATACCCCAGCAGCTTGGATGGCAAGAAATGTTCGAAGCGTGGTGAAAAGCCATTATTTCACTTTTTTAAATTCTTGTCATATTGGCTACATGTACTCTAATTCCTATAAGAACCAGGAAAACAAAACCATATTCAATATGTACTTTATCTGACTTCAAGGTTGAATTTAAATATTATGTGGCAACATGAAACTCTTATAAAAGAGTGTATCTGTTGGCTAAAAGTAACATTTCAAACACAATAATATTTCAATTCAAGAAAAGCTGGTGGAGAATAGATTATGTGTTTTCTTGTTTATATGAGTGTACACACACCTATATATATATTGATTGTCTAGAAAAAGATATTTTGGATGGAATGTTAGAAGAATGAGATCATGTAGTCATGGAGCATGGATACAGACAGCATGACGAAAAAGATTAGGTAGGAATCATATTCGCAAGTTATTTAGAGACATTTAATATTTTCCATAAATATGTTTTGATTATATACTAAAAGTGCTAATCAAAGGTATATTTGTAAATCAAAATAAATTAAGAGCTTGGCTTCAAAACCCAGCTTCCATCACAGCAGATCACAAAGAAAAATCACTTAAGGCAAAAGTGAACAACAATTCACCAATGGAATTTAGACTGCTCTTTCACGCTCCCAAGATGAAAGTATTTCAAAGAACACTGCTCACTCACATTCTCCTGCATCTTCCCTGGTTAGAATAGGGCCCCATTAATACCCACCAAAGGGTGAGTCCTCATTCACACTGCCTTCCTTCCACAAACAAGGAGGTGTTCAAAGTAATCTCTAATTAGCACCTGTAAAGTGATATCTACAGGAAATTTTCTGAAAGTGACAACACTGGTAAAATTACATGCTACATCTGATAAAAACTATATGCTACAACTCACTCTATTTTTTTGTCTTACAAAAACTATGCTTTATCCACTACTTATATGTGTGATGTCTAAGTAATATCACTTTATTCATATCTACTACATGCAAAGTAGACATGGAGCAAATTAGATGCTCAATAAACACTATGGGAGAGGCTTGAAAAGTTAGAGCAAGCCATGTTTCCATGTTTTAATTAATGATCATTATTATTATAGGTAGCATTCCATGATATCATAAAGTTTATCAGAAAGTCAGAGAAAAATATGAAATAACTAGGGAATCATTAATGATAAAATAAGGTTACATAATAAATATAGTAATTTTGAAGGTAGGGCAAATAATTTAATAAACAAAAACTTTCACCACATGTGTTCTTAAAACAACAAACGATTATGCATCAAATATTTATAAATTACCATCAATTAAAATACAGCTTGCTATAAAATAATGATCAATTATTATCCTTTTTAATATGTTGTCAACAGGAAGCTAAATGATGTCCTCAGAGTTCCATGGAAACTAAATTGTGTCTATAAAGGTTTTTTATTTTTTTTATTTTTTGTTTTTTTTTTGAGACAGGGTTTCTCTGTGTAGCCCTGGCTGTCCTGGAGCTCACTGTGTAGACCAGGCTGGCCTCGAACTCAGAAATCCACCTGCCTCTGCCTCCCAAGTGCTGGGATTAAAGGCGAGCGCCACCACTGCCCGGCTTTATAAAGGTGTTTTTGATGACTGAAAAGTTGCTTAGTCTTAGCCTGTGATTCTTAGTATTTCCAATATTTAATTAACATATTTATTTTGTCAGAAAATCTTAGTAGTTTTTCCTTCCAAATCTTCACCATTCCCCATCTCCACATGAGCTCTTACAATCAATAATCCACCTGGCTTTGAACTCTCCATTGATGGCATTTATATTAATATAACAAAAATCAATCTATCAAAATTAGGACACCATATTCAAAGTAAACTTTTCCCAAGTTGTTCTACTTTTTTAGGTTCACAGTTAATCAAAATTTAAATGTGATTACATTTTCCAATGAAATCAAACTTGATCACTCTGCAAAATGGGAAGATAAGCCACACCAAATATTCAAATATTCGCTAGAATTACATGCCAATCAGACTTCTACAGCTAGCTAATTGAAACAGTATTATACATTTTTAGCAAGAATAGAGCATCTTTTAATGATGCAATCAACCTTCCTGTTTATTGCCTCTCTCTATCAATTAAAGACAGAGGAAGATTTTTAGATGAGATCCATACAGAGTTTATACACTGCTGACTTAGAAAGTCCACATAAAACATCCTACCAGTATAGTGGGTAACCAAAATTTCTAAAATAAATATATATAATGTGGGTATATATCCTGTATATATATATATATATATATATATATATATATATATATATATATATATATATATATACACATATATATATATATGAGACACATCACATGTTATACAAGTCAGCTTAAATCTGTTGTATTGTTATGAAAACAAACAACATTAATATTCTAAAATTCCTTGCTTTATATTTAAATTTCTGATCCTGAAAAAAACACAGACCTTATTTTGAAAAACGAGAATAAACTTGACAGTTGTAATAATTATCGGATAAATTAATTCTTGAGTATTATTAATATTAACCACAGTTGCCGAGCATGCTGGCTGTAATCCCAGTGACCAGGAGGCAGAGGTAGGAGCACCAAATCAAGGACAATCTGTCTCAAAGCCGCACCTCCTCCCATGTTTCACGCAGTCTCTTCACATTTCTCTTCTCGGATCTGTTCTCTTCCCTTTGTGATTTTACCCTTTCCTTGCATTCCTACCTTCCTGATTTTAATTTTTCTCCGTACATTTTTCTTTTCCATCCATTCATGAATCCACTTATAAAAAGGATTTAGAGGCACGTTTCGGTATGAAAGCCAACAAGACATGCAAACCAAACCAAAACCCAACATTGACATAATGTTAAGTGCATGTGACTCGTGTCCAAATAAAAGGCTTTGAGTGCTCATGGTTCAGCATGCGCAGAAAACGGAAGGAGAGAAGATACTGGGTACGGCTGACTTCAACAGTATTGGGAACCCCAGGAAACCAGTATCCATTCCCCAGGTGAGGACAAACTCTCAGGGCAAGGGAAATTTAAAACATTCTAATCCAAGAAAAAGATTATGTAGAGATAAATATTGAATCCAAAATGAATGGCAAGGCAGGGCTGAAAGGGGATCTGGGAGGAACGGAAGCAAAGCCGTCTGTGGCCAGGAGAGAAGCCACGCAGCACATGTACTGGCTGCATACACCGAAATGATCAACGTTTAAAGAAGCTTAAACTTAGAGTTGGTCAGATTTCTAAAGAAATGGCTAACACTCTAGACCAATCCCTTTGTTCATAAAATAAATAACAGTTGTTTGAGTAATTCAATAACAGTCTCTTACCACTTCACAGTGATCATTGCAGAATCTTTCTCAGGCTAAAAGTGTAATGGGCTATGGATCAATAAGTAATTTCTCTTAGAAGGGAAAAGGTCTTGTTTTCTTTCAAAAATATATATATATATATGAGAAAGGTCTTGTTTCTTTCATATATATATATATATATATATATATATACATATATATATACACACACACATATATATACATATATATATATATATATACACACACACACACACACACACACACACAGCCCTTAAATCAGAGCTGAGAAAATATATTTTGAAAGTCACAATTATTCTAAGCAGCAAGATTCCTTACTACCCTGTGA
Organism: Uromys caudimaculatus; assembly: GCA_028551405.1. NCBI lineage: Eukaryota > Metazoa > Chordata > Mammalia > Rodentia > Muridae > Uromys > Uromys caudimaculatus. Next base: position 15,147,725 of record CM052705.1, on the reverse strand, counting down.
AATTTATCTCAACTGATCATTTATTTATGATGCTATAAAAATCCAAATGCTTTCAATTTCGATTGTTAGGTATTTGCTGAAAGGCAGCTAAAATTACTTCTGAGAGTTGCCATTTTATGACAAGTGCATTTTGAATGGAAATTTACAATGGTTCAATAATGGTTGTGCTGAGGTGTTATTTTCTGTTTATTTTTTTCCCTTATGATTAGCAATGAATTCAGTTCTTGTGGTCAGTGTGAAACCTTATCTGACTTATTGGAAATTCTGGAAATCTAATGTAAAAATAAGATTAAGACAAAAACTAATAAAATCTTTTGGGAATTAAAACCTTGTCAATCTGTGATGATGCAGCATAGTGACTGGTGGTTTTCCTAATTAGCTTAGGACTGATGCATAGAGCCAGTTTCTATCAAGAAAGAAAATGTTTGAGAACTTAGCACTTGGTAAAGACAGAACATGGAGAGGCAAACATAAACAAAACGAAGCCATTTCCATGATCAAGATACTGAGACAATTAACAATACTCAAGTATAGAAGAGAGGTTGTAGAAAATGAACTGTATCTGAAACTTCACGAAGAGCTTCCTCTAGACAAAGCAAGAACCTCTTAGAGTTTTGTTTGCTGGGATTTTTAAATGCTGCTGGGATGGACACCTGGGTCTTGCACATGTTACCCAAGCCCTGTACCACTGATGTACATACCCAGATCTAGATTTTCTTAGATGTCATATTTTTCTGTTTGTGATTTTGCTAAACAGAAAAATACTACTATCCTTTAGAGATTAAAGTTTGTGTATTCTTCTTCATGAATTATACAGAGAACTGAGGAAATGAAGAATTACAACTGCAATTGGTAATTCCTTAAAAGTAAGATTGAAAGGAAGAGTCTGAGTTATAAGGTGCATTATGGAAGCTAAGGAGAAAGTCTCTCTTTCATAAGCGATTATTCACCTTTTACTCTGTGCTTGCTGAGTCTCTATGTGAAGTTCAGCAGGGCTGAGACAGAAAAAGACCATTTTTCAGAACTTTCCCGACAGCTATCAAAGCTAGTACAAAGTGACCCAGAAACAATCATGTTACCATTTACATGTCCCCAACTTAAATCCTCACATCTTTCAAGTTTCCTTCCCTCATTCCTCCCACACCATATAACTTTAGACAATTTCTACTCTGGCAAGAAAAGAGGTAAGAACATGGAATCCAGATCTTCAGATACCACCACTACGACAACGCCCTGCTTCCAGCCAGATGGTGCAGTGCTACTGAGCAATAACTTACTTTATTAACTTGGAAAATCTGCCTAGAGATGAAAGCACAAAATTGACATGGTTTCAGATTCAAAAATAAAAATAACTTTATTCCTATTATGAAGTACATGCTAACAACAACAATAACACTATGGTTTATTAGCTCTATCCCTTTTTTTTTTTTTTTTTTTTTTTTTTGGTTTTTCGAGACAGGGTTTTTCTGTATAGCCCTGGCTGTCCTGGAACTCACTCTGTAGACCAGGCTGGCTTCAAACTCAGAAATCCGCCTGCCTTTGCCTCCCGAGTGCTGGGATTAAAGGCATGTGCCACCACTGCCCGACTGAAAAAATATATTCTTATATGTACTTATACATATATGTGCATATATGTGTATATATATATATATACATATATATAAAGCTAATAGTGAAGAGCAAATGCTGAGCCTATTGAAAAGTACTTACTATGTGCAGCTCAAGGTAGTCACCCAGGCCTGAGGAACTGTCCACACGCACCAACACTGCTTCCTTCTGAACAGTGCTAAACCCGATGGCCAGCCTGTCTGCTCGTGTACTGGGTCGGTCATTAGGAGGCCACTTATATGTAATCTGTCCACCACCTTTGCTAAAGATATACGTTGTCCCAGCTGTAAAACAAAAGACACATGCCATTAGTAGCAATATACCAAGTCTATGTTTCCTGATGCCATGTTGAAATAGCAACAAAAAATTGGCATTACACACAAAGATATGACAAAACAAATAATAGATTTTAATGAAACTTGCTCAAGAGAGAGGAAGAGTTGTAACAAAAACAGGGAAGCCACTCAGTTTTTAATGTACTCATTAAATCCTCCAGCAGGTCTTGCAGAACAAATGGTAGATTTCAACTTTCTCAATGGAGTTGGACAGTCATGGAATGTAATGGGCTTTCATTTTTACTGCCAGTTATAAGAAATAGTTTAGAAGGTAGGCTTTAGGAGGCAGCAGAAACACATATCAATGTGTTTGTGAAACAAGGGCAGCATGTAGATGTGACAGGGGTAGATATGACAGGGTCATACAACACAGTGGAATGAGCTGCAGTAGACAGACTACAAATCAAAGCTTTGTAGGAACAGGATCTTCTTACATATGACACAAGATAACTTATGAATTAATACCAATTTACCCCAGAAGTCATGCCAACAAATACACATAACAGATGTCATCCATAGAAGTCAGTCTTACTTAACATGGAGCATCTAAGGTCAGTGAGAAAACACAGCATCCTAGAGAGTCCCTCGCCATCTTCCCTTCTTTCAGGTAAATATTGGTTTACAGCACAGAGAATAATGCTATGGTCTCAGTCCTGAGTGTCAAGACTGTGTCATAGAATGAGATGCCAGGCATTATCCAGTTTATATAAAGAGAGTGTACCCCATTGCTGAACTGTGATCACCTCTCAATTGAACCAAGGAACCACTGGAAGAAGAAGATTTGGAAGATATTTCAGACAGAAAATGTGTAAGCGAGGCTGAAGAGATGGCTTGGTGGTTACTAGCACTTGCTGTTCTTGTGGAGGACCCAGGTTCTATTCCTAGAATCCACATGGTGGCTCACAACCATCTGTGAGTCCAGGTCCAGAGAGAATGAATGCAATGTCTTCTTCTGAATTCTGCAGGCATCTGGCAAATATGGGGTAGACATGCATACATGCAGGCAAAACATTCCTACATTAAATAAAGTGAATAATCAGAGAGGGAGAGGAAAGAGAGAGGCAGAGATAAAAGGAGAGAGGAGAGAGAAAGAGAGGGAGAAAAAGAGAGAATAGAAATAGATCTGAAAGTGGCAGTCTATATTTTCAGCTACTAGAGACACTAAACAGAAAAATCACAAGTTCAAGGTCTGCCTGGACCACAGACTAAATTCATACCTAGCCTAGACAGCATAGTAAGACCCAGTCTTAGAATAAAAGGGCTAAGGATGTTCATTGATAGAATTTTCACCTGGCAAATGCAAAGCAATACGTTCAATCTCCGACGAGAAAAAAAAGACGGAATGGAAGGGAAGGAAGAGGAGGGGAAGGGAATGCCCGTTGGTTAGGGGTGGAGTATGAAGCATCTCCCATTAGCTCATGGGTTGGAATATTTGGTTGCCAGGTAGTAGCACCATTTTAGAAGGTTATAGAACCTTTAGAAGGAAGAGTCTCAGAGAAGTGAATCACTAGCTGTGGGTCTTCAGGTCTCACAGACTACTTCCACTTCCTGTCTGCCCTCTGCTCCTGAACCCAGTAGAGACGCAATGTCAACAGCTGCTTGAGATTTTGTGCAGACCTTCTCTGCCATTATGGACTTTATCATCACGCTGTGAGCTTCACACTCTTCCTTCCTTAAGTTGTTTCTGTAGGATGTTTTGTCCCAACAGTGAAAAAATTAATAAGACACCTTTTATGTTCTATGTCCCCAGAAGTCTCTTCACCCTAGTATTACTAAGAAACTATTCTTTATACATTTTGAAATTATTTCTGGCTTGCTATTTTCTATTTTTTAAATATTATTAAGGATTTTTAAAAACTTTTTTTCCATGAAGAGTGTCAATAAAAATGGAATGCATGATAAAGGAGCTATAGCAGTTACATAATTATAAGTAGTGCATACACATAATCATTAATTTTCTCTTTTTAAGCCACTTTGTTCTCTAATGAATATGAAATAAGGAATACTCTGAACTAGCAATGTTCTTTAGCAGAAGAAAACTTAGCTGGAATGTCTGATGCTCTCTTTGAGAATTATCTAAATGAAGCCAGGTTGCAAATAACATCAGCTGACATTGTCTGGGGCATCTTGATATTTATTTACTTGCCTACATATTTATGCATTTATTCATTATTATTGTTATATTTTGAGATAAGATTTCATTCAGGTTGCCTTCAAATTCCTGCCACTGCCTCCCTATTTTGGGGATTGTAGCCTGAGCTTTCATATCTGGCTGAAATAAACTTTTATAAATACTTTTTGTGCCCATTTCATCATTCCTTCAATATAGAATAAGTATCCTATGTCATATTTGAGGAGGTTCAGTTATAAGAGGTAGCTGATAGTTAACATTTTGTTAAGTGGAAACGCTAGTTAAATCTGGCTTCTTGACTCCTACCCCAGAATGTGTGGTTTTATTATACTAATGTTTCTATTACACCAAACACCCGGGAAAAGTTAACTGGATATTTTAGTCTACTGCACCAAAACTAGCCATCATGTTAGTATGTCTTATGATAACTGACATTTTCACCTTATGACTATGTGCCTTTCCTTCTGTCTCACAATGCTTGAACACACAGACAAATATTGGTGAGATTACTTCTTAAAGTTCTCTATAAACATTTCTAAAGGTTTCATTATTGGCCTGAAGGTGTTTATCTAAATGTTTTGTTGGAATAATTATAATGCACATATAATTATTCACGATTTGAATTAACAATGTAGTCCCAGTGAGACCTGAACACTAACATTTTACCAGCAATTGTTCCTATATGTGGTGATGGAGAGCTGGATACTAGCATTTTACCAGCTGGTGGTACCTGTGTGGGTGACTGACACCTGAACAGCAACATGTTACCAGCTGATTGCTCATATGTGTGGTGACTATATGATTATTTAGGTTCACTAAAAGAAACGAACATGATGATTCTGTCTCAACTCTCTTTTTCTATAAGTTTATCTAAGTGGTGCTTTCTTTGTTGTGTCCTATACTGCCCTGCACATATACCACAATCACTATACTGAGTGTAAACTCGACAGCACAGTTTCATAATAAAGAAAAGAATTAGACGGATAGTCACTCTTCTGCTCACTCCAGCATGCATGATGACTTCTTTTCTAAAATTCTATTTTGTATCAAACTTTTATAAAAACCTTTTATATTCTTAAATCCTTCCTTCCACAAAACTAGATTATAATGCTCATAATCAAAGACAGTAGGACATTGGGCTAAAATTCCAAACTCTACTTCATTGAGTATGTCTTTGCAAATTAAGAAGATGGCATGTTTGCTGCACCAGATGTTAGAAATGGTCAACATAGACCTCGATGGCCATCATGGAGAGAGGAGAGGCCCTTGGGCCTGAGGATGTTAGAGTCCCCAGTAAAGGGGAATGTCAAGGCGGGAATATGGGGATGGATGGGCGGGTGGGTGGGAGGTGGAATTCCCTCATAGAGGCGGGGATGGGGAGGGGATAGGGGTTTTCCAAAGAGGAGACCCAGAAAAGGGGAAACATAAAAAAAAAAAAGAAAATATCCAATAAAAAATTAATGATAATATATATATATATATATACATACATATATATATAATTTAACCCATTGTTCCAACCAGTTGACAATGTATGAGAATATTTTCTCTATCAGCAAATGGTAGGAACACTATTCTTTTACTGGGTCTTGCGATTTGTGTTACAGAAACAACAATGCTAATATGATACCTGAGGAGTTACTGCAGGGTCCATATGTGTAAAGTATATTGACATCAGAAAACAATTTTGCAAGGCAGGTATCGGGGCTGGCTGTAATATTTTTAATACTATCTCCATAAATAAGAGACAAATGAGAAATAAAGTACAATTAGTTGATAAAATTTTAACTCTGGACATGCTAACTCCCAAGGCAGTCCTTTCATATGCCTCAATGATCATGCTTCAAACAATTTATGATTGGTGTAGAAACACTAGAGATAGAAGGTAGTATATGAAAAGGGGAAAGACCGTCCCTAATCTTGTCATGCAGAACCAGCCAACGTCAACAATTTGCTGAACATTTCCTCCAAGAGATATATACACATACGGATACTCAAACCAATGTCTCCATAAATAAGTGTTTCATAATCTGCTTTCCATATAAGACTCTCTCATGCAAATATGCTGCTACATCATCACATTTAATGAACCATGATATGCAACTAACAGAAGGAACTGTAGCCTATCAATTACCTATTAAATGAGTAGGCTGTTTGTGAATATCTCAAAAAAAAAAAAAAAAAAAAAAAAAGAACGAAATGGTCAACATAAACGCTACCTAGAGTGAACCTCGTTTCAAATTCCAGCTGTATCACATGATACTCACAGGACCCTGTGCTAAGGACTTACTCTATATTTAGGACTTTCTGTTTGAAAAGATGAGACCAACGTCATTGCTTTCTAGAACTTACGTAGGTATATGAGTGCATGCACCGAAGCACCTGGGAAGCCCACGTTCCAGCATATGGTGAGAGTGTGTGTGTGGTGTGTGTGTGTGTGTGTGTGTGTGTGTGTGTGTGTGTGTGTGTGTGAGTATTTGTGCTTGCACGTGTATAACTAAAGATCAAGAAAGTATAAACAATAACATTACAACAGCTCTGGCTTATTTTACTATTAGCACTTTGAGAAATTTTGGATTTATTTCAAATTTATTTTCAAACCAATTACCTTTTAATAATGGACTTTTATACATCACAATTTTATTTACCATCCTGTGTTTCATTGCTTAGATTAACACTGTTCTCATACATTTATTTTATTATTGCTATTTACTTTCACTAATCCTGGACAATAGATGTGATATTAAATTACATCACATGGAGTTTTGTGAGACCTAGAATATTCACTCGGCACCATAAAACACCTAGCAAGTCTATACTTACAGCACAAGGCAAATATTCACTACATAAATTATACCTATAACAGTGAACTAGAACCTAGCTTTTTAAAAAATGTTTGTTCTTATAACAAGATGTGTTATTGTTGTATGAGTAATTTTAGAGAGATAGGAGCATATGATAATGGCAGGTCCAAGCTTTATTTCAATGTGGAAGGGTCTGGAACAATGTGCTTCCTTGACCACTTAGACATGTTTCTAGGTGCCAAGCAGTAATACATCAGTGAGTGAGGACAAACTGACCTTGGCATCCATCACCACACTAAAATATGTAGACAATTCAAACGTAAAGTGTATTTTAGCAATCTCTGCACTTAATGCCTTTCAGCAGTCTCTGTTGCTTGCCCTAAATTCATTAACAAAGCTGGCACCATCAGATTCACATTCTCAAAGGTCAACAACATAAGTTGTGCTGGAATAAGTGCTGGAAAATATTATACATGTGTTCCAATTTCTGTTTGCATTATCAGTGGTGTTATAGCAAGAAATATTTTCATCTCTTAATGAACACAGCTATGTACATGAAGGACATACTCTTCCTGCCTACTCTCTCATCAGCCATCCCCTCACAAAGCACTCCCATCTCAGACTCACTTTATTTCAGAAAAACTTATATATTCCCCCAAATGTCTTGAAGCTCTCTGAAAAAGAAATCTAGTCACTGTGCACAGAACTGTTCGATTATTGGTTTCTCCAGATGCTTGCTACATACACAATAACGTTATTAAGTTCTGAAAAGATTAGCTTCTAACTCATAAGTACATTAATAAAAGGTTGTTTTTGAAGGCCTACAATACTTCAAATATCATCCTGTAACCAAGATGGAACATTCAGGCCATTAAGTTTCCCTTAAATGTAACAGCGATATAGTGTTTTATCTAGAGAAAGTTGCCAGGATGTCAGATGAAAATTAAAACAATTATAAATGACAGCTTTTATTCCTCCTATCAGCATGTTGATATGCCATTTTTAATTTAAATTTGTTGAGCATTTTTAACGTTTGGGACACATTCTGTGAAGTATAGAAAAATTAATAAAAATATCACCTTATATTACAAAGAGTCTAAGAATAACTGTAAAGTCACTAAATTGTGAAGCCTACAACAGTATTTACAATTATTATCAACAATAGCTAATTATAGATAATTCTTTCTCTGAATAATTGTGAAAGTGTTCATGTTCACTGAATTATCTCATGAAATCAAAGCACTATTGGATCAATGTTTAACGTTTTTCGGAAAAAAATTCTCAAGATTACATTACATTATAAAATATTTAAAAGATCAAGGAAGACTTAGAACAATGGCAGACTTAGAGTAGGCAGGAAGAGTGTGTGTCCTCCATGTACATAGTTGTGTTCATTAAGAGGTGAACACATGTCCTGCTAGAACACCACAGACAATGTATATAAAAAGACTAGAGGGAAAAATAGCGTAAGTAGGCCTTTAATAAACAAAAAGCAAGGAAGACCCACATAAGGGAAATTGTCAGCTACTGGCACCAGACACCTGATCGAAGGAAATATAAATAATTCCTTAATAATGAAAATTCTAGTAGGGTAGCTCAGTGTGATATTCAGGTTGGACAGAAAGATAAATCTATCATAAATGGACAGTTGTATGATCTATCAGAACCCTACATTCTTAAAAGTAAAGAAAAATCACTGGACTTCCGTTTTATCAAATTGAAGGCTAACTATGAGAGCTAAGGAGAACTTTGCCCATGCATTGGAATTCCTCAAGTGGTGCTGGAGAATGAGTGCAGACACACATCCCAAATTCTAGAGACCTGCTTATAAAAACACACATAGGAATGCAGAGCCAGCCTTAACAACCTTCAGCTCCATCCTAACCAAGAAACTGTTTTCAAAATAAAAAATGATATGTGCTAACTCAGTAAGAAGCCTCCGTCAAATAAAACTATCGAGAAAATAAAATGGCAGAAAGCTATTGTGGCTTCTCTGAAGCCTGGAGTCGTTTCTCTCAGACAATTCAAATAGTAATTGTGTATTTCCAAAAAGTCATAAAGAAACTTGGTTTTGTTATTAACCTAAAACATTTAACTAATAAAAATTATTTTCAATATGCAGCAGTGTGGAGTTGGGAATGGAAGGAACCAATAGAAAGTCCCAGAAACCAAAGATATGAGAGGCTTCCAGGACCCAATGGAGATGACATTCCCTGAAAGGCCCAAAAGCAGGAAGATAGTCTCTGAAGATACCACCACCAGAGATAGACATGGCCCTCAATTGAGGGATGGGGCCATCCACCCATTTCAAATTTTTTGACCCAGAATTGTTCCTGTCTAATGGAAATGAAGGGGGAAAATTGGAGCGGAGACTGAGGGAAAGGCCATTCAGAAACTGCCCCACCTTGAGATCCATCCCATGCGCAGACACTAAACCCGGACACTATTCCTGATGCTAAGCTGTGCTTACAGACAGGATTCTGACAAGACTGTCCTCTGAGAGGCTCTGTCAATACCTGACTAAGACAGATGCAGATACAGCCAACCATTGACCTGAGCCTAGGGACCCCAATGGAAGAGTTAAGGGAAGGACTGAAAGAGCTGAAGGGGATTTTAACTCCATAGGAAGAACAACAGTTATCAACTAGCGGACCCCTCAGAGCTCCCAGAGACTAAGTCACTAACCAAAGAGCATACATGTGCCAGTTTGTGGCTCTCACTGCATATGTAGCAGAGGACTGCCTTATCTGACCTCAGTGGGAGGGGATGCACTTGGTCCTACTGAGGCTTGATATCCCAGAAAAGGGGGAAGTTAGAGAGGTGAGGTGGGAGTCTGTAGGTGAGCACCCTCTTAGAGGCAAAGGAGAATAGGGATGGGGTGAAGGATTCATGGAGGGGGTACTGGGAAGGGGAACAACATTTAAAATGTAAATAAATAAAATAATAAAAATAAACAAAGATTATTTTCTAATAGATCTTCAATGTGTTTGTATTGGCTGTCACAAAAATACTATACTTTTGTAAGAAGTTCGTGCTCACAACTGTGGTTTCCATACATTTTATAATTTATGAACACTTACTTCCATGATGCTACTGTATTCCTCTGTGACACCTAAAATAATATTTTAGATTTTAAATAGATCCATAGATTTCTGTTTTGTATCTCATTGACGTGTGTTCAGGAAAGCCACACAGAGCTTCATTGTGCTATTAGTCATGGATATCTCTAAAGTTTCAATGAGATCAGTAAGCCCTAAGTTAACTAGACCTAACAGAAGCTCCATTGTAAATTCTAGACACTTCAAATAGAAGAAGACATAATTGGTGTTCACTTGTATTCTATAAAGTCAAGACTACCCTAGCAATAATTCATGTCAATTGAATTCATATGATTAGTTATTTTGTTGTCCTCTGCATTATAAGGGAATTGATTTAAATAAATGAAACCATCTGTTTTGAGATATGAAACAGTGCCTTGAAAAAGAGATGATGGTCAAACCTCAGTTAAGGTCTTCCTTATAATTGAAACACAAACAACAAATGACAATTATGTATCTGTAGAAGCATCACTGTGTAGACATACATACATATATATTCTCAAATTAAAGTTGGGTACATTGTTAAACATTCAGCCAGTAAGTAATATTTTAGAAATTAACATATCCTTAGCACTGCTTTGCACTCTCCATGCTTATACACACTGAGGATTGAGCATGAGGACTTGACTATGTTAGACCAGAGCTTTAAAACTGGGCAGGACAGCCGGGCAGTGGTGGCGCATGCCTTTAATCCTAGCACTTGGGAGGCAGAGGCAGGTGGATTTCTGAGTTCGAGGCCAGCCTGGTCTACAGAGTGAGCTCCAGGACAGCCAGGGCTACATAGAGAAACCCTGTCTCGGAAAAACCAAAAAAAAAAAAAAAAAAAAAAAAAAAACTGGCCAGGGCTTTCACACTGGCCAGTGCTTTCATGCTGGGCTATGTCCCCTGACTTATTTTCACATTGTATTTTGAGACAGAGTCACACTCAGTTGGCCATGCAGTTTTGAACTCACTCTGTAGACTACCCTGGTCTTGAACCTGGGATCTTGCTGTCTTAGCCTTCTGTGTAGTTAAGATTGCTACAAAGCCTACAGCAATCATATTTCCTTTTAAAAGCACTTGCTATTTTCTTCTTGAACATGTTATTGAGGAAATATCCCTTCTAGGAATACTTGTATTCTAGAGTTTGAACTTCCAAGTGAGAAAAACTTTTGCTGAGATCATATTCAAAGTCAAGAAACTATTTTAAGTGTCTTGGTCATAGCTATATGACAAGAAAGTGGTAGACTTTCTGCCAGTCAGATCAGGAAATCTCATAAAGTGATCTATAACTAAAAGGAATTCAAGCAAAGTAATTGTAAAACCAGTAACCTTGGGACTATCAAATGTTTGTGTCTTCTTTTCTGAAACTAGGCTCCCTCAAGCAATTAGTGAACTTTATTAAACTCTCTCTGGCAGGTATTTCAGTAATCAGTTTGCATTAAAGCTATAAGTCATATGAAGAGGAAGAGAAGAAATCACATCATTAATTTATTTAAGAAAAATCTAATTCTTAAAAACATTAACTAGGGCTGGAGAGATATCTCAGAGGTTAAGAGTATCGGAAACTCTTCCAGAGGTCCTGAGTTCAGTTCCCAGCAACCACATGAAGGCTTATAACCATCTATAATATAATCTGGTGCCCTCTTCTGGCCTTCAGGCATACATGCAGACCGAACATTGTACACATAATCAATAAATCGTAAAAAAGAAAATTACCGAAACTGTGCAAGCTCATAGTATTTTCTTGAAAATGAGGTCACCAAAAGTTATCTTTTGGAGAGTGATACCCTTTAACTTACATATTTTACACTTTAATTGTGAGTATTCTAAAATTAAGTTAAAATAGAAATTGCTTAAGCAAAACAGCCAAATCTGAGGGCATTTCAACTACTAAACCAGATATTCACTCATCCACTAACTCATGCACTTAGCAAGGTCAACCACTGGCAGAAACAAAGGTTTAGCGCTTTAAAATCATGTAGCAGTGTAGCCTCAAGGTGGACTATACTGTCCAACCCTCAGAAGTACAAAGGGTTCATATCACTATGAGTCAGAACACAGAATAACTCATGATTAGAGCTTGTTCATTTCAGTACACACTGAGTAAGAATATACCATATAGTCTCATGGTGGAGCTTGATCACATCATTATGAACTAATTGCGTGCATAGGGTTAGGATTTGCCAAAATAAAGTCTTCAGAAAATACTAAAACTATAAGGAAGTTGTTCTAATAACTAATATTTGTATGTGTAGAAATTATCACTCATTGTGGTTGTGAAGGAATAGGTGGAAAAAGCTAAAGGTCAGACAATGCTTCTGATTAATGGGGAAAGGCCTATAACTCTTCTAACAGAGTGAGATAACAACAGCCTTATTTGGGGTTACTTTCAGGGCACTGAAAGCTGTGAAGCTTTGGTGAACTTCAAGAAAAAGATGAAGAAAATAGATGATACTTTAAAAACAAAACAAAACAAAAATCCTTTCCTTATTTGTATGTGAATGAGTGTTTGGTTACATTCAGTGTTTCCTGGCATTCAGGGATGTGCGCCATGTGCATGCAGTTCCCACAGAGGCCAGGAGAGGGATTCAGGCAGATGGTTGTGAACTGCAGTGTAAGGCCTGGGAATTTTGACCAAGTTCTTTGCTTGAGCAGCAAGTGCTCTTACCCACTGAGTCATCTTTCTAGCCCTGAAACAGGCTTTCTCAGTTAATGTTGACATAGTAGCACAAAGGTGTTTATGGAGACAGATAACCCAAAGAAAGAAAACATGACAGAAAGAAAACTTCAAAATTAAAAATATCTGTATGCTCCATAAGAAGTACTTAAATATTTACTGCACTGTGCTGTGCTTTAATGGTGATAGAAAAGTATGTGGCATAGTTATGAATTCTCTATCAACAGCCAATCTAAGGGCAACACATTGAATTTTTTTCTTATTTCCATTCTTGTAGACATAGCTTACATTGTATAACTTTCAATTCTAAATTCAGTAATACATACACATCTTTATTGATTTGGTTCCATTCATGCTCATCTTAATATAAATTTAACACAAACCAATATCATAATAGTAATTCAAATAATTATCTCTAATTATTAGTCCTTTCAAAGATCTTCAATAATTAAACAATGTCAAGGCATGTTAACTAAAGACTCTTAGGGCAACTTTAAATATTTGGCATATAAAGCACCTTGAAGAATTCACTTGTCTCTCAGTCAAACCCCAAATTCTTTAAGAGAAGGAATTATTTAGCAAGGTTCTGAAAAGAGAAGAGCTAATTTTTAGGTCAGAGTTTCACAAATAACAGAAAAGAAGCACCTAATATTCTCAGATATAGGAAGTAGATTCACTTTAATAAATGGGAAACCACATTTTGAAAAAGAAGAAATCCAGGCTTTCTAAGAACACTATGTCTTATCTCTGTCTCCTGTATTAAATCCCTAGATAAACACAGAACAAAGCCACATAGCTGGAGTCAGAAAGCACTAGCATGCCATCACATTAAAAAGTCCATGAAATGCAAATTTCTGTTAACTGAAAGTCGGATAACTTCAAAAACAGAAAAATGTGATATTAATGCCCCAAGAAATAGATTGTATTTAAGACAATCCTGGTTATATTTTCCTATTTATCACAGAAGAATTTCCTTCCAGTTTTATGAGGAAATACACCAGTTTGCACTTTTTAATTTATACTTAGTAGAAAAAATAACAGTGACAGGTATACTAATAAAAGCAACAGAATGTCTGCTTATTGGTTTGTTCTCAGCTCATGATCTGAAACAACTTAAGAGAAGATTATAAGAGGTATAACACCCACCTCTCAGTGTAAAGTACCCATCTACTTTCATATAATTTCAAGTAGCAGAAAACCTAGAATGTTGGGTCACTTCCTATGACAAACAATTTTGGGTATTTATAAAATGGAAAATTCAAATACTGAAGTGATTGAAACTGAAAAAAAGTAGCTTTAGTCAGTTAAATTCGACAAAGAAAATGATGTGTGAAAGCAATACTGTTGGTTTGTTTTGCACGTGCACGCACACGCGTGAGTGTGTGTGTGTGTGTGTGTGTGTGTGTGTGTGTGTGTGTGTGTGTGTGTCTGTTTGTGTTGTTGTTTTAATGGTTATCTGTGGAGACCTTTGTATTTCACCTACCCATGAAAAAACACAGAAGTATATAAAACAGGACTTTTGACATTGGAATGTCTGAAATGCCATAGTGACAAATCAGATCAGAAGCGATTCAGAGTCAAACATGTCTTCTTTTGGATTAGGTCCTCAATATTTTATTTTTCTAGACTAAACACCTCAGATGCTCAGCTTCTCCCACGATCAAATCTCAGCAGATCTTGATACAGAAAGTGATGCAGAACAAGGGGCAGAGGCAGGTGAAGTAGGCTTCCACCCTTAAACACTTGGATTTAGGAGCATTTGAAAATATTGGATTCATTTAAAATTGCTTATTGTATTTAAATGAAGTTTGGATGCCATATGTCTGTGAAGTGATTTAAATTGAGTTTTATGGCTCTTATGGGAAAGAGAGGCCATTTCTAACCCAGTTTAATAAGCTTACTGCCATCAATCACTAATTAGAATTAATTATTAAGGCTTCAGTTTCCTTACTCAAATATTCTAAATCATTCATCAAAGAGGTGGCATGCCTTTTTGTTCCTTCTTTAGAATACAGAGGCTATCACCATATATGACTTTTGCATAAATGTTACTGAAGTGATTATTTCAGTCAGATGTGTAACAATAACACTATCTAAAAGCTACACTTAAACAAGAGAGCAGTATTTTTGGAACAGCAGGCAGTGTAAAAGTGCTTTGTGAATATTAACATATTCTAGCAAATTAGTTTGCACTCATTATCATAAGCAATTACTTACTGTTTAGATGCAGCTCACTTTAAATTGGCAAGCAATTTTCAAGAATTAAAACACAACACAGAAAGCTTACTGAAAATTCAACACTCTCCAAGCACCTTGCACTCAGCACAGTTACTCATGAAACATACCCGGCATTGAGATGAAAAGGGGGTAGTTCTCTGGACTTTCAGTGCGAGTTTGCTTATATGATATCCAAAGAATTGTGTTCTAAGAAGTAGTAGTAAGGGAGCAGGCTTAAGGAAATGAGAGGGCTCGACACCCTATGGGTGAACTACTCATTTTATTAAATTCTGGTCATTTGGTAATCCAAAGCTTGCTTTGAATTATTTCGGCTATCCTGTTTTCCCCTTACAGGAAGTTTCTGCTACCTCAAATGTGCTCCTCAATTATGTCGGGGGCAGAGAAGGCTAGTGTTTGCTGCTGTACATTTTTATCAGTCTTAGAACAGAACACACCAGAGTTAGCAGGGCAACTGACTCCCATTCTCCATGGCAGGCTGAAGGAGTTTCATGTGACATGGTAGTGGCCAACACATGGACAGAAAGGATGAGCAATTCTCCCAACTCAGGCCTTGAAGTGGCAACAAGCTGTCCTGAAAGTCTTCACTCTTCTCTGCCTGCTTGAGACCCAGTGGAGAACACAGCACATTGGATACTGTAGCTTCCTAACCCATAACCATGGAAATGGAACCAATAGTGTTAGGATAACCACCATACATTTTGGACAGAACTGTGCATTTCCTGGTCTCATTTTTATAGTAAAAATGTTTACATCGCTTTTAAAACAAAATGGCAAAACATTCTCCTGTGGTTTTCTTTATCCTCAATAAAGTCAAGGAAATTTGGTGGGAAAGCTATCATTTTCTCTTAAACTCAAAAGAAAATGGTATCCACAGTATTTACTTATAATCACAAAGTAATTTCCAACTTCCTATCACAACCTTCCCTTGGGAGATTATTAAGAATCTATTACCCTTTTCAGAGTAAAGGTTCTTTCCCCACCTGGAGGGCTGCCAAGGACTTTCCTCATCCCCCAATTCTTTCTCCCTTTCAAACACAAGCTGTGTGAGTTTGCAAAATAAAGTACAATGTGCAGTTTAGAAATCTGAAGCCTGAAAAAATGAACTGAGCCGCACAGTTGACTACAGAGCACTTATTTTCAAAACCTTCTAATTGTAAAGACATAGAGACACAAATCCAACATCTTTTCACTTTCAAAACCTATTTATCAAGAAAGATCTCCCAGAGTCCCTTCTAGAGTACACCCTGACTCTCCACGTAGCAAACAGAGGGCCTTATTAAGAGGTTATGTAATATGGACCACTCTATCCCTACCCAGCATACTCCATTGTTTTCCCACTAGCCGATTCTAGAGCTTCTTAAATAATCTCCAGTCTTTTATTTTAGTACAGCCTCGCTCTACTTGTCTATTTAACTCATTGAGTAGAAGTTTGCTTTGATATTCATGACCCATTAATTATATTCTTGCCTCAAAACTAGCACTTATAAGGAAGTTAAATTAGGCTTAGAAAGGTCTTTCCTAAGCTGAATTTCACCATGATAAAAAGACAAAAACAAACAAATAAATATTTCTTTCTCCAAATGATGCAAAGAACCAACAGGGAAGCTTAGTGGACTTCTGTTCACTGACATCTTATGCACTAATCAAAAATGTTAACTAAAATTGTAGAAATATTTTGAGAAATATTCAACAAGAAAGAAGGGCAAAAAATGTTGTAATTCTGCATATTGCCTTGGTGACCTAGCAGAGCTCTGCCTTGCCTTGATTTTGTATATCTGTGAGGACAGGCTGGTTGTGGGTCAGAACTTTATGTCATGTTAGATGGGTACAACTGGTAGAGTCTAAAATGGTTGCCAGGTTGACTGCCAGATAAGCTCTAACATTATTAGATCCCCATTCACAGGCTAAATTACGCTTCTTCCTTGTCTTAACAGTTGACTCTTCTGTGGCCATGACAGAAAGAAACACAAATGGAGCAGAAGAAGATAAAATTCCCCCGAAACTATATCCTTAGATCAAACATAAATTGCTTCTCTTTTCATGTCACTCTGTTTACCCCAGGGTTGTGAAATTGATGTGTTAATTAATGCACTATCTCCCTTCTTCTTAGTCAGAAATAAACATTTATATCCTTCCTTAGGTAGTTCTCAGACCTGTTACAAGTCCCACATTTGAAGTGGAAAAATGTCCAAGTTCAGAGGCAAAAAAATTAAATGGAAATGATTTGTATTGCACAACAATAGTATTCCATTTCTCTTTCTAGGCCATATTTATGAAAAGCAAATCTATAATTACAAATAGACTACATTCTACATATTTTATATGTGATTCATATTAGTTCTTCTGCTGTGGACTGCCTTGGTGCTGTTTGTATTTTGATGCTAATCCTGCCGAGGAACGGATCTCGTACTCAGGTGATTCCATGTGAAGCTGCTTCCCAATTTAACTGATCAAATAAAGTCTAGAGCCTGTGGTTGGGCAGTGGAAGGGTAAGGCAGGGCTGGATGTTTTAGAGAAGGAGAGAGAGGAAGGAAGAAGGGAACAATAAGATGGGGAGGGCAGAGAGAGAAGATGGAGGAAGAGGAGGTGGACGATGGAGCAGACCCACGTGGCCTGGAGGAGTCACAAGTAGCTAGGGATATCACAGCTGGGGAATAGAATAGTGTAGTGGTACATCTGCCCAATATAGGCGTGCAGCTTATAACTATTATAACTGAGTTTTGTGTTCTTTGCAGAGGCATACTGGGGTTGGAGATTTACTGATACAAATCTGGCTGGTATAAATGTAGAAGTCGCTAGTGTTTTTCTTTCACAGGGCTAAATGAAACTGAGTGTGTCGGGGTGGTAGTTGACATTCTACAGACCATCCATGGGGGTGAATGGCCTGTGGAACATGAGCCATTTGAGGCACTGGGAAAGCAGCAAGTGGAGCCTCGGAGAGCTAGCGTGGGAGCTGAGAACAGGGTGGCTGCTGGTCCCAGAGCCCAGCCAGACCAAGCATGGATTATAAATTACACGCAACATCCTTCTTCTGGCTTTAATTTAGAAACAAGTTCATTGTATGTGGCCTAGGCTGATTTGAAACCAGTCATTCTCCTGCCTCAGCTTCCAAGTGCTTGGATTACAGGCAAGTATCACCTTACCCTGTATATTATTTGTTTTTCTAAATAATTATTGTCTTGACAATAAGATACTCTTGTTCCCTGCTGAATTTCTATCACCGCATGCCTTAAAGAGAGCCACAGCTGATGAGGTGAATAAAATAAAATGAATAATATTCAAAACTATTTTGATCATAATTTCATTTTGTTAGATGTTTAAGACCTAGTATCTCTGTACTATGCATACAACAAAGAACATATTATTGGGAGATCAGATTTAAAATGTACTATGCCTCAAAACTTCCATGTCAGCAACTATTTTTCAATGTCTTGAAAAGAAATACAATTTACAAAGCATGAATACAATGCTATAAACTAAAAATAGTTAGAAAAGAGAGAAAATAAAATATTAAACAAAGAAAACAAAAAAATCCCATAGCTGACATTTTTTTCCAGTGTTAAATTTGGAAACAACAGAAAGTTTTAATGTTCTGTCTTTATTCTCACATATTACTTTGGAGCAAATTTTTGCACAAATTTAAGTAATTATATACATTTAAACACTGTTTTTTTTAAGCTTATACTAAAAACTAATATGTGAAATTATAACATATACAGCATCATGTTCTTCTTTGAAAGAAGTTGAGATTGAGATTTTGCTAAATAAATCAGTATCACACTGGAAGCAAATATGTAAAATATCCCTCCAAATAAATGGAAGGAATGTCAAAGACTAGCTTCTCCTTGAAGAATATTCTAAAAAGAATTCTACTAGAATTCAAACTATTTCAAAGCAAAACAAACAATCTCTAAACCAAAGAAAAAATTTAAGGTGGTAGATCATTTATTTTTATGCAAATAAGTATTTTAAACTATCAACAATGAAGGTACTATTGAAAAGGGTAGAAAAGTAAGGTACATTCTTCCTCCCCTCCAAGATGCTACTGTTTTTCCAAATAACTTCAAAATTGCATAAGTATTTTCAAGTATTTTTATTTTTCTACCATTTACTCTTTGTAAGCAATACTTATTTTCATGATGCAGCTGCCCTGTCTTTATACATTTGAGCCACCATTTTTCTCCTTGAACTCTATTACAGGTTTAAAAATTTAAATTCCTAAGAGAGCAGACAATTTCTCTTCTACTCCAGGCAGTGATACCATAAACCTCACACTATTACCATCCCTGGACAGCATATGTGGAAACTCCTGTTTCCACTATAACATAATAGGACACACACACACATGCGCGCATACACACACACACACACACACACACACACACACACACACACACACACACACACTACTTGGAGATTTGGTGCCTACAAGGAGCTGATAAGATGCCAGAATAAATGGGTAGAAAAATTAACACAGCAGGAATGCTCTCTCTACATCAGGCACCAAGCAGGTATCAAGTTCAAAATCAGTTAGCAAGCCCTTTACTTACTTCTAAATGTCAAAAGAAACTCATAGTATGATAGTCATACTAAAGCCCAATGAAGCTGAGATTAATATAATTGAAGAAATAACATAGTTAGATATAAATTTTGGCAAGATTATCATGAATTTTATGCAGAAATGGGATGAATGGGAGGACACTGAGGCAAGGACACTCTTCTGAAGGTTAGATTCAGCAAAAGAGAGAAGTACAATAACATAAACTAAGATATTTCCACTGTGGGCAATGGAGGAGTGTGGCAGATACAGGATCACAAAGGAATGATAATGGAAAGGAAAAAATAAATTAGAAGTTACACCTAGATTTTGAGTATAGAAAAGGAGTAGATGCCGTGCCACTCAGATATAAAAAATCAGAAAGGAAATTGTTAAAGAATGTCATGGATTTATGCTTGAATTAAGTCACTTGAATCTTTGAAGGTCTATAATATCTCGTACATTGAGAGGGGTCCTGGAAGATGCTGCTTCTGTATTCTGCTGAGTAAGCAAGAATGCGAGTTGCATTCTACCTTCAAATAAAAATATCATTAAGGGTTTTTCCTAAAATAGTTTTGGCAAGACCGTAGGTCAGAATCATATCTACCTTGTATCATATCTCCTCTGTAATGGTCCCCAAATGTAATACTGGGCATTTAACACAACATTTGTATGAAGCTGGTGTGAAATGGCCATATTAGTCATTCCTTTTGCTTGAATTGCCCTGTTCTGTTTCTTTTAGTAACAGAAGAGATTGTTTAAAGGGGAAGGATTTGCTACTTTATATTGTCCTGCATGTCTTTTCTCTCTTGCTGTCTACTTGTTAGACTGGTGGATTAGGGCTTTCCTTTATCTATCGAGGCTTCTTGCTGGATGCAGAACACTTCAGAGCTCTTCAGTGTTGATTTGTGCTCTCTCTATGAGTAAGAATAAGGGCAAATGCAATGAGACTGGCTGAGCATCAGCTCACATCTCTTCCACAGATGGAATTATCTGCATTTCAGCACTTGGTAGTGAGAGAGAATGGGGATGGAATCATTATCACCTCAGTTGCCCACAGCACAAAGCTCTCGAACTTTAAAGCCTTTGCTGAAATAACAAGGCCAATGTACCGCAGTTTCCTCGATTAAGCACTCCCTCTAGGCGGGAGGGAAAAGATCCTAAGACTCCAGAGGAAAAGCATAGCTGCTATGTCTGAAAGGCAAAGCTCTGGAAGTCCTGGCGTGCTCCTTTTCAGCTGTATTAAACAACTGCTGGAGAAGCCTTCGAGCCTCTGAGCTGCAGAGGAGACCTATTGGACCTGCTGACTTGCCTACAATTTGTTCAGAGAGTTTCGGGGTTATTGTGTTGGGGTGAAATATTTAGTGAGTCAGCTTTTTTTCATTCATCCCTTATGGTAGCACAGGGGATGACTGTGTCTTTTCCCCCTTTGACTAGAGCTCTACCTCACAGTCTTTTGAAATTGAGGAATCTTGAAAAAAGAAAAAAAAAATGAGTATACAGGAAATGAAAGGGTCTGGCTACTTTAACCCAAGAATGTAGCAGAGCTTTATATAAACAAAGGTTTTAGGGGGTGTGGGGAAGGTGAATTAAAACATTTGCACAGGTCCGGCCGTGGTGGCACATGCCTTTAATCCCAGCACTTGGGAGAGGCAGAGGCAGGCGGATTTCTGAGTTCGAGGCCAGCCTGGTCTACAGAGTGAGTTCCAGGACAGCCAGGGCTATACAGAGAAATCCTGTCTCGAAAAACCGAAAAAACAAAACAACAACAACAAAACATTTGCATAGAAGTCTGACATGGTGGGGAAGATAAAAAGATTTGAATTCATTGTCTTAAACAGTTTTGTAATGTGTGACAGAAAAGATTCATGTTTTATCTTTCTTTATTTGGGAACTAGTTAAAGACTAGTCCAGTCTTCCTGGACACTGTGGTTCCTTATGCATTGTCTGAACACCTCCACCCCACTTTCCACCCTCTGCTGTAAACGGCCTGACTTGCCATGTTTCTTTTCTCCATCATCTTTATCTAAGGAGCTATGAAGATTTACAACTTGCCTGCCTTATTCTTTCTCTCAAACTCTGATAAAATTATCTTTGAATTTTGTTCTTTTGAGTCTGTTTTTAGAATTATTTTATTAACAAGACTGCCACACAAAAAGGCATCCCGATTTCACTGGAAATATATGGCACATAACGTGGAGTTTGCCAAATTACCCTAGGAACAGAAATATCTATAAGTGCACAATTGGTACAAACATCAGGGCTCTGGGGACAAAAAAGTTTCAATTCATCTTGGATACATGTTCCTTATAGTAGGGAAATCAAGAGGCACAGAAAGGAACCATTAAGCAGTCACTCTCTATAACAAACACCAACAGTAAAAAAAGTCAATGTTTTGTTTGCTTGATTGTTTGCTTGCTTTTTGGAAAATGCAAATTTTAGTAAAATCAATCCTATGTAGTTCAGTGAAGTAAAATCTCCCAGAGACAGGACCCAAGCAGGATCAATCCAGACTGTAAGAGGAACCTTTCTTGAAGTCACATACCTGAAGAACACATTTCAGCAAGACATAATCAAGACAATCAAAGTCCTCATTCTCCTCTCCAATTGCTCTGTGGTCCCTCCAAAACACAGATTGCATTTTCAAAAGGCTAAACCGGGTGTCCAAGAGAGATCATATGCTCAATAAATTTTACATCACACTTGACCTCTTCATTAAAAAGAGAAAGAACTCCAAAAAATATTTGTTGGGATCCACTGAGTATTTGCAGCACTGCCCCACTCCTCACCAAACCCAATTCATTTCTGACCAAGAGAAAGATAAACAACCTGTGTAATTAAATTATTAACTTTTTAACTCTTTTTCCATTTTTCCAGACTTTCATCGTTGAATGGAAGGCCTCCTTGAAGCTGTAAACGTCCTCCAAATATTAAAAGTTGTCCCTGTTAGGGACACCTTGCCTTCAGCCAAGTATAGCCCTGCAAATGAACTCACATTCACCATCTCTCTAAATATTGAATTATTTTTCTCAGACTTTGCTTACCAAATTTGTGCAAGGAGGTAAGCCTCTAAGGTAAGCCCAGAGAATTCCATTTTTTCCAGCAGTTAAATTGGAAGGTTGCAAACTGAAGACTCCCCTCTGACTCCTTTGAAAGTAGCAACATTACTTTCAGACCAAATGAACAGGAAGTCAGCACAGAATAAAGCGCCCACTAAAAACTTGGGAAATACACTGAAGTCCAAACGTCTCTCCAGACATAAGTCACATCATGGAAAAATGCTCAGAGTAAACCTCTAAATCATTTAGTTCCTAAAACGATTCAGGTGTGAAATATTAAGGCAAATGAAAATGTCAGCAAATTGTCCCAATACAAGGTTGTTTCATTTTGAGAAAATGTTTGCATTATAAATTATGTAAAAGTACAAATTTTATTCTTTCTTTAATTGAACCCTGCACCTCGCTCAGCAGAGCCCCGTCTGCACTCTGAGTTCATTAATACATTCTGCTTGTTATTATTGGGAGCACAAACACAATTGCAAGTGAACAGGATTAGACAGCCATCAGCACACAGGGAAGCAGTAAACCTTGATCAGGGAAATGTGGATCTT
This sequence comes from Uromys caudimaculatus, assembly GCA_028551405.1. Lineage (NCBI taxonomy): Eukaryota > Metazoa > Chordata > Mammalia > Rodentia > Muridae > Uromys > Uromys caudimaculatus. The sequence goes on along the minus strand of CM052705.1, from coordinate 15,124,705 downwards.
GTCCTAATCCATCACTCCGTGACTTTGCCAAAGTTGTTAAAACTCTCAATAATCCTCATTTTCATCTCCTGAAATTCGGCTGTGGCTGTTCCAGGAAATCACTTTGCTCATTTGCAACTCTATTCTCTGAGTAATGTATCACTTTGCTGAAACTGCTGCTAAGCTTGAACTTGAGCCCAGAGCTACACTGAGCATGAAGTAGGAAGTTATATTTACTCCTGAGGCACTGGAGCTGAAAACATGCTATGACTTCTTTGGCTGGATGTATGTTTATTTCTTATTTGACTTTACATAATAGTTTTATAGAGCATATTCTATGCTTTATGGTTCTGAAATGATGTGGTAAGAGTTATTTTATCTAATTCAGTAATTCTTTCTATACTTATAATAAACTAAGACATAAATACAGAAATAATATAATGTACTGGCTGCACATCAAAGCCATTGATGCTTTTTAATTCTAGAATCATATACGTTACATGACTGCTCTCACAACTCCACCCAAAACCAATACAATACAAAACGCATAGAAATGATACTTTAAAACGAGACATGGGTTTATTCAAACCTAGCCATGTAATTATATAGGTCTTCCTAGTATAAAATCTATAATTACGGCAGTTACACTAAAACAGGTTGGGTTAAAGGTTATTAAGGAAACACCACCCTGGCTGATTTGTTTTGTGAATACATGTTAAGATAATTCCTACTTAGAAGAACAGACTCATTCCAAGCTAGAATTATTTTGAACCTTGGTAGGTTCTATTGTCTCAAATATGACTCAGATCCCGAAAAGGATTCATTCCCCTATTCTAGCAGTCAAATTAAGTCATGCAAATAGGAGGAAAAGTCAAAGAAATAATATGCTCTGCAGATGTAATTGGAGGTATTATATCCTCTACTTTTCTAGATGAAAAAGATTTGGCAACAATAGAGTGCTCCAGAGCCTATGAAATCTTGTGTATAGATAACCATGACAGATTTACAAGATGTCTTAAGTAGGGTTCTATTGCTGTGAAGAGACACCATGACCACAGCAGCTCTTATAAAAGGGAACATTGAATTGGGGCCTGCTTACAGTGTCAGAGGTTTCGTCATAGCATGAAACATGGCAGTATGCAGGTAGACGGGGTTCTGGAAAAGCTGAGAATTTTATGTCTTGATCCAAAGACATCAGGAAAGAGACTGCCACACTAATCCTAGCTTGAGCATATGAGCCCTCTAAGCCCACATCCCCGGTTCCATACTTCTTCCAGAAAGGCCATACCTACTCCAATAAGGTCATACCTTCTACTAGTGCTACTTCCTATGGGCCGACCATTCAAAAGCAAGAGTCTATGGGGACAATACTATTCAAAGCAACACACAAGGCCTCAGCTATGCTGTTGTTAATCTTCCTATGTTTAGGGTGTTGAACAAAACAATCAACTTTTCTGTAGATCCCCACTTGAATTATCACCAGTGCTTATTTCTGCACTAATAATTACCTTTGAATGTCACTGGACTTTTTCAATCAAAGTAGAAAAACAGGCTTTTGTGAGTTGTACCATACATGTTCAGTGAATTTTATCATATTGCCTTTTATTTTAAGCATGGTTGGAAGCATAACATTTGTGGTATGGAGAAAGTATATGCACCAGATGACCTATCCAAGTTAAAAAAAGAACACTTACATATATCTTCAATGATGTGTTTATCAGGTTCAAAACTTCCCTTCAGTAGTTTCACACAACTGTTTCATGCATACTGTCAATAATGATTAGAAACTTTTATGTGTCAAGCATAGCAGACTTAATTATAGTTTGTGAATAAGTGTCTAAGTTTGGCTTTCCATTGCTGTGAAGAGACACCATGACCAAAGCAACTCTTATAAAGGACAACATTTAATTGGGGCTTGCTTACAGGCTCAGAGTTTCAGTCCATTATCATCAAGGCCAGAATCATGGCAGTGTCCAGGCAGGCAGTGTGGTAGAGAAGGAGCTGAGAGTTCTACATGTTTTTCCCTTGTTCCAAAGAGAACTAGAAGAAGACTGATGTCCAGGAAGCTAGGAGGAAGATCTCAAAGCCCACCCTCACAGTGACCACTTCTTCCAACAAGGCCACACCTAGTGCAACAAGACCAGACCCCCTAATGGTGCAGCTAAGAGTACACCACCACAAGCAGTAATAATAATTATTTAATTAATTAATTCAAAATATTTGTGAGTAGGAAATGCATGTGTGTAAGTACAAAAAAATTCTGTGAGTTCCAGTAAAGTGGTGAAACTCACAACTTAATAAGTTACTTGTAGTTCACGTTCTGTAAGAGATTTTCAGTATGCTACCCCTAAGACTGAGAGAGCACTGGAACCATTTTTGCAAGTACTAGCTTCTTCAGCAGTGGCTCCCAACCTTCCTAAGGCTGCAACCCTTTAACATAGTCCTCATGTTGTGCTGACTCCCAACCATAAAGTTATTTTCATTGCTACTTCATAACTGTAATTCTGATAGTTATGAATTATCATGTAAATATTTGATATGCAGATGGTCTCAGGCAATCCCTGGAAAAGGGTTGTTTGACCACCTCTGCTCTCCCCAAGGGTCCTGACTCACAGACCCACAGTTTCAGAACTACTGGCATAAAGTCTATTGTTTGGAATGAAACTGAGAGGAAGCTCATAGGCAAATCTCACATTTGAACCACACACCTATTTCTTTGGAACAATTCTACCATGAGAAGAGCAGATGCTTATTCAACTATCTTTGAAACTGGTTTAAGATGCTAGATATTCTCAAGAAATTTTTTTAATTAAATAAAAAATATATTAATAATGAGTCATACTAAACAAAGTAATATCTATATTACATATAAGATATATGTATATATGTATGTATGTTAGAGACAAATAAATACCGAGATTAATATAGAAAATTTTGAAAGGTGTTCTTTGTATGTTAACTCATATCTTCCTTAAAACAGTGAAATTTACAAGTATATTTGTTAGGAATGGGTTTAATATTGTCATTAATACAATATAGAGACTCCCTATCTACTCCTGTACCATTTCTAGATTTCTTTATATTGAAAATCATTTTGATTTTTAGATGGAAAAAGGGGAGGGAGAAAAGGAAACAGCAGCAAACAAAATGTTCGTGCCTCTAATCGGCAAAGCTTCAAAACAAGCTACTCCTTGCTAACACACACTTAGTCCTGAGACCCGAAGCAGAACTTTTCTTTGTGTGAAATTAAAACCCTCTTTACACGTGTTATAGGAACAGCATTGCAAGATCCTCATTAAGGGACTTACTAGAGAGTGCTCTGCCTGTTCATGGCTGACTCCTTCAATCAAAGCCCCTATGATTATACCATAGTGCCATAAAGGTCTTCATAAAGTTTGTTGCATTACATGATAAGTTACTGGTTTCATGACAGAGTATCCAAGACTATTTTTGGTGCATTTTGTAAAATTCCAACAAAGTTTGGAAGGAAAATAGACATCAAAAACAGGAAACAGCACTGTTCTTCAGGTTGGGATTACTGTATTTTAAAGGAGGACCATTGTCACAATTTAAACAGAACACAGATCAACACATTTTCACAGAAACCTTTGCTAAACACCAAGACGTCGGTGGAAAGTCTTAATAAATTTTGAGATAATCCTCTAGTCTTATAAAAGCAGAGGGAGTTATTGGATGCAGATCAGTGAAGGCCTCCTTCCCAGCATTCTCCTCACTCCTCTCATGAACACACATAAAACATTGTACTCAAGAGTTGTGGAAATTAGCATCCATACTTAGAAATAATTCCTCTTGCTTAAAGAATGCCTTATCTTATGTTTTCAAATACAGGAGAGGGCAAGTTAAAGCCTGCAAAAAGGTCAAATAAACATAGAAGTTTGATTGTCTGTTTTGAGTCCAATCCTATACTCTAAATGGACCTGACTGGTCCAATCTAACTGGAAGATAAAAATATACCCTGTGCTTAGCATGACACTGAAATAAAGAAGACCAAACATGGATCAGGACTGCAGGTTAACATCATCTATAAAAATAAATTCTAGAAAAGAACCCAAAAACCAAAAACCAAAAAAAAAAGCAAAAAACAAGGAAGATCTTGTCACGGGCCGGGGGGGGGGGGGGGGGGGGGGGG
>CM052705.1:15102573-15120476 GCA_028551405.1 Uromys caudimaculatus | reverse complement strand
TCACTGAAAAGATTGGCTTCTAGCTGCCTGGCACCAAAAGATACTCCTAGTATATAAAAATGTACCATGACAACCTGCTACAATGTCTAACTGCATCACAGTTGGCTAAAGGAGTATAGAAAGTGAATTGCTCTTGCTCATTGTAGAAGACCACAGGGACACTTGGCTTAATCTCTGTGTACAGACAGCATCACTACCTAGGGAATTAATTACTTGCTTTGTGCACACCTTATGATCATGTCTCTTGAAAGAACTCTCAAAGCAATGTTTGCTACAGGCCTACTACTGGGGTCTATGCAGAGTCTTATATGCTCTGTGAAGCTCTCAGAAAAAAAGATGGAATAATTGTTTGCTTCTCTGTTTTAGACAGAAGAAAAAGAGTAGAGCAAATAGGAGAAGTGGTTTAAGCATAAATACAAATAAATTCTGCCTTGGCCAGTGGTGAATGACTTTCTTCTCTCTGCTTGTGCATTTCAAAGTACATGACGTTCCTATTTTCAACAGGAATATCAGGTTAAATTCACTAGGATATATACCTTAAAAAGAAACTAGAAAGAACAGCAGTGTTTGTGGCATCACGCTTACTTTCCCAATATGAGGAAGCAGAACTCAGGCTATTAACAGTGAAATCAAGAACTGAGCAGAAGATGCTTTGATGGTTCCAAAGTTGGAAGTACAATGTGATAAAATACTAGCATTTTAACGTTTGTAGGAAGACAAAGGTTTTTGTGATTTGTGGGGCCTGCAAAGCATTAGAGGAAATACAAAAGGCTATATATAGTCTGTATTTGTGAAAGGCACATTACGGGCAGGGTGAATTAGGGGTAATTGTTATGTAAAGAGCCATTGGGTAGGTGAGAGCTGCACCTGCTACCTAGAATTAGAGTCACAGAAACATAATGGTGATGGGAGAGGTCCAACTCCACAAAGTTGTCCTCTGACCTACACGTGAACTCTCAGGCACTTGTACACCACACACACACACACACACACACACACACACACACCCCATAAAAATAAATAAATAAATGTGATGATAACATGGATTCAAAATAAATAAATAAACAAATTTAAATGAGAGAAAACCAGATGTAAAGGGGATAGATTTCTGAGGGTTGAGCTGGTGTTTAAATGATGAGTTGGTTTTGGATAAAGACAAGAGGACAATTATGATTTAAACTTGAATTGATCTATAAGTTTTTAAGCATCTATCTCTAGTCCTGAAGGATACAAATACAAGCTTTTCTGCTTCTATGGTCCTTAGGTTTAATGCTTCACCTAACACTTGCTGAATCATCAATCGGTGAGAGGGTTCTTCCTTCTCTGACCTCTTAACTTCATGGTTAACAGGGCACTTTACAGAATAGCTGGGGAATAGAAGGGATAGCCTGTGGCTATGGGATGTAATTGAGCTCACAGATTCAGAGTCAATCCCTTCACTTACGGTTCATTAGACTGGGATCCCAGGATCCCAAGGGGGTGATTCCTTCCTACTCCAAATCCCCATGGAATGCACCACCCAGACAACCTCTGTGGCATAAGTTTAGCACTTCAAGTGAACCATTGTCTCTCAGCTTCCTGTCTTCCAACTGCTTTGTGTTATCATTGTGTCCCTTGCCAATTAAGGTCCAGAGTTCTTTGAAAGTAAAAACCGCATCTAAGAGATTCCTTAACCAGGCAGCGTGGTTTCTGTCGGGGTACTTAACACAGCATTAAGTGATACTGCATCATGTCTGTTCTGTGTCTCCAAGTTGCCAGTGCTGTTGTATATCTGGATCCAAGAAATTGTTTTAAAAGGTGGTGAAAGAACACAGGTGAATAATCTCAAGCAGGGTTCTTATGGACTTTTGGTTTATCAGGGAAAACTTTTTAAATTTAGTGAGCTTAACAATATAGATTTGGAAAAGGTGAATAGGAGCTATCAGTTTTCCCAATTTTACACATGCTCAAAGAGACACAGAGAAAGCAAGAGTAGAATCTGAGAGCACAAGTGCTACTGCATAAGAAGGAAAGGAACCTGTCTTCACTGAGTGTTCAGCATATGTAGGTAGTTTTATTTCAGTGAATGAATAGACGCCAGTTGTAGTCACGTGGCCTCTCAGCACTCCAGCTGAGAAAACAATGTGCTGGCTGTTACCCTGCCAGAGCCAACACAGGTGTGGGACATTCCAAACTCCTTTATTGTCCTTTTGTTGTATTATTTCTTCCAGCTATCAAGCAAAATATTTGTATTTTTCTGTACAAATGAAAACCATGTGTTCAGCAGCATGGTTGGCTTCCTCTAAATAACTTAATAATAAGGTGTTTGAGGCTGCTGTTCACCATGAATACATCAAATCAACCTTTTGTTAGTTTAATTAATTCCAAACTACAAGAAAGTATGAACATTCTACTTCATTCCTTCCTGTGTTTCTGCTTGGGTATTTTGAAATTTCCCTGTTAACAGAGTAAGCCCTTTAATGTCCCCAGTCCCCTGCATGTTCTGCTTGCCTGCTTCTGAGTCTGGTTACACGACTTACACCTTGCTCTTCAGCTTCTATTCCTCATCAATCCCCCGCCCCGTGCCTCCTCCTCTCCTGTCTTAAACTTTGAGCATCACTTGTTCTCCCAGTGAGCATTCACTCCACTCTCCCCATGATAGCATTGTAGCATGAAGCATATTTCTCCAAGCATCTAGCAGAAACATGTTCAGGTCAGTTTTCTTTTTCCTTCTTCTGTCTGGTAAGTGACTTATTGTTTGGTTTCAGAGCATGGGACTGATGTGCATATTTTACATCAAAGCAGATCTAGCCTCCAGGTTTTCCCAGCGTCTCTCTTTACCTATCAGCATACCCTGCTTGCTACCCTGAACTTTTTATCCCAGGAGCTAGGTTGTCCTTCCTCTCAAAATGTCTCCTCCTCCTCCTCCTCCTCCTCCTCCTCCTCCTCCTCCTCCTCCTCCTCCTCCTCCTCCTCTTCCTCTTCTTCCTCCTCCTCTTCTTTCTCCTCTTCTTCCTCCTTTTCCTCCTCCTTGTCTTTCCCCCTTCTCCCCCCACACTTCTTCTCTCTGTGTGCATGCTCTGTGCTCTTACTTTCTCTTCCCCATCTCCTCTCTCTCCCTCTCATGGCAACTTCCCTGACCTCAGTCCTCAAGACCAGTGAACTCAGAGCAGCTTCCCAATAAACCTGCATTTAATATAATCTAACCTAGCTCGAATTGGCTCATTTCACTAGCTGTGGAGAAATAATTTATCAATTATTATTTTGACTTATTTTTCACTTACTTTTGCTTAAAAAAAAGAAATATGGAATCTGCTATTTATCACTAGATTTCAATGAAGGACTGGATCACAAATTTAAATAGCAATGGCAGAGTACTACATATATACTTTTCTCTTTAAAACCAACTCTATTTTATTGACTGCAGAGAAAAGGACTATCCCTAGGAGAAAAACAGTTAGATCTTAGCCTTAAAAGATTGGGGGCCTATGGATTTAAGACTTAATAATTGCATTGAATTTACCTACTATAAATTGTTTTAAAGCTGCAGCATAAATTCTACCTTGTACTCACTATTGTTCTAATTTAGTTGCTACTGCCAGTGAGGTGGAGCATTGTAGCCTAGGACGTTTTAGAAAATGAAGGCAGTTCTAGCAGACTGGGGAGTGGTTCTGCATTGGGATGAGATGCTCCCTTCTGAAGTCAATTGTCTTCATGGCAACAAGGCAGGACTGCCTAGGGACATAAGTGCTCATATGTCTATGACTCTCATTGGAGACTCATTTTCATTTTGAAATTTTCTTAATACTATTCATTGATCTAAAAAGATTTTTCCATTCACATTAAATGCAATATCATATATATTCAATCTGCCAATTTAGTATTTAAGAACAGAATTATGCCCGTGTATTAAAAGAACTAAAAAGGCACACATTTAAACAATAATAAATATTACATTTTGGCAATGAAATGGTACATAATTTTTTTAAGTGTCAATGCAATTTTTAGAACTTTACCATACTTCTTATATTGCCATCAGTACATAAGCATACATTAATTTTAGTCAGGAGAAATACTTTTTTTTAAAAAAAAAGAAAGACATGTGACCTTGCCAAAATTGTGCTACTTTTTTATCAAGTTTTCTAATGATATACAAATTAATAAATCCATTTTTAAATTGTACTAATTTTAAAATCATACTAATGAGTGAAAATATAGATATTAGTAGGTGGGAACAAGTTTCTGCCAGAGTTGAACACTGAGATGTACAAAATAAGAAAGGCCTAAATTTGGGAAAATATTTTCTTCCTCAAATCTCATCCTTATTTTGGTCACAAAAATATATAGGCAGACTTCAAGTTTGGTTGTTAGGATACAGAAGTAGCAAGCATTAGAAAAGATGAGCGCTGTGAAGAGTCCCCTCCATTCTCGCTCAGCTCTCAAGGGACTTCTCTCTGTCCTCTTCCTGACTTGGGGATCATGGTGTAGAATCCTGGACATCATAAGGTGTTTAGTAACTGATGAAAAGAGCCTCGGAATAACTGAGGCCTATGAGAGCCATCATTATCCCTTTACTTTGTACGACTCAAATTTTCCTGATCAGTAATTGAAGCTTAAGTGAAATGAGAAGCATATGCACTACAGATGCTTGTAGAAACTTACAGAAAATTAATTTACACTGGCAATTCCTTAAAAATCATTAGAAGATTAAATAACTCACATCAAGTAAAATCTGGAAATAGCTATCCCATGCCAAAGTGAAATTTAGATTCAGGTAAAGGATAAAGACACTTGGGTAGAGAAAGCACCAGAGGAAAAACAGCCCAGCCTTAGTCTTTCCAAGGCAGGTCATTCAACCTCAAAGACTCGTGGGTTGGAGTTGGAGAACTATATACTCAGGCCATAAGGCAGGAGTTCGGTCTGCATCAGCCGTAATATCAGTTGGTTGCGTCCCATGAAATAATTCATAGAGTTAGCAATGTTGTAAGAAAGAAAAAGAAAGAAATGAGAAGCTTTGTAACCGTCCATTTGAGTTAACTGCAGAGAAGTAGGGACATGGCAGTGAAACGGCTATGGGACCCGATCTCCACTGTCCTGTAAGGATGGACACTTAGGCACTGGGAAAGACGAGCTGGTAAGGATGAAGAACGTTTTCAGGGGAAATTGTAGTAGATTTTATTGTGTTAATCACCTCCGTGTGGAGAACCAAAGAGTGGCAAAGGAACATAAAGCAGAAAACTTCTTCCATGATTTTGTTAGAAACTCTGGAGATTTGCCTCCACAAAATCAAATGAAATGTGAACTTCCTACATCAAGAGTTTGAAGAAAAAATTGCTCATGCAGGAAAGGAAAGTTTGGATAGAAAATGAAAGTATAACACAGTTAAGATCAACTTGAACAGTTAATTTTTACTCATTTTGAAAAATGAGGAATAAATATAGCCTAAGATCCTGTCTTCAAAAATAAAATCAAATTATATAAGTTAAAAAATATAAAAGGATCATATATGTTCTAAAATTACACTCCTCCCCAAAATGAAATTGAGATATGTAAATAAGGCTTACAAACTCATACATTTTCCAGAATTAAATTGCGAAACATATTTTCACATGTATGTAAAGAAGTTAAAAACAACATAGTATAATGTGACAAGACAGTGCAGAGGTTCTCCCATCTTCTATTCTTGCTGAGACCATTTCAGGTCTAACTAAAATTTGAACTCCTTGATGGAGAATCACTTGGAAAATTACCTATTTCTATTTCAGGACTTGAGACCAAGATGCCCCAGCTAACTTAACCTAGCTGCTCTTAAACAGGGTTCCTGCAGAGTAGGTAGCAGAATGTGGTTGCTTGTTTGTTTGTTTTTTCTCTTAAAAGCTTTTTGTTCTAAATACCTGAATACCTGAGTGAAGTCCCAGCTGTCCTGAATAAAGACTTTGAATTGGTTGTAAACTGTGTCTGAGTGGTCATCTCTGGTGGGGTTCACTCTGTATATATACAGGAACCTTAACAGAAATAGCCCTAGTAATTATACAACTATAATATATGTAACTGTTAAATGATTTTGCAACCCTTAAAAATGTTCACTATTCAAGTTGTGAACAGGACTTTACACAGGGACTTTAACTATGAGACATTGAGGAGAAATCTCCACATACCTACAAAGGGTTTAAAAATATATCTTCAAACACAAAAGTGTGTTGGAGCATACTATCCTAAAGAAAGACCAATGAAAATAACATTGCTGTACCATTGGCAAATGGCAAACCCTTGACAGGGAAACACTAGTTTAGTCTTTTCAAAAGGAAGCTCTTGGAAACAAATACACTGGAGGAGAACTTTGGCATTCTGTCAAAATGGAAACTCCAGCATTCTTTCCCGCAGTAATTACATCTAGGGCTTTATCAAACAAACATATTTGCAAAGGAAGTCAGTTTAATTAGGTCAGCCCTGCCTGGAGTAACCTCCACATGAGCTCCTCTAGCCAGCAGCCTTTATGTCTCACTCTCTTTCCTAAACCAAACATCATGTAAAATATTTCAGCACAAATGTTTGTTCCAAACATGGGTAGCTGCAAAACCCTGCATATTTCTGTGGCTCATAGAAAATTAGTACTGTGCTACTGGAAAATTAGGTATTAAAAATAAATAATCTGGGGCTAGAGAGATGGCTCAGCAGTTAAGAGCACCTTCCAAAGAACCTGAGCTCAATTGCCAGCACCGACATGGCAGCCCACAACTGTCTATAATTCCAGTTCCAGGGGATCTGACACCCTTACACACGGGATACAAGCAGGCAGAACACTGATATGCATACAATAAAAATAAATAAATTATAAAAAATATTTTTTAAGAAATTTAACTTGTAGGTTTCATTTTAACCAACTTCCATTAACTGAGCTTGAGACAGGCTCTCACTTTGTAGCTCAACCTGAATACTCACCATGTAGCTCTGGTTAATTGTGTGCTCAGAGACTGCCTTAGCCATCCCAGGCTAAAAAGGCCAGTTAAGTCACCGTCCTCAGCCCAACCCATTACATTTAAAGTTGCTACAAACTGGATTTCTATAAGCTCAACTTATTTACTATAATTAAGCAAAAATTTTGAGTTAGGAAGTACGTGAGAAATTTGAAGGAAAATATTGCCAAGATGGTATCTTTAGTATCTATATGTAGAATTAAACCTCTTCATTAAAAGTTGATGTTAAAATGTAAAAGAATTATTGAGAAACATGAAAAGTAAATCGAGGAAGGAGGCAGCACGCTAAAATGAAACACAACGTGGTAACATCATATTTATGTCGACATTTCTGCTTCCAATTTTTCCTAATTAAAATAATCATATGGTGTTTTGTTGTTAATCTATAGATTAACAAGTAATAATAATAGCACACATTTGAATTCTTTATAAACATATAATCAATAGTCCACGCTTCCTTTACAGAGCTTCTGAGCCTACACATAACTCTGCAAAAAGAAAGCATGTTAAAGTTCGAAATCAGGTTTTTCTCTTTGTATGCTTCATTTAAGGTAGAAGAATAGCATATGTTATACAATGATGCCAAACTGGTTAGAAGACTTAGTATCTTCTGAATGACAAGGTACTGACCAAGGCTTCTGCAAAAGAGGCTGAGCAACGTGAAAACCAATTCTTTAAACACTAAGAATATCATCTGTTTATTTGTTCCGTTGCTTTGCAGATCCTAAGTAATTCAAAATGAAGTTACTGGACAGCGATGTTACCTTTTACAGCAAACAACGAAATTTAGATGTCAGGATGATAGAGCAAATTGCTTGAACAGAAACTAAATGAGGAGCCACAGAATAAAACAAGTCTACTTGCCTAAGCCTTTTGTTATTAGCTGCAAGCATGATTATTGTACAAGAAACTGTAGCTTATAAAAGTTCTGTGACAATCAATACAGATTTGCAGACAGTTACTTCCGCAAAAATTATATTTGTCAAACATTAGTCTTACTTGCTTTATTCAGCAAATAAACTGGATCTCTAAAAATATAAAAGAAATATTCACTTTAAAAACCATATGCAGTAGTTATTAGAATTCTTTTTCAATATTTATAGTTTCGGAGAAAAAAAATAAACCTATGCATGGCTAATGATTTTCACTCATCGCAATGGAGTCATGGTGTGTCTTTCCCTAACACATTAACATTTTATGATGCTAATTCACTAGTGAACCAATAAGTTCCTTTTAGTCCATTTACTTTTCCAGGCACTGTCTCATCTTGGTAGAATATTTTCCTGGGTGAACATGGAACCCTGTTTGTTCCAAATTTAGTTCTTGCAGAGAGAAGGAAACCAGGCTCCCTGAGCCTCCAGGATATTTGATGACCAGTTATCAATAGAATATATTAAGTATTACAGAAGAATGTGCTATCAAGAGGTAGTGTCAACAGCTACTCTTGCTTAATGTTCCCTGGTTGCAGCAAAAGAATTTAGTCACCCAATCACTGTTTTTCATGATGTTAATAATGACCATATCAATATTCATGACTAATTTGCTAAAAAGAAAGCACGTTTTACAATTTTGCTGGCCCATTTCAATTGGAGGACTAAACTGAAAACTGGAAATATTGAAAGGAAAATGACCTTTGTATTCCATCAGTTCTTAGTGAGACTAGAAATGAGATAGTCAAGGAATAGAAAGAAGTGGGGCTCCTTGGTGCTTCTTCTGATTCTAGGGGGTACAGCATATTGATAGCTTGTTTTTCATGTCCTTATAAACAATTCTACACCCTGTTAAAACACACAGATATTTGTAAAAAGCAATAAAAATAACAATAAAACTGCTAACACTTATATTCAGAAGCAGAGAGCTCAGGTGATATTGAGGGGCTAACAACACTGCTGCTAAAGATCCCTCCTCCATTTTCTCTGTTAAGAAAAATATGTTACCCTGCTCTGTTGCTTGCTGATCTCAGAACAATATGATCTGCCATGTTGCTTGGATCAAAGGAACTCCAAAATGTCTAGTCTTTCATATAATATATTTTTTAAGTTAGGAATTATAAAGAAGCAGTGTGGAGGCTATCTTTATTTTGAACATTACTGCTCAAAAGGGATGTTAACAGCTATAATTTATCTATGTAGAAGAATGTTCTCCTTTGACTTTGAAACAGAGCTCGTGTAGCATACATCAAATGCCTTTGGGCTTAATAATTTGGCTGTACACACAAACCCCAAAGGCATGGGATTTCCATTATAGATTTGAGTTAGTATCTTCTATTCTATTTTAATGCACTTCTCTACTTGTTTCATAGTATTCAATAAAATCTGCTTTGATCAGAGTCATATTTATCACACTGTCAGGTACAAAAAGAAAAATGATTTTCTGGCCAGCAAATAAATCCCTAGCACTATGAAAGCATTGCTTATCTCTGGAATCACCTGCCATATGCCCCAGAGCATAGGTTAGACATATTGGCCATGGATAGTGTAGCTTATAAAATTATCTTTGCCTAAGTCTTCTGGAAAAAGTACTTTCAAGTGGGCCCAAAGCCTCACCAAGGATATCTGTAGCTATCTATATCATCTATAACTATGCATGATGTATGTGTATATGTATCTATATACATATACATATATATATGTTTTTATGTGCGTGCAGGTGTGCGTGTACATATGCTTGTGTGTGTGTGTGTGTGTGTGTGTGTGTGTGTGTGTATTTTCAATGGACAGCCTATCTAGGACTTTATTTACTTGATATGAAGCGATTACTGGAGCATGTTGGCACGTATTCTTCCTTGGCAGGAAAAACTTAACCAAAGCTGAAAATGAGGACCGCTTAAAGTAGCTGTGTTCAGAATGGAGAATGGAGGGTGGCATTCACCAAGAGCAAGTTTGAGACAAGCAATCTCTTTAGGCCTTCTCGGGAGAACTGTGGTAAAAACAAGATTAAAAAATTATTAATGGATCACTTCTCTGAAAAAAACATTAAAGGAGTCTAGAACTACAGCTTTAATTACCAACAGCATGCTCTCTTGGACGAATAATTTCTAAAATCAAATCCAAAATGCTTTGCAATTACTTTACAGACATTCAACGTTCCTACCAATTGTAAGTTTCTACGTTCTGATTTTATATCTTAGAATAATATGTGTTGAAGGGAATCGTCTACTCTTTGTAGCCTTATTTGTCATGGGCTGTTTGTCAGCTAGCATGTTCCTGTTCTCTCGGAACCACTTTCAAATTAGTGGCCTGTCCAAAGTGGCAACAGTGGTGGTACTCATACCTTACTCCCCAAAGGTCCCATTAGTCACTTGTAAGATGATATAGTCATCCACAAAAGTGCACTAAAATACTTAGAAAACTTAAATAGCGATAAGATCAGGGGTGAGGAGGATACAACATCTGTCCCCAAACTGGGAGTAACTGGGACTAGCAGGATCAAGGGACCTAGGAACCCCCGACCAGTGACACAGGTTCCTTCTAGTCTGGGCTGGTGCCCTGAAAAGACCTTGTATGGGAACTCCTCAGCCAGTCTCACAACACCAGAGGAAGCTTCACTCCCAGGTGCTCTAACATGCCCAGGATCACAGGATCACAGGATTACAGGATTACAGGAGCTTGGTCACACCAGGATCTCAGGGTCCCAGAGGCAGCTTGACTCCCAGGAGCTCTAACACACCCAGGATCTCAGGATCACAGGATTCTAGAAACACAGGACCCCAGAGACAGCTGGGCTCTAAGGAGTTCTGACACAACCAGGATCACAGGCTCCAGGCAGATATAGAGAGGGCAGGTAGCACTAGAGATAACTAGATGGCAAGAGGAACACAAGCAACAGAGACCAAGGTTACTTGGCAGCATCAGAACCCAATTCTTTCACCATAGCAAGTCCTGGATACAACATCACACCGGAAAAGCAAGATTCGGATTTAAAATAACTTCTCGTGAAGATGATAGAGGACTTTTAAAAGGACATAAATAACTCCCTTAAATAAATACAGGAGACCACAGATAAACAGGTAGAAGCCCTTAAAGAGAAAACACAAAAATTCCTTAAAGAATTGCAGGAAAACGTAATCAAATAGGTGAAGGAAATGAATGAAACCATCCAGGATCTAAAAATGGAAATAGAAACAATAAAGAAGTTACAAAGGGAGACAACCCTGGAGTTAGAAAACGTAGGAAAGAGATCAGGAGTCAGAGATGCAAGCCTCATCAACAGAATACAAGAGATAGAAGAGAGAATCTTAGGTGCAGAAGGTACCATAGAAAATATTGACACAACAGTCAAAGAAAATGCAAAAAGCAAAAAGCTCGTAACCTAAAACATCCAGGAAATCCAGGACACAATGAGAAGATCAAACCTAAGGACAATAGGTACTGAAGAGATCGAAGAGTCCCAACTTAAAGGGCCAGTAAATATCTTCAACAAAATTAGAAGAAAACTTTCCTAACCTAAAGAAAGAGATGTCCATGAACATACAAGAAGCCTACAGAACTTCAAATAGACTGGACCAGAAAAGAAATTCCTCCCATCACATAACAATCAAAACACCAAATGCACTAAACAAAGAAAGAATATTGAAAGCAGTAAAGGAAAAAGGTCAAGTAACATATAAAAGCAGACCTATCAAAATTACACCAGACTTCTCAAAAGAGACTATGAGAGCTAAAAGATCCTGGGCAGATGTCATTCAGACCCTGAGAGAACACAAATGCCAGCCCAGCCTACTATATTCAGCAAAACTCTCAATTTCCATAGATGGAGAATACAAGATATTCCACGACAAAACCAAATTTACACAATATCTTTCCACAAATCTAGCCCTACAAAGGAGAATAGATGGAAAACACCAACACAAGGAGGGAAACTACACCCTAGAAAAAGCAAGAAAGTAATCTTTCAACAAACCCAAAACAAGATAGCCACAGAAACATAATTGCACCTCTAACAACAAAAATAACAGGAAGTAACAATCACTTTTCCTTAATATCTGTTAACATCAATAGACTCAATTCCCCAATAAAAAGCCATAGATTAACAGACTGGATACTTAAACAGGACCCAACATTTTGCTGCATACAGGAAATGCATCTCAGTGATAAAGACAGACACTACCTCAGAGTAAAAGGATGAAAAATAATTTTCCAAGCAAATGGTCTCAAGAGAAAAGCTGAAGTAGCCATTCAAATATTAAATAAAATCAACTTTCAACCAAAAGTTATCAAAAAAGTTAAGGAAGGACATGTCATGCTGGTCAAGGGAAAAAACTACCAAGATGAACTCTCAATTCTGAACATCTATGCTCTAAAAATCGCAAGCAGTATAATAATATTATATGTTTAACGTACACAAATATGGCACAGTTCAGGTAAGTGACACATTCAGAAGGATAGATAGGACTCACAGGATTATTTTCTAAAGCATTCTTGAACAGTGATTATAACTGAAATAATTTGAATATAATTGAAATAATACTTTGAATCCTTTTATTTTCTACATCTGTGGTTTAACTATTAAAAAACTTAAATGTCCTTAACAACAACAACAACAAAAAACATCCCACACTTCATACTTTACAGAAACAGTCACTACAGAACTAGAAACTTTTAAGGGGTAACTCCAGGAAGTGTTATAGTTATCTAATGAGTCTCAGTGTAATGGCCTTTGGAAATGAAAAGAAATGTTGCTCTTCACTCAGAGTCAAGCTAACATATCTTCAAGGAGAAAATTGGAGGTATTTGAATTTTATGCTCACATTAGGGAGGTGAGTCCTATTTTAGAAGGTGAGTATATTTTAGAAGACTAGTATTTATTTTGTCTGAATTTAGTCATGCGTTGTCAACTTATTTCTAGTTGAGTGTGACAGTAGTAAGGTTTTCAAAGTCTAGTGAAAACAATAACATTAAACGTGTGACTTATGAGATTAGGTTATCTGTGTTATTTTGACTGAAGTCAACTTTCCTTTGTCATTCTAAAGGGAAAAAAATGAATGGCCTATAAAACTGTAAGAGTTGATCTGTCAGAAATAGTTCCCAATTGTATAAAGTTTTTACAAAGTGATTTAATTTATTTTAATCATATTTATAATGTGAAAGGATAAGATGATGATAATATTGCCTTCTAAAGTTTTAGCCTAAAACATAGCATTTTAATTATTATAGAAATGTCTGCAAGTAATTTCATAATTTATTAATTCTGCATTTAATTTTGACATGTTTCTAATAATTCACCATTATATATAATACTGTGATAGATATCCCACAGTACATACATATTTTTGTCAACATAAATTCCTAGAAATAAGTTTTCTAGATAAAATTTTATGCACAATTTATAGTTTGGTACTTGTAGCTAAACTGTACTTATTAAAAGTACTTATTGATTTCTACTGTTATATGGAAAATTTCTCTAAAATGTTGTAACAATTAAATTTTATTATAAAAAAATAAAATGATTAAAAACTTGTAAAAAATTTTTAAAAATAAAAAAATCTTAAATAGCTAAAAAGTTCCAAAATATATCATTACTATATATATATATATATATATATATATATATATATATACACACATACATATATATGTGTATATGTATGTGTATATATATATAATGATTGGTATACACTGAAAAGTATTAATGGATTAATTAATTAAACACAAAAATATTCATACATGGGGAATAAATTACTCACATATACTTGGTCTCCCCCACCAAGATAATTTTGTTTTGTTGTTTGCCTCAGGATCACAATGACCATGAAGATAATTCTAGGTTTGAAAAGTTATTAATAGGATACTGACTCATTAGTCAAAGCATTCACATGAATAATACATGAAATATGGCTGATAACGCTTTACAAGTAAATCAAACTGAAACTGTAGTATGCTGTTTTATTAAAGATGGCCCTAAAGCTTTAAATAGTGCTTATTTATAAACTATATTGAAAGATAAAATATTTGCTTTGTAGCTCTTATTGCTGACAAAGTGCCAAAATCATTTTCAGATTAATAGAGATAATAAAATATTAAATGATCCATAAATCACCACAGGAACCAGGAGAGTTAAAGTGAACATAGGCTTGAAAACATCATTATTTCAGAAG
Organism: Uromys caudimaculatus; assembly: GCA_028551405.1. NCBI lineage: Eukaryota > Metazoa > Chordata > Mammalia > Rodentia > Muridae > Uromys > Uromys caudimaculatus. The sequence goes on along the minus strand of CM052705.1, from coordinate 15,106,424 downwards.
TGTAAACTAACTTAACATGGCATTAATACTAAGCCACTTATTTTAATTTTAAATATTAATTTATGCTGGGCTTTTCAATTCAGGTTTCTCTTTCATTATTAGAAAGCTAAGCTTGCAAAGCATATATTAAAAGCCAATTACTCATTTTACAAAATTCATTACAAAGATATTTTTAAAGTTTGCTTTAACTAAAAAAGATCCTGCATATATCCCAAGAGATTTTCGCCAGGCTACCATCTATCAGAAAGACAGACCATGCACACACTGTGGGATGTAAGATAGGGTACCTCGGTTTTTGAGTACACTAGGCTGTAGATGAAATGACCTGTACTGACCTGTCCTTCAGGGAAGAATATGATTTAGTATGAAGAGTTTTCCTGCTTCTGACATGGATTTGTTTTTGTTGCAGTTGTTCAATACTGATGATTTGCAAGGCATTTTAAACTATTATAAGTGGCAGTTTTATAATGAGAATATGGAGGTCATTTAAGTGGGGACCAAGAAAACTGCAACTTCAGTATATTGTATTAAATGTCCCTAATAACCACAGCAGCACATTAGGATCTTGTTTTCTCCCTGGTGTTTGGAACATTATTGCACAGAGAAGTCTGGGAGTGGAAACAATGATCGTTTGACTGGAATGTCATGTAGATTTTCCACATGCTTTTAAGGATGAGAACTTTAGGATCAAGTGAAAAATACACAGAAAATCATATAGTACCGTGTTAAATCTCAGGTAATATATAGCACCTTGTTAAATCCCATGTAAGCAGTAAGTATTGTTATAATTAATAATAATGTGTTGTTTCTGGTCCCTATCCTAAGGAAGAAAAGTGTCCCTTTCAAATGCCCAGAGTTCAAAGACAATATTACAGTTCTAATTAGCCCAAGTGTTCTGAAGAGTGAGAATCAGAATAAAACACTATAATTATTCTCTATTGTATTAGTTTCTGTGCACTATCTTAGAATCTGAATTTGCAGTCTACAGGAGCTATATGTATGATATAAAGTAACGCAATGTATCCAAATCTTTAAAAATTTATCATTCTGAGAGTAAAAACATCGATAACTCAAAGTTTCAAACACTGTTCACACCAAGTTAAGGATTTATTGCTTTGTGAATTAACTTCACTGTTAGAAACTAATCATTTATTAAAGCAAATCTACTTGTTACCTTAGACAGGAGGCATTGGTATATTTAATCAAAATATTTCAAAGTTATTACTTTTTAGTTTTACAGCCTTCCTTCTGGTCTGTGTTATGGATCTACATTTTTGCAGCAGACAGTTAAAGCTGAAAGTGTGTCGGGAACAATGGGTAGTCGTTTTGTTACTAAAAGATTGTATGTCTTGCTAAGGACTTTGAAATATTCAGCCTAGGTGATAGAGATACATCAGACAGTTTTAAGTCAAGGCACGGAGCGGTTACATTTAATTGTAGGCACCAAGGTATATGTGTGGAGTTTGCATCAACATGGTGAAGTGGTTCTCCACTCTATCATGTGGGCACCGAGGACTGAACTGATATGGTTAGCACTGGAATCAAGTATCTTCATCTACAAAAGGGACATCGAAGTTGGCCCTTTTAATGTTTCTTCTAATTATTATTTTCCATGTATACATTGTCTGATATTTTTGTATTTCTTCCTTTCATAAAGTGACCCCAGGGAAAAAATCATGATGTGAATCAATTACAAATAAAACTCATCTTTTCATAATTTAAAATAATTTAAACAAGGCATATAATTTGGGCGTGTAGTATGGTTCACATGCGGTATGATGTGAAATGTGTTTGTGTGTGCTTGTAAGTGCAGTGTGTGTGTGTGTGTGTGTGTGTGTGTGTGTGTGTGTGTGTGTGTGGTGTTGCATGTGTGTGTTTGTATGTGTGTGTATGTGTTTGTATGTGTGGTGCGTGTGTGTGTGTGTGTGTGTGTGTGTGTACTTGTATGTGGTAGTCTGTACATGTGTACAGGTGCCTCGGAGGTCAGAGATGGCAGATTCCCTGAAACTGGGCTTACAGATGTTTGTGAGCTGTGTGGCTTGGATGCAGTTAATCAAACTCAGGTCCTATGAAAGAACAGTAAGAGTTCTAACCACTAACCTACTTTTTAGGTTCTAAGTGATCTGTGGCTTGATAACTAACTAGAGCAATAAAATGATTGTCAGTATGTAAAACAGCCATATTTGCACCAGTGTCAGTTCACACTGACAAACTTCTCTCTTGGAAGTGGAAAGACTGACGAAATCAATCTTGGTATGTCTTACACAGAACCAGAGAACTTGCATCCCTCGTGGATGCAAGTTCAAACTCCTTGCTCTGGGGGGGTGGGCTTATTTGCACAATGAGAATAAAAGTACCCTCATCTATCTATCTAAGATCTGTAAGCTCTGTAAAGAAGAGACAAGCAGCATGTGGCTTTCTTACAGTGGCTCTGGTAGCCTTCCAGGATACCTGGTGTATGGTAGGAAAGTGAGGGTATACAGGAAAGCATTCTAAAATGGGAAGAGGATGTGACACCATAAGATAGAAGACAATTAGTCACTGCCATTGTTCCTGTTTCACTCATTCTATTGTCTCTAATTTGTGCGTGTGTGTGGTGTGTAGTGTATGTGTTTGGTATGTGTGTGTGGTGTGGTGTCGTGTGTGTGTGTGTTTTTGTGTGGTGTGTGTGTGTGATGTGTGTGGTTTGGTGTGTGTGTGTGTGTGTGTGTGTGTGTGTGTGTGTGTGTGTGTGTGTGTTTTATTTTTCTTCAAGACAAGATTTCTCTGTGTAGCCCTAGCTGTCTCTGTAGACCAGGCTGGCCCTGAACTTACAGAGATCTGACTGCCTTTGTCTCCAGAGTGCTGGAATTAAAGGTGTGTGCCACAACCACCCACATATTCTCTAGTTTCTTTTTAAGCCACTTAGTAGGATGTACTAAAAATAAAGTATTCTTTATTTATTAAAATAAAGTTCCCTTCGGACATTGTTAAATATTTCTATATAGATACTTGGGGAATGAATAATTCTTTAAAGAGTGGTTTACATAAAGTCTTACACATATATTTGGTTTAAAATACATGCAACAAAAATAAATCAATAATTTCCTTTTCTAAGATTGCAGAATTTTTTTTCATTTTCATTTTTGTACACTAGACATATACTATAAAGACCCAGAACATATGCACCTTATCTATAAGTAGTATGTACTAAAGTCATTCAAATAAAATGACTATGTTTATTCTTTTAACTCACCTAAACTTTTTCTTTTCTGCTGCATATGGTCATATATATTTGAATTGGGAACCCAAGTAATGATTTTAATTATGTCCTGGTTGTGATATGTGCATTTTTTTCTGTATAAATGTCTTTTGCACCTAGCAGATACTTCAGTAGTCTCTAGAAAGTTGTCCATTCTTATCAGAAACTCCATGCTAACTTTGTTCATGTCTGGAGTTGGGTCACTTCAGAGGAATACTTAAATATCCATTCTCCCTGTGCCTCTGTCTCTGGCTTTCTCTCCTTTTTCTCCTCTTCTGCTCTAAGTTTTATTTCTCCTAACTAGAAGAACATTCCTTAGAGAAGAATTTACTTACTGTATGTCTTACCACCTCAAGAAAAACATCAGAAATAACCCAGGAGATGGCATGGGTCCTGGTGATGCTGAGTCTTCACTGCATGATCAAGACAGCTTTCTCTTGGAAACCATGGTGACCTTGCAGTTGTGGTAAATGAACTCAGGATTCCCAGAAAGATTCCACAACCTTTCAGTTCCTTGGAAGTGCGATATTTCTTGATGTCTCATGGCCTTTGCAGCTGCTGTACCATCTGCCTGAAATCTTGGACCAAGATCTCTCTTTGTCTACAGGTT
>CM052705.1:15061481-15102073 GCA_028551405.1 Uromys caudimaculatus | reverse complement strand
GACACGGGGTTTCTAAAGAAAAGGGGAATCATCGGAAATGTAAATAAAATATCAAAAAAAAAAAAAAACAAAAAAACAAAAAAACAAAAAAAAAAAACAAAGATTCAATTTTTGATATCTCATAGTTTGCTTTATTCATTTAAGAAGTATTCTTTCAAAAACCATTTATTGTGTACTACATTTTTCATTTGGTATCTTAGGAAGGTTTCTTTATGGTCATTTCTGGATGTATTAATTATAAAGAATCATAATATAATTTTGGAATATAAGGTAATCTTTCCAAGGAAAAGAACTGGTAGAGAGGAGTAGATAAAACCAAGATATCTGAAATAAAAGCATATATTAATTATGATAACCTAAATATATCTTAGACTTTAATATTCATTCAAAACAAAAACTCACAGTAATCTTTATCTCACACGTTTAAACAGCATAAAATTATTTTGTGCCATAGGGAAGAGTTCTTTCCTAGCCACTCCTTGAAAACCTATTTGCTAGAAATTGTATTTTCCAGTGAGGTCAAAACCATGGTTGTCAACTAGCACCATTTGGTTCTCTAAAAACATTTGACAATGTCTGGGATATTTTGATTGTCACAAATGGAAGAGAAGTGTTACTGGCAGCAAGTGCATAGAAAGCAGGGATGTTCTTAAATATCCTATATGGCACCAGAAAGGCCACCAATAGAGAAGACCCATCTCTATATGTCAGCAATGCCAAGACTGAGGTCTCTGAAAAAATCCGTGAGGACTTAGGGGACATGACACTGGAGACTAAATATCTTTTAAGGAAATGATATAGTCAACTTATATAATCAAAAAAAAAAAAAAAAACAAAAACAAAAAAACAGATGCCAGAATTATGAGCGTTCTAACTAGAAGAGAACTGAAGAGTTAGATGAAGACAGAAAGGGAAAAGCCAGACAGTATACAGCAGTGAAGTAGATAAGAGGGAAGCAGTTTGCAAAGAAGAAACACTTAAGATGATTGCTCTTGAGCAGGCATCACGAGATCTGGGCAGGCAAAGAATGTAGATGAAAAACTGAACTGGACAGATAGTTAGCTTGGCTTTAGAACTGTAGAAGTAGAGGGTTAGCATTGAAGAACTCCCTAAGAATATCCGGGAACTTAATTCTGTAGGAGTTCCTGCTTCGCATTAGTGAGGACCGAGGTTTGATCTCAGTCCTTCCCACCACCAAAATGAGAAGCAAAACAAAACAAAAACTTTATAAAGTTAAGACAAAGGTAAAAACAACAACAACCTCCCAAACAAACACAAACAACCAATAATTAATAAACAAGTAGCTGTTTTTGTAACAGTTAGATGTCCCTCATCCCTCACATGGCGCAAGCAAGATGTCTGAAATTGGGGCTCCATGTATCCCCTTTCATTGTGGAATTCCCCATTAGGGCAATTACTTGTTTTCTGGTAGTAATACTGTTTCTGCTTCTCAAAAAATCTTACCTTTTCCTGTGTCTATTTATATGAATGCGTTGTACACAGTTGTACTGAGAAAGAAACACTTCTAAGAAACCAGGAACTATTTGATATATTACCAAAACTCTGAAGCAGGCGGCTTCTTTTACTGAACTTAGGTATCATTTGACTATAAGTCCAAGTAAAATTTATTATTAGCTGTGACTTTTGAGGGTTGGATTAATGAATCAAGGTCATAAATTAAATTTGAATACTATAAATGTATGCATTGCAAATTCATATAATTTATATAATGCTGTGTATCTAAACATCAATGTACAAAGCATAAAGTATTTCAATACCATTGATTCCATGTAGCATCAAGTCAAGTGCACAGAAGTAAGTGTCATAGCTGTACATATCACAGTCAACTAATCTGTGACAAAGTTCTCAATCTTTTGCAGTGTTTATTGTTAATGTTTATACACCGCTAAACAATTAGAACTTATTTTAACTGACTTTGGAAAATAGTTGTGAAAAAAACTGAGCAAGATATTAAGATATTAAGAACAATGGTAAGAAAAAAGCTTTCAAATTTATTCTAAAATCACATATATTCCTATTGAAAACACAAATTCAAAAAGTTTATATTTAAAACCAAAAAGTTAAAAGGTAGAACTTAATTGCTACAATTAATGACAAATGAGTAGAGTTTCTGTCTCTAAGGAAGAAAGGATCCATACAGTTACTTTCTTTTGTTATAGCAAAGCACCACAACCAAAAGTGCCTTATGGAAGTAAGAATTTATTTGGGCTACGGTATCCGTTCATAAGGGATGGAGAGGAACTAACAGGTGGCTTGTACAAGAAGCTTAGAGATCACATATTTAACCACAAATATGAAGAGAGAAAATTAGAAGATGACATTGTCTCTTCAAACAACCTCCAGAACTGGGGACTAAGTGTTTAAACATATGAGTCTACGAGAAACCTTTCTTATTCAAACTACCACACACAGCATTTGGTTACATTTAAAGAATGCATAGTCAAAGAAGAAGAGGTCCTTTTCCACCAACTTCTAACAAGATAAAAGCAGTGTGCTGAGTTAGGATCAATGAGTTCTGTCTGCTAAGAGTGAACAGGAGAGTAAAGACTGGGTTTTTTTGTTTTTTGTTTTGTTTTGTTGTTGTTGTTGTTTCTTTGTTGTTTTGTTTTTGTTTTTGGGTTTTTTGGGGGGGTTGTTTTGAACATCATATTTCAGATTTCCCCTTTAAAATACAGATATTTTATGCAAGGTGATAGATATAGACATATTCATTCTTCTATATATTAATGTCTAGCTTGAGGCCACTAGAAAGCCTAAACCTGATACTGCCTAGAGGGCCAGAATCCAGAGGCAAGATAGCCCAATAACTGAATAGAACCAAAGATGACCAGCAAAAACAAAACCAAGAACCAAACACAGATAGAAAAAAAAATGATGCAACGATCCCTAACAATATTTTGGTACAGCGACAGACTAAGTGCAGCACAATCATCATTAGAAAGGCTTCATCCAGCAACTGAAGGAAACAGATGAAAAGACCCACAGAGAAACATTAGGCAGAGCTTGGGGAATGTGGTGGAAGACAGAGAAAGGGTTACAGGAGCCAGAGGGTTCAAGACAGCACAAGAAAACCCCACAGAATCAACTAGCCTGTCCTCATAGGGGCTCACCATGAATGAACAATCAGAGGGCCTGCATGGGTGTGATCTAGGCCCTGTTCTTATAAGTTGTGGTTGTGAAGCTTGATCTTCTTATGGGACTCCTAACAGTGGGAGTGTGTGTGTGTGTGTGTGTGTGTGTGTGTGTGTGTGTGTGTGTGTGTGTGTTTTCATAACTCCTTTTGGAACCCCTTTCTCCTACTCGATTGCCTTGTCCAGGTGTAATATATGGGGAGGTGCCTACTCTTATTGCAACCTGATACCCCATGTTTGTTTGATATCCTTGGGAAGCCTGTTCTTTTTTGAAGGGAAAGGAAAAGGAAGGGATGGCAACGGGGAGAGGTTGGAGGGAGGCAGGGAGAGGAGGAGGAAGGAAAAGTTGCAGATGGGATGTAATATATAAGAGAAGAACAAATTCATAATAATAAAAAGATACAAGTAGTAGTCTGATGCTCATGACAGAATAAAACAAAGCCTGGGCTTCCGTGTAATCATATCTGTGCTGTGTGAACACCTGCCCTGATTAATACACAATTAATTAATGCACAGGCATAAATCAACACAAACAAAAACATATCTGGGGAATTGATTGCTGGGTTTCTAAGAGATGAGTTTTCTGCTTTCTAAAACATATTGTACTAATGTTTCTCCCATAATGCAAAAGTGTCTAACAAAATTTGAACTGACTTTTATTTGAAAAGAGCAGGTGCGGTCGAGTGTCAAAGAACTTACATCATACGGCAATCAATTCTAGTGCCATGTTTCATCCAAACAACAGCACCTGCAAGGACTTTTGGAATTTCAAGGCCCATAGACCCTCCAGCAAGTGTTTCCACAGTGGTGGTGTCAGGTTCTCACACAGCCTCACTGTGCTCTGGCCAGTGGATCAAGTCCTAATGGCAGTCTTTAAGTACTTCATACCAGGATGGCAGATCCTTCATCCACAGTACAGCTTCTGCAAGCTATCCCCCTGTTCAGTCGAGCAGTTGATTGAATCATTTAACTTGGAAGTCCTAGATGCTCATTTCTTCATTTATTTATTCAGGGTTGCCAAACTCAAGTTAAAGATCAGATCCCAGCCAACATATTTTAATTATTTGTTTGTTTGCTGTATATTCTTTGGTTGAAGATTAATTTTTATATGTTCGATGGAATGGGAGAGAAACAAGAACAAGGAAAATACTTGACAGCAAATTGCATCAAATTTAAACTGCAATATTCACAAGTCACAATGCCAAGTGGTCACACCTACTTATATTCCTGCTGGGGCAGTGCTTCCACTATTCAGTGGAGGTAAGCGGTCGTGACAGAGATCTAGGGACCAAAAGTGCACTATGTGAGACTTTGGGCCGAGATGTTACCAGTTTCTGATTTAAAACATCATTGGTTATTGTTATCCTTGCACAGGTTGTGGAATATATTACTATTAACTTAACCAGATTGGGGTTGTCCTTTCTAGCCATTGGTCAAAAGTGATCAGTATCCTTCCTAAATTTTTCTGTCAGCATTTAATGAAAGTATGTAAGAGCCCTGCGACTAACTTAGGCAATGCATAATTAAGGTATTAGGTCACATTTCTTCGTCGTTGCTGTAAAGCATCTGCCAGGTCTCAGACATTCTTGGAGGGCACTTTTATTGCTGCCTCAGAACCTCTGTTTTGAAATATTTTAAATACTCCCAGTGATGACAAGTCTTGACCCATTAAGCCTGAATTTGATTCATATTTTTACTTTAAGTCATTTAGAAGTGTAGTTAGTGGAGAAAAGCAAGAAGTGAACTGCCTGGAATAGAAGGTGACCTCAATAAATATTAGTGAAATGAATTCAGCTGGGTCAATATAAAGTGAGGCTAATGCAATCTAACGGAACAAAACCCAGCTAAAGACACACATCCATCCATTGTCTGTGCCCCTATGGGTACCCACACTAAGGAGCTTTGTTTTTACGCTTGATTCTCATGCATTTTTGGCTTTGTGGAGATCCATGTGATGTACCTCCATCTCTAAGACTCTATCATTTCCCCACATCTACTCAAATGGATCTTGCTAACCATTTGGCTGTTCACTATAGACTTCTATTGACACCTTTTTCTTTACCTCTGTGAACAATTCTGATTAACATGTTCAAACAACTGTATACACCCACTCATGCACACATGTACATAAACAAACATAATACACACACACACACACACACATATATATATATATATATATATATATATATATATATATATATATATATAATCTAGTCTTTAATCCACAGTTCCATTTACATTAGCAGGACATTCACAGATATGTCTGAAAGCAGTAGATATATAGACTTCAAGTGCTTATCATTTTCAAACTTGTGTCATGTTGTATTCTATCAGAGTCTTCATAGTTGTGTACAAGGAAGGCAGATTAGCATTCTATTTTGAAGACACAAGACAGCAAGAATCTAAGAAGCTATGTGAAAAAGGCACTCTGTCTGATGGCATTCTCTGTAGCAAAGCAAAACAATATTTTTATGGGCATATGGTATAGTACAAGACCTGGGAATTAATAACTCAGGAGGAAAAATTAGGGTTCTTTGAAGAAATGTCACAGCTGCAGAAGTCAGCAAGGCAGAAAGTATTAGGCATGATGGTACACGTCAGTAACCCCAACACTTAGGAGGGAGAGGCAAGCCAATCTCTATGAATTTGAGACCAGCCTCGTCTACATATGAATTCTAGGTCAGCAAGGTTTGATAATGAGACTGTATTGATAAACCAAACAAACCAACAAGATAGGAAGAGTAACAGTAGAGCAACACTCTCACTGATGTATTGGGGAAAATCTCTCAAGTAGTATGAACATGTTCCCGTTCTCCATGCTACCTGGCGGTGTGGCTACCAGGAGGGCTTCCCACATTTTTTTCCATTTACACTTCTGCCATGTGTGTTAAACTAACCATGTCTTCTTGGTAAGCCTGGTCATGACCAGAAAAATAAACCTCATTCCCTGTTTATTTAATAATTTGGCTCTAACTTAAAAAGTCTGCTAGGAGTAGCCTCAGAATCTATACACATAGTGTTATGATCCTAGGTAGCTTTCTAAAAGGAGGAAACTCATTTAGAGCCTTTGATAAACTTTTCCAAAATGAGTTTCTTGAGTTTAGATAAGCATTTCCATTGAATGAGTATTTTACATTATAAAATAAAATGAATGTGAACAGATTAATTTAGAAATCTCCAGAAATGGTTGAAATTACCTAAATTACTAGCCAAATTCCTGTACAGAAAACAAATGTGATCTCCAATTTGTATTTTCTGTGTCTCATTGTTTCTACTATGCTTAAACAATAATAACTGTAAATTATTTACAATATATAAAAACAGGAAAACAATTATCTTATAGATCCATTACGTTTCACATTCTGTTATAAAGTATAAAGAAATCACAAATAATAACTTATTTATTAATATATTCATTAAATTAGCATTTCTTTTATGCTAGGAGCTGAACATAGGTTAGATAATAGCCTCACCCTCCAAAAAGTGTATCCTGAGGCCTGGAAAGATGGCTCACTGCTTAAGAGCAAGTCATACTCTTGCAGAGGAATGAGTTCAGCTTCTCATACCCGTTCCAAGTAGCCCATAACCACCTGTAAATCTAGCTCCCATGGATCTCAGTTCTACACTGTCCCACACCCACTTATATGCAGACATGCACCAATAAAATTTAAATAGATCTTTAAAGTCCTTTCATTGTGAAGGAAAAAGGTATCGACAAAAATACTCAGTGCAGAAGGGAAAGAGAGGGAGGGACAGCTTGGTATCAGGAGAAGGTAGAAGTAAAGAAGGACTTCCTAGGTAAGGAATGGAGTGTGGCAGAAGAGCGATAGAGGAAGTCCTTCTGCTTTGTTAGGACAACACATTTATGTTTGATGAGCGAACCTTAACAGTACCTTCTCACCACAGAATATCAGTACTGATCACTGAAGAAATTGGTTAATGAATTCATTTCACTTTCAAAGAATCCCCTTATTAAAATACCAAATCATCCTTGGAAGAGTTAAGCCTCAGTTTGTGCAAGCAGAGCATATTACTAGTAAGTAGGCGAGGAGGAGACAGCAAGGTTCCAAAGAAAGAGTGGAAAGGAATATCTTCTCAATATTTTCACAAACCTAGCCATGGGTTTGTAAAATGTTTTATTGAGAAAAGCCTATGAATTATTGCACATATGTTACCTGTGTGTTAAAGCTTCACACATGTGCCCTCTATATAGTTCTCACATTCCCGGTCGCCTTCCTGTTCCTTTTACTATTTGTTGTTTTCCATGCCTGCCTTTGTCTATGCTTCACAGCAGTTGTGGTTTTAGTAAACTTTGAACATTGTAAACTACATCATTCACTCAGAAGGCCAAGTATTAACTTCACACTTTGATCATAAGGAGTCAAGATGCTGCAACAGACCAAGGAAAGCCCCCCTCTAGTTAACACAGGTATTCAAGGCAAGTTTGTTAACACTGAAGGATCATTACTCAAGATTATTTATTTTTTCCCTATAGTTGATATTACAAAAAAATAACAGACGAAATAGTATTTTGGGAGAAAAATTCTATTTATCAGTGCTATGGTATGTCTACAAAGGTGAGTATTTAAAAAAAATTATACTACAATAATTCAGAATTCAATCTTCTACAGAACACCTTTCATAAATCAAGGTTCTGAATTTTGTTTTAACATGTCATGGTTTAATCTAGCAAATTCCAAATCAGTCTTTTGAGAGGTATACAAACTGATTTCTAGAGCAATCTGAAAAAAATAACTTAAAATTTCAATGGGGATAAGGTTCCTTTCTGAAGAGTGAGAAAGTGGAGTACTACTCAGCTATTAAAAAAAAATGACTATGAAATTCTTAGGCAAATGCATGGAACTTGAAAATATCATCCTGAGTGAGGTAACCCAGTCACAAAAGAACACACATGGTATGCACTCACTGATAAGCAGATATTAGCCCAAAAGCTTAGAATACCCAAGATACAATACAGAGACCATATGAAGCTCAAGAGGAAAGAAGAGCAAAGTGCTTCTTAGAAGGGAGAACAAAATACCCACAGGAGGAAATATGGAGACAAAGTGTGGAGCAGAGCCTGAAGGAAAGGCCATCCAGAGACTGCCCCACCTGGAGATCCATCCCATATAAAGTCACCAAACCTCTACCACCACCGACTCTACTGTGGATGCCAGGAAGTGCTTGTTGACAGGAGCCTGATATGGCTGTCTCCTGTGAGGCTCTGCCAAAGCCTGACAAATACAGAGGCAGATGCTCGCAGCCAACCATTGGACTGAGTGTAGGGTCTCCAATGGAGGAGTTGGAGAGGGGACTGAAGGAGCTGAGGAGGTTTGTAGCCCTATGGGGTGAGCAACAGTGTCAACCAACCAGCCAGATCCCCCCCGCAGCTCCGGGGAACTGGACCACCAACCAAGGAGTACACATGGAGGGACCAATGGCTCTGGACTTGTTTGTGGCAGAGGATGGCCTTGTTGGACATCAGTGGGAGGAATGGCCCTTGGTCCTGTGAGGGTTCGATGCCCCAGTGTAGGGGAATGCGAGAGCAGGAAGGCTGGAGTGGGTGAGTGGGTGGGTGGGTGGGTGGGTGGGGGAACACCCTCATAGAGGCAGGGGGAGGGGAATGGGATGTGGGTTTCCGGAGGGGAGAACTGGAAAGGGGATAACATTTGAAATGTAAATAAAGAAAATATCCAATAAAAGAAAGGAAAAAAAAAAGAAAGTGGAAAGGCATCAGGGAATTTCTCACACAATTGCAAGGCAGATCACTTCAAAAGTTACAGAGCATCTTATTGCACTGAAAGACAACTGGAAAACAGTTTACACCTCCAGTAACATGTAGACACACCACTAGTCTATCATAGTAACTTCTCTGGAATTCACTCTCATGTCAGTTAGATACAACAGGTCCTTTAAATCTGCCTTATATACCAGTGTTTACTAAAATGTTGAATTGTGTCATTGTAAAATCCTATACAGAAATGGTTTCACTTTCTGTGACTCTATGGAGATTAGTGGAATGCCTAGACGTCGTATCTTCTTGTGTTGGTTTGAATAAGAATAGCTCCTGCAGGCTCATAGATTTGAATGGAACACTAGTTGAAAGGATTGAAAGGATTCAAAGGTGTGGCCTTGTTGAAAGAAATATGTCACTTGGGTGGCCTTTGTGGTTTCAAATGCAAGAGAGATTTTATAATCTCTCTCACTCTGTCAGTGGATGAGGATATAGTTCTCAACTACTGCTGCAATCCCATGCTGGTACTCTTGCCTTCCTGAACACACACGAGCTTAACATTATGATTAGCATAAATAAAAGAACTTGAGTTTTGAAATAGAAACTGATTCACATGTGAAGTTTCTCTAAGTGCCAAAGTGACAGCCAAATGCCAGTGAGGACTGAGACAAATCTCCTTGCTTCCTTCCTGAACCCAATGTCTTTGCCAAAGAAAATGTATATGTCCAAGATGGTTTGTAGAAAAAAAGAAAAATATTAACCGTAACTGGATACAAATGTAAATGATTTTAGGTTTACCCACATCTCAGCCCCTTCCAGAAATCTTAGCAGTACTATTCTGCAGGCTAAAAGGTAAGTCTGCCCAGAGCCCTGTGTTTAGCCTCGGGACATTTGCCAAGATTAGAAAATCCCTCCAAAATTACTTTTAAAATGTTAAAGTAGAAAGTAATCAAGACTCCTACTATTCTTATGTAGTAGCTCCCACATTCATGAACTTTTCTGCTGGTAAAGCTAAATCAGCAATATCAAGTTCTTCACAGGACCTGAAAAGATGTTGCACTTACCATGTTTTTTTTTCTTCCCAAGAAAGGCACACACCTTTACCACTGACTGCTTCCTCAGACTTGGCTTCATGAAATTTCTGCTGAATACACCGTATCAACCATTTTTCATACTATGTTTACAACACATGATTCCACATGTAATGACTTTAAAACAGATGTAGCTGTCTGATATATTCCTTACTTCTTGGAAGACTTTAAAACTTATTTTTATGATTAAGAGATATTGCTGCTGCTAACCCAAGTCACTCAAACTTTCCTTTTGAAATGAACATTTCTTTCAGATAATAATTCTCTCTATGGGTAGCCTTCCACTTTTCAAATGTAATGATCCTGTCTTCTGTAGATATGAAATTTTCAAAAGATATTGGCATAATGCAGGAGAAAATGCCATCCTTTCATTATATTCAAAATTGATCTGACCCCTGAGCTAGCACTTTGGGGAATTGGGCTATATAATCATGTAGACACTTTCAGGAAATGTCTGATTTATGGGTTTATTTTTTATATACACATTTCTCACTTCTAGCTTTGTACAACTGCATCTTCTCTTCCTTCTCAATATATTGCAAATGTCAGAAAGCTGTGTATGGCAGTAGGGCTGCACTTTAGCATCAGCTAGAAATAGGCCCTGTGCTCTACACAGTCTCTAGTGATAACACATTAAGGGGCATTTACTTTGTATCAGCATTCCTTCCCACCCAGTTCTGTCCAGAGTAGCTGACTTTGGATTGGCATTCAGTCCTGTCCAGTGGGAGTTTTGTGCTTCTCATTTACTGGCTGAATAAGGGAATTCTAAAGATGATTTTATATGCTAGACATTGCCCTATGTTAAAAAGAAAATTTGACTTCCAAATCTATTATTTAATAATGTTTATACTTCTTTCTTTTGGATCAATTTAGTAAGTCTGTTGTTTTTGCGTTATTTCATTTCCATTTAGTAACTAATTTTGGTTTGCAGTTCTAGTAAATAAATCATATGGAAAATGTCCTATAAATGATAGGTTCTTATGTTGTTCTTTTAAAGTACTTTTATGTATTACTTCATTTATTTTTATTTATCCTATCTCTCATGTGTGTGCAAGTGTGCATATAAGCACACATGTGTGCATGCTTACATACATGTAGGCTCATGATGTGCCTGTGTCATGCTGTGCATGTAGAGGTCAAACCAACAAATCCTACATCTGATAGAGGGCTAATAGCCAATATATACAAAGAACTCAAGAAGTTAGACTCCAGAGACCCAAATAACCTAATCAAAAAATGGGGAACAGAGCTAAACAGAATTCTCAACTGAGGAAATTCAAAGGGCTGTGAAGCACCTAAAGAAATGTTCAACATCCTTAGTCATCAGGGAAATGCAAATCAAAACAACCCTGAGACTCCACCTCACACCAATCAGAATGGCTAAGACCAAAAACTCAGGTGACAGCAGATGCTGGCGAAGATATGGAGAAAGAGGAACTCTCCTTCATTGTTGGTGGGATTGCAAGCTGGTACAACCTCTTTGGAAATCAGTCTGGAAGTTCCTCAAAAAATTAGACATAGTACTACCTGAAAACCCAGCTTTTAATAGCAGCTTAATTTATAATAGTCAGAAGCTGGAATGGACCCAGATGTCCTTCAACAGAGGAATGGATACAGAAAATGTGGTACATTTACACAATGGAGTATTCCTCAGCTATTAAAAACAATGAATTAATGAAATTCTTAGGCAAATGAATGGAACTAGAAAATATCATCGTGAGTGAAGTAACCCTATCACAAAAGAATACACATGGTATGCACTCACTGATAAGTGTATATTAGCCCAAAAGCTCAGAATACCCAAGATACAATTCACAGACCACCTGAAGCTCAAGAAGAAGGAAGACCAAAGTGTGGATGCTTCAGTCCTTCTTAGAAGGGGGAACAAAATACACAGGGGAGTAAATACGGAGACAATGTGTAGAGCAGAGACTGAACGAAAGGCCATCCAGAGTCTGCCTCACCTGGGGATCCATCCCATATACAGTCACCAAACCCAGACACTACTGCAGATGCCAATAAGTGCTTGCTGACAGGAATCTGATATAGCTTTCTCCTGAGAGGCTCTGCTAGATCCTGACATATACAGAGGCGGGTGCTCACAGCCAACCATTGGACTGAGCATGGGGTCCCTGATGGAGGAGTTGTAGAAAGGACTGAAGGAGCTGAAGGGTTTTCCAACCCCATAAGAAGAACAAGATCACACGCCAGGCCCCCCAGAGCTCCCAGGGACTAAATCACCAAACAAAGAGTACACATGAGTGAGCTATGGCTCCAGCCACATACGTAGGCATCAATTGTCAGGCATAAATGGCAGGAGAGGCCCTTGGTCCTTTGAAGGCTTTATGCCCCAGTATAGGGGAATGCCAGGGCTGGGAGCTGGGTATGTATGGGTGGGTGGGGGAGCACCCTCATAGAAGCATGGGAGGGGGGATGGGAGAGGGGTTTCTGGAGGGTAAACCTGAAAAGAGGATGATAATATTTGAAATGTAAATAAAGAAAATATCCAATTAAAGGAAAAAAAAGTTTTACTAACAAAAATTAAGTTATATCCACAGTACAACAGTAAAGTCTGTCCTAAATACTCACACACAAATTGTTAATTTGTCTTAACACTTTGAAAAGAACTTCTGCTTGCTTTCTGGTAAGGTTTAACTAAGAAGGTAAATTATAATACAAGTGCTTGGCAGATGTTTAAAACTCAATGTATAGTTTATATTAAATATCAAGGATCCTTAAATCAAACAGCTATTGTGTTCTTTATATAATATTTAATATTTATTTTCTTCAGATAATTCCAGTGATAACTCAATAGCTAGATTTAAAGTTAAACACTATAATAAATACATACTAGAGACTAGAAAACCTTATTCATTAAATTTTGAATATAAATCATAACTTTAGGCCAACAGATTCAAACTTCCTTTTACAGAAACTGGACCATCAATATTAAATAACCTATGCTCAAAATATCCTGTCATAAAATTAGTTCACATCAAATGACATTTTATGCCTAAGAAGTATAATTCATTATCTTTTGAAAAAGTCCATTTATGGCTTAGGTTTTTCTCACTAACATTATCATAGCGCCTGCTTTGCAAAAAGCAAGCTTGCTTGGCTTCTGTTAAGGGAGAGAAAGAGAGTCCTCTCGACTGGAGCCCGCTTCCTCCCTTGGCAGCTGGTAAAGAGTACACTTTCCTGTCTTCCGTGCAGGAACGGAATCTTTGAATAGCCTCGTCCTTTTTTTCATGATTGAATTGTTTTTACTTTGATTTTGCCTAGAAAAATTAACCACACCTCTTGCCTTATGATTCAATTCTTTGAAATAGAAAATGTCACCCAAGCGTTGATTACTCAGAATTGACAGGGACACACACACACACACACACACACACACACACGTGCACTCACACACACACATACACACACACAAAACAACCTTATACTTAAACAAGAGGAAGTCTATGGACTTCCATCTCAGAAAATAATTAAACAATGAATTACTAGTTTAATCTACTGGACATTAAAGGAGTAAAAATGAAGTGTCCTAAACATTCTACTCTTAGAGCCAACTATCAGTGAAATCTTTCAGAATTTTTCAGAACTGTTATTAAGGTCATGATGGCAGTGGACTTTTACTAGGGAAACAAATGGCATCTTACTTATTAAAGCTGCATTTCCCTGGATTAATTCAGAATGTCAGTCTCTGTGACCCTTATGAAAACAACCAGCCCTTTCAAACTCATCCTGACGTCAGTGCTTTGGGGCACGCCGAGTCTTTTGTCTTTGGATCTGGCAAATACTCAACTCAAATAACTTTTTCATTCAGAGGAGAAGCTATTTTATGGATAAAAGATTATAAATTTCACAGCTGACTAGAGATCTACTCAAGCCGACAACATCAGTTTCTACTTTGCAAGTAGGATTTGTTCTGTCAATGCAGATTTTTCAGTAAGTACTTTTCTGCTCTCAAAGGCCAAGTCAGATTTCAAAGAAACATTTGCATTTTTAATACAAATCAAGTCACTGATTATATTAGTAGAAATTTAGAACTAATGCACTCTTTGTGCCCTTCCTCCCACACTTCAGCTAAAATAGAAAAAGACTTGGGTTTCTAACTTCGAAAGCTGACTTTTTTTTTCTTTTTAGTGTAATCAAACTGCAGAAGTGTTGGCATAGACAGAATACCAAGCAGAAGTGAAGTTGGAGGCTGAAGTGTCCTTTTGTTGTTCTCAACATTACAAGTGTTATCTTGTGTTTTCCTAATAGATACTTATGCCGTTTTCTTGTGTTTTCATGTTTAATTATGCGTGTTGGAGTCCGTGGAACTGGAGTTACAGATAGATGTGTGTCACTTGGTATGAAAAATCAATGGACTATTCATATGGAATATGAATAGGTCCTCTGATGAGCCACCATTTGGCCCTTCCAGTTTTTATTGTTAATATTGTTATTGTTCCTGTGAGTGTGTGTGTACATGTACACAATGTATGCTGCATGTATGTATGTGCGCACACACACACACACACACACACACACACACTTGCATTGTCGATGTGGGTACACATATGCCATGGTGTATGTATACAGTCAGAGCACTACTCATTAGTGAGTCCTCACTTTCTCCCTTATTTGGGATATGCTGTCTTCTTGTTGTTATTGTTTTCTCATGGGTCTTCCAGGCTAAGTAACCCATAAGGTTCTGAGGATACTTCTGTATCTACTCCATGTTCTCACCAGGGAACTGGGATTACAGATATGGGTTCTGGGGATTCAAACTCATGTCTTCAGACTTCTATGTCAATTTAAGAAGCACTTTATCTTTCTAAGACATCTCCCTGCAATTTCTTGATTAACACATAATTATGCTGAAGCTATATATTAAACATTTACATATGAAAATATAGGGATACTCCCTTCTTTAATACACATAATTTCTCTTTTATTTGGCTTCTGATGTATCATAATCATATAATTTGTCAGCTCTGAAAGGATAATAAACAGCCTCACACTTTGACAGAGGGTGAAGTCTTCCATATGTGATTATCTCTAAAAGCAAAAAACCCAACCTAATTAATTAGTGAGGAGAGTTCATATAATAGACTGGACTTGGCCATCTGAGCTGAGTATAGAAAGTTACAAATGAAGTAACAGATTTAGTTGTCAATTCTGGGTCTTTGTAAAAGTCTAAGACCTTGCTGCATATTCTGATTAGGTCCTAAACAATTTTTTTTTCACTGTAATCTGTTCTAGACTTGAAAACCTCAAATTATGTCTGTGTAAAGCCACCAAACAATTACTTTCTGGAGTCCCATTTTACTCTCTCTCATTCATTACCATAATGACTTGATTAAATACAGGTTTCATCAAATTCACTGATAATTTTCAATTACTCTTCTTCAATGACGTTCCTTTCTCTAAATGTAGGCACCCATCTCTGGAAAGGCAGAAGAAAGTACATTTCAGGTTCTGGGTTGGAACATGTTTCCTCTAAAACTGATTTTAGAGGAAATGATTTTATTAATGGAGTTCTGTATGCATGATATTTAAGCTGATGTTCATTTTAAAAATCGTGCATACTTAATGTGTGCTACATGGTGTTTTTAAACACATATATAGAGTGAATGATTACTACAGCCAAGCAAACTAGTAAAGCTGCCTCCTCAAGTAGCTACCTTTTCTGTACGTCTGGTGACAGCACCTCAAACCCATGAAGGACATTGTGGTATACATTACTTAGCATCATTACAGCCTTCCCATTTTTCATTATGTCCTGGACATATTTAACCTATGACTTTGTACCTCTAACTTATCTCTTTGTTTCTATTATACTTTCTCACATTGGAAAGTATGGTCCTTCTCTCTGATTTTAAGTATTTGACTTGGTTATATTCCACAAACAAATGACATCAAGCAGCATTTTTCTTTCTGTACCCGGTTTCTTTCACTAAGCGCGATGTCCTCCCTGCTGGCCATACTTAGAATGAGACGGTTTGCAGAATGCTAGAGGACATTGAAGGTAGTGACACAGATCTGAGTCCTGTGTGCCTCCAGCAGTATGATCTTAGAAGGTTGTGCAGTTTCCTCTAGCCTTGTAGTCTAAAGCTATGAAGCATGCACTATGTACTAATCTTGAAGGTTCTAGTGTGGATTAAGCAAGACATAATTGCAGGCCAGAGCATGTAATGTCAGGCACATAGAAGTTGCCCACTACAAAATTCTAGGGTCTAATTAAAAGAAAATTTCTTTTATAAATAAATTAAAAATAAGAACATTCATTTCAAATTTTAAACTTTACACTTGATAAAAGGCTCTATTACAA
Organism: Uromys caudimaculatus; assembly: GCA_028551405.1. Lineage (NCBI taxonomy): Eukaryota > Metazoa > Chordata > Mammalia > Rodentia > Muridae > Uromys > Uromys caudimaculatus. The sequence continues at coordinate 15,085,771 of CM052705.1, read as the reverse complement.
CCATGCTTGCTTGTTTTTTTTTTCAAATGAACTTTATTTTACATTTTATAAGGCTAATTGATAATAGTTGGTTATTTTAATGGCAGTTATTATTGAAGCTTTAAACTGCAGAACATAAAGCAAGGGATTCTTTAGTAACAAACTTAAAAGATACAAAATCTTATTTAATGTTTTAAATATTTTTTCCTAAGGCATAATTTTTCCTCTAAATCATTTAAATAAAGGATTCTCTTTTTTTTTTTTTTTTTTTTCTTTTTGGTTTTTTTGAGACAGGGTTTCTCTGTATAGCCCTGGCTGTCCTGGAACTCACTCTGTAGACCAGGCTGGCCTCGAACTCAGAAATCCACCTGCCTCTGCCTCCGGAGTGCTGAGATTAAAGGCGTATGCCACCACTGCCCAGCTAGGAGTCTCACTTCTAGTGATGCTTCTGTTACTAATTGGGAAGGTATAAATCTTCTGCAGTTGAGATGCAGGACCAAAATGACATTAAGATACCTTCAGTGAGTCTAAAAGCAGGCCCGCAACATAACCGTAGTGTAGATTGTTCAAAACAATATAATTCCTTCCAGCTGTGTGTGATAAATCTAGACCAATGGCAGGTTCTCCTGTGTATTGTTTCCTGGCTTTGTTTCTTACAGCAGCCACATGCTAGACACACTTCAAATCTTGCACAAAAGCAGGTCAGACTGTCATCCTGGAAAGACAGAGAGGTGACATACTCCCAGTCGGCATTGTCTAGACTAATTTTCTTGTTTCCTTTGATGCCACCATGGGACCTTTGCCAGCTGCCTCTCTAGAAATAATTATTAATTGTGCTCATTCAAATTATCATCCACCAAAATCTTCTTCAAGATCACATTCCTGTAATGTCTTGAGAGACTAAGGGAGTAAATCCAAGTTTCATAAGATATTTTTTCTTCTGAATATATTTCTCCAAATACCCACATAGTTAAAATAGACTGTGGGACATGCATGCTCCTTAAAATGGGCATTCATGGTCCAATATTTGCAGTTAAATAAAACATTGCCAGTACTAGAAGATGGATATGTGCTAATAATAGCGAGATAATCCAAACAGCTCTTTCAATTTCTTCTTTTTATGAAGGTCTTCTATTAAGATTTACCCTTGGGTTTTAAAGTAAGTTTGGAGCTCAGACCCTCATGGAAGTAACACTGCTCTATCAATGCTGACTGACTCCCATGCACTATAACCTCTCTGGATACAGTTCTACTGACGTGTTCAATTGTGCTTTAAGTAGTTGATTTGCAGATGTCATCTACCATTTAGTCTAGTTTAGAATAGATAATAGGGGGGAATATGGGAGTGGGTGGGCGGGTGGGTGGGAGGTGGAATACCCTCATAGAGGCAGGGAGAGGAGGAGGGAATAGGGGGTTTCCAAACAGGAGACCTAGAAAGGAGGAAACATTGGAAATGTAAATAAAGTATCAAAAAAATAGATAATGGAGTTAGTATATAAACTGTTTTAACATACTGTAGTCTCCAGACCCATAATTATATTATGGCCCAGAGAAACAATGGAAGTAGAAAGAGGGGGAAAAATAGGTGTAGCCCTTTCTTAATTTCATTTCTAAATACTTTATATGATCTAGCCACGCTTATAATGACAAACGTTTCTCATCCCTGTAAAATGCATTTAAGCAACAGATGAAAGTTCAATATCTGTTTTATTGTTTGTTTGTTTGTTTGTTTTTAATTAGATTCTTTGGGATCCTCTGGAGTCATATATGGTTGTAAGATACCACATTAGTGCTTGGAATTAAATCCAGGCCCTCTGCAGGAACAAGTGCTCTTAAATACTGAGCTCTCTCTCTAGCCCCCCATGTCTGTTTCTTCATAAGCACCTTACCTTTGAACTTGATACTATGGTAAACTTCCTGCTCCCATTGAAACTCTTTGTTTCACACTGGTGATTCAATTCAGTTTGAGTTTAAATTATTGTTACTATTGAATCTTTCCTAAGTAGCATCAGACTTGCCCTTACCTCCAGGGTTAGATATAAATGTGGATAGGAATGTTAAGTATCTCATTCCATGCCCTGCTTCAGAGAAAGCATAAAACTGAGATTCCCTTAATTACCTTCTAATAACAAAACTCTAAAGGCAGTATCTTCCAGGTCCAGCCAGTGACTAGCAGATTGGTTTCCCATCACACAGTGGCACAACTCTAGTGGAACACAGCTCTAGTTGTAGGGCTTTTGAGTTTTGAAGACAGTGTTACTTTTGTATTTGTACATTCTTCCTTCTGGACTGTCACCTTGAATACACCTTGTTTTCCTGATGTTAACTGTGACGAGGGGGATGTAGAATCCCAGGCCCACTACAGAGCAAAGGAAGACATTCTACATCTTAAGGATTCCAGAGAGTATGACACCTGGAGACCTATAGGACTGCCAATTTCCTGGCCAGATTCTCTCCCTAACCGCCTTCACCCTCAGTCTATCTATCTCAGATTAAGTCATTCATTCTTTTACTGGGTGTGATATTTTGACCCCAAGAATGAAAAATCCATAAGTTTTCATTTACCTTCCATGAGTCATGGTTCACTAAACCTCTGCCATGCTATTTCTACTGTCATCTACATTGATCTGTTCAAAACTGTCACATCCCCTCAAGTACCATGAAAACTTCTTACATATGGAAATTTCCATATGTTTTCAGTTTCAATTAAAATAAATAAATACTTAATAAATACTTAATAAGTAGAAATGATATATTGATATTTCAAGGTCAGTTCATTAGTATTTATCCACCAAGTACAGTTATTATACAGTTCGAATCTTCTACGTTCATCCCATGCTCTCAGAGAGGACACAGAAGAGGCAGTCAAGAGCATCTTGCTCCACTTCTGCTGTTGGGATGGACCATGGCACCACTTCACACGGCCTAGGCTGCTAGTGGCTCAACTCATTAAAACTATCCTTTGTCCCCTTTTGTGATCTAATCACTTTGAATGGTTTATCTTTCAAACATAATACTGAAAACTGCAATGTTGTAAAGGAAGAAAAGATAACCAATTGCCATTAGGTATACTTCCTGACAAGGAGAAGTCACAGGAGCAATGATTCCTGTGCCCAGGGCAGGTCAGTTTGAGTACTGTATTGTTTGCTCACTGAAGATCATGGTCCCATCTAATATATATGTATATATGCATTAGATGACACATGCTTACTAGTAACATGATTGCCAACTTGCCTTATTTATCATTAGAAAAGAAGCTGATCTCAGAGAATGCCAAATCAAATCCCAATAGAGTTCCATCATTTTCAATGTAACAAAACATCTCAAACAAACAAACAAAAGATACCACCCATGTATCACAGAAGATTGAAGGTTTAGAGACAATGTTTAGAAATACAAGCTGGGACACATAGGATTCTGTTTATAGGGTAAAAACTTTGATTCCCTAAGGGCTGGAATCTCCATGGAAACAAGAATAAAGACAGTAGGTTCTAAAATACTGCTGGAGTGTGATACTTCCACTCAATGAGGCATCCACTCAGTGCCACAGGAGTAGATAGAGTTTATGATGCCATTAATGGTATGGCTGATGAATAATTAGAAATGTAAGGAGGAAACACAATAATGAAACTATTGAATGCAAAACTATTTTCAGTACTCCAAACTTATTTTTTAACTTAAAAATAATTTTGATTACAAAAAGGTCAAGTAAAGTATCACTATGGTTTTAGAGTGTAAAAATATGACCAAAGCCTTCTCCCCTCCCCTTTGTCCCTTCTCTCTCCTCTACCTCTCCCTTAAAAATCATAAAAATAATGAATAGTTTCCATTGGAATATTTGTGTCTATATATTTAATTATAAGACTATTTATCTCCAGTATTCTTTGTTTCATTCACAGAAGGCATCAGTAAGTTTGTCCTTTTCTGTCACCCAAGATGCCAAAGGAAAGAAATCAGTTTGGAAACTAGAAGACACACCTGAAAACTTGAAAGGATATTCAGTATAACAATAAAGACACAAAGACTTATAATGACAAGGCAGAGAAAATACAATGGAAATGTAAATTTCTTTGGCCATTTGGCCAATGGTTTAATAATCTCAATTAAAAATGCATGGTAGGTATGTCACATATTACTGAATTCTTCATTGTAGTCCTGGCTGATATCCAGCAGAAATATGTCAGGATCAAAACATAATTCACATCCAGTGAGCTTTATTTATAATAATATGAAACTATAAAAATGGCTCAAACTTATTTCCATCGGTGAAAAGCCTAAATAAGGAAATGTTGGTCTAGTTGGAAAACAGCATACAACATGATAGAGCTGAGTGGTGGTGTGCTTGTCTAACAAACCCAAGATTTTGGTTGTATCCCAGCACCATACAAATTTTCTATGAAGGGATTTTAAAACATAGACTCTACTAGCTCCCCACAGAACTATATCTTAATTTCACAAATGCAAAATTGCTATCAAGGGAAAGACACAAAAGATATGTACAAAACTATTCTTTTACAGAAATTTCAGGTAGATCAACAATTGCACTCTAGGGAAAGAAATAAAGTGAGGGCTAGCTCTGAAGACAAAAGGGTGGGAATTCCTGTCTTAAGAGAGCAGGCAGTTTCGAGGTTGCTGTCATGACACGTGGGTGTATACAGATGTTTAATTGCAGGCAACAATTCATTCTGCTGTACCTTCACATTTTATTTCAATATAATGTATGTTTATGTATATTTAACACAATGAAAAAGCCAAATAAAGAGAAGAAAATAAAAATACTATGGGAAGCAAAATTATTTTATGTGTATGCAAAGATATAACTAACATGGGTGTGTAATCCATTAACTTAGAGTCACACTTAACACTAAACAACTCAATCTGTCTCGTGGAAACTATCAACTCCAGAGGACCCTAAAGTTGTCTTGATTGCTATGACATAATATTCTTTATAAAGTGCAGTTAATGAGCATTAGCTCTCAAATCACAGAGCTTAATGCATAGTGGTAGTATATGAAAGGTGGAGACAGGTGTGTTCTTTTATAATGTGGGAGTGTCTTTCTCAATTACTTCAATTGTAATGCAGAAAGACTGCTTAAAGGCTTTGGCTTGGCTTTCAATTTTCTGTAGTTTCTGATAGGCAGAACATTTATGTGCACTCAAAATTTATAAATATATATAAACCTATAGAAGCAAAATATATATAATATTTATCTAGTTATTTTGAAAAATGGTTCAGCATTAAAGAATCAAGTCATAATCATTTTATGGTAAAAGGCTAAGATAGGAAGATGGAGTAAAGAGAATGAAGGTAGTAACAACTGAATACAGGTACTGCATACCTTCCTCCTCTTTTAGTAGACAACGCTAAGACATTTCTTCAGTACTCATCACCATATTAGTAAGCAATTGTGTAAACTTGACCAACACATCCATTAATGAAATTTAATTTTCTGAAGAAATTTCCTTCTGGGCAAGACTACTGTTTATCCTTTGCCTGTCCAACCACATTTGAAGATTTCCTTTCAAAACACATCCCTGCCATATAAGAAATATAAGAATATACATAGATTCAGAATATTACATCTAGTAAAGTATTATGCTATCAGCGCTTAAACAAAAACACACAGGGCTGGAGGGCAGCCATAGTATGACTTGGGGACAAAGCAAGAAGACAGTGAAGACATTTGACATGATTAAGATAGCGATGAGTCTGTGAGACAGGGCTTATTCTTGTCATTGTCTTTTAATTACAGGATATTTTGCAGGTTTTGCACCTGGTCACAGGAACAGGATTTTAACCCTCCATATGGACATTTTTGAAAGTGCTTGCATTTTTAATCCACTTTATTGTTCTCTGGGAAAGTTCAAATCATTCTATGAAGAATACATTTCAAATTCACACTTTTGGGTTCGTCCCTGCACACATAGTAAAAATGAAGTGTGTTCTTTGTGAGATAGGGTTTTACACTGCAATTGGAATACTTTCAATTACACCTATCTGTGGGGAAATCCTGATAATTAATGTCGAAGTCTATCATGACTGAATAGCTCTTCTGATCTTGGCACAAAATGGAGGACTCCCTTTCCCAGCAGGCCTTTCCCTTCACTGACCGTGTATGGAGAGTCTGAACCCTCACACCCTCTACCAGAGGAAAGTCGAGTAGTCCTTGTCAGATCTGTAAGTTCACACACACACACACACACACACACACACACACACACACACACACACACACACACACACACACACCCATGCCTCTCCATGCAAATGAGGCATTCACAGAATTTCAAAACTCTAGCCAATGATTTACATTTACACTGAAAACTCCTTCCCACTCTCCAAGGTTCATATATTCCCCTGGTTCACCCCGTATAAATTATATGCATACAAGTCCACCCCGAGTAAAAGTATGTGGACAAGATAAACTCGTCTAAGAGAGATGCTTCATTGAAGACCGTTGGAGAAGGTTTTATTCTAAAAGAGCTGTAACACTAAGATCCTTAGAGAAGACATCTCCCCAACCCCACTCGCACCCGGACAGGGATACTGCAGAATCACACTGCTTCTGGACTCCAGGAGGGAAGACTCAGAGAAAGTAGCAGCACAGCTGGACTCCAACACACACAAACCGCAGCTAACACTCACCTTGGAGCACAGCCAGATAACATATACCACAGACACATTCAGCACTCAGTGTGGGGCACGGTCACCGGACACATCCCATACCTACCCAGTTAACAAACTAATCGCCTACAAGCTCAGCTATCTCACTGACTGTTAACAAGTCAAGGCAAACAAACAGAACACCCATACTTTATCTCTTGCTTAAACGTTTTTAGAGTTAGTGATTCTCTGTGTGGTATAAATAGGCAGCTTTTTAGAGCAGGACAGGAGCTCTGCTGGAGTTCTCCAGGATCCCTGTGGGACACACCTTAGAAACACAAAGGCTAAAACATAGACAGCTGGGAAATGTGATGCTCTATACAGAGATAGAGAGTATAAGGTAACAATTCTTCTACTCTATTTTATTATGTTTGTGTGTGTGCTTGTATCTGTGTGTACTTGCTCATGCTGTAATATACATGTAGATGTTACAGGGCAACCTGGAGGAGCTGGCTATTCCCTTCCACTATGTGTGACCAAGAGATCAAATTCAGATCTGCAGGATTGGCAGCAAGAGTATTTTCCTGCTGAGCCATCTTACTTGTGCCATAAGGTAACATTACATAAGGGTAAATGACTGTGACAAAAATAAAGTAGAAAAGTAAGATTTCTATGGAATGATTTAAGTAGAAAGTTTTGATGAAATACAACTTGAATTGAGCTAAGAAATTATAGTATAAATTCTAATACGTCAAGAATTAATTTATTAATGAACATCAGATTAGTGATTAACTATAGTCTGTGCTTTTGGACTTCTATGCAGCTCACCCATGATTTCCCACGTATTACCATAACCTACCAGGGGTAAACTATTAGGATTCTGTTTCTTTCAGTGGCATTGCTTTCTTCCTTAAACTCTGCCCACAAGGTGTGTTTTTACATTGGAAATGTTTTCCTGTTTTTTGAGAATTATAAATCAGAAAAAAGTAAGAGGGGCAAGCCAAGTGTTTCTTAAGATGTCTTCCTGTCTTAAATGCTGTGATCCTGGGGGTTGTGAGTACCAGTAATTCTCAGTCCCCTTGGACTAGTGGTGATCTGAGCAGAAAAATTCTAGGAAAAGCAATAGCTGGTAAGAAGCCAAGATAGCTCATAAGGCTACAATACCACAATGTTATAGCTAAGGACATGCATATATCTCATTCCAAAAATACCTACCCAAGGAAATTGAAGAGCTAATGATTAGTATGAAATCTTTTGTAAAAGACATCAGGATTGTAGGCATGTTTAGTATCTTCAGGAAAGACAGTGGATGGTTCCAGTAAAGAGGAAAGAAGAAAATGCCGACCAGATGAATGTGTCTAGTTACCTTGATCTACCTGTTTGTTTTATGCTTGACAGAGAGGCTCTGGGCAGAGGACTTGGCCTAATGTCATGAAAGGCTATGTTCTTAATGATTTATGTCTCAGCAGATTAGCACTAGTCATAGAGAAATTGTCAATCTGATAATACATAATGTAGTTTAATGCATATAATTTATATGCAATTGTTCATTCACTCCTGAATATCTGGGAACCCTAGAGAGAAAACAAATTGTATTTTCCATGCTGAAGATGAAAGTGTCAGAAGAGTAGACTCTGCGTCTATGGGAACCTTTTGCTGGAGATCTTAATCTTTAATGGTAGAAGCCAGCTTATCTCTTACCTGAATGCTGAGAAATGCTAAGAAATGCTAGATTCTGAAACATTTTGCTGCTTCAACAAGATAAGCTATACTTGCATGGATTTCCCACACTGGCTCTGCATGATTTGGGCTTCTTTTCCCCCATGGGGACTGGCGAAGGCCTTCCTGCTGTTTAAAACATGAAAATGAAGCTTTGAAATCTCTGGAAAACACCCCATCCCATCTGTCCTCTCCCTTCTCTTTGCAGCTCAAGTCAGAAGCAACTCACCACAACTACATTGAGGGAGGGACTTCAGCTTCCAGAAGTTTGGAAGCCAGAAGAGTTCTAATCCTTCAGCTGGGAGAAAGTGAATTCCTGTAATTATGTGTGCATGGATCTAATCCTATTCCCAACCTAGTTTTTACGATGTATGTACCATGTGTGGAGGGAGAGGTGTTCAGCAGTGCAACTGCGAGGCAGTAGAGAGAAGGCTGCACTTCCAGCACATGGGTCACCAGGATCATGACAAGGATCAGAAGAAGCTGCAGTGATATTCCCACAGGTTGTAGCCTGTGTCCAGTGAAGCTGTAAGCAATTATGAAAGCCCACTTAGCCTCATCTTACTCCCACTCGACATGAGAATGCTGAGTGGGTGATTATAATGTCCTAGGATAATTTTAAATGTCATTGTTCTCCACTGTTTTGGAAGCAATATTTAATTATAATTATAAAGTTATGTAAGTTTTGAAAAATGTAAATGAGAAAATGTACGACCGATAATTTCACAATTTACATATCACTACTTTGATGTATGTTTTGCTAGGTAGTGCTTTGATTCTTTATAAACACACACACACATACAAGCACACAAACAAAACAACCACTTTCTTGTGCTTTCTCTCTCTAAAGATGTGCAAAGTCCTTCTGTGTTAGTAAATTCTTAGCAATTGTAGATCTGGGGACTCAAACTACATGGACAGCAACTCCATTTTTTTTCTCACAATCAAGCAAAATGGAATAAGCAATTAAAAGTTACTGAACTGCAGGAGAAACTCACTTCACTGCTCCACTGCTGGCTGACTAAAGAGAAGGAGACAATAGACATCACACAGAATTAAGATACAGTGATGGAAAATAGCAGCGTGCTGTACTAAAATGGAATCTATAAACATTAGACATACTCAGTAGCTCTTTAGTCCTGTTCTTTGCTCACAATTAGATGGATGGTTACACAAAACAAATGTGAAATGTTCAAATCTGTGACATTGCTGGTTAACAGACGGCATTTCCCTCCCAGCCCACACAGTGGTCCAAATTATCTCCTGTACAGTCAGTGCCCATATTACAAGCAGGCTACTATCCAAAAGTCCATTTGTAAGCTCATTTTTACAAACTCAGTATTAAGTTTCTCAATGAATTGATATTATAAATGATGCTCATGTTCCTAAGCTAGCCCATGAAGGCCAATTTATTAATAGACACATTCTCAAAGGGCATTGTAGGTGTTATGAGAACTAATCATCCATCAGAGTAATGCTTTTAACTCTTCACATGCCAATCTTGGAAATTAAGGAATAACTTCCTCTTCTGGACTTCAGCATACTTCCAACAATGGAAAGCAAAGATCTCAGGAATTCATTCAGATTGTGACAGGTCAGAGGTCTACGAAAAGGATGGGCACTGAACTAAGGGGGCAAGGAATGGCGTGGGATGCAGTAATTGGTATTAGGACTTCGACAGTTGAGGAGCCAATGATTAGCATATGGACACAAATTCTTCTAGGTCATCCTCTATCAGTCATAATTTTGGCACCTTAGTGACCAACTCGCAGCTGTATTGCCTAGCATGAGCTCTGTTTTCTGTAATGAGTGGGGACATTGGAAGAAGAGGGTTCTTCTCTGTTGTACATTTAAAGTGACTAATATAATATGATAGGATGAGTGACAGGAAAGCAGAGGTGATCCATAGAGATAAATCATGAAAGTGAAGGTGACCCTAAAGAGATCAGACTCTTCTGGGATGAGAAAGGAAGAATGAAATGGGAATTGGTCATTCTATGGAATTGACTAATTCTGCAAATCCTTAGATGAAGGAAATCAATTAAATACAAAGCATTCAAGTTGAATGGAAATTCTTCTCTTGGCAGACACTTGCCAGTAAAGTAGAAGAACAGCCAACAGAGGAAACTGTTAAAAACAGAACAATAGTGGAGAGACATCCAACTGGTTCCTCAGTAGATAGAAAGTGAAGGAGAGTAGGATAAGAGGCTCGAGTTTCCAAAGCCTGGGTGACAACAGCCCCTCTGCCAAGACACTTACACTCTGGGAAACTTTCACAAAAAAAAAAGGAGTGAAATGGCCACAAAATACTTAAGGTAGAATAAGGGATTTAAAGTTATAAACATCTAAGTAAATAAAAAAATGACATTCTGAAGACATTAGCATTACTCAAGTTATAGTATTAATGGAACTAAAAGTCATTGATAACATTATTCTAAGGAAAGCATGACAGGAATTAAAACAATTTATGTTCCTGTATCATTTGGGAAAAGGATGATGCCTGCTGCTTCAACATTTTAAAGCCTTATACATGCATATTTTATATTAAATGATTTAAAGATAAAAAGTATTTCAAAAGCAAAGTTTCAAAGAGTAAATTTAAAAATCAAATAATATTTGCCTACAATAAAATATAAGGTTTATCACCAAAAGATGGCTTAAAACTGGAAATTAAAGGATCAGTGTAGGAGAATCTATCAAAAACAAAGATTAATTCCTTAGCATCAATAAGGGCAAAAGAAATTGTAAGAGGAAAACATAGAACAAAAAATGCAAACAGATATTTCACAGAAGATGAATAGAAATAAGCATGAAGCATGTGAAAATATGTTACAACTCCATTATCAACCAGGGGGACTAAAATTATATCACAAGGGGATACCTCTCCATTCTCCACAGATAGGGAGCAAATATGTAGTGATGAGGTTTGTTTACTCACTCCCCTAATGAACTGAGGTTGACAGCAAGCGAATTTCATAAGAAAGTTAAAATTTATGTTTATATGCCACTCTTGGGTCTATGCTATATGGGAAAGTCCTATGAATGACTTGGATGTATATAAAAGAAGGATCAAGAAGGGCTGTTTATAAGATTAACGCTCAAAACCACCTCTTCATGAGTGACAGAGCAGACAAAATGACTACAACTTATCTGGTGATCTATAGTAGTGCTGGTGAATTAATGAAATTATATAATCATACCTCTACTGCCTTGATCAACTCATAACGGCTAGAACCATTATTCACCTATTTGTGCAACTTTCAAATTAGGCAAATTAAACAAGATAGCAGTGTATAATTCATGCATATGTATTTATCACATGTCAAAAAAAAATCCCAACCAGTATTTAAAGTAGGAGTTATCAACAATACACTGAGTCTGTAGCTACTATCCCTAGGGGATTGAGGAGCACACACAGTGCTCCTGATACCGAAACTGCCTCATTTCTAAGTTCGCCTACAATGTAGATCCTTATGTGTATTATAGAGCTCTTTGAAGTACAGTATTTTTAAACAAAAGAAATATATTTACTGCTGTGTATTCAAATAATTTATAATTTTGAATTGAGAACAGTAGCTTCATTTTAAATTATAATATGTATATCAATTGAGATTGTTATAAAAATATCATTTAGAGAAACTTAGCAAAAGTATAGGGCCATTCTTTGAGTCACGTGTTCTTATAGTATCTGCAGAAATCATGTTGGTAACTGAAACCAAGAGTTCAAATAGTTTGCTTGTTCAATTCTTTTAGTTTGAGGATTAATTTTAATGTGTTTCCTCATCATTAACTGTACTGCTGCTGGATTATGCAAAATGAAGACACAGAAAATTCTAACAACTCTGTTTTAAAAAAAGGTTGCCTAAGCAGTGAGGCTCATAGCCACAGTTATTTCCAGTGTCAAATGTTGCGTAGCCACTGTGTTGTGATACACTGATTTCAATCTCTTTATCTCCAACATGTCTGAATTCTGTTACTACAGAAAGAAAAGACACCTGGCCTAACTTGATCTGTAGCAAAATATGCTGTTCTGATGCAAATGGAGGGCCTTTTTGTCACCCCTTTCTCTATCCCAATTGCTTTTATCCTGGTTACTCAACTAACCTGCAAGAAAATGACTCAATTCAGAGCACTCACAAAATGAATTATGTAATTCTCCTACTTTCCAGTCTTTTTTCAGCACATAGGAAATTATGTCAGGACTAGTTAGGAGAAAGTCGAGGCATCATACAAAAAAAACCCAAAAAACAAAAAAACAAACAAAAAAACCCAAAAGCCTAGAGCCCAGATGCTTGTTTGTCGGCCATATTGTGCTGACATCCTTTTTTTCAAGGAGTAAATTGCTGTCATACTCATTCAAGCCGGAAATTCAGTGCTTAACTCTCTTCTCTATCCTCACTCCCATAGTTCTGTGATAAGTTTCAATCTTCTGTGCTGACAATATAGCACAGTCACACTGACAATACATAGCTTCTCTTGTACCTAGAGGTAAGAGTGCCCCACCACAGGAGGTCTGTAAATAACAGACAGAAATAATCATTTGCCTGAGTAGCTTGAGCTTCTACACATTTCTGATCTCCCTGTCCTCACCCCCAGTGGGATCTTCCCAAAATCTGTACAATTCTGAACAGTTGGCTTTAGGACTTCAGGAAGAGACTCTCATCGGCTTCCAAAGCTGTCAGTTCGAGTGAGTTTCAATTATAATCCAGAAAGTCTTCAATGATAAGATTTCTTAAAATTTGCATTTAATCAGGTGAAAATTATCTTTAAAAATTTGATTTGGTTTTATACCTAAATCTTTTGTGTAACGCATGACCAGTATGCTCTGTGTAAGTGGGGAAGTGGGTTTGGCAAAAACAAAAAACCCCATAGCGTATTACAGCGTAATTAGTATATTAAACTTGACTAAAGGATATCTATAGTCAGTGTAATTTGATGAAACATGGACATCAATTTAATAAAGTGACAAGTGATGTGGCAATGAAATCAACTGACATGTAAACTCATGGAAGAGACACATGGAACTTGTTGAAGACTATTTGAGAAAGGCTTCGGGGGGGGGGGGGGGAGGAATCCTGTGAGGACTTAAGCAGGGGATGAAGAGGCAAAGGCTGTAATAGGTAGAAAGGAAAGGCATGGATATTCTTAGCAGCAGGATTAAGCTCAAACATGTGAAGTGAAGCAAGAACACTGACCAAAGGGCACAGAGGGGACACATGGAGCCTGCTCTGATGCGGACAGGAAAAGATCAGTACAAACGCCCAGAGTAGTCACCAAGCTAATGGAATGTACATCAAATGCCACAGGATTCAAGCAGCCACTCTCCCCTCTGATAACGTTTTGGCAGCGCACACCTTCTGTCATGCCAAATTACTGCGGCCCTGAAGCTGTGTAGAAAAATTTGTGGTGGCAAATTAAGTCCTTGCCGTCCTGAAAGGATTTGGCTTTTCAGGGCTGATTATTAACAGCGGCAAAGCCGAGAAAGCAAAGAGAAAATCATCACCTTGTAAAACCAAAGTCCCAAAGCCAGTAACCATGTAAACATTCACATTAGGCAGTCACGCTGGGACAAAGGCACGCCTTGGCTCTCAGCCATGAGCAATTCGGAGAGAGATGGTGCACAGCAAAGCACAATATGAAAGACTACGTGCCATTGGAATGAATGGCTCTATACCAAAGCGGCATAGAAACTGCCCAGAGACAGACACTCCCTGTGACTCCTTCACTGAGACAACACTTGGTTTCCCGCCTATATCCATAAATCTAAGAAACCATCAACAAAATAAAGCTTATGCTCTTGAATATAGAATGCCTCATTAGGACAGGAGTGAAATGAGTATTTTTTCCATATTTAGGATACATAAAAGAACAACCCTTTCCACCGGATGGACCAGGGGCACAACACATACCTTTAAAATAAAGAGAATATAAAAAGGGATGTTTTACACATTTGAATTAGAGTTCAGAAAGCATTGCAAAGTTATAAAATGAAGATATTTTTTCCAACTAGTAGTAGTTTGAGAGAAGGACTGAGTATTGTCTAACTTGGAAGGGTTTGCTAATGGAAGGAATTTAATATTATTTTTGATACTTTATTTACATTGGAATTTAATATTTTGTATTTGGTTTTATTTTAAACTGTAGTAAATCATAGAGGTCAGCAACAATTCAACTTAATTTTTAGTAACTCTAGTATTATCTTTATTTTATATATAATAATGATAATAGTATATTATATCCCATTCTAACAGAATGGAAATAAACAATAAAAAAGAAACAACTAAAAGTAGCTCACTAATATCTGTGAGTATACATGCCAGATGCTAAGAGATTTGAAAACATTACCTCATTTAATTAAAAAATATTGCAATATCTGTAAATCTCATTCTACAGATGCAAAGTGATTGTCCAGGGTCAGAGAACTGAAATACAATTATAACAGAAACAAGGATTGTCTTGGTTCATGACCACAGACCTGACAGAGAATAAGCAGGACATAGGCAGGTCCACAGTAGTAAAAGAAGAGAAGGAGATACCTCAAGACGAGGTTTCTCTGTGTAGTCCTGGCTGTCCTAAAACTCACTACATAGAACAGGCTGGCCTCAGACTCAATTATGCTCTTCCCTCTGTGTGCTGGGATTAAAGGTATGTCCCATCATGCCTGGTGAGATGCAGGTTCTTAAGCCTGGGAAAAGATAGGTAATGGAAAAGGACGGCTGTTGACTGTGGAAGGGTTTTAGGAGGTGGGGGTCAGCAATGGAAATGTCTTAATATTATGGTGAAGACGGTACTATGTTAGAAGCCACAGGAGTTCGCATGCTAATAAATTAAAAAATACATTAAGTAATACACATTACAATGCAGGAGAGAGAGAGAGAGAGAGAGAGAGAGAGAGAGAGAGAGAGAACTTAAACCAGGTCTAAGTCACATGTCTTTCCAATTGCTTATATGGTCATTGCAATCTCAGTGGTATAGCAGATATAAGATCTAGCTAGGTTTCCATGAAGAGAACTAATGCCACCAACTTTTAATCACCTCAGCTCTGTTACAGACATGAATTGTCTGCTAAAAAAGACCTCCAAACACCTTTGTTGTGTTGAGGTTTAATAGAGGCAAAGGATCTTGAACTTGGATCTTAAAGGAGCATCTTTAAGGTTTGTGTATTAAAAGAGATAACTAGAAAGCACCTTCTTTCCTAAGTATGCACACTTTAAATGAAAAATTGGCAATAATGATTTCTTAGACAAGGGATGTTTCAGGTAGTAACTCTTATAGAATTATGTGTTCCTCTAATTATGAAAAGCTCCTTAATCCATCACCAGACCTGCCAACTAACAAGAATAAGCAGAGGCAGGAAATGAATTTAAAACATCTCCCTTCCATGTCTTTGCCAAAAATTTACTCATAAATCATGGTTATTTTATTTTCCCATGAGTTATATTTGTAGTCACTCATCCCACTTCATAGGAAATAGTAATTCTGTAAAAATTAACTCATCAAAACCACAATTTAATAAATGAACATCACAGTGATAAATTTTGAAAGATCTTACTACCTCTAAGGACAGATTATATCAGAATTTAGAAGAATATCAGCACTAAAAACAGACAAACAAACAAAAATCTCAGTTAAACAATGTTCTTCCAAGATTCATCCCATGGGTCAAATCCCTCAAAGAGCTTTAAAAGAATCGCAGTGGAGTCACTGCACCCCATTCAGTTGTCTAGAGAGCCCCTGCTTGAGTCATGATCATTTTCAAACCTTAGCATACAGTACTCTCCAAGAGAGCTTGTTAAACTACAAATGGCAGGATCCAAGAAGTATACATAGGACAGGTCACCAAGTAATGTTGCTATAGCAATATGTATTTCTTAATGAAAGAATATGAAGAGTCTTCTTCAATATGCAAAGTAAAATCAAATCTTAGGGTAAAGCAAAGTGACCATCAGGAAACTAGTGGCTAGAACAGCCATAAATACGTTTTTACATCCTTTAATTAAACCAGTACAGAGCCAATATTCAAGATATTTACTTTCAATGATTCTTTGAAGAATATCATGGTTAAAAGAAAAATGAAGTGCTTAATATCTTTTTTGTTCTAGCTTTCTTTAAATTTTTTCAAAAACTTGCGTGGATATATTTGTTCATTAAGGAAACATATTAAATATATAATGAAGCAAGGTGAAAAATCATATGAAATACCATGCTGAAAGAAGCATTCCTTCATTTCAACAAAAATAAGTTTGGCATGAAGTTATCATACATGATAAGTAGCTTCTGGCAGAATCAAAAAGAAGGATAAGGTCAATGTAAATTTTTGGATGATTTTAAAGTGATTACTAACAAGCACATAATGGGAAGTGCTGAAAAACTACCGAAAAGGTTGGAGGCAAGGGCCTCTGGGATGGCTCGACAGGTAAAAACACTTGGTGCCAGGCTTGCCAACATGAGTCTAGTATCTGATACCCACATGGTGAAGAGAGAGAAGTCACTCCTAAAAATGCCATCAACTGACCTCCACGTAGAAGTCAGTACATGTGCGCACACACACACACACACACACACACACACACACACACACACAGAGGCACACACGCACGCACGCACACGCACGCACACACGCATGCACGCGCACACACACACACACACAGGCACGCACACACACTCACACGAAATGGAGGTTGGAGACAAGAAAAATGGTTTTGGATCTAAGATTTAAGATTTTGAACTCTAAAGTAACTTTGACAGGAAGAAGAAGAAATCATTTGCCAAAATGAAATGGTAAGTAGTATAGAGTGGAATATGAGAGGAATGGAGACTAGAACACTGTGGCAATTTCTAAACTAACAACACAGGAGTAAAAGCCAATTATAACAATAAAAACCTAGAAGACAAGGGAAGTTGCAATACCAACTGGAAGTGGGGCCAAAGAAATTAAATTTTAAAATGTTTTAAGCCTTCATTAAAAAGAACAGAATCAAGTGAATAGACAGGGTAAAGATTGAGTTAATTTGCTTGGAACTGAACGTGCTCAGCTTCAATCACTGGCAGAGCTTCCATCAAAGACCTAGCCTGAACAGCCTCTAGCAGCACAGGCAAGAGTTCTACAAGCCGTGCCTGGCTCTGTCGCTCAATCATCTATGGTTACATGTCCCCCTTGCTTTGGTCACACTCCTCCTCATACCAGATGGCGACCGAGGTGCTATAGCCATCTCTGTTTAACATTTGGCATTCTTGTTCTTATCTGGTGGTTTTGAATTACATTAGCTTTTAGGTTTGACCCTGTGAGAAAAGTTTTTGGTTGTGTGGAAGGTGTTCACAGTTTATTCTTAGATCGTGAAATGCTGCCCAGAGTTTCAGGTGGAAGATATCCAGCACTGGTTTAAATATCCACAGGAACAGTTGGGACCAGAGAAATGTACATGAGAATGCCTGATGAAATCACTAAAAAAGAGAAGGTAGACAGAGGGGAGAGGATCTAAAATAGAATCTGTGCATTATGGTGGCAGAGCAAGAGGATGGAGAAAGTAGGAAAGAGGGAGAAGATAGAACAATCAGAATTAGGAGGAAACAATGTAGCTCTGTGCTATGGGTGCCAAGGAGAGAATGACTTACTGGAATGTAGGGCTAGAGACTGCTCCCATCTGCTGAGAGAGCAGAAAGGCAGGGCACACAGAAAGACACCTGCTCTGCAGGTTCCAGACAGCAGGTCCCCTGTACTGATGGAAGCTGTGAATGGATAGCAAAGACATTTGCACCATTCTCCACAGAGTCCCACAGAGAAGCTACAAAATAGCAGTCTTCTAGGCTCCACTGAAGGGCAGCTAGAGTACAATATGCTACTGCATAAATGAAAAGCAGTTTACATATCCACTCAAATACCATACGAAGGTGGGTTGGTACAGTCTTTATTTTATGTCTGAGGGAGTCTGTCTAATGCCATAGTACCAGGCAAAGCTGAAATTAAATTCCAGGTTTACCCAAGTAGACGCTCATTGTTATAGTTACAAAGCACATCTTATTAGCAACTATTAATAACACTCTTATTCAATAATAATCTGGAATTTAGAATCAGAAAAGGTCTGATTGTTCATAATTTCAGAACTATTTTATGAGGAGTCACTTCAATTCTGTGATGATACCATGTATGAATTAATATCAGAAAATGTACTCTTGCCGGGCGGTGGTGGCACACGCCTTTAATCCCAGCACTAGGGAGGCAGAGGCAGGTGGATTTCTGAGTTCGAGACCAGTCTGGTCTACAGAGTGAGTTCCAGGACAGTCAGGGCTACACAGAGAAACCCTGTCTTGAAAAATCAAAAAACCAAAAAACCAAAAAAAAAAAAAAAGAAAGAAAGAAAGAAAATGCACTCTTGTCTTGATATTTTATATTTCTGGCATGCTTCATTTTGAACTTAATCTGATAATGTTTGTGAACATGCTTAAAAGCCAAGATGTCAACATGTTTTATTTTCCTTCTTGACAACTGTGTAATCTTTAGACTTTAATAAGTAAGAATGATTAGCATTTCAAAAGAAAATAAACAAATGTCTGGAAGAAATATATTTAGCTGAGAGAGTTTCAAAGTCTGGTCTGTTGTTTGAGTTTATTTTTCCAAAGAAGTGCAAAGTAGGTATCTGCTTCTTTCTGAGCTCACACAGTTTATCATTTTTCACCAAAACAAAGGAAAGGAGCCATGTTATTTTATTTTAGTATTTCTGACTAGAGAATTTGCCACTTATAGTTAAAAATATTTTATTTATAATTACAGTCCAATATTAATATTTAACATGTGGATTAATGTATACATTGTGCTAAAAGATAAATTGAATTAATGCTGGCAATTTCAACTAAAACTATAAAACATTTTCAGTTGTAATTATTTTAAATAAAAATTTTTCTCAACTTTAAAATATATTTTTCTACCCCAGATGTTCACCGACATTATTACATTACACTTATCTGAAAATGGCACTATAAAACTACATAGCTTTTTCATAAGTATTTTAACATTTTAAGATATTACCTCACCATGAAGTGACATTGCAGAGTATCTACTCCAAGCTTCAGCAAACAATGGAGGAGAAGATGGGGTCGTTAGAGGCTGTGACTCATCATTCTGGATGATTCAAGGCTGCTACTGGCCAGCCTGCGGGTGCTCACTGGCAACCGTACCTTCTAGTACTAGGCAGTTTGAAGGTGAGAATCATAAGCATCAGGGTTTTGGTTTTTGTTTTGTTGTGTTTTTTGCACAAAGTGGGTTGTTTCTGTATTCATTCACTTTAGTTGATTATTCATTTTAATTATGTAAAGCTAACCATACAATAAACAGTATTTTCTGGCACATATCTCTAATTCCTAAACTTATCTTGCATAGAAATTCTAGCTAGTAACGTTTATCCTGATATAACCTCAGGCCAGAATACTTACAACATGACCTGAAGCAAACGCATGGTAGGATTTGTTAATAATAATAATAATAATAATAATAATAATAATAATAATAATAAACATATAACAAGGATGGAAAACAACCGTGAGAGTCATGGACTGTTAAAGAGAAAGTAAAATCATACAATCGCCCCAGGACAGCTGGGGGCAGAACCAAGCACAGCTCATACCTATGACTGTCTTAGACCTTCCACTTCCTTTGGACACTCAATAGAAACCAATACATCTGCAAAGTATTTTTTAAAAGATTCATAATTATTGCAGCCCTAAAGAAGCCAAATATTCATCCCACAGGAATAAGCAAATCACAGGGTACCTCAACAACTGCTCAGAGGAAATAAGAAGCAAAAGAAGGGATAATGAGTGTATATATATATATATACACACACACACACACATATATATGCAGTGCAGCAATGATACAGTTCAAAAGTACTAGGTCCATTCAAAGAAACTAAACACAAAAGAGAATATTCTTTGCCATTCCATTTATACCAAGTTCAAGATAAGCAAAATTAATTATAGCAGATGTCAGAATAGCTGTTGAAACTAGGAAGATTCACTCTGAAGACAGATGTGTTCTGTATTTGACGTGGGCAATACCATGCAGTTATAAATAAATAAGCTGAATCTACCACTGATTTACATTGTCAACATTTGTACTTTTGATATTTAAATAAAGTCTTATTTGATTAAAAATAAATCAGTAACAACTGAAAATTATTCTTTATTGGTCTAGTTAGTAGTCTCGTCTGGATTAGCTGCACCCTAACACTTCAGCACCATGGCTGGGATCAGAGGCCAGGATGAGCTGCCTAAGTCCCAATTTGACTTCAGGCAACCACATTTTCTCTAATAATTGCAGTCCTTGTTCCACTCCAAATTTTTAGAACCTTGCTATGCTTCTGAGAGCTTTCTGTACATCACTGCTGACCTGGAACTGCCTACCCTGTCTCCTCATTCCTATCAACATTTATCTTAGAAAATGCTAGTAAAATGTCTTTCATGACTGTGAAAATACATAAAATGCCACAATCCGAAGATCCTTTTCCAAGAGCTAAACTCTGAGAATAAAAATGGAAATAAAATTAAAAACATAAAAGAATAGCAATAGATTTTACTACCAGAAAATATTAATTTCTTACTACTAATACTAACTTAAATAAAATTATATATCTTGAAATTTTAACTAACAAAAAGAATATTGCCCACATTAATAGTAAACATAATAAGTGTTAAACACATGAACAAATAAATTTGTATGAATTAATTTGAAAAAAAAGGATCCGTGAACCCTCATCCTCTCCCCTAGTAGACTGGAAATGGCAACATATCTGCCATATAACGAAGTGTAATTGGTATGGTGGGAAGACGTTCAAACGTGGGAAAGATAAACAGTAGACCAAGAGATAAAACAATGAGGCTTTCTATACTGAAAAACGACACAGTCTGTCACTATCAATTGTCCTCAGAGATGACCTGCTTACTGAGTAATCTAATAGATAACATACAGAGATGCATGGAAAAGAAGGATTCAGTTCTCCAGCGAGTCCTAGATGCTGAGAAATAACTAGGCCTTCTAACCATAACATTTACTTTGTGCTTAACATATATATTTATTCTGAATCATCAAGTGTAATAGCAATAGTTAGACAGTTTTAAGTGGAAATAGACATGTCCAACATCAAAATGATTGATAAAATAAGTATGATACAAGTAGAATAGTATTGAATGTAATCCCCAACAGGCAATTAGTAGATTAAAAGGCTTTTGCCATACATATAAATTTGTGCTAACCTTGAATTTATATATATATATATGTATATATATATATATATATATATATATATGTATATATATATATATATATATATATATGATCTTATGCATACTAGACAAACACAATAATACTGAGCTATATCTTTAGTCTTTCTCTTATATTTATGTTTTATTCTTGAAACAACCAATTTTGGCCTTAAACCCACTCTGAAGTTCAGAGGAGCCTTAAACTCATTACAATCCTGCTCAATTAGGTTCCAAAGTAGCTGAGATTTCTAGACCCATACCAACTGGGCCAGCAGCCATATATTTTTCCTTAAAAATAAATGTTTTCTTAAACAGTTTACTCAGTACTATCCTCTTTTCAAAATGTTTAATTCTGTAAAGATAAACTACAAAAAGGCACATGCCAAAAATCTTTGCCGGAGTTTCCTTTGGATATTATGATTATGGATGGTGTAATCATTTTTTCGCAAACTTATCCAACTCTTCCACAGTGACAGTGATGATGAGTAATAACAAATGTTACTGCAAACCCTAAGAGTTCCAGTGTTCCAGGGATGTGACAGGAGCAAAGCTGAGAAGGTAGGGCCCCAGTTTCCTTCTTTCATTAGCAGCAGTGGACTATTAGAGCACAGCCATGTCCTCTGGGTTGGCCTTGCCTACCCCAGGACTCACAGGAAGACCTTCCTTGCCAATACATTTTGCTCCTTTCCACACGCTGGTGTTATTCCCTCCCTACCTTACAACCTCCCCATAATATTATAAATTAAGCAAGGAAAGAATTTACACTGTCAGCCTCATGGTGTGTACGGGAGTTTTGAATGTTCTCAGTTTAAGTAAATTTTAATAAATAAAGTAGGTCAAAGATAAGAGAAATTCTTAAACTGTAAACAGGAAAATGATTAGTTTCTCTGGCCTCGTTTAAGATCATGTGAGTCATTTGATTTAAAAGTCTTCCCTGAGGGTGACATGGCTGTGATTAGATTGCCTTACTTTTGGGTCCCTCATATACATATACAGGAGAAACACCTAATCTGGTATCAGAGTCTTCATTTGTAAGATTAGGTATATGTTACTACCATGGAAAAATCACTCTTGGTGTTCCAAGACTCTTGCGCTAGAAGTGTTTTTGTCATTCAAGTAAGTTCAAAAAGAATGCAAAATCACAATCCACTTATACTGTCATTTTAAAGAAGGTATGCCTGACTTAAGAATAAGGCCAAGATAGGGGATGTTCATACAATAGTTACCATTAGAAAATCACAAACATTAAAGCAGAGAAATTTTGGGAAATGATATGACAAAACCTAAAATGTTATAAATAGTATATGCTGAAATGCATGCTGGAAGAGCACCCGCCACAAAGCTGTCTTGGTCAAAGGAAAGAGTGTTAAACACTCGGGTTTTTTTGGTTTTTTGGTTTTTTGGTTTTGTTGTTGTTGTTTGTTGTTTGTTTTTGTTGTTGTTTTTTGTTTTTTTTTTACTTAAAATAACACTACCACCTTAGATTGCATAATAGGCTAAAATAATCCTCTCTAAGGATATTGGAAATGACCGAGAATGATCAAATGGGAGGGCAAAAGGAGACTGCAGACTGAAGTATTTAACTGTGTCTGATCATACCTATATTCCTCTGTCTATAGGAAAGATACGTAGTAGCTATGGACACCTTATACAATTAATAATAATGACTATGACCCTTTAGAGGGAATATACAGGCAGCTTACATTCCATGTAATACAGACCCTTCTAAGAAAGAGTAATACATTTTCCAATATGTTAGAACTCTAGTTAATATTCCATTCACAGTAATTGATCACTACTGTGAAGGTATCAAGTTCAAAAGCTTTCTGACAAGATCATCAAGCATTATCTGGATATAAGACAGTCTCCGCTAAGATGTGTCCATTATAACCTGTCCAAGGCTGAGAAGCCTTGTGAAGCCATCCATTGTAGCTACTAATTCACAATGGCAGAAAACCTTCCTCAGAGAGTTGTGTGAGAACCATGTATGACTTCCCTAAAGTGAAAACATTAATTTAATATGCAAATTCTTCAGTATTACACCAAATTTTCTAAGGAACAACTCTTGGGATACAAAAGAGTAATATTACAGTTTCTATATGCCCCTTGTGTGATTTTGATGGAGTTTAAAATCTGAGAGTCATTAGCATATGCCAGAAAGTTATTTACATGATTAACTTACTGCATTATTACAATGCTTTTATTTTCCCAAAATACAACTGTATAGCATTTTACAAACACTGTCTCATTTATTTCTCATATAATTTGGTACTCTGAGGATTGATAGCATTATTATTTTAAAAAGGTCATCTAGCCTTCAACTAGCATACCTTAATACCTTCAAATTTTAGATTCATTTCAATCTATGATACATATTAATCAATGATATCAAGACACTTAGAAATGGATCTTAAAATGTACAATCACATATACTAGGAGAAATACATGTTACAGGCTATTTATAGTTTTAAAAGTCATATCTTTCAATAAGTTCCAACTAACAGAACAAACATGTTATTGCTTCTACACAAATAGAAGGCTCCCAGGAACTCTCTACAAACATGTGAGTACTACGCATGTTTGTCAAAGGACAGTGAGAGATAACATTAACCACATATGAGAATTCAATCTTAGGAAATTAGGATGCTATTTTGAAAATGTAAAAAGTGTTCATGTAACATTACAAACAAGTCTGAGCCTGATCTCATAGCTCTCTGATGACTCCATTGTT
>CM052705.1:15016481-15056481 GCA_028551405.1 Uromys caudimaculatus | reverse complement strand
TTTTTAAAAGGATGTCCATCAGAAGTGCTTCAGTAGAGTTATGCTTTAGCATTTAGTATGGTGCATCAAGACCTTACTTAGGACAAGTCCCAAGGAAAGGGAAAACCAAATATACAATTTTCCTGGGTACCAGCATGACCAATTAGCCACCTCCTGATAGGGACTAAATAACTATTCAACTTATTCCAGTATATGATAACACTTGGTCAGTAGACATGAAAAATGGCTGAAACAGCATATTACAATATTGAAAATGTCAACTATGGACTTAAAGAAGATGTAGCTTCAAGTATTAAGGAAAATCTCTCTCTCTACTTTAGAAACATATAGTTCAAAATCTGATAAAATTTCAATGACTATGCAGGCACAAATGCTTGGATATGATAAGATTTTCAGCAACTAATATGAAATTTAAAAGAAGTAGATTATAAAACAATCCCTGCGAACCAAATAGAAAATTCAGTTTCCACATACATCTTCTATACAAAATAACACAGACCTGTCTGGATTTGTAATGCTAAGAATTATTTCTCTATATCAAATTGTAACACATTTGATCACCAAAAAACCTAACTACACAAAAGATGGCATAAATACATAAACATGAACAAAAGCATTTTTCACAGCAATAGAGGCATACCTTGTAAAACTTCGAAGTAGAATCCATCAGGAAAACCACAGTTCTTTAAAATGTGTGACTGCAGGCTGAGAGGAAAGTGCTAATGGGCTTGTGTGAGAACATCATGGCTGCCACCCTTGTCCGGAACACACTTTTAGAGCATATCCTAGTGACTCATAGTGATGTGACTTAAACAATTCAGCTATTCACACTGTAGACAATTCAGTCTTAACATAAATTAGATATTTCGGAATTGGAAGTTGCCTGCCTAGGGAAGAATCCCCATTATCTCTTGGATTTAGCTGCTCTGAATTCTGCAATTATCGGTGGAAATGGGGCTGATGACCAGATGGTTACTAACAGCTAGATAGGCTGCACCACATAAATAATTACATGCAGTAATGTTAGTCCGATATATTCATATAATCAAAACAGCATTACACAAATAATGTCCAAATTACAAAATACCAGCACCTTGCACTTTACACACAGGAGGAAGCATCACCTTACTCTTTGTTTCAGACTTTTGCTTGTTAATTCTCAGAAACTGTCAGATACCTTTTCTTACTAGTGAAACTTACGTATTTTTAAAATGTCAATTACCAAGTATTTATGATACATACAAAATCTATAACCTTTCTATAAAAAATAAATGATCATGTCAAATCATACAAGGCATTAAACTTGAGGTCCCTTAAAGAACAGGAGTTTCTATAATATTTATAGGATTTTTGTTAATAGAGTAGGTACAGAAACACATACTTTGAAAATACATTAGGCAAATGTCTCTCTACATTGCCTCAGTTCCCATTAACAATTCTCACTGGCATTATGTCCAGTAGTCAACACATTAGAATTTTCATATATTTCATATACTTGATGATTGGAAGAAACTCTACTTGAGATTCAGCATCACTTAATCATAAATCATTTTAGTGCAACTGTTATTCAATTATAATACTCTGAGACTAGTACTATAACATGATTTTGAAATGTTATTTATCAGTCCATTTCCACTTTACTTCTTACTCCTGGATAACAATGTATGATTAACTAGAATTCCTGGAGTGCGGATATGAATTTCTCATTTATTTTCATTTGAAATTCTTGAAAGTGAAAACCTGAGCCACCAACTAGGCAGTATACACCAGCGGATATGAAGCCCCAACATATATACAGCAGAGAACTGCCAGCTCTGGATTCAGTCAGAGAAGATGCACCTAACCCTCTTGAGGCCCAAGGGAGTGGGGAGGTCTGGTGAGTTGGAGGTGGGGGTGGAGACATCCTCTTGGTGATGAGGGAGGAGAGGGGGGATGGAATGGAAGAGGTATGGGATGTGGACTGGGAGGGGGATAAATCTGGACTGTAAATGATAAATGAGTAAAAAGAAATAAGCCCTTACTCTGTATTATACATAAAATATATTGAAGCATCATTTGTTGTGGTATCCAACAAATATATGCTTTTTAATGTACCAATAAAGAAAATTATATTTATATATATATTGGAAATTATTTATATATATATATATATCACATATGGAAATTTTTAGTAATGGTATGAGTTAGCTATACTTCTTTGGCTAATGTTAAACAACCTTTTGATAACTGAATTGGAGAGTAATGACTGGACATAGTTCAGGTCTTTGACGATGACATGCATAGCAGTTTTCAAAGCTCTGCCTTATCATACCTGTGTTGGAAAAAGAAAAAGAAAAATGTCTGCTCATTAATTAAGTGGCCGTGGAAAAAACACCATCTCTCTGAATGTGTTTCTTTGTCAGCAAATAATGATCATGCACCCTGACAAGGCTGTGCAGATGATAAAATGAAATACTTTGTGCAAAGGCACCACAGGGATATGCACTTGCAGAGATGGCTGTTTTCACTCCATTCTGTCAAAACTTGAAGGATGCAGTGTGGATGATTAACTCTCAAAAGTCTAGCATTTTGGAATATTTTAAAAGGCTATTAAAGGTTTCTCTACAAAGAGATATTCTATAACTTGTGCAGACAAGAATGAACCAAGATAAAGATCAAGTGGAGAGGAAAGGTGTTTAATTCTAGAATTCCCTTGAGATAGTAGCCACAGGGAGAGCATTAAGTGGGTGAACCCTGAGCCTGAATGAGCCCCATGACAGGACTTCAAGGCACCTAGGTATGTTACCACCTGAGCAATTCTTGGGGTGATCAGATTATTTTTAAAACCTGAATTCAATATTCATTTACAACCCATTGCAATAATGTTTATTATCAACCCTTGACAGGCATCATGTCTCAAAGCACACCTGGGAGGGATTCCTTACATTAAGCTAGCCTCTTACATGACTGTGAGGAAATACTTTGATAGGTTAATCCAAATGGGGAGACACACCCTAATAGGGGACAGCACCCTTCTCAAGGCTTGGGTACTGGACTACAAACAAAACAAAACAAAACAAAACAAAACAAAAAAACAAAGCTGGCTGAGCACCTGCACACATTGTTCTCTAGTCCTCAAGTGCGGATATAACTAGCTCAACTGCTTAAGTTACTGTGGCCAGTATCCCTGCCATGATGAACTCAAACTGGGAGCCCTGTCCCGTAAGTTGCAATTGTTAGGGTATTTCATCATAGCAACAGAAAAAGTAGGGCAGGCATGCCTAGAATCAATAAAGCTCTGGAAAAGACAAGCAGAGTATGAAGAATTAAAAAGATTCTTATGTTCAATTGATACTGAGAATGTACCATTATGGATCAATTGATACTGAGACTGTACCATTATGGAGCTCTTCAATAAGAAGTCTTATATTATAGTCTTTTGATTGACTAAACAATAAAGCATCGTGTATGCTACTGAGATCGTTAACATATTAAAATATGTGCTTTTCATAAAAGAGAGATACAAGGTATAGATCAAGTAAACAGGTAAAAGTGTAAATGAACTAGCCCAGGCCTGCCCATGACCTCCCAAGAGCTTCAGGGAACATATTTAACAAGGGGGAAGATGCATTGAAAGGCATGGATTCCACCTCCATTTTCCCTATTGGCACAACCTGTCGGTCTGGTTCACTCAAGCTACTTAGATCTCTGTTGTCACAGTGTTAAGTGAGAAGTGATGTTCTCATACAACTTTAGAGATGAGAGAGGCTGACATTTAAAGAAGTAATCAATTCCAGAAGTCACTCAGTTAATAATTGGCAGGCTCAGGCCTAGAATTCAGTCAGTTGATTGCCTTTATACATAGCTACTGCTTACTAGGCTCTTAATTGCTAAATATTATAAAACTGCTAGAGTTTGTATAGTTTAAAGTTCATGATCTCATTTGTTGTTTCTAGTGTTGTAATTTATTGCATTTTCATTTTATAAGTTCACAAAAAATAGCTTTGTAAACTTACACAACTCCAGTAAGCGGCAATGGCCAAATCTCCACATGAACAGGGTGCTGCGAATTCTCATCACCGGACTGAGCTGCCTAAACAATTTGCACATTAGTGTACACTTAAACCAACAAATCTTCTATCTTAAATATACTTATAAAACAAGTCCAGTGTGCATTTGAAAAATAAAACTTGTGTTTATGCTACAAGAAATATAAGCAGCAATTTGACAAAAGGGAATTGTGCAAAGAAATCTTCCTAGAACATTAATATTTAAGGCAATAGAAGATAGTGGTGATAAAATTCAGTTTCATATTTTATTTGACCATTTTATGGTGCAGTCTAGATGACTGATACATGTGGATAAACTTTGTAGGGTTTTCTATATTATCATTGTGTTTGGAGATTACCTGTTTTCAAAGAGGAATTATTTTTATTTGTCTAAAAATTGGTAATTTGTAATTGCATGGACTTTCAGAGCTAAGTTATAAATGTGATGATTGGACTTTAAGTGCACTGGTGCCTCCTAGCTGGCCCCTCCCCCCTTATATCCCATTATACTGCAGCCCTCAATGGTACCTGGTACACAAACTAATGTAGATACTTTCCCCTTGGAGGCATTTATGGTGTATTTACTCAGCAAATGGATAAACTATCTAAAGCATAAATATATTAGATGTGGGGACATACTCAGAATTTCTCTAGGCCGTCAGGATTATTTAGAACATAAGTGTCTCTGAAACTTGTTGCAACACTATTCCCTAACCTGCTTCTTCAGACCTTACCATTGATGTCCTTTGTTTACAACCTCAACAGTACAAGTGTGGAGGAGCAATACTTGTTCCAAACATTCAGAGTTAAAAAGTCTCCCGTCACCCACAGTAATTAATGACCAGAGCAGTCGTCATCCAGATAGAATATAGTGAAGAGTTTTGCTAAACAATCCTCTTGATTGTGATCCAAAATAAGTCAGAAAGTTGTTATCAACAAGCATGTTACAGTTCACAGCAGAGTTTTTTAAGACATCAGCGGACCACCAACTGAGTGTGTCTTATATGCAACACAAAGTGGTGTCGAGATATGCTGGACACAAAACTGGTGGCTGGATTATTCATAATGAATTCTGTTCCAAAAGACCAGCCATGAAGCCATATGGAAAACCCTCTCTACTCTAGTTGAGAAACCTCTGAGATCATGGAATCACTTTGGGCTACGGGGTCACAAAACTGTAACTGTAATTTTCTACACTGATCAGAGACTGGTTCCATTTCTTGGCCCGTCTCTGACATGCCATGTCTCAGCAGCCTCACATATACAAACAAAAGAAACGATATTTAAGCTCCCTTCAAAACTCACCACTCCTCTTAGAACTTTAGCATATGCCTTGAAAGTATTTTGGATGAATATGTTATAAATTCCAGCTATGAATTTTATCTTTATATAATGTCATTGAATTCCTTCAAATACAAACCCCGATTTAAAATCCATTAACATTTCCCCCTGGAGAAACTCTTTTGCCCTTTAATAGTATAAGCTCATCACAGCAATATAATTCCCAGAGCTCATATTTGTGGGAGGAGAAGAACTGACATTGGTTGCTAAGATCTGTGAATGCTTTCTCCTTTGTGTCTTCTGAAAATATTGAGAGGCTTTAAGCTAATTTTCTAAAGTATGCAGAACATGGGTGCTTAGGAATGCTGGGAGCTGAGATGGGAACCTGAGCATAGCACTGACATCATTCTATGCTCCGCACATATGGCACAGCACAAAAGCAGTACTGGCTGAGCACACGGGTCTATTCTGGACTCCAGTTGGCTTAAATTATAAGCAGGCTTGCTTCTTATCATTTACAGTTACATAGTTCTCCACTGACTTAACTAGAAAAATGTAATTTTATACAGAAGTTGTTTCATCATTTATGTTTTTAAATTCATACAAAATTGGGGAGGGGAGGGGCTGAAACGGTCTCCCAAGCTGCTTCTCATATATATTCACTTAAGAAAATCCTCACCACAATCTCTGCAATTGGGTCAGCTTGCACAAAGACATGTGTGGTAGATATGGGCTGCCTCTGTACCCGAAAGCCTTGTAAGTGACACCTCATAATAGTGCAAATGAAGCTTAGCAGGATAAGAAAATGAAGAAGAATGAACCTAGATCCTCAGCCCAGTAGTTTCTAAAACATAAGAGACTAAATTGTCTTCCTTACAAGATGCTGCCCAAGCTTTCCTTCCCTTCTGTACATTTAAACACATATGTGTGTACTCCTTATTAAGAAATAAACAGTCTTACGCTTCTCAGAAATTCTAATACAACCAAACAGGCTCATGTATTCGTCCGCGCATGCACATTTTCAAGAGTCACAGATTTTAAATGAAGCCTCGTTTTTTAACTTGCCTTCATTTCCTGGTAGAAATTTATCACACTGTCATTTACCTTTGTGCTTTGCTTTCTCTGTCATCTATTAGGCTCAGCAATTCTTTCCTTGTGAGCCCTTTGTCCTAATAATTAGCTAAATACTCATTAGGCTTATTGACCCAACAAATTCAACATCACCTCTTTCTTTTTAGGTTTCTTTAAGCTACCGCCCTACTGCCCTGCTCTGGGCCCCTCTGCACTTCCTGCACAGCCTGGTTTCAGAATGCACCACCCTTAGAGGCTGATTTTTCAGCCTAATGTTCTTAGCTTGCTCTTTATAGAAATCTCTTTTTTCTAGGGAAGGGTGGGGAGACATGTGAAACCTTCACACCTGTATTATTTAAGACCTTAAATTCTGACTGCTGAGTACGTGGGGATGGAGGGAGGCTTTACAAACAAATGTGGCCACATAAATAGCATCTCTCAAAGAAAGTTCTCTGACCCTAAAGAATAATGCCAACTGTGGCCCATGCGCTGTCTCTACCAATCCATCATGGTTTCTCCTTTTCAATGATAGATGAACCTGATTTTTCACTCACATACAGACAATCAGTGAATTCTGGAGGGAAATAAATGTTAGCAAAGACCAGCATACGGTGTCTGCCTGGGGTAGAAGCTGCATTTAGAAAGGAGTGTCCAGCTGCTACAGGGGCCCTTGTTGTCCTCTGTCACCTCCACAGGGGCCCTTGCTGTCCTCTGTCACCTCCACAGGCACTGCCCCCACTCTCAGGCCTCATCACTTGGTCACTCTGCAGAGTGACACCCACAGTGAACTCATGTGCATATGAGATTATTAGCTCATAGCGCCCCACTGCTACAATTAGCCATCCCACACTCTCGCATACCCCCATCTGGTGCACCACTCCCACCCACCCACACACTGTCTGGCCCTCCTGTGCCCTGGCTCTCCGTCCTCCCACAGGAGTGGTTTAGTTCTGCACAAAGGCAGGGCAGGGGTAGCAGTATGCACCCCAGCATCTAGGGAGTCACCGAAAGGAGCACCTGAAACTCACTATTGTTTCCCAGGCATCTGCCCTCTGACACTTACAGAAAGCCCTGGTTCAGGGGTCTAGGTGTCTCTAAAGGAATTCCTGGGAGAACCAGGTAAGTGAGGTAAACAATCAATTCTTTGAGGCAAAGTAAAGTGTGTCACTATTCCACTCCCAGTGAGGGGTTGCCAGGGTGACCTGCCTTTGTTCATTAGATCATGCTGTATGTAGCTTTTCATGCCTAACCCACAGTGGTCCCCAGGTAGGAAGTCTATCCCAGGAGAAGGGGCCAACACCACAGTACTAACAGTTGCCCCTGGGAGGGGAAATACATGGGAGAAGGCAGAGGATCCAAGGAGCAGAGTCTTAAAGGTGAATGGACTGCAAGAAAGAGATGGAAGAGCAGCCAAAGAAAGTGATCACAACTTCCAGCCTGCTGGGTAAATGAGTAGGTCTTACACTCAGAAAAGACAAAGACGAAAAGTGGAGAAAGCCTCACATGCACTGAAAAGGGGGGGGGGGGGGACGGACCTAGCTGATTTTGTTATTTTATTTTTGGCAATTCCGTGAATCTTAGATAGCTTTCATCTAAAGATAAGAGGATACTGGCTCACAAGGCGTTTCTCTATACTCAGCTCTTCCCTAACAAACTGGAAAACAGGTCCCCTTTCCTCAAATTTCTCTTCTTCCAGGCAGAACTCCTGGCTTAGCCTGGGCAGCCTGCACTCCATGTAAACCCTCCGTGGAAAGAACTGCACAGAAGAGGAAGCTAGACTGACTGTGTTCAGGAACCTGATTTCAGGGACACAGGGTCTGTGAAGTCTCAGATCACTCCCATTGCATCTAGAGAATAACTCGGTGTGTGTGTGTGTGTGTGTGTGTGTGTGTGTGTGTGTGTGTGTGTGTGTGTGTGTGTGTGTGTGTGTTTGTGTGTTTTCTAGAAGGTAGCTCATTATACTTCTGCCTTCTCCAAGACACAACTGGGGCAAGAGGGACCGGCCTCCTGTTGAGCGGGTCCGTAGTCCCGGGACCTCTTTCCTGGCACTGCAGTCTGGGCGCAGAGCTTCGGAGGGATGCACAGGTTCTAACGCTCACTGCTCCGGCCAGGGAAGATGGTCTGGAGGTGGGGCAGCGCTGCACAGACAAAAGGTTCTGCAGAGCCCTCCTCTCTCTCCCTCTGGTCCCTCTGTGGAGCGCGGCGCCCCATCTGGCCACTGAGTGACCTTCTGGCAAGAGACGCCCCCTTCCAGCGGGGCCAGGCTCCCTGCCCAGGCTAGTCCTTTATTAGATGCCTACATCTCCCAGCTCCTCGGCAAGGCATGCCCCTCCCACCCCTCACCACAAACACCCGCGCTACCTTCACCCATCCCCTTCTATTGTCTTCAAAGAGATTAGTGGCTCCCAACAAGCACACCTAAATGCACCTCCCTTTTCTCTGGCTCCCATATCTTAGAGCCTTAAGGGCGGAAACGCCGCGAACAAGTGCAGGGTTGAAGAGGGGAAGCCAGGGAATAACCCGCAAGAACTTGGCATTGCAGACCCACCGTGTCCGCCTCGCAAGGATGCTGGTGACCTGTAGATTGCAATAGGCACTGAATGATGCTTGCTGCTGCCATGGAAATGGTGGATGTGGTGCGCTCCCAAACTGGATGCCCCCCAGGCCACTCCTAGGAGGCCGCTGAGGGTGAGCGGGACTATCCAGAGCAGGGCCAGGCGCCCCCCTGTGCCGCCGCCACTGCCGCCCCCGGGCGATCCCAGCTCGGCACCGCACCGGAGCATCCTCTGGTACATGGCGGGCCGCCCGCCAAGGGGCAGCCGCCGCGGGAGGCAAAGTTTGGGGCACAAGAAGAGGAGAGGAAGCCGGGGGTCCGGCGGCTCGCGGTGGGCTGCGGGGCTGGCCTCCTCACCGCGCCAGGGCACCCATCCTCTCCCTCCTTCGGACAGTCTTCTCGGGGTCCTGGAGTCTGCCGTGCCCTACACCCCAAACAATCCGAAACATAGCCGAGGCGAATGCAGCTGGCAGGGGGACTTGTCCGGAAAGGCAGCCTGGATGAACAGCAAGCGCAGAAAGGGTGGCTGCTCCCAGGTTTGCAGGGCTCCAGGTTCTCCAGAGATACTCCCCAAGAGTTTCGGGCGAGAGTGTGTGCCGGGGTTGGGAAGCCTGGAAATTGTTTAAAGCTCCTCCCGGAGGGTCTTCACTTCTACATGACAGCCATCCACCGGGAATCCACTAGGTAAATCCATTTAGCATTGTGCGTGGGGAACGGGGAGACCACTTCGCCGGTCCAGCCTCCTTTCATGAGAGAAGCAGACCCCATGGACGCCAGGCACCCCTTCCCTCCATTCAGCCCTGGCCAGCTCTCCAGCTCCCGCCAGCCTCCCCCGGGCAGCGCGCAGAGCAGCGGCGCGCATCGCCTGCTCCAGAGGCAATCTCCGAGTCCGCCGCCTCCTGACACTTACGCCCGGCGATGGGTTCAGAGGGAAGAGGGCACCCTTGTGAAGACAGCAGGGATCGAACTGGGGAAAGCGAGCAGAGGAAAAGCAGGAGCAGATGAAGGAGCGGAAGAGGTGAAAAATTAAAAAAAGAAAAGAAAAAGAAAAAATAGAAAAAATAAATAAAAGAACTGAAAAACCACACACGCTGGTGAAGCTAGGGACTCTATGCAAATCTGCAGTCTCCAAACAGCAAATCACCGAAGCTCGGATGCAATGCAGAGGACGAGCCTATGTAACGAGGGAGGCTGGTCTAGCTTCCCGCAAAAAAACCTCCCGCTTTGCCTCTCCCTGGCATTCTCTACACATCAGAGGGACACGTGGATGGCGATGCGGGAAACACCTAAAAAGCAGGGATCTCTCCTCAGCCAGGTGATCCTTCCCTCTGAATCACTTGGGCAAAAGGCACAATCCCCTACCCCTTTGCATAAAAGTAACCAGTGTCTTTAGAGCTCTTAAAAGGGAAGGAATCCAGCTTTTTTTATTGGACCAAACTTGTTCTACCCGGTGTTCAAAACCAAACTGCTAAAAAAGGCTTGACACTATCCACTCGGCGTCAGTTCCGATGATCTGCTTACTGCATGTATTATTTATAACAAAGAGCCCTCCTTCCCTTTACAACATCGTGCCTCATTGGAGCCAGTGTAAGTCAGGGGGACTGAAAGTCCAGAAAGACAACAGGATGAGCAGCAGGAGAAGAGGTAGAAGAGGGAAGCAGGGAACAGAAGAGGGAAAGCAGAAGTGATGTGAATTATCTTTCAGTAAATTAATTGGGATATCCAAGAATTTTTGAGATATTGAGTCGTACAACTGTGATCTTTCCTCTTCTAATGGCGAGTTCTCGCCCCATTTCATAAGGGAATAGAATCAGGGCCAAACATTCTAAGAACTAGTGTCCCCAAGAACAAAAAAGGACATTTATATGAAACTGGACATCTTTCCTGAAAGCTTTGTGTCCCCGGGGGTGGGGAGAAACAAGAAAAAAAAGCTTACTTTTCATACTAGAGCACATACAGTACAGGTAACCTGACAGGGGACCACCTTGAAACAAATTAAGATCAAGGGTTATGGCTGAAATATTGCCCAGAATTTCAGCAAATGATAAGGGCAACAGTGTGCCCCCAGGGTGAGAGTTTTGCAGTTATTTCTGTTGAAAGACAAATCGACACACCTCTGAGCACACAACGTCTCATAGACTTTTCACTCTATGTATTATTATACAAAGTACAAATATGAGAACCTGTGTTTTATTAAAATATTATTA
Source organism: Uromys caudimaculatus (assembly GCA_028551405.1). Lineage (NCBI taxonomy): Eukaryota > Metazoa > Chordata > Mammalia > Rodentia > Muridae > Uromys > Uromys caudimaculatus. The sequence continues at coordinate 15,045,340 of CM052705.1, read as the reverse complement.
CTAATTATTGCTATATTAAGACAGGAAAGCAAATAGTGTTGGCTGGGCTTGAACTCAGATCTTCCTACCCCCTCTTCATAAGCACTGGGATTATAGGAATGTGTTGCCATACTTGATGTGAACTCTTATACATTTGAAAGTTATTCTGAGAGGATTTGGTTCAGATCAGCTCCTTATTTACATGGCCATTTGAATTTGTATATTGGATGTTAGCTCTTATAAACAGGTAAGTTTTATAAGTCAATCCACAGACAATACCAGGATTCCAAATCAAATGTGTGGAATCCATCATCACCCTTTTCCCCCTCAAAGCTTATTTCATTTTACTGGAAATATAATTCTTCAGAACCTTACTATTCTATCTAAATGCGTTGTTTCTCAGTTTCCCGGGGGGGGAGGGGGTGAAATATCAACAGAACAGAATGTGCATCTCCTACTGTGTGCTGCTTATAACCTTGTGTTTTGTTAAGTATGTACGTTAATTCATATGAAGAGTCATCTTTATATGTCGTATATAAAGTACAGCTCCAAGAGAGTCATCTTTAGAATATGTCCTTAAGACTATAGGTCCAGGGAGTGGGGAGAACGACCTGCTGTGAAAGCCCAACAAGCAGAGTTTGGATCACCAGAGCCCACACATAACACATAGAGCACTTCAGGCATCTGTGACCCCAGCATGGCCCTAGAGAGATTGGAGGTGGTGACAGAAGACTCCCCAGAAGCATGACTATCACCTAAACCAGCTTACACAGCAACTAGAGATCTTGTCTCAAACAAGGTACAAAGAGGGCAGACAGCCATACATTGTCCTGTGACCTTCACACATGAGCAGCAGTATGTCCACACACCCACATCCACTAACAAGTATACACACATGGAGGGTGCTGCTTTTAGGCCCATATTCTGAATGTGACATTTCAGTGTCTGCATGGGAAGTGGAGAGAAGATTGGTTTAGGTGACACAAAAGCTGCGGTGCTTTCTTTCGCTAGCTATGTCACATTGCTTTCTGGACCTCCCACCAAAGCACCACAATTCATTCATAGAATAGTCCTGCTCTTGTCTTTCATAACAATCCCATGAGGCAGAAAAGATATAATGCACTATTTAATGTTAGAGTGCTTTTTAAAAAGTCCAGTTCTCCATGCATTTGAGGCACGATGCAGGTATAAGCTACATGGGCTGATTATTGTACCCAATACCTTATACCCTGTCTATCAGTAAGAAATGAAGTGTATTTTCTCCAGCACCCCATAGGTGGTGTAATTTGTCCTTTCCTTTCCAACTAGATCCCCGAAAGGGACAGGATCTATGTCTTCCTTTGTACTCCCTCTAGTGCCCAGCATATGTGAAACATAGGTAACCTCAAACACACCAAGTTCTCATTATTTTCTATAGTTATGGTCCGTAGTCATGGCCATGGTTATGATCACCCTGAACACTGAAGCAGCACATACGGAATCATTGCTATTTGAGAAATGTCAGATTAGGTTCTTCTGAACCCCAGTCCCATCATTTTGAATCACTAGTTAACAAACAACCTTTTTATGTTTCTATTTAAAGATATTACTTGATATACATTGTTCATTAACTAACATTGAACTCTTGACCCAAATGAAGCTTATGTAAGACATGCATTTTTTCTGTCAAGGACATCTGAGCCTGTAAGCCTTTCAGTGATAGGACTGGGCATTATTTTCAAATATTAAAATCAGTAAAGAAAACCATAAAGGCAAAGCGCTTGAGAGGTGAGTGAGAAGCAGCAGAATCATGTAGGTACATGGAGCACTGTCTCAGAAAAAAATCAAAAGCCAAAATCAGTCAGTCACACCAAAACAAAACCCAAGAGAGATTTAAAAAGTTCTACACTAAATAAACTGCAATCCGAGCACTCCTGTGTGATACAGGACCAGAGGCAGAGAAACAGAGGCCGGCTTATTCCACTAGAGCTTTGAATTCCTTTGGGGGACTGAAAATTCACCATTTTTTGCACATGCATTAATGATTATCAAAGCACCAGAATTAGTTTAGGGTGACACACTCTAGTGAAGGAGGGGTGAAGAATCTTTCTGTATGAATAAGCAAGATCGACTGTGTTTGTTATTCTCTTGATTGCTAAGAAAAGTTGAGGTAGTACATTTGGAAGTGACTCCTATATGTTAAAGCACATACAAAGAGAATCAATGTACAAGGTTCCAGTGAGTTTTCCAAAGACAATTCACGGCAAAAGAATCTCCCTCCTGCCTTATATTGCTGAGGGCCTTGGGGGATAAGGGCAGGGTTAGGGAAAGGGTAGACTGGAAATCTTAGTTTTACAGGGGTCTCAAGAGCTTAAGAAGGAGTATTTATGGTTGTTTTGACAGAGAAAATTGTAGCTATTGTCTTTCAGGCAGATGTCCAGGGCACCTTTGCAATACTTAAGAGGTACTGAGGTGGAGACAGTGCTTCTGCTGCACAGGCAGTGTTTGTTATAAATGGTAGTAATTTTGTGAACAAGAAGCAGTTCTCTGTCCAGATGGTGGGCAAAATCTAACAGACAAACACATACCTTTTTTGGATGAGGCAATAAAGCTTGTTCTTATTGTTTAATCTGTGTCTCTTCAGATGACTAGGCTGGCAGTTTGAGATTATGCTAAGGGAAACTGAGGCATGCCTGGCAAACTATTGTTTTTAGATAGCTCAAAAATTTGTCAGAGGAAACATGGGGCTTTAGCTACCTGATTTTTTTTTTTCAGGATGTAGTCCTTGAAAGTCTGTGACTTTATCTGGGGCTATCTTATTTCTGTTTGAGATACAGACTCACTGTACCACTTACACTGTTCCCAAGTTATCTTCGTCCCTCAGCCTCTGCAACAGCTGGGCTTGTACCAACACACTGACTCCTCATCCACAGTTTATATTCTATTATCACAGCCATAGCCTTAGAAGCTGGAGAGAGTTGCTAAAAGTCTTGGACCATCATGGACTCTGATAATGCTGGAGCTTTGCTTTTTAGTTTGAATACACTTCTCTGTTTAAAATAGATTAATATACATTGAACATTGGTGAAGTGGGGAGGGTTAGAAATGGTTCTCTTTGTATTAGTTATTAATGTAGCAGATTGTGTGGAATAGCCAAAATCTCTTGTATACACATTTTACTTCTATTTAAATAAAATAATCTGAATCCTAAATGCATCCATACTTTATCACGTGTAATGATGTCAAAATAATGCTGAGAAACAAGTTATCTGTGGTTGGCATGACTCAACGGTCTGAATGTATAGCCCATATAGTAATCACAAAATGATGTTAAATCGATATTCACATTGTATCCTGATAGCCAGCTAATACTGAGAGATGGTAAGTTGGATACTCTTTAGCACTACAACACTGTCATATTAATATGAAGAAAAAAATGGTTTTGGCCAATCACCTTTGGGCTTGCTTATAAAAAAGAACCTAAAGAAAAAAATAGAAAGAGAAAAGACTGGAACTTCCTCAACCTCCCACAAAAAGCTATACAATTTAGTGCATACTTATTATTAAAGTCTGTTCCTATAATAAAAACTGATCTACATCTTGCATTCACTATAACCTATTTGGGGATCTGTAGAGGAATAGTTAACCCTTACTTGCCCCTAACATCTCTACCTCCTGACTACTACCCAAAGGAGCCAGATAGCTATGTGTGTTCAATCATCTTAAGATAACTCAATGATCTACCATGAACAACGACATGAATAGCCTGAGACGGACAATAGTGTTCAGACGTGAATGATGAGCTTTCCCATGAGGGAGGGGGAAGCTAAAGGAAATGAGAGGGAAAAGTGAGTAGAATTTGGAAAGAAATAGAATAGGAATGGCCATTTCAAATTATTTTCTCATATCCCAAAGTTACTCTTTCTGTCTTAAAGATTAGAATGGTTGCCAGGCAGACATTTCTACCTTTTCATGGTTTTCTTAAGCTTAATTGGAAATCCTTATGGTTCAGTATTAAGCTTTTTAAATAGGAAAGTAGACATTAATGTAGCAGAGGGGAAGTATATTAAAACCCACAGGCAGCACTAATCTTTTAAAAATTAAAATGAGGACGTGTCAGTCTTACACCTTGCATTTCTACTGATGTCATCATAGAGACAATCCGACCCCATATTTCCACCTACCTGTACTCAGAGCTGAAGGAGAAAAGAGGGAAGGACTCACCAAAAAATAGTCTGAGAACTCTAAACATAATCTCCTGATCTTGTTACCTCTCTATATAATGTTGGGTCCTGAAGGGAATTTTGAGATTGATCAGTAGAGAAGAACAAGAACGCTAAGAAAGAAAGAGAGGAAAACCACATTCGACAGTGGGTATCTACTATAATCCCTTTGTTGTTTTCCCCCTTAATATGGTAAAACTGGAGCAGAATAGTCATTTTGTGTGTAGTTTATATATAGCTCTAGAAGTTCATTTTCATCTCCAAAGAACCAGCATCCAGTCACAGACAAAGACTGATATATATAGTCAATCTATTACTTAGAGTCTACTGAGTAATATAAATCAGGGAGAGTGGTGTGAGTTCAACATGAGCCAACATGACACACAATTCACTCAAACGAAATTAAAGTCTGGATATTCAGTTGACTTCAGTGAAGTCAAGGTTACTTATATTTAGGACTGGAATATTTTATGATCTGTATGTTTCCTTTGTCCTATTTAGTAAAAATGTAATTTATGATGTCTTAAATAAAAGTCAGTGCCTAAGCACCAAGGTAACTATCTTTACATATTGCATGCATCTGCTTGAGTACCAACCATTAAAGTCACTGTCAGAAGTACTGTTTGTCTACTTTTCATCAGACTTATATTGTTGACAAACTGTCCCATAGCCCACGTTCTTCCAAGGTGAGTGTGTTCATTCCTTAGTTGGGAAACATGGAGCTGGGGTACCAGTGTGTGAGTTTGAATCTCTCTCTGCCATTATTAACATAACATCAGGTATCATCTCTCCCAGTGTTCTCATCTCCAGAAGCAAAATGGTCCTGCATGTAATATTATTGGAACATGTTTTATGATGGGCTAAATAAACACTTTATTCACATATGCACATTATACTCAGATACTGAAAACATAACGTAAGGAGCTGTGAAGTGGGTTTTAATTTAACAATACGTTCAACTCTCTTTATCCTGTCAAGCTTGCTAATTTATCAAATAATTTATTAATTTGACTTCCCTAAATTTACCACTCTTAAATTATAGTGGGCATTAAAAACCCTGTAAGGTCTGGGTTTTTGGTTTGTTGGTTTGGTTTGGTTTGGTTTGGTTTTTGGTTTTGCTTACAGGTTCCTTTGGTTTTGGCCTCCTGAGTGTTTGGTGACTAGGTGACTCTGCAGCTGCTGTGTTAGGGGAACAGGGGTTTGGACCATTCCGCTGTCTAAATGCTGCCCTGACATAGGCCTTACTGGTGAACACAGTGTGCTTTGTGATTAAGCTACTCAGCAATGATCTCGCCTCCGTTTAGCTGCCTCCAAAACTATAAGACAGGTCAGTGTGCTCTAAGCATGTATGGCAGTGTTGGACCATTTCTCTGCTGTAAAGCATTTTTTAAGACTTCAAGATGCCATCATTTTCATCTCATAACATACAATAGTCAAAAAGTCTATCAATTTCCCTGCTGCTCTTTGCCTCTGAGCTCTTATTTGGTGACTGTGCTAGTGGCCTCTACTAACTTACTTGGTGTGACTTTAGGTAGGCTATTTAAACACAATTTCCTTATCTGAAAAAAGATGGTAATGATTGAAGGGTCACTGTGTCTATTAAGTGATGGGATACATTTCAAATAAGATATTACTTGTCACATAAATGTACATACTGATGTTATGGCTGATGATTATCTTGGGTTATTTTTTCCTTTATAGGAAGAAAATCAATCATGGTAACATTTGTTTTCAAATAAAACTCCAAATTGCTAATGTTTCAACTAGTTATCCACTACAATAAAAGCAAGTAGGACATCTCTCCCAGGTGCTGGCATGTCAAGTTTTGTGTCTGGCCAGCATTAGCCACAGAGAAGACCAGTGCCATAGACTGACAAGCTGGCACCTGTCTGCCTACCTAACAGAGCACAGTACTCATGTTCTTGCCTCTCTGCACAAAAAGTAACATGAGCTAGTTCAGTATAGAATCACATTTAGAAGGACAATTACAAGCCAAGGTAGGAGGATGGGGAACTAATGCACAATTTGCTGGCTCTCTAGTAAGCGCAGGCTTTTAAACCAGAAACCAGAAGTCATGTCCATACCATGTGCTAATTTCCTGAGCATCCAATCTCTCAGATCATGAGCCAGCTTACTCTAACTTTGCAATCTATATTCTGAAACCTACATCTCCATTTGAATGCAGTGAAAGGAATGAAATCATGCAGTTTGGATAGGATCTTAAATAGCTTTACTTGGGATCTGTGATCTGATTCGCATCCAATTTGGTAGTTATTAGTTTAGGTCTATATTGCATTACAAATCTGTCATGGTGATATTCTGTTGTTACTACTATAGCTCACCATGCAAGGCCACTCCACTACAAAGATCTCCTTCACTGCAGGCAAAGTTAGAACTTCATAGCATGGCTATAAGCCTCAAAGTTGGCTTCTGTGCAGCTTCTCTGGTCTTATCTGCCTCAGCTTCTGCTGTTTCCCCTGCAGATTCTGTGTGTCCACCCCTGGGTGTGTTTACTCTTTTCTAAAACGTGGTGGGATGTTTGTTTGTTTTGCCAATGCCCACCCTGTTCCCTTGGGGAAAAAAAGAAAAAGATACAACTCTTTCCCCATTCTTCCCTCCTAATATTAAGTCATTCTTCAATCAGTCTTTTTGCTTGTTTCTTTTTGATTTTGTGTTGTTTTTGTTTGTTTGTTTTTCATTTTGTTTTGTTTTGGTTTTCAAGGCAGCTTTTCTCTGTGTAGCCCTGGTTGTCCTGGAACTGACTCTCTAGACCAGACTGGTCTCAAACTCAGAAATCTGCCTGCTTCAGCCTCCCCAGTGCTAGGTTTGGAGGTGTGTACCATCACCACCTGTCTTCAATCAAAATTTTAAACATATTTCTTTGTTGTAATTTTTGGGATGCTGTCATTATTTATGTTCTTAATTATTGGAATATTAAAAACAAAGATAATTAATAATATGCTCAAATTATGGCTGTGTAGAGTGAGCATATGAATTAGCAAAGTTGGTTCTATCTCCATGTTTAGGAGTTTCAAAGGACCCAAATTAATAGAGAAATGAAACCTCTTCCTCAGGTTACCCAGGATGTCTTTGGTTAACATTTCCTCTTGCTTATAACTAATGAGAAACTAAAGCTTAATTTTAACTAGAATGCCAAGGTAATTGATTATAAGGAATAATAGAATTCATTGTCATGTTTCCCACTCCTGTAATAAGTGGATGTCATTCCTTCTCTTAAGGCAGAAAAAACCAAAATGCTACCAGGCTAAACTGCCTGGTGGCAGTTGAATTTTGAGAAAAGTTCAATAGCTAATTTCTGAATCTGTAGCTGTATGAGTTTATAGTGGAAATGTTGTCAGCGTCATCAGGATAATCATTCAAAAATGGTAGACACTGAACTTAGCATCAAATGTATTTACCGTGGGACAACGAGAGAACCACAGCTAGGGAATGACAGGACTCAGTGTGGGCACTTCATGACTCCAGTCTCCTGGAATGTCGATCTTAGGGTGAGTGGTATGTGTTCCAAAATATCAATTCCTAAAAGATGGGGGATGCTTTGTCTCTTGTATAACACATATATAACCTCTGAAGCATTTTGAAAAACCATGAATCTATTTTTTTGTAACTGTCTTCCTTTTCCTTTTGTGAAAGAATTGCTTTCCCTCCCATTTGCTCTCTTCTGTTGCTGGGATGATTCCCCCAGAGGACCACGTGTTTATCTTGACAGGTGTTAGTAGATCCAGAACCTCTGTGGAATTGTTCCTGCTTGCACCAGGGTACAGAAGAAAACATAATGCTGCAAAGGTAATGAACTTACCTTATTGCATTCTGAATAAAAGAAGCCACATAGCAAGTGGAATTAATTTGCTAATGTCTTTGTAATGAAGCTTTCATTAGACATATGTTGTAGTCTTCAATATCTAACAGACGGTACATATTAAAACAAAGCAATACTGGTGATTTTTTTGAATGTCTGATGATTACCTCATAGAATGTTCAGTAAAATAGTTTAGCCTCAGATTGTTTTAAACACCTTATCACAGAGATACAATAAACACTTCTAGATATACATTTTTAAAAATTCTGCCTAGATGAAATAAATACCTTTTTGTCTTCAACAGTTAAAAGTAGATTTACTGTTTTGGTGGTGGTGGTGGTGTTAGTTTCTCAGACAATATCTCAGACATCACAGGCTGGTAACCTTGAACTCCCTATGGTGGTGAAGGCGGATTTGAACACCTAACCTTCCTACCTCTACTTTCCCAGAGCTAGGATTACTAACAGCCTCCCTTGATAGAACCCCAGTCGCTGGCATTCATTTTTAAAGGATGGAAAAACAAAAGTGTTATGTACAGTGTATAATTCCATTTATTAATAAAATTTAGAGAGAACTAATTGAGAATATAAGTGTTTTAATCCAATTCAAAGTATTTTATATTAAAAGCAATGTTACCTAGCAGAGCAAACATTAGCTTACATGGTGGTTGAACTGAGTAGTTTAATAGTCAATGAAAGACCAATACAAATAAATGCAATCAACACCCCTTCATGTTAGCAATATCTCATTTAAAATTTGTCAAAGACAAATTTCAAAACATTTCATAGAGAAATCTGTTTCTTTCAGAAAATCATCAGTTTTGGAGCCCAGGCTGTCTCTTTCTAGCCAATATTTGTCAAAGGGTAAAGGAGAACTACAGAGAAGACAACCTCATGGCTATACTCTGCCATGATCTTAATTCCTTATTTCAGTTTTCCTTGCAAATCCTCCCCTGCTTCTTTATAACCAAGTTTTCCACGAGACTGGAAGATCTTGTCAATCATGCATTTTACTATTATAATTTAAATTTACTTATTCAACTATTATTCACCACCACACTTTTCAGGAGAAAAGGAAACATGGTAAGAGAAAAGGAGAGGTTGGTCTTTTCTTCCTCAGCAGTAGCAGCTAAGAACAGCGTGAAAGCTATGCATCATGAAGAAAAGCAATTTCCTACTTGAGGGATTAGACACTACTCTCTTTTGTCCTGTTAAGTCAAAGGTTTAGTTATTTGTTTTACAAGTAATACTTATTTTTTCAATTTACATAAATGTTCTCTAGGGGAACTTCAAAAGACCCCACAAACAGATATTTCTCAACCAATCATCAGAAGAGACAAAAAGTACAATGAAGTAGCCATCTTAAACCCTTGCGCAAGCATTTATACAGCACAGGGAAGGTTAAACTGCTAGACAAGCTAACGATAATTAATAGGAAAAAATTTGTATTGATCACCAAGGCTTTCTTCTTTTCTTTCTTTAGGAAAAATACAGGTGATTTTTATTTTGAAGCTTCTCACATATGGGAGCATTAGACATTTGAAAGCTATGTAAATTTCTGCAAATGTTTGTTTTACCTCTGAGTTTAAAAAACGATACTAACTACTGCCCTCGGTAGGCAATACATTCATATTTGAGGAAATACGTAGCAGAACACTGTATTCAACAGCACCATATGAAAACCATAATCATTTTTAAATGCATTTCCATTCATGGAGGCACCAAGCATCTCTTAAATAATAAAAGCAAAGCATAGGCACATGTACAAAGCATGGAGAAGGAAAATCAAGAGCTGATTTTCACATTCCGTTTTGTAGCTGTGCTTATGTGATTCATGTTTAAGAAACTTGTACATTTTCAATGAGGAAATCTATCATGTCATATACTTAAGAACAAAAAGTCTTCAGAGCAAAATCCAAGTGCTGTGATAAATTTAATATATTTCATCATATACCTCAGGTTCTCTGTTTTATCTGGCTACAGTTCCACTTTTCAAACTATTGACTCTTATCTTTGCATGCAGTGAGTGGTTGTGGATCAAGCTTTATCTGGTATTTTGATTGTGTGTTTCCACTTGTTAAAATACTGACACTATTAAGTCAGATTCATACTAAATTTCCTATAGGGATATTAAGGCCCAGACAACAATTATAGTCACATTGCAGACATTGCCTGCTTGGCATACAACTAGAGTATTATTTTCTAAACCTGGTGAAAAAAACTATTGCAGAAGCCAGAAAATTGCTTGTGAAAGCTGAAGGCAAGAAATACCACAGTAAACAAATTAAAAGTCTGTGGACCAACTATCAAGCAGAATGAAATTGCAGCAAAATCAACTTAGATAATCAAAACTGTCTAAGATATTAAGGACATTCAGGATGCCTGAGAAAAATTGAATTTGTAAAGATGATTTTGCTTTGACCCAGTGAAAATTCATCAGTCCAACCATAAGTAAAAACAGGTCAGTTTGAATCTACTAGGTTTCTAGGGCTGGAGAGATAATAACAAATTAAACGTTGGTTTGATGACACATCAGAGAACAGAAAATATGTTGAGATTATTGTGGTCTATTTTAGTGTAGAGAGGTATAATTCTGAAGGAAACCTGTTAGTTATTAGGTAGAATCTGCTTCAAAACACAATCATTAAAAAGGGTGTGGGGCTATCTACAATAATATTTCTGGACAAACCCTATTCTGTGCTTTTCTAGAGCAAGCTATTACCAAAGAAAAGCAGATATGACCCAGTAGCTCTAATTTTACCTTCAATGTCTGTGTTTCTTCCTGAAAAAGAGGAGCATTTCAGTGCATTGTATAGCAATGCAGTCCTCTGAAAATGTTCCTTTTCCCAGTCTCGTTTACAATCATGTTGCCTTAGTTAATGGTGAGGTGCTAAAAATGGAACGAGCATGTCTTTTTTTCAGCTTATTTTGACCTAAAACCTTACCAAAGCTATAGAGTTATTTCCTGTGAACAACACCCATCTTGACACCATGTCCTCTAAACCACAGTAGGGATGAAAAAGCAAGAAGTGGAGGGAGGGGGAGCCTAAATGTTTGATGTCTTCTGACATGCTTTATTAAGGCCCTAGACCACCTATTTAGACCTCTTAAGAAATCTTAAAACTGATTGATCTATTTAGTCAGATGTCAGTGTATTGGACTTTAGAAGCTAAATACACACCTGCTGGATGTAGCCAATTTCCGGCAAAGATGGTTACTCACATGGGTGAGTCAGCCCACCTATATTCCAGGCACCCCACAGAAACATCTTCCTCAAGAAAATGGGCAACCTATGTTCTAGGTTTCTCAAGAGCCACAGCATTTTTGGAAATGTGAAACAGTTGATTTTATTCCAAGACTGTTAAGGACAGTGATTGGGAAATGAAGTAGACTAGGGCTCTTGAAAAGGAGGAAATGCCTTTGGGTAAGAACAGTATGAACCTAAAGAGAAAAGCTTGTGTTGTCCTTGCTGAGCATCTCAGGGAAAAAATAAGAACATTACATTCACTAAAGATATTAGTTAGAACTTGTAGGCTGACGATGTGGCTCAATGGGTAAGAACACTTACTCCACAATTATGAGGATGTGACTTCAAATCTCAGTGCTCTTATAAACAATGGCTCATGGTTGTGAGTGCTTGTAAGCCCAGCATGGTGGAGAAGATCCTGGTCTATCAGTCAAACTCCCTGGCCAGTCAACCTAGCCCAGATGGCCACTTTCTGTTCACTGTCTTAAGGCAATAAAATAGAGACCAGTAGAGTAGACATTGCACATCTTCTGAATTTTACACGCACACATATGGGTCTATTTTCTCATAAACTCATGTGAACCAACACCATGCACAGGACACATCACACATCACTCACACAGACTTAGAACATGTTGAAGCCAGATTCATATGCCCTCTCAACTTGGGGGTTTGGGAGAAGTGACCCAGGATTATTATTAATAAACACATCTTTCCAGGTATTACGCCCAAATATAAGAAATGTACAGCACCAGACATTCATTCATGGGTTTATGAATTAATATTTGAAATCCTCTCCACACCTAATAAGTATGCAAAGTATACTCCAAAGTACAATTTCTAAGAGGCCTCAGGCTAATCAGAGAGACACAATTAAGGTTGTGGTTCTAGCTGAAGAATCAAATGTCTGGGCTTACTTATCATCCTGAACTGGGCTAATGCCAATGTTTCTTGATGTCTATGAAGAAGTTATGCTCACTTCTTGACTTGTAGGACATGAACTGCAGATTCAGTCTATGTCATGCTAAAGGAACATTTTTGTCCCAACCAATCTATTGTCCTGCCCAGGAAGTTTGCAAAGCAGTGAAATGTATATCACAGACATGCTTATTGACCAGGTATTTACCATCCATTTGGTTAATGCTGTTTATGAATTTTAAAAAAATAGATCCATACCTAAAAATTTTTCATATTTAATATGTCATCATTCTTCAAGGCTGTTATTAACTTTGATATACATGTACAATTACCTATCAGAAGAGTCTCATTGGTCTAATTCTTGATGAAATACATACATGAAAGGTCTTGACTTCGGCAGCAAGAAAGCCATTGTAACACAAGACCAATAGTTATACTGTTTTCCCAAAGAATGTGTTTGCCATTGCTTCCTGGGGTCCTGAAAGCCTCAGGCTAATATGTAAAGCCACACTTGCTCTTTCTTCTATGTATGTATTGTCTCTTCAAATTAAATAAAAATGTATCCAGGCATGATCCAGAGGGCCAATATAGAAGTTAAGATGACTTGAATGATTGTTAAGCTAATAAAACCCATTTCAGCTCACAGGACATCATCTTTATCATGTACTTATTTGCTTTAAAACAGGAAGAAATTAACAAAAACATTTGCAAAAGTCTGCATGAAACCGTGAAAGAATCCGTAGCTAAGCACAGTGTGAGAGGGACTGAATTCCAGCATGCTTAGTGTGAAATAGAACCTCAGGATTTTCACTGAGCAGAAATGTAGCAAACAGACAACAGTTTCACACAACGGTTTAAAAATATTTCTATGCATTGTGGTGGTTTGAATATGCTTGGCCTGGGGAAGTGAGTGGCACTATTAGGAGGTGTGGCCTTGTTGGAGAAATTATGTCCCTTTGGGGGTGGGCTTTGAGACCCTCCTCCTAGCTGCCTGGAAGCCATCTTCTCCTGTTGGCCTTTGGAACAACATGTAGAGCTCTCAGCTCCTCCCGCGCCGTGCTTGCCTGGACGCTGCCAAGTTTGCTGCCTAGATGATAATGGACTGAAGCTCTGTACCTGTAAGCCAGCCTCAATTAAATGTTGTCTTTTATAAGAATTTTCTTGATCGTAGTGTCGGTTCACAGCAATGGAAACTCCAACTAAGACATGTATTGAAATCTAATGCCCAGCTCTTGAAGTGAAGAATACTTTCTCCACACCCTTACCTATGGTATCCATGAAGTGTGGTTGGAGATACTTAGCATCTCATTGTAAGAGTTACATAAACGGACAAACTGGGGAACAGATGGTTTTAAAAGATACATTCAGTTTGAAATAATGGACACAGAAGAAATATTGCAGGCATAAAAGTAGATTTATTCTGTGTTTGCCTTGTAACTATAGAAAAAAACAAGTAAGTGGAAACAAACTAACAAGGTAGCAGATATTAGTTCTCAATACCTGTGCAAGTTCCAGAAAAGGGAGAGAAGGGAATTTTGAACTAAGCTATTTCCACAAGGGAAATTCTGACTACAGAAAGAAATTATAGTGCTTATAAGGTATAATAAGACAACTTCAGTAGACAACCAAGAAAGCCAAAAGTAGATTCACAGATCAGTACGAATGGAGACATGAAGACCGCCCTGTGCTGTGCTTGAGTGTAGGAGGTGGAGCCTAGAAGTCATACTTTAAATTTTTCGTAGGAGCTATGTAAATATTAATAAGAAATATTTGTGATAATCATATACATTTTTACCTATTTTATACATGTATTTTTAATACCTAGGGAAATATATCCAATGTTCTTCAAGAAAGATGTGGAGTAGAGTAATAAAAGATAGCTAAGAAAAATAAAACAACATTAGTATCTCTAAACTAAGTGAGTAGCTACAAGTTTGGAATCCTAAATACAAATAAGATAACACTTGTGAAAAAAGAAATCGTAACAGGGACCAGAGTGGTGATTCTCAGCCTGAAGTTCTTGACTCCTTTTTGGGTCACATATTAGGTATCCTGTCTATCAGATATTTACATTATGATTAGCAAGAGCAGCAAAATTAGTTATGAAGTAGCGACAAAATGATTTTATGGTTAGGGCTCACTACAACATGAGGAACTATTTTAAAGGGTCATAGAATTAAGAAGCTTGAGGACCATAGAAATAGAGGAAAACAAGACTGTATTGATCCTATGGAGATGACTGTAAAGCAATCAAAGCAACTGCGAGACACGGGAAGAACATCTAAGATACATGAATAGGTAAATAATGACATAAGCTCCTTGCGCATGGTAGATGCTGTGTATGTGTGTCCTGTGTGGTTTTCATTGCACTGTATTGCAGTCATTCAATATTGTTCATGTTTTTGGCTTCGTATATGTGCAGTCCATTCAACTATACTGATGAAGATGTTTAAAACTCAAATGTGAGTTGAATTATTAACCTTGTATGACAAATCACGTGGATTATTCTTGTAAGAAAACAAACAAATCCTGTAACTCCAAAAAGCAATACCAAAGCATTTCAGCTGTCATGATGTCACCGTTTCTACAGTGTGGTAGAATTGGTTGCAATGAGGAAATGTTGCTATTTTCTAATGTCATTTTTTGTTTCTGAATACAATTTCCTTCCATAACATTCTCTGTGATGTCAAACATGTGCATGTTAGAACTGGACTATATATGGATATACACATAAACACGCAAACACACACACACACAATGATTGCACTCTGCTCCTACACATTTTGGTAATCTCCTATGCTTCCTCAATAGACACTGATTATTCGTAATGCAGAGTCAAGGGGTGAGCAAGAGGAGCAGAGTCACAGCGTCATGCCTAGGAAGAAGATGGTGTGTCAACTAAGAATATTTATACAGATAAAAGTGAAAGCATAGATACCAAGTGAGCAGTGGCCACTGTCAATAGCCAAAGATAAAAACGGCTCATCATTTTAAAGGAATTGTATTTATTAAAAATTCACTTCAGTAGCCACGTTCTATAAAGTCTCCCTTACCTATGCCACTGCCTATATTTAATTTTAGGCTATTGGTTTGACATGACTTGTGTACCTTACATTGTGTATTCCATCTTTGAAAATACACAAATCGCCTCTCAGACTGTTAGAGCTACGTGAGGACAGGGTACGGGTTTGTATTGCTTTCAGATCCCTAGAATCGCTGGAGGTTTAGGGTGTGCTCAGGAATCTGCATTCTTATTGGACATGGGACAATTTATGTTAGACAAACTTTGTGTGTATGTGGTCCATGAACAGCTGTTCATGAATGCCTGCTGTGGCCTTTAGAGCATGCATGCATTTTTTTGCAAGTCTGTATGTATTCATGTGAAACTAAGCTATGTTAATTTCCTTAAGGTGTGCCATCTCTTCCACTAGAATGTAAATACCTAAAAGGGCGCTATCGTACCCAGGTAGCTCTATATAACTCCAGTTAGTATTTTTCCTCAAGTACCAGGCTCTTGCTCAAATTAAGCATAAATAACTGTTTATGTTAAGTAGGAGAAAAATAGAGGTGGATAGGAGAGTGAGCTTATAGTTGGGGACCACAGAAGGGAGATATTGAGGTATCTCTTTTGTCTTGATGAGCAGAAATTAGAAAGGGCTAATGATCTCCATTAGTTCTACTTTGCTCTTGCTAATACTGATATTCACCCTCTGAAATGTGTTTGACATTACTAAAGACAATATTATGGGAACTGAAGATAAACCACAAGTGACTAAAAATGTGTTCAGAGACTAAAGAAAAGTCTACCTGCATTTTTGTTCCTCAAACTGAATTCAGAATAATCAGTTCCATTTTAACATGTACTTGTATGTTTGCCTATGGATGCATCTATAACGTCTTCATGTGGGGAAACTTGGCAATGACTTTTTTCAATTAAGATCGGAGTTAATGAGCTATAAAATGAATTTGTCCAGGCACCAATGCCTTTAAATTTTCTTTTATTACAAAGGGTACTCCTCACCTTCCACTCTTCTCTGAAGCCCCTACAAACCTTCTGTGCTTTTGTGTTATTATTACAAACAGTCAAAAACCAAAGGTGGAAATTAAGACTTTAGAAAAGGTTGCATTCGGACAAAACAATAAGAAATTTGTCTGAGTCAAATATTATTTAGGCTTCAATTTTTCAAAATTTGAAACAAACTTTTATATGAATTTCTTTGTTACTAATTGCAGTATATCTGTGCTCATGGATTGTTTTTTTGGCTTTTGTTATTTTGTATGTTCTTTTTTATTTTAAGATGGTATTTCACTGTGTAGTTCAAGGTGGCCTCAATAGTATGATCTTCTTGCCTTTGCTTCCCAAGTTCTGATGCTACAGAATAAGTAGATTTATCTTTTTGAGATGGCCATCTCCTGCTGAGCACAGTGCCTTACAAACCAAATGCAATAGCATTTTTGGAAGTTCTTTGTCTCAATGCTTTCTCAGAACTTTCTTATTTTTAAGCCTTTTACCTTAAAGGTCTTTTGCATATATATTATGATTTCTCGCCTTTTGATCTTGAAGGGATTTTTCTCTGTGTGAACATGTGTGTTTCTGCACCCAAGCATTATTTTTGTGTTTTTTCTTTGGCTCTTTTTCTTCTAATTGGTTTCTAATTGTATTCCTATTTGTTTGCTTTTATTTGGTCTTATTTTATTATGTTTTTAAGTGCTTGTTTGTTTTCTACTGAGAGAGAGTGAAAGAGTGTGAATTTTGGTGGGAGGGGAGCTAGGGAGGTTCTGGGAGGAGATGGAGCGGGTAATTCTAATCAGATTAGATTGTATGAAAAAATATGGTTTCAATAATAAGAAATGGATGGATAAGCATTCTCATTCAAAATTATTTTAGCATCTCTTCCTCCTCAAAAAATCAATTAATTCATATATATATAAATAATATAAATTATATATATATATATATATATATATATAAAGTTTCCTTTAGAATGAAGATTGTTTACTATACCTTATTATGAGTATCATGCAGACTATAAGATTAAGTGATTTATGCAAATTTGGAAAGTTAATTAAATTATATTCAAGATTTCTTTTCTGGGATCCATGAAAACATAGGAATGATCACGGACCTTCACAATCTGTGGAAATTGATGGTGAGTATATGCATTTTTTATGAAGACTGGATCTATAAATTTCCAGGATTAAAAAAGTATTGCCCAGCATGTTTGAAACAAATATAGCTATTATTTTTATTTATAAAATGTTTTGTGCACATAAAGTATTCTAAAATATTCAACAACATTACAGAGTTTCCTGAGTGATAATTCTGATGGGAATCCCATAATCACAGATAACAGATAACTCTTCATATCTCATGATATCACTTTTCACAACACCAATCCTTAGAAAGTAGTTACAGTGCTGTGCACTTTCTTTCCCATCATTTTCCACAATGATAGAACTATAACTGCTGCCCTTTGGAGCTTCTGACAACAAAATTTCTTTTGCCTACTAGAGTAGATTTCAAATATTGGAAGTCAACTAATATAAGACAGAAGAGATATATTTTATTTTGTTAATATTTTCTAAAATACACACAACCAAAGACTGACTACATTCTCCTATACTCTGACTTCACCATGGCCAACTCTGTATTTTCTTGGTGTGTTTTTTTTTTTTTTCCCTCTTCATGAAGATTTGTGATGGTGAAGATCATGGTATTTTTGCATCTAACTGACAAGATCAAAGGTTAATGACTTTCTTAGAGGTATTGAATGGGAAATAAAACTTGCCCTTCAGGTTCAACTCTACCTATATGGTCTTATTTCCACAATGAATAATAACGAGGTCTAGGTGAAAAGCCATTTAAATTTTTCAAAAGGAAGAACATTAAGTGATTTTATTTATATGATAACTCATGCATTTCCCTCTTATGTAGAGTGAAAAATAAAGGAAAAACCTTATAATTATTAGATCATAAGACCAAAGAATAACAAATACTCACAAAGACTAATGAATACTCACATCTATGAGAAAACCTTAGTCTACAAGGCCATATTGAATGCTTTGGTCACATTTTTCTAGAGATCCTTGTATTTTAAAATGTTATACCACTCTGTGTTGTTCTTTGGGAATCCTTGGCAGGAGCAAATATTAAAGATAATAGTAAAATTATTTCTAAGTCTTGTCTATGATATCAAAATTACACCAAATTATTATGACCATTGTTTGGTTCTTAGGTCTCAACGTTCATTGTAAAATACTTGAGGGGAGAGGAAGAAGGAAAGTATTAGGTTTGCTACAAAACAATCCAGTTAGAAAATAGATATGGAAGTTTCAGTTTATAGATAAAACCTTATTGGTCTGTCTAAAAATTGTCAGACCTACCTGGGTGATATATTCATTTGTATTTTTTAACTGACCTGTCCTCTTTACTTTCAGGGGTAATAATACATTCTGTGAATTACATGAAATAACAGTGATAAAGCACTTATGTCTCACATGCAACTGATGTGTCTCAAGACCCACAGCTGAAGTGAGAGAGCTGGAAAGGCTCTTCCTTGTGATTAAGACATTTGCAACTATGACAACAGTTCATTGAAGATGTCACTGTGGAAGGCATCAGTCATGAAAACCATATTCCTGGGCAAATTGAGCACTTGAGTGGTTGACCTCACGACCAAGGAGACAATAGAAAAATGATCCTAAAATAGGCAAGTACTGATTAGTATCCATTAGGTGATAACATTTTAATCACCAATATGTACTGTACAATTCTGAATAATACATATCTTCAATATTTTAATTTTACATCTATGGTTTATGAGTTGCAAATAATTCCAGTTTGGGTGTCAGCAAATGCAACCAGTTCCTGTGAAAGCTTTGGACTTTAAGTGGTTTCCTTTTGATGGATTCCTTAGGTTATGGAATGCAGCCATCAGCAGTCTATGGGAAAATGAAATGCTGCAAGTCTATTTTTATTCAGCTGGGATCAAGTTACTAAATGGATCAAAAAGAAATAATTTCTTTGAAGAGGAGACTGTTGACACCAGTGCCCTAAAAATAAGCTCAATTCTGAGGATACAAAAACTTGTTTATATATCAGTTGAAATAACTATAGATACATTGCCATATACACACTTGCACTCAAGATCTATTGACTGCCATTCTCAACATATTTTCATACTCTCTAGCTTAACATTTGGGTTATTAAGAGGATAATTGCATGGTACCTCCCAAATAACTGACCCAACTATGAACACTTGTTTCTACTGAGCTTTGCCTATAGGATTAATAATAAAATCAATAGCAGTCATTTATCTGATAAAGCTCTTACACTGTGCCAAATGGCATCCAAAATATTTTCTAACATGATTCCACTTGATTTCATAATTAAATTTTATTTTAATAACCAGGTACCACAATTTTGTACATGAAGCAGCTGATTCTTTGAATTTTAAATGTAACTTTGAAAGGTTACAGATAGTGTGTCTCAAATAAAGAGTTAGATACTTGGCTTTTAATTTAAAAAAAAAATCTCTTCTCAAAGATATGTACTTTACTTTCTCTATCTCTAGAAAGGGGAAGTGTATTTGAATGCAAATGTCCTCCAAGGCTAGAAGAGGGTGTCCGATACTTGGCGCTAGAGGCACAGACATATGAACAACCACATGTGGTTACTGGAATTGGAACTCAGGCCCACAACAAGATGACCAAGCAATCACATCAGTGGTCTTTCAATATCTAAACTGTGTACTAGGTCTTTAGGTTAAAAAGCATGCCAATTAATTCTAAAATGCAGAAAAATTGTTAATTTGTAAAAGTATTTTTTAAAATCTCTCCATATATGTAAGCAAATTTCATTAGCAAAGATTCCATAAACTGAGATTACAGCAATGAACAAAGCACACTACAGCGCTCAGGTGGGCTTGAGAACTGTGATAGCTAATAAGAGTGTGATATGCAGCAATTTTTAAAATCACAGTGGAAAGTCATAGAACAAAGACTCAGGAATGGTACTGTTGGGAGCAACACATGTGGTTGATCTCACAGTGCAAGTGGTCATGTTTGTAATGCTTTTTAAGAGAAATCTTTTCTGGCTCTGAGTTGGAAAGCAAATGTAATCTCCTCATAGCCATGACTCTCAAAAAGACACATGCCTTTTTAAAAACTGTCCATTTTATATTTAAATGTAAAGTTGGGACAAGCAGATCACCAAAGTATTATGTGAACAACCATGTTTCTAAAGCGACAGAATGAATTAATTGCAGACCTTTAACCGAGGTCTTAGTCCCACCCCAATCCTGCAGGTCCATATTATCTTTTGTAGCTGGTCCGCATAATTTGCTGTCTCTATACAGTCAGAAAAGGAAACAAATATCATGCCAATTTGTGAAGATGAATAAAGTGGTTCAATCTGAGTATCCGTGTAGTTTCCAAACAAAGGCAGTGTCAGGATGACAGTCACATTAGTTGAGTCAAACAATAGCTCAGTCAGATATTATCTGTTCACAGGAAACAGGAAACAGGAGTCAATAGCAATCAGGAGAGATGTAATTATTCTAATTCAGCGGTAGATAGGGTCTGCCATCCCTCTGATTCTAGACATATCCCCAGAACGATGGACTCTTGTCCTAATTGAACAAAGCTAAATGCATGCAACCTACATATAAAGAAGGGAATCATTCAGTATGTTATTTGGTACATGGAAAGCTTGATTGCCATGTAAATGGGTAAGCCAGCTACCTACAACAACAGAGGTGCAATTAGTAAACTTACTTGTCTTTCTGTCTTTTCTCCTTCTTTCTTTCTTTTCATCTTTTCTTTTCTTTCTTTTCTAGTGATTTTCACAAGCACATATATATACACATGTGCATACATATTCATATATGTATATATATGAATGTATATGCATAGCAACTTTATGAGATTTTTATAAGTGACTGCTAGTATTTATTGATATAATAATTTTAAAAATATAGTAGTAAGTATATTTGGGTCACACCTAATTTTCTAAATAAATCAAGTTATTCTAACAAGTGACTATAAACCTGAAGTTCATAAAGTGATGTGTGACAAATGCAAGCATCACATGACCTGCTATAATTCTGTTAGAATTCAGTACATTCAGGTACATTTAGTAACCCTAACTTTACACACTTCCAGAATTTTTCTCACTGGCATTATTTTTTTTGTTGTTGTTTTTTTTTGGTTTTTGTTTTTGTTTTTGTTTTTTTTTTTTTTTTTTTTTTTCGAGACAGGGTTTCTCTGTGTAGCCCTGGATGTCCTGGAACTCACTCTGTAGACCAGGCTGGCCTTGAACTCAGAAATCCACCTGCCTCTGCCTCCCAAGCACTGGGATTAAAGGCGTGTGCCACCACTGCCGGGCTTATTATTTTAAAATGAGTTGTAGAATCATTTGTGTAATGTAAATATTCTCAGCAAGATCAATAAACTTGTCTTGCTCATTGGGGTAGACTCAGCACTTGACAAAATATCTGTCATGTAGAACATATTCAATAAGCATTTGTTAAATGAAGAAGTAGTTGTGTTGACTGCAATGTGTTTAAAGAGGAGAGAGAAACAGGAAGAAGACAGAATCAAAAACTGTAGAAAAGAAAGAAGACAAGAGCATAATTCAGAGATAGAGGACACAGTGATAAGCAGAGAATCAGCTGACTGTCAGGATGACAGTCATATTAGTTAAGGCCTTGCTGCAAATACTGGGTGACCAGATCAAGTTCCTGAACGTACATGGTGGATCTCCCTGACCACACCCTTGCCCAGGAAAACTTGAGCAGTCTGTCTGGAAAGTAGATGGGAAATGGACAGTAGAGAGATGAGGGAGGGATTTCAAGACTGAAACAGATGAATCTATTGTGTGCAAGCCCACAAAGATTTTCTACCTCCCTGAGAGCCAGTCTAGATTGCAGGTAGAATATTGACTCCTAGGCAGAGCTCCATGGCTATAAAACAGACCACTGAGCTAGGCAATAAAAGCGAGAGAGGGGGAGAGAATAAGAGGTCTAATGTCTTGTTTATGTCCCCTTTATGGCATCTTTGAGATACTCTGCAGTCCCAGAGCTGGCTTTAGCTCATATGCTTTTCTGATTAAGGCAATACATAGCAAAGCAATCTAATATTAATGTGCAATTTAGAAAAAATAAAAGGTGTGTAGAAATCTAAGGGAAAACTTCCCAAACAGAGTACCTACATAATAACACAATATAAGGTTTGTTTAATTCTTTTTAAAAAATAAATCCTTTGTTATAAATCCCTAAATCATTCACAGCTCATTTTAAAGGCCCAATTCACCATATTGTTTCTTGACAGTAATGTTTGTTCATAGCCTAACCCTATGAGAATAAGATTACACTCCCAGTGAATAGTAACAAGTTTCATTATAACAATCCCAATTATAGATTAATAACATTCCTTAAATGAAAAATGAAAATGGCTAGGATCAAATCATTATGAAAAAATATTATTTTTAATATTTATTTATTTACTTCATGCTTGTGTGAACTTTTATGGGTGAGTTTATATGTACCAAGTATTTGCAAGAGTTTCCACAGAGGCCAAAAAGGATATCAGAATCTATGGAGGTGGAGTTGCAGGCATTGTCCGTCCGTGTGGGTTCTGGGAACTGAACACAAGTCTTCTGTAAGAGTGGCAAGAGCCCTTAACCACTGAACCAGCTCTCCAGGCACATGAAACATATACATACAATGAAGTATAGGGTTTGACTGATTAAATGATTCTGAAAATATAAGACATTAAAAAATGTTTTTCATAAAGAACTTAACTACTCTCTTTAATTTGAACACTGGTTTTACGCTTTTAATTTTAATATTGTGAAACTGAGAGATCATGCAGAGATTTGCATAATAGGCAAACTTTTCCTCAAGCATTTAGGTCTTTACATTGTTAGGAAAGGGTTATGTACAGATTTATTTTCTTTCTTCCTCCAAGAGAATATCTTAGCCCTGCTGATGATATTACAAAACATATCTTAATTATCTCACCTGTCAAAATGGTCCTAAGATTATGGGACAACAGACACAAATAAGCAATTGTTTTGGAAATGGTTTGACATCAGTGGCTCAAATCTTTAGATTTATATTGTTAATAATGTCAGAGTGGTTAAGGGAAGGAAGAAATCTGGAACAAAGATGGGTGTAATTTGGATCCAGCCATTTATTATTAGACCAATGCTGGTGTTTCATCCATAAAATACCAGTCACTAGGGATTATATGAGGATTGAATAATATGCCTTGAGCAAGGTAGTAGATCACACTGTGCCCAATACATAATGTGTACTCAATAAATGGGAGCAATTTATAACTATCATAAATGATTGTTAGTATTAATAATAAAAGCCATCCATTATAAAAGAGTAGTGTTACCATCACAAAGCTTGCAGTGTATACCAAATCTAAGAAAGGCTATTTTCTACCTTGATCTTCTCTAAATTTCTTCTTATGCCATACTTTCATTGCTCATAGACAGATTTCTTGTAAGCTCAATAAGCATAACTTATTACAATAGGGCTTAGCCAAAATCAATCCTTTGCTTGTGCTTGCTACCATTAGACTTTTGCTTCCTGATTCACAGCAATAATATTACATACTATGATGAATTATTTTTATCTTATTTGACCCCCTAGATATTCTACTTTCATGGGTAAGTCTTAGTTTATATCCTTAGCAGCTCACATGCTACTGAAAAATAATACCTGTGTTCCCACGTATTGAATGATTTCCAACATCAAAAAGTTCATTTTTAAGAGACAATATACATATTAAAATAATCTATAAACCAAGACAAAGTCTCATGTATTTATGAGGAAGAAAACATGGCGCTGCTGTTATCAATTTATGAGTGAAGTAGTATTCTATCAGTGCACCAGTATCTTGGCTAGTTTATTCCTGTGGTGTGCACAAAGGAGTGGGCTGCAAGAGTTGGGGGAGAAAACTCTTAAAAGGTGAATTATCATGTAGTACCTGGGGGGAAACGATTTAATCATGTACTTGGCTGAGAACATGCTATTCTTGTTAGTTCTGCAAAGAAACTGACAAATAAAAATTAGAATCTGGCAAGAGATGTAAAGGACACTGGAGCTTTTGGATTTTTTGTTGTTGTTGTTTATTGTTTGTTTCTTGGGTCTTTTGTTTTCTTAAATTATTGGATATTTTCTTTTTCTTATTGGAATTTTTTGTTGGGCATGATTTTTTAAACATAATTTTCTATTGGATATTTTCTTTATTTTCATTTCAAATGTTATCCCCTTTCCTGGTTTCTCCACCCCCCTCCCCCAGAAACACCATATCCCATTCCCCTCCCCCTGCTTCTATGAGGGTATTCCTCCACCCTCCCACTCCCACCTCCCCACTCTCAAATTCCCCTACACTCAGGAATCGAGCCTTCACAGGACCAAGGGCCTCTCCTCCCACTGATGCCCGACAAGGCCATTCTCTGCTGCACATACAGCTGGAGCCATGGTTCCCCCATGTGTACTCCTTGGTTGGTGGCTTAGTCCCTGGGAGCTCTGGGGGTCTGGTTGGTTGATATTGCTGTTCTTCCTAAGAAGTTACAAACTCCTTCAGCTCCTTCAGTCCTTTCTCTAACTCCTCCATTTGGTTGGCTTCAAGCATCCACATCTGTATTGATCAGGCTCTGGCAAAGCCTCTCAGGAGACAGCTATACCAGGCTCCTTTCAGCAAGCACTTATTGGCATCCACAATAGTATCTGGGTTTGGTGACTGCATAAGGGATGGATCCCCAGGTGAGGCAGTCTCTGGATGGCCTTTCCTTCAGTCTCTGCTCTACACATTGTCACTGTATTTGCTCCCATGAGTATTTTGTTCCCCTTTCTAAGAAGGACTGAAGCACCCACACTTAGATCTTCCTTCTTCTTGGGCTTCCTGTGGTATCTTGGATATTCTGAGCTTTTGGGCTAATACCCACTTATCAGTGAGTATTTATCATGTGTGTTCTTTTACGATTGGGTTACCTCACTCAGGATGATATTTTCTAGTTCCATTCATTTGTCTAAAAATTTTATGAATTCATTGTTTTAATAGCTGAATAGTACCCCATGGTGTAAATGTACCACATTTTCTGCATCCATTCCTCTGTTGAAGGACATCTGGGTTGTTTCCAGCTTCTGGCTATTATAAATAAGGCTGCTATGAACATAGTGGAGCACGTGTCCTTGTTATATGTTGGAGAGTCTTTTGGGTATAGACCCAGGAGTGGTATAGCTAGGTCCTCATGTAACACTATGTCAATTTTCTGAGGGTCCACCAAACTGATTTCCAGAGTGGTTGTAGCAGCTTGCAGTCCCACCAACAATGGAGGAGTTTCCTCTTTTTCCCGCATCCTCGCCAGCATCTGCTGTCACCTGAGTTTTTGATCTTAGTCATTCTGACTGGTGTGAGGTGGAATCTCATGGTTGTTTTGATTTGCATTTCCCTAATGACTAAGGATGTTGAACATTTCTTTAGGTGCTTCTCAGTCCTTCATGTTTCCTCAGTTGAGAATTCTATATTTATCTTTGTATCCCATTTTTAATAGGGTTATTTGATTCTCTGGAGTCTAACTTCCTGAGTTCTTTATATATATTGGATATTAGCCCTCTATCAAATGTAGGATTGGTAAAGATCTTTTCCCAATCTGTTGGTTGCTGTTTTGTCCTATTGACAGTGATCTTTACCTTACAGAAGCTTTGTAATTTTATGAGGTCCCATTTGTCGATTCTTGATCTTAGAGCATGAGCCATTGGTGTTCTGTTCAGGAACTTTTCCCCTGTGACCATGTGTTCGAGGCTTTTCCCCACTTTCTCCTCTATGTTTCTACACTGGAGCTTTTTAATAGGAGGTAAATCAGCTTATGTTACATGAAGGAGTCAGAGC
The DNA here is from genome assembly GCA_028551405.1 of Uromys caudimaculatus. Lineage (NCBI taxonomy): Eukaryota > Metazoa > Chordata > Mammalia > Rodentia > Muridae > Uromys > Uromys caudimaculatus. The sequence continues at coordinate 15,019,264 of CM052705.1, read as the reverse complement.
AATGCAGCGTGACATCCACCAGAACTGTGCCCATCAGATGATAATACTTCTTGCATAAGGAAAGGAAGCCAAGGCTAACCTACCAGCAGAACCAGCCAATTTGGCTTTGTTCACTAACAGCAAATATGCTCCAATATATATCAACTGATCAGTAAGCTCTCCTTGGTAAAGATTTAACCTTAAAACACCTTTTTGAGACAGGATTTCAGGCCTGAAACTCAAAATTTTTAGACCACACTGGCCTCAAAGTCACAGAGACTCAGTGGCAAGGGATTAATGGTGTAAATCACTACATCTGGCTAGATTTAGACATTTTAAGAACTGGAGCCACAGATGTGTCCAACAGAAATGATTTGCGAAGCAAGATCCTCTGTACCCTAGAGAGAACTTCTACAGACCAGGCAAAGGTGTTGTTAGTCTTCAAAAAAAAAACAACAAACAAACAAACAAACAAACAAACCACCAGGATAAGCTCATCAGGGAATCTAAAAACCAGGTATAGCAAGGCCTAGAATAACCAAGGAGTGATAACATGGTATAGCTTAAACTCCAATGAAGTGACACTGAAAACCAATGCAGCACACCTATAATAGAATGGCTGGGATTCATGTCCTGCTGAGTCTGAAAAGGTGTAGCCTGGCACAGAATATCCTGGTCTTTCATCAGAACCAAGAGAATTAGCTAAGAAGTCAGTTAAGAGAATAACTTTATCAACTGGATGTGTGGCTCAGGTATAGAGAGTGCTTCCCTATCATGAACAAAGCTGCAGACACTATCCCCACCACAGCAAAAAAAGACTTTTTCTTAAAAGAGAGAGTTGAAAAAATAATCAAGATTTAAAATGGTCAGGTGTGGTAGTGTACAAGGCAGCAGGTAGTAGTAAGGCAGCAGTTAGGAGGCTCAAGAAGATGGATCAAAAGTCCACGAAGAGTTTAGTATACATAGTGAGGCCCAGGTCAGCCTGTGTTACACAAGGAGATTGTGCTTCGCAGCCCAAAACAATGTCAAGTATCTGTGTAATTCTACTTACAGTTCAGCGAACAGAGGCAGCCCTCATCGCTAGTATGCAATGCTGATACATAGGTACTTGCTAAATTAGCAGATTGTTACTTGTTGCTTTCCCATTAGACTGATTTCCCCCCAATGATTAGATAAACATTATTATGATTTTAATTTTCAAATAAAACAACTTTTTAATAATACTAGAACATCAGAAAAGGTGATTGAACCTGATTGTTTTTGAATGTCTATTAAGAATACTGTATTTATAAATTATCTTGGGACATGGTGAGATATTTACATCTGTTTGACAGTAAAATGAATAAAATGACAGTAAAATGCATAAACATCAAAATGACTGTCAATACAGCTAAATGGATAAAACCACACTTGCAGTGCAAGAATGGAGACCTGAGCTCCAATACCCAGAACCCACACAAAGAGTACACATGGCCCCATGTGACTGAGACCCTAGCACTGATGGGCGAGACAGGTGGACTCCAGGAGTCTGTCTGAAATGGGGAGCTTCTAATTCAGTGAAACACCCTGCTCATTTCAAGAAAATAAGGCAGAGAGAAATAAGAGTCTGGTATCTTTATATGAACATATATTTAAACACACACACACACACAAACACACATACACACTTTGAAAAGGTATCAGGAAGTAAGGGGAGAAAACATTGCCCTGGGCATCATCAATAATATACTTTTTGATATTTAGTAGGTATACGTAGTGTGCCAGATCCAAAATAGCCTACTGCAATCAACCTTCACCTCCAGGACTAACACTCTTCCACTGTCAAGAGGAATTAACCATGTGTGCCATTGTGGAAGGCATCATCCACAGGCACAGGCACCTGCAGTGCCCCGTGGACAGAGCAGTTCTGGTGCAAACTAGGATGGAAAATGACAGAGGGTAGAAGGACAGGCACACTAGGGAGGTCAGAAAATTCTGTCTGTTCACTGATGAAAATCATGATTTTCCTTGTAATGCTCTGTAAATAAGCCTCCCTTAGAGGGCTCCTTCTTTCTGCTTTGCCAACCTTCTTATTCTACTTTTGCTCATTGTTTCTTCTTTTCTTCAGGATTCTTCACTCATATGCATTTCCTGAATTTTCCTCACAGTTGTCTCTTTGGTGATATATTTCTTAGTCATGACCAACTTTGTGGGTTGGTAGTATTTGTTATCCTTTTAATCTGACTTTTGTCAGAATCAGTTAGGTTGTTAATTATGAATAGATATTTTCCTAAAAGTTTGAACCCCAAATTAGATCTTCCTCATATGCTACTGTCAGGGTTTGCACACATTGGCCATATCCCCCACAACCATTTTCTCAGAGGGCCAAACTAACAAAAAAAGGAGAGAGAGAGAGAGAGAAAGAGAGAGAGAGAGAGAGAGAGAGAGAGAGAGAGAGAGAGAGAAACTGGGTAACCTGGTAATGGTAGTACACATTTTTAATCTCAGCACTCTGGATGTAGAGACAAGCAGATCTCTAAGTTCAAGGCCAGCCTAGTCAATAGAGTAAGTCTCATGACAGCCAGGACCAGGGTTACACAGAGAAACACTGTCTATAAATAAATAATAAGCAGACAAACAAACAAACAAAACAAGAATGAAGTAAGTAGTTTATGAAATTATTCAGTCCTGTACATTGGACAGATGTTTTTTGCAGCTCTTGATTTATCAGCAAAATTAATTCTGGAATGGAGTGGGCTCATCGGCTTCTTTCAGCTCTAGCTGTTTCTGTTGGTGCAATTACCAATGATCACATAGACTCCTGA
>CM052705.1:14946203-15015981 GCA_028551405.1 Uromys caudimaculatus | reverse complement strand
TGGTGGGAATTGAACTCAGGACCTGTAGAAGAGCAGCCAGTGCACTTATCCATTGAGCCATCTCTCCAGCCTCATTCAAGTCTTAAAAAATGCTATGAAAAGAAGGAATAGTCAATGTTTTCTCCTGCAATTTAAAAAGAAATAAATTTTGTAATTATATAATTTTTTTTAAAAATTGGATTTCCAGAAGTATTATTTTTAAATATGTTGATTTCACAACGTGAATATTTATATCCCAAGTGTATAATCAAACTTTAACAGTCGTAAAGACAGCCTATGTTGTAGATAGGTAATTTCATGTGAAATGTACTAAAATCAGCAACAACTATTATATATACATTCAACACATCATATATACACACATATACCGGAAATTATTTACAGTAGACATTTTATGAAAGCACTTTTGATAGATACCTGCCAGGACTCCCACAATTACTGTACAATTTTATAACTGTGTTAGGAGCACATGACTCACAGTTCTTTGCAAAGGAATAAAGAACAATGAAACAGTACTCTGAAATAACAGATAGTAATGATGTTCCCGAAGCAAGGTTGGGACAGTGATTTGAGTATTTCTTAAACTTGAGAAGCAAAAGCAAATTGTTCCCAACTATGACTTACCATACATGCCCATGCGACTCATAACAACAGAACAACAGCAAGGTGCATATTCGGTAAATTAAGTTACAGCTGACATTATGTTTTAAGCCACAGTTTAATCTATTTTCCCTTTAGAGAACTCACATTTATGAATATTTTCAACTTTGAATCCAGGATTACAGTGTGAGGTGTGGTTTCGTGGCTCACATAGACTGCAATCATAACCCTATTTTTCATAGGGAAAATTCCTATGGATGGGGAGAGGAATAGATGTTTCCCAGTACAGTGCACGAACACTGTGATAAAGATGAAATCTTTTCCACTGTGTCTTGTCAAGTTGCAGAGGTCCTGAGACTGCTCTGTCAAGTGTAGGAAGTGACATGCATTGATTCTTTAGAGCAAATGCGTGGCAGGTGTGGGACCACCTGAGGCATATGAAGTATTACATTACAGGCATATCTGGGGTTCTATTTAAAGGAAATGCTTCATGACATGCTAACAAAATGTCACTCTGTATGAAGATACAATTCTCTCTAGCTATGTGCAATATGCAGTCCTAACTTGTGAGTCCACTCATTCATAGTTACATTGAACAGTGGTCAATGTTCAAGAGGATATCATTATGGTCTCTAAAACTGTGGTATCACTAACAGTATTACAAATAGACAAATTTTTATAGGCATTTGTCAGTTTTTCTAAAATTGACCTTTAGATTTTTATTCCCATTTTTATATGCAAGGGTTACTAACATTCAACAATAAGAGAAGTAAAATGGACAAAGATTTTATTTAGTAGTAATAAGTTCAATAACAACACTAGCATTAGCATATTTCAAGCCACTTCCTTTGGGGGATTTATTTGAAATTTTGATGTTCAATAAGTTGATTTACCTTAGGCCCAATATGTTATGGGAAATTTTACCCTGCCAATGTACATGTTGATGTGTGTTTGTGTGTATGAGTATGTGCACATCTTATAGAACAGACACATACAAAGTACATGTATTCATTCATGTAGAAGCTGAACATACCCACTATGTTGTGACTGTGCCCTAAACACTGGACAAATCCACGTGAGCATAATACCCACAGTGCCTTAAGACAGATCATCTATAAAGTGGGGCACAGAAAATAGAGCAAAGTAAATTGTATAATGCACTGGTGGGGAAGACTAAACCAACACAATGTGAGAAAGTTGAGTGTGCTGGTACATGCTTGTAATCTCAGCACTTTTGGAGAGGAGGCCAGAAGATGTGGAGCTCAAGACAATCTTGAGCCCAAAACATATTTGTGGTCAGCTTGGGTTACATGGGGTGGGGCATGGAGGGTAGAGAGGTAGGAGATAGTAAAAGCCGTGGTAAATTCTAATAGTGTGTGCTAGGGTGGGTCTCACTGAGGAGGTGGAATACACTGGGAAGCAGGGGCAGAGGAAGCCCTGTCTAAAGGAGAGGAGAGAAGGTCTTGGAAAGGATGGCAAGAGGGCAGGAAGGTACTGGTGGGGCAGCTTCCTCATGCTTGCAGCGATTATTTCTGAGATCTCTGCATTTATTCCAGGCCACGGCCCCACTTCACTCAACATGGAGTTAATGTTTCCCCCTTTCCTTTGAAGGTAAGATGCAAATAAATACCATAACCGTTTCTTATCAATTAAGAGGCATGGTATCCTTCTCAGAAACGAATATTTCATATTAGTGCAATAAAATGGAAACTCTGATATCTTCAATAGTTAAGTCAGAATCTTAACATAGAAGCTCCTTTTCACTAATATATGTGAAATTCAGACAGACATGCCCATTGGACCTACCTTCAATGAGAAAACAAATTAAGATAAATTTCACTTCTTTTCTCTAGCCCAGATTAATAAAAGGGCTCAGTCATTTTCCAGCTGGGGCAAATTCTCTCTAGTTCTGCCTGCTATATATCATAACCTCCAAAACAGTGTTTTAAAGACAAGGAAAATATTTAATCAAAATGCAGTTTACCAAGGAGAGTTGACCTGCATATGGATACAAATGAATGCCATGTGGTAATTGATCAAGTAGAGAATAAAAGGGGTTGTGGAAGAAACCTTTTGCTTCCTTGCTGTTACTTTTTTGATTCTATTTTGCTATTAAAATTACAAACTACATCTATCTATCATTTATTTTGCTCATTAATGTGAGCAACATAAGGAAAGAAATTGTTTGGGTCTTGGGTTTGAGGGTACAGTCTACCTCTGCAGGGAAAGCATCGGAGAGTGCTGTCAGACTGCTGGTTCACATCTTGATAGACTAAGGCAGAGGGAGATCACTGGACCCATTTAGGTGTCTGGATTCTCTTTCTCTTTCTATTCAGTCCAGAACCCCACAGCCTGGATTTGTCTTTACTTAACACCTGCCATACACAACAAAGTAAGCCACATTAACTTACTATGGACTTAATCATCTAATGAATTTGACAATTGAAATGAACTATCACAATCTAGACCAGAGTCAGTTCAAGATCAGCCTGTGCATCACAGTGAGACCTGGACCTAGAGAAGCAAGTATCTGTGATTTTCACCTGTGTTGAACCCCTGGAATTCTGTTGGTGTTACATACTATTCTGCGTTACCCTCATCCAAGAGATGGACATCCTACTTAGTAGGACTTTGCATTGTTGGTTCAAAAGGAAAGTTCTAGTTCTTGTTATTCAGTGTAAATATAAAATTCCTTTTTAAGGCTATAGAAAGAGGCTATAACTAGCTTTGTAGAGAAGGAGGAGGCAAGGTATTCCAGGCTGCAATATCTAGAAAATGGTTAAGGTTAAAAAGATAAAGAAGAAACACACAGAGGAAATGAGTGTGAGAAATCTTGAAAAGTCCATGTTCAAGAGGTGAAAGTTGAGGAGTAGAAAGACAGTCTGCAGTGAACAAAGAAGACAAGACAGACGAGGTGGGGCTGGGAGGGAGGTGGGAAAAGAACTGAGTCAAGTAGGCACGTCTTGAAGGCAAACTGGCATAGGGTGCTGGGAAAGGCAGTCAAATGAGATGAGCTGATAGGCAATTTAAAGCAATTAGAAGAGATTCATAAATCTGCTTGAGAAGTTGCCATGATAACCACTGAGACAGGGCAGAAGCTATGCCACAAAAACAAAGCTGGTTTCCACTGCTGAATTCTGTATTTACTTAAAAGATAAAGCTGGTAGTTGCTGGGAGGTGACAGCAAGATGGCTTGACTTGACTCACTATAGATTTCTCCTTATATCTTCAAAGCAAACAGGGATGGCCAGGAAGGCATGCATGGGCAATTTTGAACCGCAGATGCCCAACAAGTTTCATTAAGAATGAGTTTTGTCCATATTCATTGGCATACATGTGGGCTATACTTTCTGATGTTGCCTCACTCTCAACTGTTTTGCTACAATGTTTCTATTGTAAGTCACCATGGGTTAAACATTTACCAATCATTCAATTTCCAAAGATTGTTCTTTTAGTGGACCTTATAATTACAACTAATTGATAATTAGTTCATGTTCCAATTAGTATATTTTCAGTGTATGCTGATTGACTCAATCATAGTTCTACCTTTCATTTTATAATTGCCACTATGAAGTTAATTTTAAGAAATAAGCCTGTTTTGACAGATAATTTGTTTTAAATTTAGTAAATTCATCCAGTTTAATAGATATCTGCAGAATTTTACACCATTTGTTAACTTTTATAATGAAATATAGAAAATATTTTCAAATCTAGAACAAAATTTACATATTTTAATATCTAGGATGTTTAAACAATATCTGTATCCATGAGCATGAAAACATTTTGTTCCTATGCACTTATGAGTTACATTCAGCAAAAGTCATGGTTAAGTTGTTATTTCTTTCCAAAACCTCAACTTGGTAGCCATAACACAAAAGTAGCCACCCTCACATATCACTTTACATCCCTGATGGTGACACAGGACACGTAATCAGGCCAGACTTTCCAGAGCAATGTGAGTCTGCATTGGAGAGAGCAGAAGAACAGAGAACAGATTGCGTAGCAAGGAAAGGAATTATTTGTAACAGAAACACTGAGAATTCTCCTCACACACAAATAATTGGTAGAATATTTGCCTTTTTCTGAAATTAGTCAATCTGAAAAATGACTGTAGATAGACTACCATGACAGAGGGCCTCATATTTTTGTGGCCTGTAGGCTGAGGCATCTCATTCAACAGTATGTTGAAGATTAAATTCTATGGAAACCACACACTTCTGGTTCTTCAGGATTTACTCTTTGCATTGATTGATCAATAGAAGAGTGCAGCTGACCATGCTCCTTCTTGTGACCTTGATCTACACTGTGCTATAAGACCATTAGGGCTATAAAAAGAAAATATATGAAAAAGGTAATATTAATAATTATCAACAACAGGAAAATAATTTAGTGGTTCCCAACCTGTGGGTCATGATTCTTTTGGGGTCAAATGACCCTTGTCCCTTTACATGGGACATCTAAGACCACTAGAAAACAGATATTTACATTATGATTCATGAAAGTAGTAAAATTATAGCTATGAAGTAGCCACAAAAAAAATAATTTTAAGGTTGGGGGTCACCATCCATGAGGAACTCTATTAAAGGGTCACTAGGAAGGCTGAGGACCACTGCCTTTGATGGAACTTTTAATGCATCGTTCTATGCCTGTGTCTTCTCATATCCTTAGAGCATATAGCAAGGAATCCTGCTCTTCAGATGGGAAGTAACACATGCATGTGCCTTACAGTGTACAGCTGTGCCTCTGAGGGCTCACGTCAAAGGGCTTTATATTAAGGTCAGAATGGGCTGCATTTCTTCAAAGTTCAACATTGTGTCTATTGTAAGAAAAGCAATTAATGGTGGTTTTAAACTTCATATGCTAAAATAGCAATTTTCAATTTCAAACCAGTTGTTCATTCTTCTAAGGGTATAATTTATGCCCATTTTCCCCATCCCCCCCTTACTTTTTAAATGGAGCTACATTACAATATAAATTCATGCAATATTAGATCAGTGGGAAAGTAAAGCCTTTTCTTTCAACTATTAAGCAAAGAATACATCTTAGAAACACCATAAATCATGCTTGTCAGAATTTTCAAAAGACTCATTCTGTAGAGTTTCCTTGTCTATTATTTGGAAAGCACAGACATGAAACAATATAATTCAGTTGGGTGGCATGTATCTGATTTACACTGGCTGTTTTTTTCTTTTTTTTTTAATCTTCAGTTTCCATGAGATGAATACAATTATCAAGTTTCAATTTATCTTCAAAATGATTGAACTCTGTTGGTGACCTACAAGATAACATCACCCATTGCCGTAGAATATTTGGACCCTAAATGGAGGGAACCCATGTATTTTATAGCTAAACAAATGCATATTGTGAGTTAAAAAGTGGCAAACAGTCATCCATGCATGATGCATAATTCATCATGAAAAGATAGGCACTGTTGCTTTTTCTATTTTTCATAATTTTCTTCTTAATGAAACAGGCAACTCAAGCAAGACATATTTTTTGTATGAGGTCAGCTTACTAACCTGTGACTATCGATTTAAAAATGTAAGAAACAAAGCCCTTTAAAGGTACTGGATAGATGAATCCCTCAGCTTTTCCAAACGGAGCTCCATAACCACGCTCACATACTAAATAATCCCTGACTCACATCCTCCAAGGATCTCATTTAGGCTAGGATGTTTGACTTAAATAGATGATAATAAAGAATATCATGTTTAAGTTATCATTTATATTTTCTATGTATAATTTATAGAATGATACATTATTTAGCAATATCTAGTTTTTAATAAAATTGTAAAAATTCAAATGTGTAGATCTAGGATGTTAGAGACTAATTCTGTACAGTGGAACATGAAAATCAACTTAATTTTCTCCAAAACACTAGTGTGCCCCTATAAATTCTAACAATAGCCTACAGTTAAAACAATGATGAAACACTTTAATAAGGAAAATATGTTACTGTGGAGCTGATTATTCTCATCAGAAAGACAAAACATAAAAATAAACAAAATTGAATGGCTGCAGAGCAAGCATTACTAGAAATATCTTAGCAACTATCTGGAACTTTGCACATGGGATCTCAAGCCAGAAACCTCCTAATGAACAGTTTCTCTGTGGAACCTCCAGGTAAGATTGATTGAGACAGCGTTATTGGCTTTAGGTTGCTTTAGTTTGCATTTTATATTGAAATCACACACATTTCTCAAAAGTAATTGCTCATCAATCCCGGTTAGTTCCTTATCTAAGTGCAGGCGAAATTTGATTTGCAATAAACTACTCAGTTCTCAGTTTATTCACAGTGAAGCCAGAACCACAGATATAATGAGTCAACCTGGGCAAAACTGAGAGGCAGGCCAGCACGCTGAAGGAACATAAAGGGCAGTCTCATGAAAAGAGCTCCAGCCTGAAAATGCAGAGCCAGACTTCTCCAGACTTTCTGATCAGTTATGTACGAAAGTTGACTTTTGCAGGTACATAAGCCACACTGATCTTTCTTCATCCTTCTAATGTTATATATTTCTACAGGGATAGAACTCAGTGGAGCTCAAACCACCAAATTCTAATCTCATTAAAACACGGGAAATAACATTTGCAGTTCAGTACTCCTATGTTTCCTCGCTAGGACACTTCTACATGTTTCTGTTGCTAGTCCGTTCACCTTCCTGGAATTCTATCTTAGTTCCAGTCTTTTGGGTCCTGTTTTTCACAAGTGTTATTTCACTACCATAACTCAAAGCAGGCCTATCCTTCAACTAGAAAAATACGTTGTAAATTTCCAAACACTTGAGATTGGTGGCATTTCTCTGACAAAATCCCATGTTTGATGCTGCAGTGATTGTTCTAACTGCCCATCTTTCCAGACTTTCTCTTTAAAATTAGTGTTAATTTTATCCTTCCAAATTACTCTCCAATGCTCTCACTATGTCTTCAATGGATTACCATCTCTATCAGATACAAGGTGATCCCTTTAAGAAGAATAGCAACAATTTGAGAAGAGGGACCATCCCCATCCCCATTGCTCTGAAGGAGAAATAGGTACTTGGGATATATAAATTTCTCTCATCAGCAACTTAATAAAAATCTTAAGCATGTAGTAGTACTACGAGAAAGCAAAGTGTCTGCTGCCAGAGAGCTTAAGTTTCTTTGTCAGAGGAGGTGGCAGCTGGAATAGAAGGACACAGAACAATGCATCACATAGCGATGATTCCAATTTTACTTAGGAAGAAAGGAGAGGAATTTGAATGTGATAATCAAGAACCATAAAAGTACTGTATGAGGAGGTGACATTTCCATTGAGACCTGAAGATGAGGAGAGCACAGTGATCACCAGGGTACGACATAGAAACAACAGGTTCAGGGCTCTATGGTACAATTCAGGTTGCTCCCTCCGAAGCAGTGATTTCCTGCCAGTAAGACTAGCATGCGGTGGCTAGAGCCTGTGTTTGTCAGTCATGTATACCTGATAAGACCTAGACTATTTAAGTGCTGAAGCTACCTGAAGGAAAGTTGGAAGCAAGAGAAAAACAATCCTTTACTTTGCATTAAAAGCTATGGAAATTGTCCAGAGTGGCTTAGATGAGACAGAAGGCCCTGCTGTCCATCTCTTGGACCACTGATACTGATGAGGCCTGGAAGCCATCATTGCTCTGATTCAACTGGCAGAGTGCACAAGATTAGAGAGTATAGACTGCAAGGAGTGCATAGGGTCATCTTGCAATGGATCTTTGACCACAAACAGCAAGGCATCATTATCTCAGCTAGCTCTGATCACCCGTGATACCAATGAAAGCTTTCTTATGTAACACTTGTATGTAACACGAGGAAGCACTACTTGATTTAATTACACAGATGACTTCTCTAATCATTCTTTATGTGCCCAGTACAACACTAAAATTCTAAAAAATTTGAAAGTACAATATCTAGGTATAATGACTTTGGTTTATATTATATATTTGGTATATATTTATATTGTATTACTATTAGCTTGTCTCAAAGGCGCCTGCTTCTTTGTTCTGATTCTCATTCCCACTATTGCATGAGATGTTTACTCAGAGTTTAATGCCACTGTAGATGTGTTATGTTGTATTTGATGATGTATTGTTTGAAGATGTAATGTTTGACAAAACAGAGAAGCTAATTCTCCATTGCTCTTCATTCTATCATTTGGTAGTGCATTACCTTCCACATCCGTTTACTTACTTAAAGTTACCCAACTGTTCAGAAAGAAGAGACTTGTTGCCAGCAAAAAGAAAACCCTCCCCAAGAAACAGGTTGAAATTTAAGCTAATACTTAAGGTTTTATCATGTAATTTTCACAAAGAATTTAAAATGCCAAACTGGGTGATGAACATGCAACTGCTTCCTGAGCTCCTTTATGAAAGCAATAATTACCTTTAAAATATTCTGTCATGTTTCTAAGATGCAATACAATCATGATAGCTTCTATTATATGCTTGTACTTGCTCATAACAAGTGGGAAGCTAAGACTGGGTACTGGGAGAAATTCCTTCTTGCTGCATTTTCATCGATGTCTTGCTTGTGAACCCTCATGTAGCCACATGTCTGAGTAGCTGAGAAGTCTCACCTTTTAACTTGCTTAAATTATTAATATCCATTCCATCCATCAAACTTCCTGTCTCACAGTTACTTTCTAGCTACTGCCTTCCAACCTACCAGTTCTTTTTTTAATGGCCTCTTGGTTTCATTTTGAAGGCTAAAGAAGAAAAAAAAGATAGGGAAAAAAGATCTAGAAAAAAACATTTTTAGTAAAACCCAAGTCAGAATTAAGCTGACACTTATGTACAGCTTGCTCTTTATAAATTAATTTTAAATGTGTAACGATTGAACTCTAAATAGTCTGCTGTCGGCTTTGTTCTGCTCTGGTTGCCTTCCTATGATCCATTCAACTATTCTTTCTTTTTGTGAGTTTGATCTAAAGATTTGCAAAGAGTGATGCCTCTGACACAAAGAACTATGCTATCATCTGTTATTCCCAACAGGGAGGCCTGGGTGGCCTCTCACAGCCGCTCACCTTTCTAAGAACTCCATTCTTTCTTAGAGGCCCTTGAACACTGCCCCCCTGGTATTCTTCAAAAAGAAGAAAATACAGAATGAGCACGGATTGCAGACATTTTATTTTTATCACTACGCACCCCAGTTGCATCTGCTGGTGATATTTGTTACAGAAACACAAACTCTTTTCACTTGAGAACTATACCTACAGATTTTGTAGTGCTTAAAATGAAATTATATTGTTGAAAAGAGTTGAGCTGTGTACTTTGGGAAACTTTATCTTTTCTTTTTCTGATGTTCTGTTCCAATGATCACATGAAAATTTCAAATTTCATTTTTCTTTCTAGATACCAACTCTCGGAGAAAGTGCCCAGTGCTACGTTTACAGCCATGTGAACATCCTGAATTATGTGTTTTCATTGTGACAACTATGAGATGCTGTGTAGGCAAGTGTTCTCATTCTTCCAATAAGTCAAACAGAACAGATATACTTGCAAATTAAAATTAATTTTCCTAGTGTCTGATTACAATGAAAAAGTATTATTTTAATTTCACTTTAGTTACTGCAACACAAAAAAAATCACTGCCCTTTTGGTACATTGCAAAAATGTGTATTTAAAGGTCCATGTATTTTACACTTTTTAACAACCACGTGCACTGCATCTTGTCTTTCCCATTCGCACCTCCAAGTATACAATAACATCTATTTGAGAATGGAAAGAAATTTCTAAAGCACAGCCAAGTTCTCCCAGGACAATTTACATCTAATATATCAGTGCTTCAGAGATCAGCCTTGTAAAAACTTCTCTCATTTTTCCTGAGAGAAGGAGTTATTTTTGCTGCATTCATCCTTGAAAATATCCACTGAAAAGATTTTTTGCTGTTGTTGCATGCTGAAGAAAGGAATGTTTTCTAATGGTATGATACAGTTGAAGTGGTATTCATCTTCCAGGCAAAAGTACACATACTCTGCTAAATTCACATCCCATCTTTCAAGATTTGAAAATTTAAAATTGTATTTTACAGTTACAGCATTTACTATACATATGAGAGGGGGAAATAAATATTTTGGTCTTTTTCATGTTAAGATATGAAGACAGTATGCTCGCTGACATATAGGGTCTTGATCCCTCTTTTTGGTTACACAGGGAGATAGATGATCTAGTGATGTTTCGTAAGTTAAGAGGGCAGGTTCAGAGTTGCCTAGTAAAATAAGCACGGACCCTACAAAATTTATTTTTAAAAGAACAATGAGAAGGATTCCATAATGAGGCAGGACTTCCAAGAAGTTATAGAAAATGTGCAGAAGAAACCATTAGCATCTTAACCTCTAAGATGTGCAACAATGGCCCAGCACAATGTCTCTACTCCACATCATCAATATGTAAGTCTGAATTTAGTTTAAATTTGGAGAAGAAAGTAATGCAACCAATTGACCTGAATGTCATAGTCTAAAAAGAGAGCAGACTATGGGAGGCTTGTGCTTTGACTTCCACAGGAATGCCAACACACACACACACACACACACACACACACACACACACACACACACACACACACATTAAAAATAAATTTAGTATACAAAGTCAGTGCACAGATATAAAAACAAAGAGTCCTTTTATAGGGATGAAGAAAAGTCTAGAATGTCTAAGATTAATTCATCATTTCAACCACTTTTTTTTCTAGAAAAACGTTTCCCTTAATGCTTCCTTTCATTGAAAGAACGTTATCCCCATAATTTTAATCAGGTGTTATTTATTTTGTATTATGTGTATGCATGTATGGCTGTGTGAGCATAGTTCTACATGTATACAGAGAGTCTAGAACAGGATGTTGGATCCCTTGGAGCTGGAGATATAGGCAGTTGTGAGCAGTCTGGTGTGACTGTAGGGACCAAAACTCAGGTCTTGTACTAGAGCAGAATGGTCTAACCACTAAGTCATGCCTCTAGCTGAGCTCCAAGTACTGGAGAGGCTCATCAATAAAGAGAAGCCAAGGAGAGATGCAAACTAACACAGAGTAAGAAGTAACTAGTAACAAATAACTAGTAACAAGATACAGTACTTGTTTCCAGACAGCAAATGTATATTCTAGTTTCTTCCTGGAAGTGAATGAAAATGATTCTATTTGTCAGATGGCTCTGGTCACAAGGTAGTTCGAAAGGTGTTTAACTGGAGCTTTCTCAGGAGATGTTTCTGTATCACTTCTACATGAGAACTTGAGTTGAATGGTAGCACATGGTTATCAGAGAGGTGGTTCTCACTATGAAGTGAGGAAGAAAACTATGTATGCTCAGTGGAACCTGTATTTGGGTGCTTAGTAGAAAATAATATGTTTTAACTTGGAGTCTTCAGAAAAACAAGTACCCATAATGAAAACCTTGATCTGGTTCATACAGCCCCAGCCCAGATGCTTATAAGCATCCTGTGTAAATGGACTGCTAGTAAAACCACTGGACAGTAGAGGAGAAAGGTCCAATAGATGCCTCAGCTTCCACAATACCACACAGTTCATTTATATATTTATTATGTGGGAAGAGAGTACTCTGATTTCTTTACTGTATGTAGCTACATATGAGGAAGGATGGCCACAGTAAAGAATACCCATGTCCACATTCTCTGATTTTATTGTGTCATCCCCCCTCACACACAAAACCATTTGTGCCACATGCCCAATTGAGAAATAATTTTAAAGTTCCCTTATTACATATTACTACAATTTAAATAATATTGGAGCTTTTCCATAATTCTTCAGTAATCTGTCACCTGCAATGCTGTCAGTGACTAATGTTTCTCCACAATATTGAAATAATTCTTATTGAGGACCAAAGACAAAACTCTTGAAAAATATGTGTTTGAAGCAAATAAAAATAGATCCAGGACAAAGAGGTCAAGGACAGATGACACACCACCTTCCCAGAAACCTTACCAGAAATGATATTTTTAAGTCGAGGTGCTTCTCGGCAACTCGATTTTCCTCAGTTGAGAATTCTCTGTTCTTTTCCCCATTTTTTATTGGATATTTTCTTTATTTAGATTTCAAATGTTAGCCCCCATCCCGGTCCCCCACACCCTCAGAAATCCCCTATCCCATTCCCCATCCCCTTGCTTCTATGAGGGTGTTCCTCCATACACCCACGCACTGCTGCCTCCCTGTCCTCGAATTCCCCTACACTGGGGCATCTATCAAGCCTTCATAGGACCAAGGACCTCTCCTCCCATTGATGTCTGACAAGGCCATCCTCTGCTACTTATGTGGTTGGAGTCATGGGTCCTTCCATGTGTACTCCTTGGTTAGTGGCTTAGTCCCTGGAAGCTCATTTTTTAATAGGGTTATTTGGTTCTTTGGAGTCTAACTTCTTGAGTTCTTTGTATATTTGGATATTAGCCCTCTATCAGATGTAGGATTGATAAAGATCTTTTCCCAATCTGTTGGTTGCCGTTTTGTGCTATTGACACTGTTCTTTGCCTTACACAAGCTTTGTAATTTTATGAGGTCCCATTTGTCAATTCTTGATCTTAAAGTATAAGGCACTGATGTTCTGTTCAGGAAACTTTCCCCTGTACCGATGTGTTTGAGGCTTTTTCCCACTTTCTCTTCTATTAGAGTCAGTGTATCTGGTTTTATGTGAAGGTCCTTCATCCACTTAGACTTGTGCTTTGTACAGGGAGATAAGAATGGATCGATTTGCATTCTTCAGCATGTTGACTGACAGATGAACCAGCACCATTTGTTGAAAATGCTGTCTTTTTTCCATTGGATGGTTTTAGTTCCTTTATCAAAGATCAAGTGAACATATGTGTGTGGGTTCATTTCTGGGTCTTCAATTCTATTCCATTGATCTGCCTGCCTGTCACTGTACCAATACCATGCAGTTTTTATCACTATTGCTCTGTAGTACATCTTGAGGTCAGGGATGGTGATTCCCCCAGAAGTTCTTTTATTGTTGAGAATAGTTTTCACTATCCTTGGGTTTTTGCTATTCTAGATGAATTTGCAAATTGCCTGAAACCACCCAGATATCCCTCAGCAGAGGAATGGATACAGAAAATGTGGTACATTTACACATTGAAATACTACTCAGCTATTAAAAACAATGACATCATGTAACTCACAGGCAATGGATGGATCTAGAAAATATCATCCTTAGTGAGGTAACTCAGGCACAAAAGACCACACATGGTATGTATTCACTGATAAGTGGGTATTAGCAAAAAGCATGGAATACCCATGATACAACTCGTGGACCACATGAAGCTCAAGAGAAAGGAAGACCAAAGAGTAGATGCTTCAGTCCTACTTAGAAGGGGGGATACAATAATCAAGGGAAGTAGGGGGTGGGAGGGATTTAGGAGGAAGCGAAGAGGGGGAGGGCAAAAAGAAGAGAAGAATCAGGTGTCAGAAGAGATGGAGGAGATGTATAGAGGGCAAGGAAACTGAACAGAAGTGTGTAGCAATGGGGGCTGAGGAACTAGGGGTAACAACCAGAAAGTCTCAGATGCCAGGAAAGCAAGAGCATTCCAGGACCCCACGAGGATGACATTAGTTGAAATACCCCACAAAGGGGAGGGAGAACCTGTGGAGACCATATCCAGAGGTTAAGCATGGCCCCCTGCTTGAGGGATGGGGCCCCCACCCATCTCCAAAATTTTAACCCAGAATTGCTCCTGTCTAAAGGAAATACAAGGACAAAGAGTGGAGCAGAGACTGAAGGAAAGGCAATCCAGAGACTGCCCCACCTGGGGATTCATCCGACATGCAGACACCAAACCCAGACACTATTTGAGATGCCAAGAAGTGCTTGCTGACAGAAGCCTGATACAGCTGTCTCCTGAGAGGCTCTGCCAGAGTCTGACCAATACAGATGCGAAGGCTCAAAGCCAACCATCAGACTGAGCACAGGGACCCCACTGGAAGAATTAGGGGAAGGACTGAAGAAGCTGAAGTGACCTTATCTAGCATCAATGAGAGGAAAGGTCCTTGATCCTGTAATGGCTTGATGCCTAAGTCGGTGAAGTGGGAGTGGGTAGGTGGGTGGGGAAGCACCCTCATAGAAGTAGGGTAAGGGGGGATAGAATACAGGGTTTGCAGAGGGAAACCTGGAAAATGGATCACTTTCTTTCCTAAAGAATACCTACCAGGCTCTAATGTCCAAGTCTATCCCCACCCCTGGGTTTTCATAGCATAACAGAATAATAAAACATAATGAAAGCTTATGGGATTAGACCCGATCAAAATACCTGCTGCATTCGACATCTCCTTAGCACTTCAGTTGTATATCTTTTTTGAAAAATTGCCCTGATTAACAAATTACTGTACTGCATTTCAGCATGTGCCCTTTAAGTTCACACAAAACAGAATGCAGTCTGTCACACACATTTACCCTCCGTGACTCAGTCATTAAACGACAATTTGAGAGTGGGAGGAAAAATGAATCAGAATGAATACAGTTGTTCTCATTGTTCTCTTCAGAGCCCTGGATTTTAAAGCCTCTGCTGTCAATCAGTTGAATTCTATTTTTGTCAGTTTGTCTATCAGGGGCGATGGAGAGAGTAATTGCGGTGAAGCATGTACCCCCTTTCAAACCATGTTTTTATAATCATCTCAAGGCAGGACCTTCTACACAGGTATTTATCGTTTCACTTTAATCTTAGTGATATTGAGTAGATTATTAAAGATGGAAAGCCAGTCTGTGCAGTATACCAACACTTTTGAAGAGAATTTATTGTGATATTAAGTCTGAACACTTAAAACATGGATAGATATTAGGAATAAAAAGAGACTGGGACAAACTCAGTGTTAGAGAATTTTCCTAGCATTGTAGTGCCCTGGAATTTATTCCCATGTCCCATATTTAAAAAAGAAACAAAAACAAAAACAAAAAACAAATAAACAAAAAAGGTGAGTATTTCATGGCATGTGAGATTACTGTTCAATTTAAATTTAATTGTTTATAATGTACTATTGGAACACAATGGCATTAAGTCACTTACGTGCTATGCATACCTGTATTGTGATGGTTTGAGTAGTTGCAACAAAGAATATGGTCTGCAAAGGTGGAAATAGCTGTTATATACCTTATACAAAAATTTGTTGACCACTTACCTTTTTAAAAAGCTTTCTAGCTCAGTCCTAACTGTTTCACGTCTTTTTATGCACTGAGATATGAATTAACAATTATGAATCATAAGCTATATCTGACAGTACACCAGGAACTCCGTAGGCATCACTGTGTGGAAGCCTAACCACTAAGAGAAGCTAGAAGGGTACTCCAAACTCATCAAGCCTGATGCTTAGCTGAAGTAGCTTCCTACTTTATCACCTACATTAGTGAGGAATTTAGCGAACATGCTTTACAGTGCATTTGAGAGAATCAATAAAGGTACCCACACCCATGTTCATGCCTGCGCCAACCTAACACTCCCTTCTCTGTAATGCTCCTCTGCCTTCTTCCTCCCTCTCCACTTTAATTCAGGAAAGAATGACTTCCTGTCTGAATCAGACACACTCACTCTTTTATTAGCTTTTTCCACTCCCACATTCCATTTTCACAGGTCACTACTGATCTTTGCAAAGAAGCCCTACCTAATCTACCTCACTCACACATTTGTAACCCTGCAGTGTTCGAGAAAAATGTTTCTTGTGTTCCTATTGCTACTCTGGTAAGGCAGAAGACTTCCATGGGATCTCAATAGTACGTCTCCTATCTTGTTTTCCACTATTCTTATAATCTGGTAAACTCTACAAAGATCAAAACTAGCCTGGGCTGGTCATTATTTCTCCTTCCATTTAGAATTTCCCTCTTAACCTAAATTTGATGACTAATGCATATTGTTTGAAATGGGTTTTGTTAGTTGTCTGCCCAAAACTGGTATTCTCTCATCTCTTCAGGAGAGTTAAGGGCCCATTTGGACCTATACATGGACAGTGTGTGCCATAGGTTTCTCCTTATCATGTCAGCTGCAGCTACTTGAGGAAGATATAAACCTGCTAAAGACAAGCATGGTAGCATATCCCTATAATCCCAGATATTGGAGCACTAAGGCAGTAAAATTGCCCCAAGTTTGTGGGCAGTATGAACTACACTTGAGTGCCAAGCCAGAGCTATTATCAATCCCTGTCTCCAATAAATAAATAAATAAATATGAAAAACATCAGTCATCAATAAACAAATAAACAAACAAAACAATTAAAATAACAGGCCAACTGAAAAAGGAAGGAGAACTTTGGAGAAACTTTGGGAATGGAGAAAAAGGTGGAATGAAACAAACACCTTTATTTGCATGAAATAAATTTGGCATCTTGAAACTGGGAAGGGAAACAATTATACACAGATTGTCATATGTGAAATGGGAAACCCCTTCACATCTCATGACTTATTTTAGCCTCTGAATCCATCAGTTAAACTATGGTTTTAGTTATAAGCTTATTATTAAAAATTAAATAAATCAGTTCTGATATAAGCTGGTTTTAGCTGTATTTTCCATTATCTGCTAGCTTCTAACTAATTCATTGGTCAAATATTTGTTGAACTGTATATGCACGAGAATGCTTTTAAATATAGATAGAATATACATTTACATTGTACACCTGTTCTGACCTTAACTGTGAAGTGTTTTATTGCTTCACACATTACTTAACATTTTATTTGATTATGTCTTTGGAAGCTCCTTAGTGTGAAGAACTTTTCTTCTACATAGTTTTTTTCATCACTGGATATATTAGAGCTGCCTTCTACTTGCTCATTCACTAAGTACATGAAGGTTGAATCAAGGTGAAAGACTGGGAACTAGCAGGACAGAGATAGGATTTCACCCTGATTTCTTTCTATACGACCGCACACATAGGAACTATAGAGAAGCTGCTCATCTCCCAGAGGAATCAGAAAAGAGAAGGAAGAAGTGTGAGGAAAGAGGAAGGGAAGGTATGGGGGAGGAGAAAACTTTCTGTGTGCAAATGGTGCACAGGTTGCAGTGGTCAGTTGTCTGGTACAGAAGCAGCTTCAGAAATAAAAGCAGATGGTAGAACATTTGCTTATTTCTCTTGGCCACAAAATTCCTGCTAATTGAAGCAGCAACTGAACAAGCTGCTCTTTCCCTCCCCTGGAGATATTTGAGTTTCACTTGAATTTAACTTTCAAACTAAATACTGCCACACTCCTGCTTCTGGTACAGCTGGATTTCTTTATTACAGGACTCTTCATAAAAGGATGTAATGAGGAAAGGGCCTGCCACCTATGAGTATCTCCTGAGACTGAATGAATAACCAGGAGCATGTCTGCCTCAGGAGAGTGAGACTTTTTAATCAGAAATGGCATTTTCCTACAAGCTGGGTGCCAGACTTGAGAGAAACAACGTGGAGTAGGAAAGGAATCTTTTGGTGCTTATTCTTAACCATTAGATGAGCCTTACACCAACTAAAGCATCTTTTTCTTTTCAATTTCTTTGTTCACAACAGAAGTCGAAGCCCTGGAATAGAATTGTAATGAGTAGCGATTCTGTCTGTCTTAAGGTGACCACATTAGATACCACCGCCATTCTCCCAAGGCCACCTTTTTTTTCCTTTCTGTAATTCAGACTTGCATACCCAGAAATGGAAACACATTAAAATTGCTGTGAAATTTGCCAACCCAGCTTGCACACATATTTATATCTGTGTCAGGATACAGTATTATATTTACTAAGATTAAATTATCTGCTGTGAAAACTCAATGAAAATTCTGGTGTAACAAATTATATTTTAGAGATGTAAGCACCTATTTTTCAAAATGAAATCACATATTAAAATACTCAGAGGGTTATATGTACAAAAGGAAATAGCCTGAAATACTGGGCACATTCAAAGCTGCTAAGTGTAGAAGAGGATACTGCCTACCCTAGTTGGAGTTAGTGGGGGTGGGTTCACAACTACCCCCCCACCCCCGAGGTTTTACAGCATCACTAAGCAAGTCATTTATAACTTCTACTCCTATGGATTGTAAAATATTAGCTAAATCAAGATGCGCAGAGTTGGAAGGAATACACTTTGAAACACATCAGTTTTTAATATTTCAAGTACTTGAAGATCTGGTTTTGCTTGCTGGAGTCATTGAATTTTGGAAGTACAATAACATGGCCAAGCATGTTTATTTTAGGGATAAAGAACCCAACTTCTGAAGTGTTTAATGACTAATTCAAGGTTTTAAAATGAGGAAATAAGTTTAAGTAGAACTTATGTTCCATAATTTTAGTAGACTATTTTCCTGTTCATTATTAAATATACACCTATCAACAGAATTTTCTATCTTAGGATGTATGTTGACATAAATATTTTTAGTTCTAAGGTGTATTTTCAAATAAAATCTCATTTTATTTTTATTACATCCTAATGGGTTTCAGAGAGAATATGCCTTATTTGAAGATTAAAATATTTTAAGAGTATCAGCCAGACATCAGATGATCTATCCACTTTTCAAGCCACTCTCATCATATACTAATGAAAAGGAATATGTTTCTTTTTTAATATTTTCCTTAATATATTTTAATCTTATTCTTTCCCTTTCCTCAAATTCTCCTATATTACCCCTCCCCATTCATACAACTTCATGTTCATGTTCTGTTTCTTTTAATAGTGCTATGCACTACATATTTTAAAAAGTAGGGCAAAGTAAAATTGATTTTGCTGCAGTAGTATTGTAATTCCCAAGAATGTCTGGAGATTCCCAAGAGTATCTCAAAACTAGGATGAGGAGGGCTTGTATGAGATTCTTCTATCTCCCAAAGCAATTTGTCTCTTAATAACAATCATAATTACCTTCAACAGTAGTCAAACCCTAGATTCTGCCAGAGGCAAACTACTCACTTCACATAGAGTACCTATGACAAATGGTTCTCAACAATGTGGTGTTAGACATAGGCTTTCTTCTCCAAGTCCATCTAGGACAGCCACACATGAGTACCAACTTCCCAGTTATTGTATGAATATAAATACTTAGTTTGCTTCCACAAAATACTTGTTATAGGAAAACCTAATTACACCAAGTATTTCTTAGCTTACAAAATACAAAAGCAACACAAAAAACTACTAAATCTGCCCAAACTGCATTCATTTTTCTAGCATTGTTCTTCCTTTCTCCCTTCCTATCTTTCTTTCTTCCTTCCTTCCTTCCTTCCTTCCTTCCTTCCTTCCTTCCTTCCTTTCTTTCTTTCTTTCTTTCTTTCTTTCTTTCTTTCTTTCTTTCTTTCTTTCTTTTCCCCTCCCATCTCTTAATATTTTTCGTTAAGAATTTTCTTCATAACAACAATGCCAACCAACCAGACCCCCCAGAGCTCCCAGGTACTAAGCCACTAACCAAGAGTACACATGGCTCCAGCTGCATCTGTAGCAGAGGATGGCCTTGTCAGGCATCAATGGGAAGAGAGGCCCTTGATTCTATGAAGGCTTGAAAGATGCCACGTACAGGGAAATTGATGGTGGGAAGATGGGAGTGGAAGGGGGGGACACTCTCATAGAAGCAGGGGGAGGGGGAATGGGATAGGAGGTTTCCAGGAGGGGGGGAAACCAGGAAAAAGAATAATATTTGAAATGCAAATAACGAAAACATCCAATAAAAATAAAGAGTTTTCTTAATACATGCCATGAGATTTGATCAAGTCCATCTCCACCCACCTTTTCCCTCCAACTCCTTCGCTACCTCTGATAGCATTGCCCCTCTCCGTTTCATGTGCTCTTCTTCCTATAATCCACAAAATCCACTGTAAGTATAGTCCTGGATTATATCTAGGCATGCATGTGCCTGGAAAATCTACTGCAGCATAAGTAGCATAGCCTCTCAGGGCACGTATGCCTGAAGAAAACTGCCTTGGATAAGGGTGGGACTTCACCCACACTCTAGAAAGCAAACACTATGTTACGTAGTGATGTTTTTAGGGTTTAGATGTTTAACTTAGAGTGCCCTTAAAGGGCAGGAAACTAGTAAGGGGCCCTAGAGAAGGCTTCAAGGGAAGAAGGCTAAAAGAAGGGTGCCATGAATAGGAAAAGTGGAATAATAAAGAGAAGGAGTTGAATGGCATTGGTGATCGGGCAGAGTGGATAAAGTATAGGAAAAGATACCTAATACTAAAGACCTTGGAAAATGCCATGTGGAACCT
This sequence comes from Uromys caudimaculatus, assembly GCA_028551405.1. NCBI lineage: Eukaryota > Metazoa > Chordata > Mammalia > Rodentia > Muridae > Uromys > Uromys caudimaculatus. The sequence continues at coordinate 14,995,243 of CM052705.1, read as the reverse complement.
ACTATTGTAGATGGGCCATAAAATCTTTACACACACACACACACACACACACACACACACACAGTGGGAGATAATTCCTCTCCTTGAAAACATAGGCTATCAAATGAAAATCCTAGTACCGGTATAGGCTAATTTTTTTTTGAGTTGTTGGCTATTATCTTCTGATTGACCTCCTTCCTTTCCTAAAAAATAAAACCTAACACATGATAAACTATTACCATTATTCTTTGTTGCCCTCCAGAATTTGATGGAGACATAATATACTTGAGTCATAGGATATGTGGAAGTGGCATTTGTACTGGCTAACTTTCATAGTGCTAGCAGGTTCTATGCTGGCTACTAAGGAAGAAAGTAATCAACAATATTACCTGCAAGTGAAGCCTGCAAGCTACAATAACTACTGGCGTGGCAAGATGTGCCCACTGGTCAAAATAACATTATGAGGACAAGCAACCACCATTAATCAAGTGAAGAGACTGGCTGTAGAATGAGAAAAAAAAATCTTAACAGCTTTATATCTGACAGAGAATTATTATGTATAGCATGTGGAAAAACTAAAAGACTAAACACACACAAATTCAAATAAAATCAGGGCATAGAGCTAAACAGAATTTTAATGTTTTCTCTCTCTCTCTCTCTCTCTCTCTCTCTCTCTCTCTCTCTCTCTCTGTGTGTGTGTGTGTGTGTGTGTGTGTGTGTGTGTGTGTGTGTGTGTGTGTGTGTGTGTTTCGCCTGCATGCACCACTTGTGTGCTTGGTGCCTGCAGAGGTTAGAAGGATCAGATTCCCTGGATCTCAAGTTACAGGAGGCTGTGAACCACTCTGGCTTCTAGGAACTGAACCCAGGTCCTCTGCAAGATCAACAAGTGCTCTGAATGACAGAACCAAAGCTTCCAAAATAGAATTTTAGAAGAAGAAATATTAGTGGGTGAGAAATAATTCAAAATGATATCACCAGCCTTATCCATAAGGAAAATGAAGATTAAAGCTATTTTGAGATTTCAAATCATCTCCCTCAAAATAACTATCACAAAGGAAATAATGGTAACAAATCCTGCTCTAGATATGGGTAGAGGGGACACTTATCCATTGTTGTTGGGGCTACAAACTGTTGCAAACACTAAAGAGGTCAGTATTACGGTTCTGCCAAAAGCTAGAATTACAACTACCATATGATCCAGCCATACCACTGCTTATACCCAAATGGCTCTCTATCCTGCTATAGATAGACCTGATTGTTCATGGTTTTGTTCCTCTATTTACAGTAGCCAGGAACTGAAACAATCTTGATGTCCACCAACTGAAGAATAATGAAAATATGGTACATATAAACAATGGAACAAATTCAGTTGTAATTAAAAATGAAATTATGAAATTCATGAGTAAATTGACAAAGCTGGAGATAATCCACCCAAATGAGGCAAGTCAGAACCAGAAGGAAGCATCCTTAAGTACACAATCTACTCAAAATGCCCTAATCAACTTTTAGATTTATTTTCTTTTTTATAGTGCTTGGGACTAAGCCTAGAACTTTGTGCATGTGAAGAACATTCTCTACCACTGAGATCCACTCTCTGTCTGTCAAGCTGGCCTCTGTATTTAGGCAAGTCCTTTTTAACGTGCTGTCTTTTATTATTTAAGAATATCTTGAGAAGGGACACAGAAAGATGAAGAAAGAAGAGAGTTATGGTTATTGTCACACATTGTATTGCTGTATGAAATTCTCAAAGCCGATCAATATAATAAATGAAGACAATATTCTACATTTTTCAAATTAACTTCAGCACCAGTAAACATGCTCTAGCACTTGTAGGCACTTCTGTGTTTACTGGGATTCTTTATATCATGTTTTGGAGAAAAGGTGAGAAAAAGAATAAAAGGAAAAGAAAGATAAGATATCACTTTGGTCTTGAAAATCTGCTAACAAGTTCTTAACTACTTCATGGCTACATACGATATACCTTTCTACTGAAAGATGATATTTGCAGCCTTTGTGATGTCACCTGCCGAAATGCATTAAAATGCACTTGAAAATGTTTGCATCTTAGCAGGTATCAAGATAAAATCACTTCCAATTAGACAGAAGACAATTTAAGAAAACAAACAAATAAACAAACAACAAACAAACAAAAAACTCCAGCCCTTCTCTCCTGGGACTTGAGGTTCTTACTGCCCAAGAGATTTGTCACCACTGACTTTTGGTAGAGTCAGAAGATCTGTGAGGCTGAGCCAGTACTCTCCAGAGAGCACAAGAACCCTGAGATTTTTGCCTACCATACTGTTGGATGTGTAACACCCAGCTTAAAGGTGAGAGATAGGGCTTCTGTCAGACAGTTCACTCACAACACACATTAAGCAATGAATCAGCTTCCACCCTGTCCAGAGACAGTCTCTGGGAAAAGCTCCCTGGAACTGAGGTCAGGAGTGTAGATGTTTTGTGTGCTGGCTTTAAAACACTGACAGATAATGAATGGCAGGTTACACCTTGAGCACAGATGCTGCTCCACCATGTCAACTTGAAAAGCAGCAGCACCATCTGGTACATGCTGGTCTTACACAAGGAGTGAAGACTGATAGATACTAAACTTCGCCATAGATTGATTTCTTACTTTTTGTTTAAATATAGCAGTGGTAACATCCTCAAATATCTTAAAAAAGAAATGGTCCTGAGACCTAATGCAGTATAAAAGGATTAAAAGTAATTTGTTAATCACTGAAATTAGGTTTTAATTTATATGGTACATAAAATCTAAACCTAACACATTTAGAAAGAAAAAGAGCATCCAGGACTGCATTTACTTCTTGCAAGTCAATGTGACCTACCATTTGACCAAATGCTTTGTGACCAAAAAACTTATAGCTCACAGTTTAAGTTGATGGCTGTCCATATGGAAAGGAAGGCCTGGTGGAGAGGCTCCATTCATGTGGGAGCATGAAGTGAAAGAACAGCCAAGTGGCTTCGTCTAAGGCAACAATGCACGCTGTGGTCACCATGACTTACCACTTGGTAGCTGACTGGCTTTTACTATTTTCAGTATGGAATGTGCCTCATTTCCTCACAGTAGATTATCACTGGAAGCCATACCTGTATGTAAGACAACCGCCTTATGATCTGTAGTGACTGTGATGAGCTCTTATAGCTTACCTTTAAAAAGCACTATCTGGTCTATAGGATTGGTGTTTCTTTCCTACCACAAGAATTTTTAAATTTGATGTTGCAATGTGGTACAGTTCTAGCTAGACTATCAGGACAAATGGCAGGTAGATATTTTTGTCTCAGAATCTCTCTAGATGCTTCTAGAGGGTCATAATGTTTACTATTCAGTGACTCAGCAGAAGTGTATGATGCTCTGAATCACAAGTAAAACATATAGTCACTGCTTCAACCAAGTACAAGATCCATTTATAGAAAGTTAATGTCAACAAAAGTGAAGATATATCACACAATAAAGAATAGTGCTGAACGTGGTATACAAGGTCAGAAAAAGGAGATGCTTGACCATATAAGATAGCTGGGGAAACTTGATTCCTCTAAGTGTCTATATATATTATTATAAATATCAATAACTTTATTACATATTTGTAATCATTTACTATGCATTTCAAAAAAAAATTATTGGGGTTTATGCCTGTGGTCTGTGTCACGCGGCTCCATACCCAAATAGTGTAGGGAAGAGCTACCCTCGCAGGAGTGTGGACAAGCCTGTGAACGGGGGTAAGGCCAGTACCTCTGCTCAGAGGGGCCTGCCTGGAACCCTCAGGAGACAGGGACTGAGGAGTGGCCTTCCAGTTTCCTTGTGCAGTCAGGAAGCTGATCCTGTGACACAGGGCTCCATACTCAGTGCCAGGAGAGAGCTGTTCTCCCAAGAGTACCGACATACCTTCGAGCACAGGAAAACTACCACTTCTGTTCAAATTCCTCGATCAAGAGGGACCTTAGCAGAGCCATCAGGACACAGGAACCAAGGAAGATCTGGGGACAGGATCCTTCTGGTTTCTGCCTGCATCCCAGAGCTGCCCCTGTACCACAGTTCTCCAAACACAAATTCCTCTCAGAGAGAACTGGTCTCCAAGGAGTACTAATACAAAGGCTTGCAGGAGGGACAAGCCACAGTTAGAGAGAACAAGACCAGCTAGCACCAGAGATAACCAGATGGCGAAAAGCAAGGGCAAGAACATAAGGTACAGAAACCAAGGCAACTTGGCATCATCAGAACCCAGTTCACCTATGACAGTGAGCCCTGGATACCCCAAAACACCAGAAAAGCAAGACTCAGTTTTAAAATCACTTTTCATGAGGATGATAGAAGACTTTAAGAAGGACATAAATAACTCCCTTAAAGAAATACAAGAGAACACAGGCAAACAGCTAGAAGCCCTTAAAGAGGAAATACAGGAAAACAAAATCAAACAGGCAAAGGAAATGAACAAAATCATCCAAGATCTAAAAATGGAAATAGAAACAATAAAGAAATCACAAAGGGAGAAAACCCTGGAGATAGAAACCCTAGGAAAGAGATCAGGAGTCATAGATGCAAGCATCACCAACAGAATACAAGAGATAGAAGAGAGAATCTCAGGTACAGAAGATACCATAGAAAACATTGACACAACAGTCAAAGAAAACACAAAATGCAAAAAGCTCCTAACCCATAACATCCAGGAAATCCAGGACACAATGAGAAGACCAAACCTAAGGATAATAGGTATCGAAGAGAGTGAAGATTCCCAACTTAAAGACCAGTAAATATCTTCAAAAAAATTATAGAAGAAAACTTCCCTAACCTAAATAAAGAGATGAACATAAATATGCAAGAAGCCTACCGAACTCCAAATAGATTGGACCAGAAAAGAAATTCCTCCCATCATATAATAGTCAAAACACCAAATGCACAAAACAAGGTAAGAATATTAAAAGTAGTACGAAAAAAAGGTCAAATAACATAAAAAGGCAGACCTATCAGAATTACACCAGACTTCTCACCAGAGACTATGAAAGCTAGAAGACCCTGGGCAGATCTCATACAGACTCTAAGAGAACACAAGTCCGGCCCAGGCTGTTATAACCAGCAAAGCTCTCAATTATCATAGATATTGCACGACAAAACCAAATTTACACAATATGTTTCCACAAATCCAGCCCTACAAAGGATAATAGATGGTAAACGTCAACTCAAGGAGGTAACCTACACCCTAGAAAAAGCAAAAAAGTAATCTTCCAACAAACCTAAAAGAAGATAGCCACACAAGCATAAAAATAACATTGAAAATAATAGGAAGCAACAATCACTACTCCTTAATGTCTATTAACATCAGTGGACTCAATTCCACAATAAAAAGACATAGGCTAACAGACTGGATACATAAACAGAACCCAGAATTTTGCTGCATCCAGAAAATGCACCTCCATGATAAAGACAAACACTACCGCAGAGTAAAGGGCTGGAAAACAATTTGCCAGGCAAATGGTCCCAAGAAACAGGCTGGAGTAGACATTCTAATATCGGATAAAATCGACTTTCACCCAAAACTCATCAAAAAAGATAAGGAATGATACTTTATGCTCATCAAAGGAAAAATCTACCAAGAAGAACTCTCAATTCTGAACATCTATGCTACAAATCCAAGGGCACCCACATTCATAAAAGAAACTTTACTAAAGCCCAAACCACACATTGCACCTCACACAATAATAGTGGGAAACTTCAGCATTCCACTCGCATCAAGGGACAGATCCTGGAAATACAAACTAAACAGAGACACAGTGACACTAACAGAAGTTATGGACCAAATGGATTTAACAGATATCTATAAAACATTTCATCCTAAATCAAAAGAATATACCTTCTCAGCACCTCATGCTACTTTCTCCAAAACTGACCATGTAATTGGTCACAAAACAAATCTCAACAGATATAAGAAGATTGAAATAATCCCATGCCTCCTATCAGATCACTACAGATTAAGGCTGGTCTTAAATGGCAACAAAAACAAAAGAAAGTTCACCTACATATGGAAGCTGAACAGCACTCTACTCAATGATAACTTGGTCAAGGAAGAAATGAAGAAAGAAATAAAAGACTTCCTAGAATTTAATGACAATGAAAGTACAACATTCCCAAACTTATGGGACACTATGAAAGCAGTGTTAAAAGGAAAACTCATAGCTCTGAGTGTCTCCAAAAAGAAACTGGAGAGAGCATACATTAGCCACTTAACAGCAAACCTGAAAGCTCTAGAACAAAAAGAAGCTAATACAATCAACAGGAGTAGAAGGCAAGAAATAATCAAACTCAGGGCTGAAATCAACCAAGTAGAAACAAAAAGAACTATACAAAGAATCAACAAAGCCAGGAACTCATTCTTTGAGAAAATCAACAAGATAGATAAACCCTTAGCCAGACTAACCAGAGGGCACAGACACAGTATCCAAATTAACAAAATCAGAAATGAAAAGGGAGATATAACAACAGAATCTGAGAAAATTCAGAAAATCATCAGATCCTACTACAAAAGCCTATACTCAACAAAATTGGAAAATCTGGATGAAATGGCCAATTTTCTCGACAGATACCAAATATCTAAGTTAAGTCAGGATCAGATAAACCATCAAACAATCCTATAACCCCTAAAGAAATAGAAGTAGTCATTAAAAGTCTCCCAAACAAAAAAAGCCCAGGACCAGATGGGTTTAGTGCAGAATTCTATCGGACCTTCAAAGAAGACCTAATACCAATACACTTCAAACTATTCCACAAAATAGAAACAGAAGGAACACTACCTAATTCCTTCTATGAGGCCACAGTTACACTGATACCAAAACCTCACAAATACCCAACAAAAAAAGAAAACTTCCCTTAAGGATATCGGTGCAAAAATATTCAATAAAATTCTCGCAAACCGAATCCAAGAACACACAAAATGATCATTCATCATGATCAAGTAGGCCTCATCCCAGGGATGCAGGGATGGTTCAATTCCCGGAAATCCATCAGTGTAATCCACTACGCAAACAATCTCAAAGAAAGAACCACAGGGTCATTTCATTAGATGCTGAAAAAGCATTTGAGAAAATTCAACATCCCTTCATGATAAAAGTCTTGGAAAGACCAGGAATTCAAGGCCCATACCTAAACATAGTAAAAGCAATATACAGCAAACCAATAGCCCTTCCCAAACTAAATGGAGAGAAACTTGAAGCGTTCCCACTAAAATCAGGAACTAGACAAGGCTGTTCATTCTCTCCCTATCCAATATAGTACTCGAAGTTCTAGCTAGAGCAATTAGACAACAAAAGGAGGTCAAAGGAATACAAATTGGAAAGGAAGAAATCAAAATATCACTATTTGCAGATAATATGATTGTATACTTAAGTGGCCTGAAAAACTCCACCTGAGAACTGCTACAGCTGATAAACAATTTCAACAAAGTGGCTGGATATAAAGTTAACTCCAACACATCAGTAGCCTTCCTATACTCAAAGGATAAATAGGCGGAGAAAGAAATTAGGGAAATGACACCCTTCACTATTGTCACAAACAATATAAAGTATCTTGGTGTGACTCTAACCAAACAAGTGAAAGATCTGTATGTCAAGAACTTCAAGTTTCTGAAGAAAGAAATCGAAGAAGACCTCAGAAGATGGAAAGATCTCCCATGCTCATGGATTGGCAGGATTAATATAGTAAAAATGGCCACCTTGCCGAAAGCAATCTACAGATTCCATGCAAACCTCATCAAAATTCCAACACAATTCTTTACAGACTTAGAAAGAGCAATTTTCAATTTCATTTGGAATAACAAAAAACCCAGGATAGCAAAAACTATTCTCAACAATAAAAGAACTTCTGGGGGAATCACCAACCCTGATCTCAAGCTTTACTACAGAGCAGTAGTGATAAAAACTGCATAGTATTGGTACAGTGACAGGTAGGTAGATTAATGGAATAGAATTGAAGAACCCACACACATATGGTCACTTGATCTTTGACAAAGGATCTAAAACCATCCAGTGGAAAAAAAGACAGCACTTTCAACAAATGGTGCTGGCTCAACTGGCAGTCTATATGCAGAAGAATGTGAATTGATTCATTCCTATCTCCCTGTACAAAGCTCAAGACCAAGTGGATCAAGAACCTCCACATAAAACCAGATACACTGAATCTAATATAAGAGAAAGTGGGGAAAAGTCTCAAACACATGGGCACAGGGGAAAAGTTCCTGAACAGAACACCAAGGGCTTATGCTCTAAGATCAAGAATCAACAAATGGGACCTCATAAAATTGCAAAGCTTCTGTAAGGAAAGGACACTGTCAATAGGACAAAACAACAATCAACAGATTGGGAAAATATCTTCACCATTCCCACATCTGATAGAGGGCTAATATCCAAATATACAAAGAACTCAAGAAGATAGACTCCAGAGAACCAAATAGAATTCTCAACTGAGGAAATTCGCAGGGCTGAGAAGCACCTAAAGAAATGTTCAACATCCTTAGTCATCAGGGAAATGCAAATCAGAACAACCTGAGATTCCACCTCACACCAGTCAGAATGGTTAAGATCAAAAACTCAGGTGACAGCAGACACTGGTGAGGATGTGGAGAAAGAGGAACACTCCTCGTTGCTGGTGGGATTGCAAGTTGGTACAACCACTCTGGAAATCAGTTTGGAGGACCCTCTGATAATTGGACATAATACTACCTGAGGACCCAGCTATACCACTCCTGAGCATATACCCAGAAGATGCTCCAACATGTAATAAAGACACATGCTCCACTATGTTCATAGCAGTTATATTTATAATAGCCAGAAGCTGGAAACAACCCAGATGTCCGTCAACAGAGGAATGGATACAGAAAATGTGGTACATTTACACAATGGAGTACTACTCAGCTATTAAAAACAATGACTTCATGAAATTCGCAGGCAAATGGATGGACCTTAAAAATATCATCTTTAGTGAGGTAACTCAGTCACAAAATAAGAAACACAGTATGTACTCACTGATAAATGGATATTAGCCCAAAAGTTTGGAACACCCATTATTCAATTCACATCAACTTTTGGACTGAGTGTGGGGTCCCAGGTGGAGGACTTGGAGAAGGGACTGAAGGAGTTGAGGGAGTTTACAGCTCCATGAGGAGGGAGCAACAGTGTCAACTGGTCTTTCCCCCCAGTGCTCCCAGAGACTGGACCACCAACCAAAGAATGTATATGGAGGGACCCATGGTGCTGGTCACATATGTGGCAGAGGAGGGCCTTGTTGGCCATTAGTAGGAGGAGAGTCCCTTGGGTTTGAGAGTGTTAGATGCCCTAGTATAGGAGAATGCCAGGGAGGGAAGAAAGGAGTGGGTGGGTGGGTGGGTGGGGAAATACCCTCATAGAGGCAGGGGGAGGGCAGATGGGAGAGGAGGTTTCCAAAGGGAAGACCTGGAAAGGGGAAAACATTTGAAATGTAAATAAAGTATCAAAAATTTAAAAAAATATATTTATTGAAAAGATATTATGTGCTAGCCAAGTCTTATCCAAATTTATACCATCACAGATTTAAAGGATTGCCATATAGCTAAGATTAAGCACTTTAGTTTCATAGCAAGTAATTTAGCAGAGCTTGGACTTGAACCTATGCCAAACATTCCAAAGGCCAACACAAATCATTTATAGCCAGACACATAATAGGAAGCTGAGTACATAAGGAAATGTATCTCAACTCATCCTAAACAATTACCAGGATTTGGGTTGGTCAAGAACAAGAAAGCAGAGCATTACAGTCTGGGACTTCAATATAAACAATGGAATCAAAGTAGGGATTTGCATAGTTTGTAATGAGCAAGGAGAGGCAGGCTTAGTACAAAGGAGGAAAAAGTAGTGAAGAGGCAATGAGAAAGAGAAGCTTATGGTAGCCTTGTTTAAAATGGATTAATGATGGATTAATGTTTCAGTAGCCATTCCATGCCCCCAAAACAAAGGATCTAGTTTTCTGAAACTATTTCTGATTGCAGTTTTCCTTTATTTATTTTTTAAAAGAAGATAGGAAACTAAGCACAAACTGATTGCATTTCTACTTATATGGAATACAGATAGATTTTTTTTATCATAAATGATTTTTGGATGTGGGTTTTGTTTGATGGGTGTGCATTATGTTTAAAGAATAAAATCAGACACAGAATGAGAATAAGACGTATCTGCTGGGTGGTAGATAATGATATAGGGCAGACAGCAAAGGTCTCCTTGAGAAGGAGACACATTTCCAGCATCACGTGGTCGCATCCCACCATCCCTATCCCCCAACTGCCCTGCTACCTCACATCCCTACAGCCACAGTGGAGTTGGAGATGGTAACAATGGTCTATTTCTTTTTAGAGAGATTTCCCCTTAGGGATCATATTTTTAATTTAGGAGAAGACATGTTTACATGTTTCAATCTTTGATAGTCCTTATGCATAAAATATATAATGGTTTTGTAGTTGTTCAAGCAAATTATTTTATTTGGTTTGAAATAAACTTAAATTCTATGCATTCAGGATAACAAATTTTAATGAGCTAATGTTATTATAGTTATTTTAAATATTTATCAAAGATATTTTCTAATTAATTAGATATAAATGTTATACATACATTCACATAGGTTTAGAAACTTCTAAAAAAGAGGAAGTCATAGAATTTCCTTATCTTTAGATCCTTGAGGATTTGGTACCTTTTCTTTAATAAAATGTGTGAACTCAATTTTTTAATGTAAGACTATAGAAGATCACATTTTACTTAAAAAATCTTTGAAATTTATATATTGATAATCCATCACTATTATTCAAACAAAGTAGAGAGTTTGGCAAAATTTGCATCTATTTTTCAATGCTTCCCAACTTATAAACTATGTGATTCTTTATGGTAAATGAAACATGCGTGTTCTTTACTTTTCTTCTACTTTTTCTTCTCTCTTTTCTAATTAATTCATTTAAGGAGAATTTACTTATGTGTGTAGTTATACTTCTTACTTCTTTAAAATCAAGAAGTGTATGCAACTTACCAATCACATGAAATATCTAACAGGACTTAAAATATTTAAGAGCTTACCAGTATCACTTTAATTGTACTAAATGGCATTTGTTCCTTCCATCAGTAGGTGGGAAAGACTGAAAAACAATTTATGTTTCCCAAGAGTCTAATAGAAAAAGAACGGGGTTTATGCATTTTGTCCAAAACTCCCACTCCATGGAAACAAACTGTCTGCACAACTTGTTCTGGACTGTTTTTTGTTTGATTTAAAAATCAATAATAGTAAGTATAGTTGTAGGAGAAATAAGTAGGGAAGATGTCATAGAGACATAAAATATTTTTAAATTAATTTGATCAAGGACAACAAAGATAATGAAAATGTTATTGTGAATTCCTGAAAACTTGTGCAAAATAATGATCACTTATCAGCAGCTGATTTGGTAGCTTCCTGTCAACATAGTAGCTACATACAACTACTTAAAGACATGCTGCAAAGAAAATTGAGGCATGAGTTGAAGTAAAAGACCAAGTCTTCCCAAGTATTGTTGAATCTTGTAGAATTACATCAGCATTTGATAGCAATTTCTGCTAGTTTGGTTTCTCGGTCCAACCTCAAGGCAGTGACCTAATGATCTACGGATTATGTAGCTGTCTATATCTACCCACCCACTCATTCATTCAGTCCTATAGTGATACTATGAAAATTTTAGGATAGGACCACATAGTAATAACTTTTATGTATGAGGAACCAAGAAACACTTGTTTGCAGTACAAGCTAGTGTTTGATTAAGTTACAAAGCTTATCTAACCAGGTAAAATGAGGCATTGTTTGCTAAGATGAGACTGGGAAAGAAAGGTGCAGCATGAGGAGAGAAGTACCAAAGCTGTGTCTCTAACTCACTCACACTTTTAGGGAATCTGGATGCAGAGTGGTATGTAAAAGTCTAAAAGTAAGAAGTCTGGCTCATGGGCAGCAGAGTCGTAGGCACACACAACACACCTCAGGCCATGCTAATACATGAGATTGTAGAGATAATGGTGATCAAATGAAGAGTAATCTGGAGCTGAGCCCTGAATAACACTTTAAGACAGAGCCCCAGAGGTTCAAACACCTGTGGACAGGTCACAGAGGTAAGAGAACACCAGGTGTGTTTAGTATCATGTATGGACTCTGCTTCTAGAAGGATTACCAAAACTATGATTGAAAGATTAAGATAATAAATGAAAAATATGTAACAGCCTTGAAACTGTGAAGGTTAGTGGTTCTCTTGGAGTAGTTTTGACTGGGTGGCTAAGTGCCTAAGAACCATCTTCAATGGGTTTAATGGTGAATGTGAGTGGATGACTAACATTAGTTTATTTTTCACTTAGAAATACTCACAGATCATGGCTGTGAAGGAGAGCTCAGACATAGTGCCTAAGTTAGTTGTAGGCTCAAGATAAATGGTTTCCTTTTTAACTGTTTCCAAGGTTAGTATACTACAGTACATGACAGTAAATATTCAAAGAAAAGCAATAAGTAACTAAAAAAATGAGTCTCAGTACATGAGGAGATAAGCACATTGAGATTGCTCTAACAAGAAAAAGATAGGACAGGAGTAAGATGCAGATGGAAAGAGTATTGGCTTTGAACATGTGGCTATCGATGACTGTCATCTTATTCTGCAAAACAATAGCAGTAGAGCTCAGTAAGTATTCAATGTCCCTATCTGTTTTATTTCAAAACTTAATATATTTAAATCTTGAACTACTTTGCAGTCAGAAGAGTTGTGTATCTCCTTCTTTATGTTCATGGACTAAGTATGAAAAACCCAAACCTTCAACATGCACCTTATCAGATCTGTTATTGACTATCTATAGAGATGTTTTTTTCCTATAGTTTGTCATTTAGAAATGTTAAAGTAATTTTATTACTTGACTATTTAATTTAAAAAGTGTGCCTAAGGGACAAGATACAAAATTAAACATAAGAGTTAATTTGAAATTTTGATGTTATGGATGGACTACTTTTGAGGACAGACCAGCATTTCCCAGAATGTGATTATCAAGGGCTTTCTACCCACACCTTCTCATTGTGTGTGTGATGTTTAGCGTGCTCTATATTTTTATCCAATAATAACACAGTCAAAGATTCGCAATTAATGTTTTCTTTTTTCTTTGATTAAAAAATGTTTTGTCTTAACTATCTAAGAATGTAGTGTAATAGGAAAACATTTAATTTTAGCCATGTGGTTTTTATTTCCTGCCACATAAAAAAATAAATACACATAAAAGTAATAAGATCATACAGAAAAGAGAGTTAGGTAGAATTGTCTTACTTTAATGTTCTGAAATTTAGGAGAACACAATAACTGTTGGTTATGACATGCCTGTTGGAAGCTGCCCCCCTCAGGTAAATTATTGTACCCATATTCCTGTTGGTTAGTAAATTGTATTTGTCTTTTGACTTACAGCATTATAGATGAGTTTAATAAAAGCAAATCCTTGTTCAAGGCGTAAACTGACTATTCAGATGACCCATGACTAACTAGGTCTTATTAAACTAGGTATTGGCTGAGTGGGACAAAACATTTGCCTTAAGAATGACATCTAAGGGGACCCTGAATCCTCCAGTCATCAAAGCAAGTAATAATCTAAAACAATGCCTTAAATTGAGACTATTATTTTAAAAATATTACAGTTTAGAGACCAGGAGAATAATCAGTAGCAGAACACAGGTACAAGGGCTGGTTTCCATGATTAGTGCGGTGCGCATGCCTGTGCTCACATGCAAATACACATGCCCACGCGCGCGCGCGCGCGCACACACACACACACACACACACACCCAACCCTAAACAACATTAAGATTATAAGGTAAGATAAAATACATTTTGTATAATAGACAAAATACAAATTTTATAAATACACGTAGGATCAAGTCACAGAAATGCATTATAAACTAACATGGGGCCTGAGGTAGGAAAAAAACATAGTAATGCTATTTTCTTTACCTCTTTGTATTATTTTGGTTTTGTTAATTTTTGCACTAAAGTATGATTTATCTTGATTATGAGATTTCATGATCCTTTAAATTGAGTGGCCAGATGCTTTGATTAGGCCACTTGTATTGGTCTAATCTTTGCATTATTAATTTACCAAGAAATAGCTGTCACCAGGGATCACTGCACCCACAGTTTGCTCCTGCTGCCATAGCACAAGCAGAATTTCCTTTTGGAAACTCACACCTCACACACACACACAGCACCAAGCCTTTCTCTGTGACAGATTTTATCCTCAACAGTCCAGAGAACCAAAACAGTAATCTGAATCAGGAAACACAACCCCCTCAAAAAGGATAAATTCCACAAATTTCTCCAAATCAGGAAATAGTAGCAAATGAGACAGCTGTGGAAAAGTCAAGGTTTTCAACTGTCAGAAGTCTGTGTATCTTTCTGGATACACAGCATATACATAAAACAATGGCCTTTCTTCATTTAACTCCTGTAGCATATAAGAAATGCCCTAAAGAGACAAAACCTTTATAAGGAGGCTGTATTCAACTCAAAAATAAGCTCCCAGTGTATAAGATTTAGGAATATGTCTATCTTCTCCATCTGTGAGGTACTCTCCTTGTTGAGCTGGGTAGGTATCTTCAACTCTTAGGCCAGCAGGAGATTCTGTCAGTGTTTTGGTGGGTAGAGCTCTCAACCCCAACTAAAGACAGGATATGGCAGGAGAAACAGGGAACATTGAGGTGGAGTTACTTGTGTCAGTCCTCACAGTAGGGGAGGCATGGGAACTGTCATTAAAAGAAGGATTCCCAGGACCAGGAACAAGTGTACTCTCCCCTCTGCTCCTCCTCACTGCTCTGTCAAGAGGTAGATCCTAAAACAAGGCACTGACTTGTTCACCTTCCCCATTCTTTCAAATGGATATAAGACAATTTTTGTGGATTTTATAGCCTACATTGTGAGCTTTGTTCTATTCATAAAGCCATGGATATTATAGTATTTTCTATCATGCTGGTTAAGTATGACATTGATATATTCCTCATCAGTGTTTCTAAATATTTGACAGAAACAACTTAAGGAAAAAGGCAGTTACATTGGCCAATAGTTTCAGAAGTTTAACACATGGTAGCTTGTTCTGTGCACGTGGGTAAAACCTGGGGAACATGTGGGATGGGAGAGACAGTCATGAATATAGACAGGAAACAGGGAGGGGCACAAAGAAGGCAGGAAGCCACGATACAAGGGCTTCCCCAGTGACCTGCTTCCTCTATCTAAGCCCCACCTCCTCCAGTTTATAGAACCTTCCAAAATGATGCCATCAGTTGAAACCTAGCATTCAACATATGGGAATGTATGTTTGTGATTCAAACTGTAACAAAATTCACTAATAACTTCTTACTTGAAAAACATATTAACTTCATACAACTTGAAAGAAATTCAAGAAGATGCATGGTTACAGAAGACACTTAAAATAACGAAGCAAACATTCAGTGACTAGGAAGAAGATTATGTATTCTAGTTTTTGCAGTATAGAATTTTTCACTCATATACAGTGGGATCTGCCACGGTTATGTTAAACCTTTTTAAGTAAATCATAGTAAATTTATAGTCTATTTAATTCCTTTATTTCAAATTCTCTCTCTTGTCTGCTTAACGTTTCTGACTATTATAATTATTAACACATTAAGTATGAACCTTAGTGCGATTAGCTGGCATTGTGACACATCATGTGTAGGCCCATGGACCTCTTGATCTCAAACCCTCTCTTCCTCCCAGTCTTCTCCTCTCTCTTCCTCCTCATTTCACTGTTCTTTCCACCTCAATATCACGTAGAAATTTATGAATGCAGTGGATCTTGAGCAAAATTTCTTCTTGGGGTTTAAAATTAAAACTTTATCTGAAGAAATTTAATTATAGAACAAGGCATCTTCTTCACCTCTTATGTACTGGGTAATTTTTAACTGTATTTAAAGGTGTGTGCCGTTTTAGGATCAGATAGAAATATGTTAAGTCTTCTAATAATAAGAACCAATGTATATTTTCTGGCTAAATCGCACAGTGACTTTCCTGCTTTGAAGGGAAATGTCTTAATCATTTACAAAAACAATATAATTCATAACTCATGAATAACAATTACCTTGTTCTCTTTTTAAAATAATTTTCTTTTTGTCATTAGAATTTATTTTAGATCTCACAACTGTTCTCCCAGCAAAGTGGATAATCCCTAAAAAATTCATGTCAATAGGCCTGGAATATTACATGTTTACTTTTAACTAATTCTGACTCTTTTTGTCTTGTCCCATGTCAAATTTAAAAAGCAATCTAGTCCTGGGAGAGACTGGCCCAAAATCAAACAGATATCTGCATGTTTAAAGTAGGCTCTGGTATTTTCTATATTTTTGATCCATTTAGCTAATATTCATATTTTTAGATGATGGAAAATAAGTAATGAGATTTAAAAATAACAGCATTTTGTGTTATATAGCATTATATACAACCATTATATGGTTACATTGCGGCCTAAATCTACTGTCTATCCTGGATTATCGCTTTTTACAATTGAAATAAAAATCAAGCCCCAAATGAAATAGAAAACTTCTCTAATTTCCATTCACCAATGATAGCAGAAGCTCCCCATGGGTTATTAAGTCTGAGAGATGTGTGAACAAACATGATAATAAGCAAGTAAAGTGTATCATAAAATATACTGTGTTCATTTATTGTGACAACTGGGGTATAATTATGCTAGGAAATGTGTGCACTTTAGTCAGTGAAAGGAATAAAACCCAAGCACCAGGAGACCTTTCTCAACTCTGTGCTATTAAACTGCTTTTGAGTAGAAGGTGAACAGTCTACAAATATGGAAGGAGTGTTCATTTTTATGGATTAGTGAAGCAGAGATTAGTTAGACTCTCTTGTAGCCTAATAAATAAAAGCTCTATGCTCTTTCCTCATTAGTTGTAGGTATAGAAGAACTAAAGGACATTTCCCTCACCTCCTAGCTAACTATAACCCCCAAATTTGTGTTCTTTGTCCAGGCTATTCCCCTCCCTTTTCCCCTTCAATTAAAGAAACAAAAGAGGAGGAGCAACTCAGTGTCTAAAGGCTTGCACTCCAACCGCTGCTGGGAAAAGACTTGTAGAAAGATACGGAACGAAAGGCATGGGGAAGATATGGTTGCAGGATGCTGAGTGGGCGCACTGATTAAGGCATTAATGGGAATCACTAAGGCAGTACAGGAATGTATAATTTCAGGTTAGGAAACCCTCAGTTTCCAGAGTGAACTACTATTTTGAAAAGAGGAGTTAATTGAATTTAATTGCATTTTTAAAGAAAATTAAAATGCATATATTTTACTACCCTAATAGTTTTATTGCTATTGTGAGAGTTATGAACAGTGCTGCATCAAGAAGCATATGCACCAATTCACTGAAGAGCACCAGAGTGGGTTCGCATGGTTTCCTTTCATGCCTTGGCAGCCGACAATCAGGATAATAATTACAGGATTGGAGCCACCTGCCGACTATGTGAATGGAACCACGTGGCTCCAAATAAAATAAGAGCAATTCTAACATTAAAAAGAAAACGAGTGTTAAGCTAAATTGGCCTCCGGGGTCAGTCTATGAAAGCTGGGTATTTTTTTTCCCTAAGCTTCAATGGCTGACTCTTTCCTTAATCTTTACTACTGACCTAGGAAGAAGCAAGGCCTGCCAAGACCTTTATGCTTAACCTAGATTATCTAATGAAATGCCAACCTTCTGTGTTGCTTGGGAGAGGGCTGATAAGTCCACACTTCTATAGTTAGATTTACAGTCTCAAATTTTAGAGGTAGTCGAATGCATAGGAGCAGGCAAGAGGGAGTCACCTGCCTGTGACTGCTGCCTTTGTGTACCCTTAACTTGTTAAAGCACTGGAGACTATTAATAGTCAGCATCATGAAAATGATGACATCAAGGAGGTAGATCTGTAAGGAATATTCTGAACTAAGAATTCCAATGTAGGAAACAAGTTAATCCATAAGAATGTATCTTTTTCTCTGAATTCCACTAAACAGCAATTTCTGTAAGAAGTCTTACCTGGGTTCCTCAAGACCTTTGAGTCAGCCTTTGTTTCCCCTCCTTACATGCTTCTGTTAGAGCAGTATGTCCTATACTTTAATATGCACATGAACCATCTGGGATCTTGTTAAATGCTTGTCCAGAGTCAAGAGGTGTGCAGGGCAGGAAAGGGGAAGGAATGTCTGTGAGTTTGCATCTTTAATGAGGCTGCAGGTGCTGCTGACGCAGCTGGTTCTCCAACCACAGTTTGAAACACAAGATATGACAGCACTTCTTCAACAGTGTCATAATTATCTAACATAAGTCAGTCATTTATTCTTGCCCATGCAAAGATGAGGGCAACATTTCCATAGATGTGAATGATAAAATGTTGCAGCTTTGAGGGCAAAGTAGGTTCTTGTGTGTTAACCGGAATCTATAAGATAACCTGAGACACTAGTAATCATGTTCTCATTTCACTGATATAGAAGCTAAAGGTTATGGACACATAGGTAACATGTATACTCAAAATATAATCCAGGATTTGTTTCTAAGATCTGTGCTCTTTCTACTGTCCTGAAAGTCTCTCTTTGTTTACTTCTACATGCACAGAACATATCAGAGCCCTGCTCAAATGATGTGCTGGCATCTGTGAAAACTTCATAGATTCATCTTTGCTCAGTCCCTTGTGGAGAATGTTCTCTCTGCTTCTCTCTGTCCAATTAAAGGCACAGTATTCTGACTGTTTCCACTGACTACCCACAATTGCACAACTATGTCTCTCCTCTTCTGATTACACACACACACACACACACACACACACACAGTGACTATTTCTACCACACAAAAAGCAATTGTTAACAGTTATTGATGAATAATACATTTAACTCATCCCAAGAATGCTTAGCGAGTACGTTCTAAGCACCAGCCAAAGTTTGCGAGCATTTGTAAGGGACATACATGAGGAAAGACCTACAAAATTCCTTTTAGCCTCATATTGGGAAGAATTTTCCTAAATAAAATTCAAACCCATTTTGGCCACAATCATTTAACATTCCTCACTTGGGTTTTGAAATACTGACTGTTCAATTAATAACATTTTCAGAATTGAATAATTTAGCATGCTGGAATGTTCCAGGGTATAGACAAGCCCTTGTCTACATTCTCATGAATCAGTCTTGGAAGATGGAATGTCGTTTCCATGCTGTTCCTCATTTTCCTCCAGCAGTGTCTTAAGCCAGAGGCAGAACTATCAAAGTCATATCCAATGTGAGGATCAGCTGGAAAGACACAAGTCTCTGCATTAAATCACAGCATTTCCTATCACAGTAAGTTTGAGTTTGACAGTATAGAGTATCCAGGCCAAACAGATAACTAGATAAACCAGGCTCACTGGCAAAGGTGGTCTTTTCCTCACTAAGCACCAAAAATATACACTAGAAAACTTCCTTAAAATCATGACAAAGATAAGACCTGGCATCTAGGAAAAATTTCATGCTATTGACTGCATGGTTTCCTTTTAACAGCGTCCAAGCCTGTACTATGTTAAATGAGTGAACGAACGAACGGTCCTAGAGCATGGAGAATGCTTCAGATTCTTCTCTATTGAATGGCATTTAAAACTTCTGCTCTTTCATTAAAGCTGTACAACAGTTCAGTGAAGCTGTGAACTTCATCTCTTTACAGACATACTCAGGATTCAGAGCTAGGGGTGAGTGACTTAAAACGAAACATTAGGCCAGGCTCTCGCTGATTCAGTTCTTCATATTTTGTTAATTTCCATTTTGAAGAAATCTATAGCTAATTGTCTAGTGAATATACATACAAGGAAAAGTTTCATGCTGTCATCTGTGGAGTTCTAACTCTTAAGAGCATGAGAACAGGGGCACGCTTCTTTACCTTAAATATGAATTTTTTCAGATGCATGTTGTAGTCATTAATATAAAAATTAGAAAAAAAATCAACAGTAAGGATTCACATAGTAGGGATCCAGTTAGCAACACTGTTCCTGGTCTTATGAATAATTATATATCCCTAGTTATATTTTTGTTTTAATAATCAAAATGTTGTATAGGTGCTGATAGTAATTACATTTTTAATATAACTGAATAAGTACACAGACATACTAACTACACTGGCAAAAGTTTCAATTTCAAACAAATTTGATGCAAATTCTTATGTAAAAGAAGCTATAAATAAATATCTTTACAACAGGAAAGAAACAAATAGCACATGCCTTTTCTCTTTGTCTCAAGATTAATTTAAATTTCCTGTCTGAACAGAGGAAAACATTACATTAATCATATTTCATTTTCTACTTTCATCCTTTATAAAGGACTAGGCAGGATTTTTAGCTAAAATATAGTTCCAGATTACTGTGGTGGGACTGAGCTGTTATGTGAACCTAGAGAGACCTCAAACATGGGTAAAAATAGATATGAAAGCTGTGGAAATGGAGAGCACAAAAGGCAAGCAAAGATGCTGAATCCAGACCCTAGAGCTCTACACAAAACTACATCTCCCCTCTCAGCATAAATTCAAAAGCAGAGGCCAGAAAAGCTTAGGAGATAGTGTCAGGATCTCATACTGGGGTCTCAGATAATCTCAACAGATAGAGGACATATTATTTTTAAAACATAAAGTACAAATAAGATGCTACCAGGTATTTGCTAACAAGAAGGCAACATGCCATTAAATTGGGGCCGCACTTATTTAGTAGGAGGCAAGGTTATATAAAGATGGGAGTGGTTTAGGTAGCAAACAAGGGTAGTTGGTGAGGGATATCACCTCTATGAACTGCAAGTTTGAAAGCGTTTCAGGTGACCAATGTTTCTTTGTGATTAAAATTTGCCTACCCAACCTATCCAAAGAACTTGGAACATCATTTCAAAGAACGAAGAACGTAAGAACCAAGGGACATGTATTTGGATTTGTTCATTCTCCTCAAAGCATGGGGAAAACTACCTTGAAATAAATGTTTTACAGCACAGACACTGCGAATGTGAACTTTCAAACACTCAAGGCTGACCTCCAATTCAGGAAGCTGAAAAACAAAAGTGTTTATATATATATATATATATATATATATATATATATATATATATACACACATATATATATTTCTATAATTTCAAGAAAGCTATTTGTTATTTTTGGTCATTTGACTTTTTCCACATTAATTAGATGATACCTGCAGGAATAATCTCATCATTATGAAATTCTATACTGTATATTTAATCTTTATTGTTTGATACAGAAGATTGTGTAATATTTTTCTAGAAATATGATAATCCCTTTGAAGAAAATGGGATTTGTCTCAAAATAGGATGTGTGTGTGTATTTGTTTCATATATTATAAAAACAGATAAGCATATTTATGTTATATATATACATACATATACATATATACATACTTGTTTCAAAATTATTATGTGTAAACCAGGCAAGATTGTCTTTGAACCTTCATAAAAATGTTTTACTTACAGTTCCTTAGAGAAGTTCTTTAGTAAGTGAAGTCCATTGTTATATAGAAGCACATACCGGAGGGAGCTGCTTTAGGGATCGAATCTGCTTGCCTTCACTTTGAAGGTGTGTACAGTGATCTCTTACTGTATAGATGCCTGCCTCATGCTCCGTGCAGGGTCAGGATGACTGGACTGAGGCCTGACAACATGCATTTGTAGACAATTGAAAGGTTCTATTGACGTTGACAGCATTAGAGTCACAGGTTCGGGACCACTGTTAGAATCTTAACATTTAGTTGCCTTCTTTTAATGTAGGTATACAAATCAATTTTCTTGCAGTTTATTTCTAGTTATTTTGGTTTTTTTCAGTTCCTCTAATGTCCCAGAATGATATGTTTCTAATGCCCTTGTCACCGTTTTGACAAACAAGTTATTGAGTGTGTAGAGACAAAGGCAGAATTCAGCCACCTTGTTAAGATGACTTCTGAAATATTTTCCGATAATAACGAAGCAACTGGACAGAGTGAGCTCATGATAGTGATACAAGTACTTATAAAAATACAATTTTCAGCATAGTTAAGGGAGAGAAGAAAAATAGCAAGTTTTTTTTTCAAAATTCTATCCATTCTATGCTATTCTATCCATTCTACGCTAAGTGTGCATATTGTTCTTCTATAACTGTTGCAATGAGAACATGCTTGGTAAACCCCCAAAGGACACATATAGACTAGTGAAGGGCACACAAATTATATACTGTTTTGAGACAAATCCCATTTTCTCCAGAGGGATTATGTTATTTTTAGAAAAATATTACACTGCTATCAAGTCTTAAATCTCAAACAATAAAGATCAAATAAACAGTATAGAATTTCATAATGATGAGATTATTCCTGCAGGTTTCACCTAATTAATGTGGAAAAAGCCAAGAGGAATGAAAATAGCTTTCTTGAAATGACAGCCAGTCTAGCAAATCTAACATGATAAAAAGCAGAACTCCAGAAAAACTGAAGTACAAACTAATGACCACTCAACAATCTATCACCTCTATGAATTTATGCTTACACACACACACACACACACACACACACACACACACACACACACACTCATATACACACCTGTGCTCAAAGTTCCTTCTTTTTCATTACATAAAAATCTAAACGTGCTGGAGTAAGGAATATAAGTAACAAAAAAATACATTAATAATAATGTAATAAAAACATAAATGACTCCTTCCAACTGTTATATGATATATGTATGCATATATGTACAAGCACATGTCCACATATATATACACATACATATTATTAAATGATCTGTGGGAATGAAATGTGCATGGAAAAAACACATACACAAACACAGTCACTTAATTTAGAGAGGCTTTGAAACATTGATCTTCTATTATTACCAAGCATCTAATATGTACCAAATACCATACGACATATTACCAAAATGGAAGATGAGATGTGACTGCATACATAGACCCCTGTAGGCAGTGTTTGGCATCAAAGCAAGTAAACCCTTAGCTGATCATTATCTGAGGCAAGCTGCACAGACTGCATGTTCCCACGCAGAGTGGAGGTAGAGGAGGATGCCAATCAAGAGAAATAAGCAACCTGGCAGAGATGAAGGCACACCATCCACTCAGTGACCACACTAAAGCATGTTTATGCTTCCTATTTCAGCGTGTATAAGGAACAAAATATGCCACATGCAGAGGAGAATCTATTGCATAAAATTGTTGAGGACTTTTGCATTGAAAGAAAAAACAAAAGGAGGCTGAGAAAGTGAATATCAATGAAAGCTCCTGACAACTTTACTATTAATTTTTTTTTTTTTTTTGGTTTTTCAAGACAGGATTTCTCTGTGTAGCCCTGGCTGTCCTGGAACTCATCTGTAGACCAGGCTGGCCTCGAACTCAGAAATCCGCCTGCCTCTGTCTCCCAAGTGCTGGGATTAAAGGCGTGTGCCACCACTGCCCGGCCAACTTTACTAAATATAGAGAGAGAGAGAAAGAGAGAGAGAAGCAAATGAGGAGAGGGTTTTCATGGTGACTGTGAGACCAAGGTGAGGACTGGCACTGAGGAACAACTTTCCTTGCCTTTACGTGACCAGAGTTCGCAGGGATTCAGCCACAAGGACTGTGATCTCTGCAAGTTTGCTCATAGAAGCTACAGTCACACCACAGAACAGGGTGAATTTCATGAGATTAGTTTCAGGAGCTAAGTTTCATCTTTAGTACTTTAACAACACAGATGATGCTTCCAAGGTTTTGATTTCCAGAATTATTGTCACTGTCAATAAAACAGATATGCCTGACACTAAATCCAGTTTAATTACTCCTGTGATGTCTCTTGTGGCTGAAAGGAGATGGTATTTCTCTAACACTTTTCTGTTTTTAATTTAGAGAAATGGAGTGCTTCCCCAGAATAGAGCCTAGGAGAGCAGATCCATGATGAAAGGCATCAAAGATGAACCATACAGCTTCAGAAACATAATTTTGTTCAAATTTTTCTACACTGCCTGCATAATCTTGAATCCTTAGTCCAGACTCCATTAGGTTAGGAATTCAAGCAACCATCAAGAATTGGCAAAAAGATATGCCAGGGACTTAACCCATTATATTAGAGAAATTTCAGAAATTAAACATCCTGCTTTAGCCAGCAGAGTGTACAGTATCAACACTGTCCTGATACACAGAGATCCAAAACTACTGACAGGAAACCATCCAAATATCAAAATACACCGAGAACCACTCAAGTGAAGAAACCAAGCAAAATGCATTTTTATTTTCCACTGCTTATCCATCCCATCTGGTTTTCTCTTTAAAGGGTCATATGTTATGTATTTATAAGATGCATTCACACCTACTCGAACACAGTTTCCACTGTCTCCTGCAAATGCAGCCTCCTTGTTCATGACCCACTTTTTTAAAAACATCTTTGTATATTGGCTGAATCCTTTTATGAAACTTGTTCCATTTAAAACCATTTCAAGTAAGGAAATGTCTTTGTACCTTCATTTCTTATCAAATTCTGGAAAGAATAAGTCGTATACACCATAGGTAATTTTCTGAGATATGTGAATTTAGATTATTAGAGTCATTAAAAACCCACAATCCATAAGTCCTAGGGATAGCACATTATCTGTGTATGTATTTTATGCTGCCACTGAATATGCTACCACTGAGGTAAAGAAACACCACCACACAGATCCATAGAGGAGACTGTAATTCTCCCCTATTAAAGGAGTCTTTACATTTGAATTGCTACATTAAGTCTCATTAAGGACATCAAATACTTTTTGGGGGAAAGAAAACAGAATTGCCAGATAGGCGCGTTTTCTTCACAGCTGTATTCTGTTCCCTTAAGGTGTGAATTATTCCTTAGTGCAAGCACAACATTTTTTTAAAATTGTGACCTTTTGCTGGACTGTGCACATTCCCAGCGAGCCTCTGTCCTCTTCCTTATAAAACTGAAAGGACTTGGTCTTCACCATTAATCTTAACTAAGTTTTCATGCTGTGGGCTTTGTGTACTCTCATGCTTTTCTTGTACGTCTTCTAAAGTCTTCTGTAGACTCTGGCATTACTTAGCATCTTTTCCGCGACTGGATAGTGACAGTCTGGATCTTTTGTGAGTACAGAAAGCTTTGTTGTTTTATCTCTGTTTATCTTTCCCATGCTGGCACGTCTTCCCAACATGCCAACCCCACTTCAGCGGACTTTAGAAATGTTGCCTTTCCAATCAGTCTACCCTGGGAGGGGTGGGGCTCAAGGCACGTTAATGTGTTTAACATTTATTATGCTCATTACACTGAAAAATCTGATTTAAACAAAATAAATTTTGGAAATATTTTTGCCTGATTTCTTGATCAAATGTTCAATTATTATTTCTGAAGGCCTGTCTCACACGCACACACACACACACACACACACACACACAAAACCATAGAAAATTCCCATCTTTCTTTCATAATCAGTACCCTTCTATGTTAGAGCTGTAAGTGAATAATGGCCTGCCTTTGACAGCTTGGTCTGAGTTTTTAACTTTGCTTAGAAGTGGTGATGGAACAGTTGAGGCCACGAGCACATTTCATGCAGTTTAGAGACTAGATTTAAAATCTAAGAACAAGAAGTCAAAGGAGCCTTGCAATATTCATGGTGTTAATTCCACTTGATATTAACTTCCTCAGAAATTTGGATATTATAGAATTTATAAAGTGTTGACATTGCATAGATACCTTGTGGAAGAGAATGGGTTGAAGCTATTCTTTGACTAGATATTGCATGCCAAAGAAGTCGTTTAAACTATCCACTCCTATATATTCTTACTTTTAAATGAATGAAAATGAGATAGTTTGATTATTCAATGCATAAGGTTCATAAAACACAAGCAAGCAGACACTGTAACTTGTTTTAATTGGCTTCTAACATGAAAAGATGTTGACATGAGCTACACAATATTTTGTAGTTCTTATGCAATGGAAGGACATATTCATGGCAACATAGGATGTAAACAACCTCAGCCTCAACTAGGACTTACTTCCAAACACAAGAAGCATTCCTTAAATAAGACCTCCTAAAACCTAAGCTAGTTATATTTTATTGCACACTCCTTTAAAATATTAATGGTTTGACTCCACAAACCAGAAGAAGTTTTTAAATAATACAGTATCTGTACCTAATTTTTTAAATAACAGATGAATATTAAGTTATTTATTAGTTATATTCATGTAACTGTCTATAAGATTCTGAAAACACATCATTATTGATCATTTGTTCATAGAGACATTCTATTTTTAATTATATAGGAAATAAAATCCATTTTAGAATTAAAAATAAATCAAAAGCCTACTGTTTTCAAAACAGCACAAAAGATATGCAATGTCATATTCTAACTTGAACTATACATCTGGACTGTGGTTATGAATCTCTTAGAAATGGTACCTTTGAAATTAGAACCATTGTTATCTGTTAAGGCAGTGTTAACCAGGTGACTAGCAAACTTGGTACAATCTTGGTGGGCTGGGATCTGATGAGATTTGGTAGCATTACTACAGAAATCCAAATGTGGGAGGTCACCCCATATTTACATAAAATCTGAAGAAAACCGTGCTCATGTAAGAGCTAGAAGTGTCAATCAAGTCAGAAAAAATAAATAATAATAATAATAATAATAATAACAGGAAAGCACATAGGTAAAGAAAACATGGAAAGTGGAGCTTCTGTGGCCATAATGATGTATGTGTATGTGTGTGTGTATATGTGTGTGTGTGTGTGTGTGTGTGTGTGTGTCTGCTGAAAGTTATAGAACACACAACTGCTGTGTATTACAAGGAGCTAAAACCCAGTTACTCATGCAACAATATTTTAACCTATGACTTTATGTTTTTCTGTGTTCTTATTTTTTTCTTAAATATACACAGCAGTTTAGTAAACTTGACACGAACAGTATTATAATGCAGTATACCTTAATTTGAGAAAAGATTGACCCTGTTTCCCATAGTTATTTAAGTTATCCAAGGTGCTGTCAGTACATATTGCTATTGACTTGCTTTAAATAGCATAAGGGCACCACTTAGAAATGCATGGATGACTAAAGGTTAATGAGACCCAACACATTCACAATGAGAAGGTGACAGTAGACATAGCTAATTGAGAAGTATTATTTAGTCTTAAATAACAGCAAGTCATCTCACAGCTTACTCTCCATAGAGTTTTAAGTGGGGAAGGCATACTGCTTAGATCCAAGTTATTTCTCTGTGTGTTAGGATTCACCTCTATTAGTTCAGATCTAGAGGCTCAGACAGTAGATACTGGTTTCTCTTTTCAAACAACCAAAAGAAACATGAAACAAAGCTTATGATATTTCTAAATGTCACGGTAAAAAGACTGAGTCACATGTATTTCAGCCTTGTTTTGGTGAATAATTGTAATTCAAAATCAAAGGATGCACTGATTCCTCTCCAAAAGATTTTTCCCTTGGCAAAGTTTAGAATTTTGAAAATAGTTTTTTAATAGTCAAGCTCATACCGTCCTAAAGCCATAGCACCAAATAGTAGTGTGATGTATTATTCCTGTACGGGAAAAGACATGCTAGAAGCTGAGCTGTAATTTGGCACACTACACTTCCATACTAATGTAACGTGACAATGTTATTATGTTTGCTATTTTCCCTGTGATCAGAGCCACATTCATCATCTCCAACGTGACATTAAATTAGCTAACATGGTCAGATTCTAATCTATGCCACCGGCTGAAAGCAGAAATGGATAACACACAAGTTTCTTGATGGTGAGCATGCATGCACACATGAATAGGCAGAATACAGATGTTTGATAATGAATGGAAACTCCTAATACAGACTTAGAATATAGTTAACACCTGGAAAATTGTTTACGAGGAAGTTTACAGCCATCTGCTATTTAAAATAATGTGAGGTAGTACAACACACTGTTTCCTCATACCTCAAAGAAAGGGTAATGCCCAGTAGACTACAAGTACAACAAGTAGATTTTCATGGCATGAAGTGGTTTAAACATATATCAAATATGAAACTACATCTCTTCAAGCAAAGAAACATAGAGGGATGCGTTTCAGATGGGATGAAAACATCCACAGGTACTACCTGAGGACCCAGCTATACCACTCCTGGGCATATACCCAGAAGATGCTCCAACATCTAATAAGGACATATGTTCCACTATGTTCATAGCAGCTATATTTATAATAGCCAGAAGCTGGAAACAACCCAGATGTCCCTCATCAGAGGAATGGATACAGAAAATGTGGTACATTTACACAATGGAGTACTGCTCAGTTATTAAAAACAATGACTTCATGAAATTCACGGGCAAATGGATGGAACTTGAAAATATCCTGAGCGAGGTAACTCAGTCACAAAAGAATGAACATGGTATGTACTCACTGATAAGTAGATATTCGCCCAAAAGTTTGGAATATTCAAGTTTCACTTCACAGTAACCATTGGACTGAGTGTGAGGTCCCAGATGGAGGAGTTTGAGAAGGGACTGAAGGAGCTGAAGGAGTTTGCAGCCCCATGGAAGGAGCAACAGTGTCAACTGGCCTGACACCCTGGTGATCCTGGAGACTGGACCACCAACCAACGAATACACATGGAGGGACCCATGGTTCGGACCACATATGTAGCAGAGGAGGGCCTTTTGGCCATCAGGGGGAGGAGAGTTCCTTGGGCCTGAGGGTGTTAGAGGCCCCAGTATAGGGGAATGCCCAAGAGGGAAGACGGGAATGAGTGGGTGGGTGGGTGGGTGGGGGTATACCCTCACAGAGGCAGGAGGAGAGGGAGGGGATGAGGATTTCCAAAGTGGAGATCTGGAAAGGGGGAAACATTTGAAATGTAAATAAAGTATCAAAAAATAAAAAAAAAAAGAAAGAAAGAAAGAAAGAAAGAAAGAAAGAAAGAAAGAAAGAAAGAAAAGAAAAAAGAAAGAAAGAAAACATCCACAGGTAGAGAAATTAGCATGTCCAATGGTGAGGAAGCTGGAAATGTGAGGTGGAGGGTGCCATGTGGAAGTGAATTGCTAGAAACATATCATATGGACAGTGTTCTGCAATACCGAAGTGTGGAAATGAGGACTAGAGTCGGTCCCTAGGGGGTTACTAACGCCTGACTAATGAGGCTAGAATACTGTTGGCCACTGAAGACACACGAGAAATCTCTTTGCAATCTTCAAATAGTTAGATGCCTTTGTCTTAGTAAGTTCCTGTTACCACAAGTTACCTACAGTGTGTTGTACTAACCTCAGATATATGATCCAAACTACTGGAGATTTTAAAATAAAAAATAGTGTTGTTCCCAAGAGAATAATATATAGTGTTTTAGAGAGATAACCCAAGCATAAACTATATGGTAGAGAGTAATTGCTAACAAAATTCCTATAGGAATTCAGAGGGGTAAAGAAACCTCTTCTGACTGGAAGAATCAATCAGGAGATGTTGGTGACATTTAATCCAGGAAGAATAAAAGTAGGAAACAAAACAGATTGAAGGGGGGAGGAATGGGAATTGAGCAGCAATGCAGACATTACTATAACATGCAAAAGAATGATTCAAGGGCCTGGAATTAGATCCTGTCTTGAAGAAGAGTGGAATGCATAACCCCATCTCTCCCCCTCCCCAACAGCCTACCATTGTTTTCTTAATGAGTACATCTCTAGGATGGCAATTCTCCAAGGATGAAGGGCTTTATAAAAATCCATATAACTTTCAAACTAGCCTCTGGCATCACTTTACAAAGATGCCTGTGTTTTCGAAAGATTCTTTTCAATTCAATTAATTAGTATAATTTATCCAAGATCTTACTTGCAAGTTATAAAGAATTCCCATCATCCCACTGGTAATTATGTCTCCAGGCTAATATAAATAAAAATGTCTAGTTACTGAAATCCACTCTGTAAACCATCTCAGAGAGATGACACTTAGAAGTTCTACTGGGGGCAGGGGTTCTTGTCTCCACACAGTATGGTTTGTTTTTTTATGTTAAAATATTTATTTCCATTTTCCATTTTGGGGACTATAGTCATAGAATTCCTGGTTCAGTCACTGAGATAGGAATAAAACACAAATAAGAAATGCCCTCCGTGGCTCTAGGTTTCTTATTTGCTTGTTTGTTTTTTAATTGTAAAATTAACCTCAATGGAGGAAAAGGTGTTTGTTAAAATCACATCACTACTATTTGTGTTTCCTGTAGAAAAAGCAAACAAAGGAACAAAACAAAACAACAACAAAAGAACCTCAATTAGATGGGGAAACATGATAAATTTTAGTAAAAGGTAGAAAAATGTGTCAGGATGCTTAATTCTTGTCTTTTATTTGAAGGCTTTCAAAATAATAATTACTACTGTTTTATATAAATTATAGCTGTTTTAAAATAAGGCATACCTGTAAATAGTAATGTTTATCTACAAATCCTCATCACAGAACACCAATGTTCAAACCATGAAAACGTTTTGCACTTCCATTAATCTAGTATGAGGTAATGGCTTTATCAACATGCATGTATTATGAGAATTCTCAAACATAATTCAATACTGATTCGTGCAAGAGGCATATCAGCAAACACATTTATTGAATGACATTTACCCATTTACAAGAAAGTAACAACTAGCGTTATCATGACCATCCCCACTTCTGTCACTCAAGAGCCACATTTAAATAGTTTCTGCAAAAACGAATTTGAAGCCAGCCTGATACTTAAGGTCAGATTTGAATGATTCCTTAGGAAAGTCCTAATAAAACATACAGAAACCTGCACTCTTCATATTCACGGTGCACAGGATACACAGTCTAACACAACCAAATGGCAACTGCTTTGTAAAACGTGGGAAATAGCTTAGCAGAGTTTGGCAGAGAATGTTCTTTAGCAAAATGAAAAATATTTTCATACCAAAAAGCCCTCTGTACTAACACATGTAGTCATACATCTGTCAAGATTGAATTCAGGATTAAAATTTTACAATAATACACTCAGAACAAATTCTCAGTCTTCTGGTTGTCCTTGAAAGAAGGTTTACATCATTTTTGAACAGGGGCAAATGCAGGCAGTCACTGGTCTACAGATAAACACATATTATTCAAGCATTTGTGAGAGTTCTGTAAAGTTGTCTTTGCTTTTTGTATATGTAAATGTGCACTGACTCTTTGGGTGAGGTTATTTATATACCTCACAAAAGATTGTTTTTGGGAGTCATTTGATTTACAGATATAAGGTATATGTAAATGTCTGATCATTTCAATGTATTTTTACTGCTTCTAGCTACTATATACTAGAGAAGATGATCCTATAAAAATCACGTATCAGATATTTCTGCATTCATGGTGGTTTGACCATGAAAGATCTTTTAAAATAATTAGTTTGATTATTTAACATTTTCACTGTATTTGTTCATATCTGTCCCTCACTACTTCCATCCAAACGCTCTGAGCGATCATCAACTTGACTTCTTTTCAGCTTTATGTCTTATTGTTGTTAACTACATGAGTCCAATTTTTGCTGACCATATACACAGGGGTGTAGGATTGTTTAAAGTATTGTTATCTTTTTTACAATAATTTTTCTCTGACAGTTTCCCAATCATATAATGAATCTTTGTCCCTCTCAAACCCATTGCCCTTTCTTACCCCTGCTGAAACCTTATTTCTTCTCACAAAGCGTCCTTCCTACTTTTATGTGTAAACAGGGCTGTCTACACAGCATGAAAGGAAGATTATTTACTGGAACTCAGGTAATTTGTCCAGGATTATACACTGAAGAAATATGATAACCCCTTCCCTTGGCCACCATTAACTTCTAATGGTCTCTCAGGGAGGTGTGCTATATGTTTGGTTTGTGCTTTCTATAATCAATATTTTGGGCAGAAACCAAAGACAGCTGATGAACTGTACTATATTCACAGTTTGCAACCATTTGGTTCCATGATTTATTTTAGTTTGATCCTACCTTTGATATTATAATTCACATATATGACAAAGAAAAAAAACACCCAAAACAAAAACAAACAAACAAAAACCCCAAACTCTAACCTGTCTTTAAATGGAAAATCAACTTTGGCCCCTTCTCTATAGCCCAAATCTTCAAATATCACATCCCTTGCCCATTCTGCTAGAACTTTGGCATCCATGCTCAGGCACACATGTAGGCTACTTGCCAAACATGAGGCTTCGTTGTGGATACCCTAAATATATAGTCAAAGATGTTTTTATCATTTCATTGAAGTCCTATGAAGACCTATGTGAAAGTTCAGTAAACAGGATTCTCCTGTTGGCCAGCTAATTCTGCCTTAAACTGTCCAGACTCTGATACTGACCCCTGGAGAGAGCTGTGATAGAATGTGAGATTAAAGTGGACAATTCAAGTAGGTAAAAGACAAGAAGGAGGTCTTGAAGAACAATGATTAAACATAGTGTTTTTAAAGTGAATGGGGAAGAATGGAGATGTGGAAAGATAGAAAAACTAAATGTCTAATGTGCACAGAAAACAGGGTCCTCAAGATGAGGTCTGATAAACTTAAACACTACAAAGGACAAAGCAATGTGAAGCTTCAAAACTTTGCCAAAAATCCCACATATAAGAAATTAACAATGTTCTTTCTAATGAGATAGCTATAAGTAATAACAAAAGAGAATTACAACACTTGAAAATTAACCACCTCTATTAAAAATCATTTAGCTTAAAAAAAAAAAAAACAGCCCTGAAGTAAAATGGGCTTTTGTGTGTGTGAAAATAACTGAGGGCCACATCTTTAACTGTTCAATCACAGGAGATACAAGAACTTATAGTTTTATACCTTGTGCAGCAAGCAGTATCTGGACACAATGACAAGCATCTATCTACACTTGGAGAGTTACTCACGGTCATTGCAGAGCGGGCCACTGAAGGAAGTCATGCTACAGTCACAGCTGAAGCCATCCCATTGCTGCAAGCACACGCCTTGATTTGAACATGAGTCCTCTTGGCAGGTTGTGCTGGGCCCTGTAAAACATTCCAAAATACACATAGGTTCTTTTGGTTCTTGTTTAGTTGTTTGTTTGTTTGTTTGTTTTAAAATTCAGAATGTTCTTTGCATGAGCTAGATCACATATAGTAGTTGCCAACACCTTAAATTACATGCTCAAGCTAGTTTTGAAAGTTCACACAACTGGACTAGAATCTGAAAAGCTTAACATGAAGGCCTTCTTAAGCTTCAAATAAAAGAAAAATACATCATAATTGTAACTAAGCCAACAGATAGTTAAAGGAAGTGAATAGTTTCTAATAGGGTCATGGTGGTAGCAGGTAATCTCGTTCTATCATTAATGATTGTCTGTCACCATTTGGTCTTTAAAAATGAATGGATCTCCTTAACTTCTTACCAATGAGTAGAGATGCCATGAGAAATGGAGACTTGTAGGATCATGAAATTGAGATAAAGATTGGTAAAAATAATCAAACAAACTTATGGAAAAATGCCCTGTGAGATCCAGCCGCTTCCACGCAAACACTGTGACTGAGGTCACGATTCCTCGGTGCTCTGGATAGGTATGTTGGCAAGTATCAATTCACATGCTTTGACGATATCATGCAGGTAACATAAAATGAATAACAACGTAAGTGGCATGCCCCTGTCGAACACACATGTAAAAGGAGTGCTATTCTGTCTCTAAAGAATTATAGCTAAACATTGAAAAACAAGGACCAGAAAGGTGTGATCAGAGCACTAAAGGCAGTAACTGTACAAACATGTCCAAGACTGAAAGCCTTTATGTAAGCTATGCTACAAAATGGGGCTTCTTGCACAATGTCCAAGAAGGAGAAAATTAAATAGGAACCCAAATAACAGTTACTAAAAAATATGAAAAACATGTTATTTGGGGGTTTCCGCTGCGTATGGTGGGGTTTCAGTCTTGTTTTATACACACAGGGCTATCTACCTTGCAAGTCAGCTTTCATCAATGCAACTTTGTCAGCAAAATTAAAAAAAAAAGCAAAATATATTTAATGTTAGTAAGCAATATGGAAATGGGGCAAACAGAATGTTTAGATTCAAAAAAGCATGCTGCTATAAAGGGAAAAATGCTATGTATAGCAAACAAATTAATATCAACAGCCATTAATCTTAAGAGAAGCCAAAAAATGAGAAAGCAGTGTAATTTTTAGAAGCTTACACTATATGTGTGTATATACATATCATGATTAATCTAGCCAATGACACAATGAGAGACAACTTAAAGGGATTTGTGATCCTGACTCTCCTGTATAGCCAAGGACGGATTCCTTAAAAGGCTTGCTTGTTGGAGCATGCACTACGCTGTGTCATGTGTACACACATTGCAGATTATGGTCCTTACAGAGAAAGGACTTCTTTGTGGGTTTCTCCCTATCTATTTGTGAAAACTCTGACTTAAGATAGTAATGTATGAACTGCCCTTAGCTCTGCTTTGTTGTGATGCCAAAGCACAAGAATTCATGTGACATTTGAAGTGGTTGAAGAAAATCAAAAGGACGGTAGAAACAACCTCCAATATAATTCTCTTTAGAGAACATTCTTTTTATACGTTTCCAGGATATCATGTGCATTGTCACTCTTAAAAGGGTGGGTATATGTGATTTATAGATTCTAGAGTGTTCTTGTCATTGACTATACCTTCCTAACTGTCTTTAGGGCTAATAAACTTCCATGTGAATAATTTTTACAGAAAACACCAGGAAAAAGAATGTATAAAAAAGGAAAAGGGGACAAAAGCATAGAATTCATTTAAGAGGTATAGACAATAATTTATTATTTCTGGTAATAAGAATTATAATTATATGTTTTCTAAAAAAAAAAATATGAAAACAGACTTCAAACAATAGTGATGGTCAATGAGACCGTAGTACAGTGAATACATATTTTTCTGTAATTAGTCTTTGTATAAAACCATGATTTTATGAAATGAAATTTAACATGTATCATACAAACATATGTATGTTATGACTTTCTCAATAAAGGCATTGTTCACAGGAAATTACAAAATTAATCCTAACTGGTGTGTATTTTTACAAATACAAGATCTATAAATCCCAATTATGTAATAAAAATTAATGTCACCAAATAATAATTAAAACACTTATAGTGTTATAAGTAACAATGGCAATAATAATAATAATCTCCTAGGAGAACTGAATATATAATTATTTCAACTTAAGCATAAACTACTAACTTGATCACTATTTGCTGTGTTCCAAATATATTTGAGTGATCTACAGATTAATAGCCCATAGTGTTAGAAACTAAAACAGTATGTGTCTATTTAAATAAATACAAATTTTTTGAAAATATATATATTTATAAAATTATATATATATGTATATAATTATATATATATATGTATATATATATATAATTTCTAAAAACATATAAATTTCTTGAAAATAATCATTGTCTATTTCTTTCCCAGATGGGAATCGGGTGTAAGGGAGTCTTCTTTTATGGAGAACTTGTTTTATCAAGTAGTTATCCACCATCTGACTGCCCTAAGAACAGAAAAAGTAGGATCAAGAACTGAAGGCACCCTATTGTTATTAACAAAGAAACTACATGACTCTTTCCTAAAGAAGAGTTAAATTCCATGAGAGAACTGTCTTTGAAAGAGATAATACTTTGACTATGTCTAATTTAATTGCTAATTATAAAACCATGTGAATCTCATCAATTACACCTATGACAAGTTTATATGAACTTATTCTTAAAATAGAAATGGTCAAATTAATTTTGGAATGAAATCATCAGGGAAAGATGATATCAGAAAGACAGGAATGTAATGATATTCCTAAAGTAAAGGAAAACATGACAAGAAATAAGAATTGTGAAGGCAATATTTAAAGCTTCCTCTCCACATGGGCAGACTATTCCATAAGCTACCACAATGAGTTTAAATATTTAGACGCTAATTTAAGGCCATTGAAGAGAAACCTATAATCAAGTATCCCAGACAAATTGCCTACTAAATTAGGTTGGAAACAACAGCAAGTGATATTGGTATAAACATTTGATAAGCAATCTGGCCCCCATTAGCCTTCCTTCCACCCTTCACTAACAGAATGTGTTAGGGTGAGGTCCTTTATATTTGTGACTCTTCCTGCCTTGTGGTTGCTGAGCTGTCTCTTTCAGAAAGCACCTGCCCTGCAAACTGCAAGAAGGCTTACTTTTGAAAAGTAGTATCCAAAAACTGTAGTAACTTTTCCTTAAAATATAAAGTAACAAATGGCCTAGTCTCACTTACTAGACCATTTCTAAGTAACAAAAATATATCTTACATTCTTTTGTTCTCCCACTAGTAATGCTTTATTTCTTTAGTAATTTTGTTTCCTAAACAACATGAGAAACCACATAGTCTTCTTTTGTTTTAGGAGTGTTAGGTCAAAATTTTTTAAATAAGTAAATAAATATGGTGGTGACACTAAAATGTTTTTGAAAAAAGACTTCCATTAATACTCCTACTCTCTTTTATTATTTCCACAGCTTAAATTTAAGTTAACTTTTGAAAGAAATAGATACTTTGGAGAGGCGAAAATTGACTTCAAATTAAAAAGTTTCATAGACTTAGGTAATTGCTAGATGTAATTGTGTGATTTTGGCTAAGGAGAAGTGACTCAGAATCTTCTTCAGAAGAGGGCTCACACTTGGTCCTTCCTTTTCACTTACACAGCATTCCTTATAAATGTAAACTTTCAAAATGGATCAGACTATGTTGAACATTAAAGGAGAAATAGTAACACATGCAGAGCCATATAATTCCTGAGAATGTGATTGAATTGCATGTATGAAGGTAGAATTGGCTCAAAAAAATTTAGGTGCTGAAGTTAAAATTACCTAAAATGAAAGCAGCTATCAGAAAAATAATTCCTATACATCTTGATCTGACAGAAAGCATGAAAGAAATGTAAGGGGGTGGGGTGCGTATCTGAAGTATTGTACATTAGTCCCGGATACTATAAGAAACCTATTTTTGGCAAAATAGATAATATATTGCTTGCTATCAGAAAATGAAAATCAAATAGTGATCTGAGACTGGGTATCTGAGCCCTCTTCTTATTTTTCATCCCAGTGAATTTCATCCCAAAATGGGTTAAAATGCATTATAATTACTGGAATAATTTTTTTCTATTTTAAATGGGTATCTGATGCTATAATTTATAGCATTATAGAACTGATTAATATGCTAGTTAGCTAAATTATCATCTTCTAAGAAGAAGTGACAAGGTCTGTAGTTACAGGTCCTTTTTACATTAGACCTTATTATTTTCTTGCAAATAAACCAGAAAACTTAAGACTTATGGAATAAAATATTCAAAACATGAATAAGGATTTCTAAGACTAAGTGAAAACGCTGCTGGCTAGTAGAAGTTTTGCTGGCTGGTGAGGAGGGTTGTTTTAGTTAAATTTATATTTTGGTTGGATTGCGTAGTGTGAAAAAAGATACAGTACCTTCGCATCCTCTCTCAATTTGCCCATTGCAGAAAAGAGCATCAGAGATGAGATCTGGAAGCCTGCCATTCAAGTCCACAGATGCCAGGCAACCTTGAAAGCCTTCTTTGGCATGGACCAGTTTCGGCAAGGATTTGTATGTTTCTTTAGCCACTCCTCCAATATACAAGTCACCTGTGGAAAGATCAATTTAATTATCACAAAAGTATCTCAGTACAAACTTTGTTCACACAGTATGATGAGGATAACAAAAGAAATAGTGATTTTTTTATTCTAAATTAACAAGGTAATGTATGACCTACTTTATACTTCCTAAAAGTTCAAAATAATGTAACATTTGAATAATGTCTTAGCAGCTGACATTTTCTAGATGCTACTAGCAAAAGCACTGTATGGATTCACGAGGGTGCCACCAAATGAAAGAAGTGTAGTGAAGGAGATAAAGATACAGTACTACAGCCAACGCAGGTACTTAGTAACTCTGTATTCTGAGGCAGTTCTCGAGTTATAAGAAAGTCCATTTTTAATACCCAGAACAAGAAAAGCTATCCTGTGTGTTGCTTTGAGGAACAAAACATGCGACATTTAGGGATCTTCTGCCAAAGTGAAAGTATGTAATAGATCACGTGGAGGGCATCATTATAGAATAAACTTCCTCAGCGCTCTAAGTCTTTCTGTCTTTTCTTAATTCAATGCCAGAATCTGCAAGGCTTTACTGATTAAAGTCATATTCTGCACTATCATTTTGTTTGTTTGCTTTTTGTTTCCTTTTTTTTTTTTAATTAAAGTATACTTACATAATCTCACCCATTTGGTTTCCTCTTTCCATCCTCTCTTGTGTATCCTCCTGCTCCTTTTTGAAATCATGGCCTGTTTCTCTTTAGTTGCTATTGTTAAACACACGCACGCACACACACACACACACACACACACACACACACACACACACACACACACTAACTATATATAAAGAACTAGCTTATTCTTTTAATGTTACTTGTTATGTATATAATTTCAGGCCCAAACTAGGCACTGGATCAATCGGGGGGCTCATCTCTTGGGCACACTATTTCTTTTTTTTTTTTTTTTTTTTTTTTTTTTTTGTTTTGTTTTTTCGAGACAGGGTTTCTCTGTATAGCCGTAGCTGTCCTGGAACTCACTCTGTAGCCCAGGCTGGCCTCGAACTCAGAAATTCACCTGTCTCTGCCTCCCAAGTGTTGGGATTAAAGGTGTGCGCCACCACTGCCCAGCTGCACTATTTCTTTTGCTCTCAGCTTTTTTAGTTGTCTACAGTTGTCATGGGTGGAGTCTTGTGTGATATCTGCCTTCCATATTGGTATATTTATTGCTACTGTACTTCTTCACATCTTTTTTAGGCAGCTATGTCACTGAGGTATCATGGGATTTACTTCCTTGTCATTTTAGAAGACAATCTCACAGCAGCTTTCCTGTTTGTTTTTTGGGGGGGAGGGAGGTTGGGGTTTTTGGTTTTCTGTTTTGTTTTTTTTTTTTGGCTGTTTTGCCACCTCTTTCTCAGTGTTGCCTGAGTCTTAGGTGTAGAATTAGTGTTATACAAGTATTATTTGGGGCTAGGTGGTCTATAATCTTTTGTTCTCTGTACTTGGACCAGTTGTAGTCTTTTGTCTTTGAGAATCTTCTTCACTGACTCAATCCTTTTATAATCTAACTTATGTAATTCTTCACATGTTTCTGTACTAAGTTAAAAACAACACCACTTTTAACTCTGTGCTACTTTGGAATTTTTAAAGAAGTTATTAATGTGTGTCCCTGATTCTCCTGCAGCTTCAAATGGAACATTTTGCTTAGCTTTGCTGTCTATAGGCTCTTAGGTTTAGGTTTCTTCAACTCTACAAGCAGAATTGGAATACCTGTTTTAGCCAGTCTACAGATTGTTCACAGTGACTGGATGATATGGTGTCAGCGTAATTAATGAGTTCAGTACACAGCATAAGGAAGTTGACCTCAGAATTCTGTAATCTTCAACTCCAGCCTGTAAGTTCTGCTGACACACATCTGTCTGCTACTTCTCTAACTTTTCAATCCCTGAAATGTCTCTTTTACCTTAATCCCCCAAACAGCATGACACTCAGTATAATTTTACCAGTATTCAGAGATGTATGCCTTCATAATGTTCATCTAGGCTGCTGTGCTGTCTTTATGAGAATGAGAGCAAGAACTGCTATTCACAGTGTTTCATGAAATGTAGTGAAGAAATCATGGTCTTCAAGCCAGACAGTTTATGTCCTCTACTGGTGTTCAAAAACAATCATAAGTTGAGATACTAGATAATAAGGAGAGTAAAATAAAGCCCTAAGTCTGACACTCTGAACTTTGTTGGTGAAAATATTGAGAATGAAAGTATGTAGTTTTATCAATATCACAAAACCTCAAGAACTGAAAATCTGCCTTTTTGCTCTACAAAAAAAAAAAAAAAAAGCTGTTTTCATTTCAACAGTGGACCACTGATTAACTTGTGCAGAAAGTGTTGAATGTGTTTGTCTCCTATCTCCTAAATGATAAGGCATTACCCTTGATATTTAAGGACAGCACAGTGTTCATTTACAATATTAATTTTGTAATATTATTTGATTATTTTCTTCCTCATTTCCATTTTCTCCTTTGTCTTTTCAGTCACTTCAGTTTCAAGTCATTGTGTTTTAGATGCCACAGAAAGGACATGAGTCATAAATCAAAGGCATAAAATTAGCTTTCCTGCACTTGACTTTTCAAACCTAGATTCTTCTAGGAATGCGATGAATGTATAAACATTTACATAAGGAAAGTAAAACTTTCTTACCCTGCAATTGGGCAAGCAGAAATTATAGAAGCACAATCCTGGACGCATAGCTATTGAGGAATGTCAAAAGGAGGGCACTGTTTTCTAATTTAAACGCCAGCCCCTGCTGGGTACCAACACTGCAGGTAGATTTAGGAGAACAATGGAGATGGAGGAGGTTTCCTCAGAACCCAAAAGCGGCCGCAAGATCCTTGTGTGTGAACACTTTCATGATAGATTTAGCTGTCTGGAAGTTTACACTGCTCCATAGAACATTCTATTCTCCACAGTACTGTGGGAACACTGGGACAGTTGCTAGATGTCCCAGCACTAGCACGCCAAGCTTGACATGGGTATGTCCCATCACAAAGAACATAAAAGCTAGACAGCAGTTCAGTAGGCACCTAGATGGGGACTGGAGATACCTGAGACCAACTCTCAGGTTTCTCTTTTCTCTCTCTACTTTCCAAATGATTGGTATAGTGGGAGTTTCTGATAGTCAACACTGTAAATTAGAAGTTACTCAAGGGAGAGAAGGAAAACAGAATTTTTCAAGTTTTCATTTTCATTACTCAAAGAATCACAGCTCAAAATAGAAATCAAGGGAAATTAGAAAAACTAAACTGGAAAAACTTTGTTTCTTGAACACTGGAGACTATTGGCTGAGGTTTATACTTCAGTGTATCTAATATCAATCTAATATCAATGGAAGAATATGCTCCCTATACTCATTCACTTAACTAAATTCTTCGGGGTGCTTTAATTCTTGTTCAGGACTAAAGTATTAGGTAACAATGTACGACTGAATGAAGAATTCTTAGCACTGCCTTTAAGTGGTTTAGATATAGGACTTAAAACTGGGAATTATGCAAGTAATATTGGACATAGCTATGCTTCTTTCAGAATCCAACTTCCTGGAAGTTGCCTAAGCCTGGAGGATAACCAGTAAATGTTATTATACACTCTAGAGGTTCAAGTTATTCAGGGAAATAAAGAGTCAAGAGAAATAAAAATGGTAAAGGATGGCAGAGAGGTGATTCTAAGGAAGGCACATTTCTGTTCCTTTCTTTCTGCCTTTTACTATGAGTCCTATTTCCTAGTTAGTAAGCTTTTTTGTCTGATTGCTAGTGGAAGTAGGAATCTTCCTTCTGTGCTACAAAAGAGCAGAAAACATCACATTAAGCAATGCAGGATCTGATATGAACCTTCTAAATTCCAAGGTGGGTAGGTCAGTATTTATAACCCTGGGGCTAATTCTCACTTTCATTACTGAAGCTGCACATAGATCCCCAAAATTAGTACTATCTTTATAAACTTTTCATATGCCAAGGGGTGGTCTTGAGGTTCCCTGGTGGGCTTCCATATAAAGAGAACAAAGGAAATGCTTAAGTGGGTTCAGCCCTGTGTACATTACCACCTCATCAAAGATGCAGCATATCCTTTTGATCCTTGGAGATGGAAGGGAAATGACCATTAGCACTAATGGGTCCTTGCAGCTAAAAGTCTTGTGTTTACAAAGGAGGATATGCTTCTTAATGACCTTCTTTGTGAACAGGGTCTGGATGGACATCCATTAAAAGCCAAGTTTCCTATGTAGTTTAGTATCAACTGTTGCCTTCCCCCTTCCCACCATCCACCATATTGACTGGATGCTTGCACTGCTGTCCTTTAAATGGACCATATACAGAAAAAGGTAGAGTTGAGATATTTTCAGCAAATACTGTGGTAAACGTGTATCATGTAGCCAGGTACCAATATAGGGGTAGGTAAGATTCTTAAAGAAATCTCAATAATATCTTAATTTCAAAAACCATAAACTCAGAAATACTAAGCAGCTCTCAGTGCCATCTGAAGATAGCCAGGGTCAGTGATTAGTCCCTAGTATCTGCACACAAATGAGTAAGGGGAAATTGTGGGCAAGCTTTGTAGTTATAGAAGCTCTGACTCTGTAACTCACTGGTACCAAGAGTGTAAACTCATTAAATTGCATTACTTCTTGGCAGTAGATAGTTCCTCTGCAGAGTGGAATTAATGATGCCTACCTTAGGAACATTGAGGATTACAGAGAACATGTCTATGTATTTAGTATATATCTTGCAAGGTACATGGTATATGTCTCATTCTATACAGTTGGCACTGGAAATTGAGACACAAGTCAAATTTGTTCCTGTAGAGTGACAGGTTTCAGGTTTGCAACTACTTCCTGGAATGTATTTAATTTGATCTAGTTCACAGACATCAGAATGTTTAAAATGTGTCTTCTATGATACTAACAGAAACTAGGACAGAAGATCCTTTTACCTATCTAATTTGAAACCAAATTGCACAGAATCTCAAAAAATAATCAGGAAGTTTGCTTAACAAATAACTTCTAATTCAGACATATTAAAAGATAAAAATCAAACAAAACATTTTATGAAGGCCAAGAGCCAATTTGTAGATTCAGGCTGAATGCTTCTTAGACAAGAAGAGAAATAAAAAGATTTATGTGACCTTTCTAAGGTGGGGCATTATGGGAGAGCCTAGATCAGAAGGTATAGGGCACATTTTACAAGAACATAAATGTAGACGCAGGCTTTGGGTGCAGTACAGGTACACGATGAAGACAAAGTGAACATGGTGTTTGGGTAAGTGAGCAAAAGATCAGGGGAGAAGACATGGTTGGAAGAGAATATTCAACTTCTCATTAAATACTCTCAACAATGTTAGATAAAGAAACGTTAAAGGAGGACATTTGAGTGAAAGACAATAGGACACAATGAGTTTTCTACCTATTGGCTAAGTAAAAACCATATTAAAAATAAGAGCTATGTGTTAGGGGAGGGCACACGGACAGGTAGGAGAATTTGTATATGAATGTGAGGTGAGAAAGAATACCTGACACTCCAATGTAGTATTTGTGCATTGTATGTTATAGGGAGTCCAGGGTTATAAAGGAGGCTCAGAGAACAGGGATCAAAGCTAGGATCCTTTGCAGAACTCCAGCCAAAAACAAATAAATGAGATGGTGATAGTGATTTCTTTCTCTATGAAAACAGGAGCAGATGGCAATTAGAGCAAGTATCCCAGCTCAGCCTAACAGCAGCAGAATGCAAGTGTCAAGGTATAATTAGTTCTTTGACTCAGCTTTCCTGTTTATTCATATGTACTTTGCCTCTTAAACATCTCACCTTTATTTTAACTAAAAAGAGCATACATAAAAAGACACACGATTTATAGATATGAATAGTTATGACTACAGAAATATGAGCTTCCAAATTATCAGTTGGGGGAGAACTAAACTCATATTCTCTCACTTGCTTTCCTATGGCTTCATTGGAGAAAAATCTAATTCTAGATGCAGGGTACCCTAATGCTTTCATCATTTCTTGTGATTCATTGTTAAAAACGATTAAATCTGCCCACACTGGTTTCT
The DNA here is from genome assembly GCA_028551405.1 of Uromys caudimaculatus. Lineage (NCBI taxonomy): Eukaryota > Metazoa > Chordata > Mammalia > Rodentia > Muridae > Uromys > Uromys caudimaculatus. Next base: position 14,951,553 of record CM052705.1, on the reverse strand, counting down.
GAACCTGATCTACAAGCACAGTGCTCCTCCCTTCACCAGGAAACAACCAACCTCTACTTTTAAATCTGTATCCTTATCCTTAGTTTTAACCTTTTCTCGTTCCACCACAAAGAAATACCTGCAGATCAGATCTTTTCCCATTATATCAAGGAAAATATCCTTGGGGAAAAAAATCATCTGAATGTACTTGTATGAAAGTTGTTCTCTGTTAGTAGAAAATCTTCTGTAATCTTTGAGGATAAACACTCGTATATTAACTTAACTTTGTTTTCTAGGAACAGAATAAAAATTTGATCATTCACATAACTGTTTAAAATGATGTATACTAAATTATTAAAAGAAAGAGCATAGAAAATAGAGGATATTTCTCAAATAAATCTGAGCTTTTAAGTAGATAAATCTGCATAATGAGTATACAAGCTGTTGGCATTCTGTCTAAACTCCACCCCACAGTTACCTGGCAACAATCAGGTATGCTCCTCCACACAGTTGCCTGGCAACAGCCCGGTGGGCCTGGCCCACTATAAAAGGGTCTGCTTGCCCCCTCCTCTCTCTCTTAGCTCTTTCTCTTGCCTCTCTCTTACTTCTCTTACCTCTCCCGCATTCCCTTCCCCCTTCTCTCCACGTGGTCATAGCCAGCCTCCACCTCTCTACTTCTCTACTCTGCCTCTACTACCCTCTTAACTCCCCTCCCCATGCCCTAAATAAACTCTATTTCTATACTATACCTTTGTGTGTGGCTGGTCCCTCCTGGGGAAGGGATGCCTGGGTTTGGGCCTCCCCATAACCCCATATAACATATATATCTTTATATATTTTTATAAACACATCACAAGCCTAATATACCCAAGATCAACAAATTATACTAGATATTTATTTTTCAGCCGAAGGAAAAATTCAAGTGTATATTTTGCTCTGAGATGTAATACCTGTTTCTTTAACAGTTCCGTGTGAGAAACATTGAAGCTAACTTTAGAAAATTTTTGCTGAAGAAATGCCAAATGGATACCAGTCTGACTGAAGAGATGTCCTTCAACTTCAGATATCATAGTCTACTTTACACATGAAAAGTCTAATCTTATAGTACTCTAGGTTTGATTCTATAAGAAATGCCTGTTATCTTATCTCAAACTTACCTTGGATAGGGGTTCCAAAAAATAATTGTTCCCCTGACTGGAAAAGTAGATCTTAAAGACATCTTGCTTTATACAAATAAAATTGTGCATCTCTCTTCTACCCAGAAAAAAAAAAAAAAATTCCCAAATGATTCCTAAGCTCTGTTGTGTATCTCATGCTCCACACTCCACCTACTGCTACATGTAATTTTGCCAACTCCACTGATATTGTTCCTCTATTTTTACTCTCATTTCTAGTTGACTTTTTTCCTCCACTAATTCACTATCTGGTAACTCTGCCTCTACCTACCTCCCTTATCGCTGCCACATCAACCTTCCCATTATTGTTGTTATTATTAATGTGTGCGTGTATGTATTTGCAGATGTGCACATATCACAGAATGTGTGTAAATTTTTGCAAACAACTTTATAGAGTTAGTTTTCTCTTTTTACCCTAATATAGGTTCTAAGGATCAAGTTCCGCCCACCCAGATTGCCTCGCGAGCACTTTTTATCCTTTGAGCCATCCTATGAGCACCCACTGCGTCCTGGTCTATTCCAGATCTCACTCCCTCTAGAATCTAAACTTGAAGTACCCACACATGAAATGTTCTACTAAACTTTAAAAGTTTTTCCCAGCACTGATTCCCAGGCAGATGGCTCTTGTTCCTATACTTTGGCCTTTAGTCTTCTGTAGTTACCTTTATTTCTCTACTCGTGTCTTTTCTTCCCATTCTATCACAGTTTGCAGTACACATTACAGGTTACTTTTTTTTTTAATGAGTGCCATGCTTCTGCCAAGATTGCATTTCAAGAATCTATTTAATTTTAATTGTTTAACTCAAAATTCTACCTCAAAATATACTCATCTAATTTTCAGACATAAATCGTGAAACCCTGACACAATTTTGCATTTTTCCCTAAAAATTGTTTTAGTGCTTTAAAGGTGGATCTCTTTTTTCAATTTAAAAATAAATATTTAAAGAGATAATCATGGCCAAAACACTTCTAAAATCTCACTTTCATTTAGTAGGACTCAGGGATTATTTGTTAAGACATTTAATGGATGCATAACAAATAGTTCAGATTCCACAAAGAATCATCCAGATAAGAAGGCCTGGTGGAAGTGGTACTGATGCATCACTCCTGTGTTCCTGGTTGCCTTCCTCTGAGAACATGGAGTACACTCATCAAAAGCGATCTCTTCTGCTTATCTCTTTAGTGTACACAGAGATTAGGGCGCAAAGCCCATTAGGAGAATGTAGAGCAACAACACTGCTGTCTATTTGATAGAGTAATTTGTTAGAGTAATTCATGCATGGTTTTAGTTTACATATGCTGCACTTATCTGCAGTGAGAGATAAGTTAAGGATGAAGAAGCAATTCGAGGTATCAATATATGATAATATAGATTCATCTCTTAGTTTTCTTTTGAAGTTAAAACAAGTATTAATCCCTTATAGGGGTTTAGTTTGATGCTATCCTAACTTGAGCTGTCTGGATGTCCAGTCACACCTGGTAATGTGTCATATACAAGTATAGCCTCGCTCTTGCAGTCCCCATATCACAGTTTATATTGTGGAAACATTTTACTCTTGCAGATCATCTATTTTGTGGCCCTGGTGTTATTTTAGAATGAAGGATACATTTACTTGTCTGGAGAACAGAGCCAAGCCAGTCACCACCCCCATCTCTACTCTCAAGAAGTTCGATGATCCCCATTGTGCTTCCCATTGGTGTGTATGTGTCTCGCTTCATTCAGGCTTATCTTCGAGCCACCACCCACGAATTGCTAGGAACAGAGAACTTCTCCAATGAAAATCCTTTTTCTTGACTATTTTGCTGTTTCTAGGTGTTCTGACCTGACACTTTCCTCCTACATCCAACAACATATTGATCCAGATAAAGCACAAACAACAACAGCAACAACAACAACAGATCCTAAAGACTTCCTAAAAGCAGGCAACTGAATTTAAAGATGAGAACTTTGTCTGTGTGAACAAGGACCTCTTTGTTTCTTGAGTCATTGTTTACTGGTTTCTGGCATTGCTATAGTCAAAACCAGTAAAGGAAGCTGGGTCATAACATGGTGACGCAATGTTTGCCCAGCATTCAGGAAAGCCTGGAATCAATCTCCAGTACTCAAAAAAAAAAAAAAAAAAAAAAAAAAAAAATGGGGAAGAAAGCTCTGACTTTATCATTATAATATGATAACAACTGGCATCAGTGAAATGCACTCAAATTTACAAAGCATTTAAATAAGCATTGTTTTATTTGAATCTGCCTGCTGAGCTACCAGTCATGAATGCAACTATAATGCTGCTGAAGTCCTGTGGTTCAGGACAACAATGCTTGAAAACAGGAGAATCACACTGAAAATCCAGTCTTCTGAAACTATGATCCTTTCAGTTAGTCCACCCTGGCTTACACAGTGCATACTCCAAAGGCAAGAAGCCCATTACTACAAAGTACAAGAAATTTTGGAAAGTTAGAGTCAGTTGAGAAAAATAACAGTGGTATTAGTGGAATCCCAGCAAGGTGACAGATGCTTAGGACAGACAGAAATGTATCTGCACACCCAGAAGAAAAACCATTCAATTTTCTCCCATAGTTATAATGACTTGGTATCAACTTCTAACCAGTGGTTAAATTTTTTATGACACAAACATTTAATATTTGGAAGCAGGGGTCACTTTTCAACTTCTGTTCACATAGAATAAAATCAGAAACCTGAAGCTATCCCTGCCATACCTTAACACTAATATTTTTATGTGAAGGGTAAACAATCCGAAAAAGCTGGAGTTCAGATCCCACCATGTTCTGTAGCCACACTTTGAGAGTCAATACTTTCATTATTTTATGGAAATAATAAAAAGTGATTTCCATTCTGACATTTAATTTCTAGCTGAAATTTTGAGGAAACATTGCCTATATAGAAGAATTTTTGTTTTTACAGGATTCTTTGAGACATAGCATGAAGACAGATTTTGTTTATGTGTTTGGCCAACAGACTGAGGAAACCCTGGTGGACATGCGAAATGGAGAATAATGAAAGGAAAACGCTGCAGAGGTAGATGTGCTAATCCATCTTCTTTTAAATCGGCTCTGTGCCAGTGACGCTGGCAGATGGGGTGTGAGTTCAGGCCAATAAATCCATGTCAAGCTAACTTCATTCTGTGGCTTTAAAATTTAAATTTGACATTTGGCTTTTAAGAGAAAGCCAGGTAGAATTTTTGTCAATGCTTTTCTTTTGTCCCCAGCAAGCCTGCAAAGCCTTAGTAGTGGGCACGTTCCTGCCTGCGGTGTTTCCTTTTCCTTCTGTGCGATGACACTCACTTGAACTGCAGATGAGATTGCTAAGACCACAGATACTGATAAAGTTTGCATATGGATTTTCACTAAGCTTGGGATGGATTTGACTTTTCCAAACTCTTCAGGACACTGAGATGCTATTATTATCTAGACCTCACAAGTGAGCAAAGCATCCTCAGGAAGAGGGAGTCAGAGAGTCAGTACAATCCTATCAACATCAGAAGCATGAGGTGGCACCTGCAACCCTGTTGTCAAGGCTACATTTTTCTCTACTACTTTTACTGAAACTATTCTGAATGACAGGAGGAGAAAAAGTACAGTTGACCAGGTATGGTGGTGCATACCTTTAATTCCAGCACTCAGGGGTTGGGAAGCAGCCGCCAGAAGTACAAAGATAGATCTCTGTAAGTCCTAGGCCAGCCTGATCTACAGAGTGAGTTATAGGACATTCAGAACTAAACAGAAAACCCTGTCTCAAAGAAACAATTTAAAAAGAGAAAGACAGAAAATTGGAAATGATTTCTCGTACTAAAGATGTAAACGTATGAAGTCATTTACAGGACCTACGCAAATACATTGTTTTCTTGAAATTTTTATGTTGTTCTGTCTAATGTTTTGACTTTTTCATAAATGTTCTATGTTAAATAATTTAATTCTCTCATCTCATAGCAATTGAAAATTTACATTGGGTGCGTGGTTCTCCTGTTGTTTCAAATTTAAGAGAACTTCTATTTCCTATAATGGCCTATTTAATACAAGTCAAAAACTTATGTATACCTTGATATACAAGGATAAAAAGTTACATTTATCACTGTTATTCTGAATAATTAGAAACTATTCAGCAGTATAGAGCAATGGTAAAGCAGTATTTGTGGTTTACAGGCACTGAGAAGAGCTTCTTTTTTTTTTTTTTTTTTTTTTTT
>CM052705.1:14928029-14945703 GCA_028551405.1 Uromys caudimaculatus | reverse complement strand
CAAAAGCTATCCTTAACAACAAAAGAACCTCTGGGGGAATCAGCATTCCTGATCTCAAGCTGTACTACAGAGCAGTAGTGATAAAAACTGCATGGTATTGGTACAGTGACAGGCAGGTAGATCAATGGAATAGAATTGAGAAGAGCTTCTAAAATATCACATATTTACTTTTTCCTTAAGAATTAGACCTTTTTCTGTACGGTTTTTAACTAAAATATAATATCTTCCTTTTAAGAGCACTGGTTGTTTTCACGGAGGACTTGGGTTTGGTTCCAGCACTAACACAGTGATTCCCAATCACCAGTAATTCCAGTTCAAGGGCACCTGATACAGTCTTCTGTCCTCCGAAGACACCAGGTATATGTTGTTGTCCAAATATACATGCAGACGAAAGAACCATACAAATAAAACAAAACAAAATAATAAATACTAAAAGAATATGATGGAAAATAGGTCTCTTCGTATAGTGAGTGTGTGCTGCTCTCCCCATAGCACTTCCTAGTGTTCCCTGCAGTGTGGAGAGACAGAACTGGTAGGGATTACACAGACAAAACATTAAGTAACTTGGGGCAACTGAAGAGAAAGCGAGCATAAAGAATGGGTACATTCCTAGGAGTGATGAGTAAAAGTGGTGTGTGGGAATGTTCGGAGACAGACACGCATGGCTACACACAGCGAGAGCCTGAAGGACTGCCTGGAGGTGGAGGAGTGTTGAGTCTGCCTGAGTGAACATGGACATCGTTCATAGGGTTACAGTTAGAACTTGCACAGACCAGTCTCGGATGAACCCAGGAAAATACAATCAACAAATGAAGCTGGCATATCTGTTGGACCTAGACTCTTAAGTCACATTTGTCCTCAGTCATCACATACTAAACAAGAGGAAGGGGCAGAAGTTGAAATATGCTGTGCTTTCTCCTGCTGTTGTGGCCACCATCTTATCTTCATTTCTAAGATTTGATTAATAACTTTTATTTAATTTAAAAAGTTTTAAAACTATGTGTGTGTGCCTGTGTTTTGGAACCTGCATATCACTGGGGAAAGACAGAGACCTCAGACAGTTGGAGTTCCAGGCAGTCATGAGTCATGGAAGCCATGTGGGTTCTAGGAACCAAATGTGGATCTTCTACAAAGGTATTCCACACTCTTAACTGCTGAGCTGTCTCACCAGCCTCCAGGATTGAACTTTCTTCATTAAAGATGGTTTTATAATATTAAATGATTATAGAATTGTCTTAAAAGAGAAATCAAATATATTTGGTGGGCCTGTGCATGGTTTAAATGCCTCAACACTACCCGTTTTGTTTGAGGCAAAATGTAGCATAGTGCCTAGATTATATTAGATCATTTTGCCTATTTGGTGCAATATTTCATACAGAAATCCAAACCTTCGACTGTGGCTCCCAGCTTTGTAATCACTGATCCATTGCAATACATTCAAACAGTTCTACTGATTCAAGGATTTTTTTACTCTTTTTCATACAAATATTTTAGTGTAACTTGGTTTCCATAGTCTCACCATCTCCATGAATTTGTATATTATCCCCATACTCAATTCAAGAGATGGGCAAATCCTGTCCCTTGATTCCTACCCAGAAAGTTAAAATCAACTTTTGGAATGCTTTTAGGCTTTCTATTTTGTCCTGAATACCCAACTCAAATATGTCTTCAAAGAAACTCAGTAGATGTACAATTACACACTGGGATCTTATCTCTCATCCTCATTGCTGGCCCCAGAGAAGACTTATGTCCTAGTTAAATCTGTTTTTCAAGAATTTGAGTCTAGAATCCTAAACCTAAGTGAGTTTTGAATATCTACTTGACTGAAGGACAGCAAGGACATGGGGCTTCATACCCCTTTGCCCCCCCCACACACACACAAAAGTCAACATGGAATGACAGGAAGAGCACCTTAGCTGCCTGGGAAGCTGATATAGCCTTGAGATGCTCAAAGGAGGAGTTCCTTGTATCTACCAATAGTCTCTCCCACACCGTGCCCTCACCCCTCTCTCTTCTCTCTCTCTTCCATGTCTCTCTTTTGTTTTCTTTCTTTCTTTTTTGGTTTTTTTTGAGACAGGGTTTCTCTGTATATCCCTGACTGTCCTGGAACTCACTCTGTAGACCAGGCTGGCCTTGAACTCAGAAATCTGCCTGCCTCTGCCTCCCAAGTGCTGGGATTAAAGGCGTATGCCACCACTGCCCGGCGGTCTCTCTTTTGTTTTCTTAAGATAGTCAGAGTAGATTTATGCTTCTTGTATCACAAAGTCTTATCTTCTCTTTTTTAAAAGGAGAGACATCAAAGTGCCATGAATATTATTTTAGAATGAGGAACTTTTATCACATTAGCCTTTGCTAACGACATAGAAGCTTTTGACCATGAAAGCCTAAGATCTAAGAAGGTTGCTTGATTCACTCTCCGCATCATCTAAAGAGAGGACAGAACTGAAGGTTGATCTCTACCTGGGGCTGAGAACTTGCATATATCTTATTCTTAAGAGTTCAGCCCTGAGACTCTGCAGATTCACCACTCCATGTCAAATACACACATGCCACCATCCTACAAGTTTAGCTGTCTTCCTATCTCCTTTGGGCATGGTAAACCTGGACTTTGCTCTGAAAGGCATAAGAAAACTGGGTTCCACTTTCCAGGAGAAACTTTGCTGGGAAGAGGTCTCAGGAAAGCTGCTTCTTTGGTGTAGGCAGCCATAAGCAGGCCTACAACTGCTCCAAGTATGCTAACCAGGGCTAGTGGGTGTCAGAGCTCAGTCCCTGTTCTCTGAGTAGAAATAAGCACCAGGGAATGGTTCATCCAGAAATGGTAAGGGTTAAGGACTTAGAGCTATATCAGAAACTCAAATACAGTATGTGGCTACCTGTGGCTCATCTCCGTCTCGCACCAGACTTGCCACTATCACTCTCATGTTCCAGAATGCTTTTCAATTGCTGTTATGGGCCCTCAGTAGTAGTCTACTGAAACTGATATGAACAACAAAATTTGCTTCCCATGGCCCATGTAAAAATGATAAATTAGGGGGACTGGAGAGATGGCTCAAGAACACTTATAGGTTTGATTCTTATGTATATAGTGGTTGACAACCATTAGTGACCCTGTTTCAGGAAATCCAACTACCTCTTCTGACACTGAGACCTGGCTCCCTCCTCTGTATGTACAGGGTATGCATGTAGCATACATACATCAATGTGAATGAAGCACTCACACCCGTAAAATAAATAATTTTTTAATTGTTTTAAAGAATCATGAAGTAGAAGGCTGGATCTGGTGAACATTAACTAGACACATGACTGGATATATCAGCACATCACTCTGGGCAGGGAAAGATGAAGGATTTAAACAAGACAGAGTTGTCAGTGCAGGCTACAGACATTTAAGTTCCGATAGTGTATGCTTGCTGGAGTATAAACATGGACAGAAGAACACTCAGAGTGAGCATTAGGTAGGTCACAGACAGCGGTGTGCACCAGGGGAAGGACGTCTTCTAAGAGGTGGGGTAAGTGAGAGTGGATCAAAACAAAGTATCAGAGGTTTGAAAGTCAAGAGAATAGGTTTGGGCTGATTTCAGCAAAGCCTGGGAATTCAATGGAGTCATCAAAAAGAAACAATGGTTTCATGTCTCTAATTGTCTTCCAAGTAACCGTGCTATGTAACTCTTGTGTGGGGAAGGGAAAAACAAAAATGTCAAGCGTTACTTTGACAGACTCACTGCCTTATTGTCTCTGTTTTTGTCTCCAAAGTGTTCTCTTTGCCCACTGAGCCTTGATTCTCAACTGCTCTGCAGCCAAAAAAAAAAGTCACTAAAATGTACTGCCAAGCACACTGTCCCCACCTTCTGCAGGATGTACAAAGACCTACTCCATCAGAAGCAAAACACCCTGCTTCCTTCTGAGAGAGAGAGCCTTAGAAATGCAACATCCTTCTCAGGAGGTTTGCACTGCATGCATGAAAGATCTAATTGGGCATTTATAGCCAATTTGTAAAGAAGTGAGACCAGCCACCACAGCTGGGAAAACACCTGCTGTATTCTAGAGCCCGTGGTGACAGGTCCATCCACTGTGTATAGATCTCATGTTTGAGGGGATTTGAGAGTGAGATAAAGCAGAGTCAGAGTCCCAAAGCAGAAGCACTGCTAGTAATGAGATGCTATCCCAGGGCAGTGCGGGCAGGCAGGGTAGAAAGAGTCCAAAGGCATGATGATATTTGGAAAACAGGACTAGGGGGAGGGAGCAGGTGCCAGGGACACCCAGGTCTTCTGGAGATCCCATGCAGCAATTAGGACAAAGTCCTTACCCTCTGAGGGCCCTCATTGTTTAGCCACTGAAAAGGTGTCTTTTCTCTTCAGTTTTCGAATGGATCCTTAAAATAACCTCACACAAATTAAGAAAATGTTAGTAAATCTCACTGCATTATAAACAAGAAGGCAACAGGTATTTCTTCCACTGTCAATATCACTCTGGCTCTACAGCTAGGCTCAAAGCCAAATTCTTATTTGAACATTTCCTATTTGAGCAAAGAATCTAGGCAAGACAGATGGACTACCCAAAGTCACGCATGCCACATAATGAAGCTCGGACGTCTTTAAACATGATCAAAACTTCGGAAGAGAAAACCCTCAGTAATATGTTTTTCAAAGCACAATGTGTGAAAAGGTAGATCAGGCAGGTGCACCTTATGCTCAGGTCCGGAGAATGATGGCTCCTAGGGAACAAACTGATCTGAGTTACAAAAGAAAAGAACACGCACAGGATGTATGCAAATCTCCCCTTACGGACCTATTGGAATGGAAAGTCCTGGCTGGAGCCTTTTAGGCTTGGGCTCAGAAACACAATAGCCAGCAGTTACCTTTTGGCTAAGTTTTGAATGGAGATATGGAAATGCAAAAAGGAAATGAGAAAGGAAATAATTTGGGATTTGTAAGAGAGATAAAAGAGGAGAAGGGAACAAAGTGCTCACCACCTTGGTTGACCTAGATGTAAGCCAATGAGTTACAAGGTGTAATTTTGCTAAGTGGCCACTTGAGGGCACTGTCTGCTATGCACCCAGGACCATGGTCAGGCCCCAATCAAATTCAAAAAAGCCTCAATTTGTTGATGGATTAAATTAATACTTAAATAAGGACGCCCATGGAAGATGGAGACCCAAAACTATTCGTCTGTTCTAATTTTATTCTTGAACTAGATAAGTGAATAAGCAAGACTGACCTCAATTCCAATTCCCGGACACTCATAAGGATTATATACAATAACCTCATTTAAATCCACTGAGTATTTAATAGGGACTCAATAAGTGTCAGCTCCTTTCCATATGTACTTTAACATACAACTTGCCAAATTAGGACAAGAGAAGCACACGGCAGGATTGCATTATCTCACTAAAGGGGTCAGTACTCAAAAGTTCCAGAATAAATAGAGTCGTGCTATGGGATCAGTCCAGAGTAAGTGAATGCTGTGTCTTTCCTTGCATGTTGCAGCTTGTACTTAATAGCCAGTGGGAACAGGAATCAGCAACTGGGAATAAAGGTGAAAACAAACTGTATCAGCAGGGAGAGGACTACACCCGTGAGACTTGGCCAGCGCTAGGAAAGATCATTTGAACACAGTCATCAGTCTGGAACTCCATTTTTTGGAATGATCCTTAGATTGAGGCTTGTTTGTGACTATTTCCATCTGAATCTAGGTGGGGAAGAGAGAGATCTGGGTTTCACTTTTCTACATTTGCAAGATGAAACACAGTCATGAACAAAAGTCTGCATTACTGTCAAGGCTAAATGTGAATTTTACATTCTGGAAACAAAGACATTCTGTTTGCTTGCAAAAGCAGAGCGAGTTGATCCTCTCCCCAACATCATGTAACACAGTGAATGGCCCTATGCTGCCCTCTGGTGTTTCTTTTAGGTATGGTAATCCAAGTGAAAGCGTCAAAAATTTGATTTAGTCAAGTGACTTCAGATGAGGACTTACCAAAGTTAAACCAATTAAAAAGTGAATTAAAGTTTGTATAACATAAATTGTGCCTTGTTTCAGGGTGCTAATGCACGGCATTTAGTGAGGACCTCTAACTAGACACCTGTTAACAGCTCCTGGGCGTCCTTGCTGAGTTATTCTGAAAAGAACACGGAATTCTGCACACCAGGAACTACCAGGCATGCGGTGTATGTAGCTAAGCTGACTGGTCTCACTTAGAGAAATAAAGACTCTTCACTGATTTGAACAGGGGGTGGATAAATCAGAATAAGTTTAATTCTCAGAGGATGAATGTCAATGAAAATAAACTGACTCAGAAAAAGTGAATCTCCTGCTTCATGCATTCCTACATGACTGGCCTGCATGGTCAGTTCTGGGCATGAATTCCTGCATGTCTCACACCCATAAACCCATAAGTTCCTGTGATTGCCCATGAGGGAAGGAAAAACAGCCAGTGTACTGCCTATAACTGTTAAACATGGCTTCCTCAAAAAATCTTCATGCTTCGGTTCTCATTTTGTGACCTCATCTGAGAGGTCTGAAAGCACAGCAGATTCACAGGATTTAGCAGTATAATTATTGATATAAATAAGTAAATCGACCTGAAGCGGTAGATTTGTAAGTAGGAGTGCTTCATACACAAGCACGAGACCCACAGTTAGTACCCCACACACACAGCCTTCCTGGCCACGCACGTGCCTGTAAATCAGTGCAGAGATGCAGAGGCAAAACGGGAGTATGGCTGGAGAGTCCTCACCCAGTGAGACTGTGGTTCTGAGGAATGTGGTGACAGTGACAGAGTTAAGACACCCAACACCCTTTTCTAGGGTCCAAACTCGCAGCCACACACACAGAAATGTTCCTGTGCACCCGCACATAAACACACACATGAAACAAACACACAGAACTACTCATTTTGTGGATTAACCTCTGATTTAAACTGAGTTTTTGTTTTATAAAACATTTAGTAAGAATCTCGGACTTAAAATCTGACTTTCCATTTTTCACATAATTAATGCACGGTTTCAGCATTTTTTTATTATGGAAAATACTTTTCTTATAATCAGTATTAAAAGTAGTCCATGTTTTAAGAAAATGTGTCTAAGATTTGTAAAGGCATACACTGTTCTCAGAAAGAATCCTCTTGTAACCTACTAGTAAGCTTTCATCCATTTTAATAAATAAAAAGCAAATATTTGCTTTTAGGAATTGCTGTTCCAAACATCTGAAGAGACACAACCCATGGAATTTCATTGTTCATGATTACAAACTGTGGCTATAAGTATTGAATTCTTCAAGCAATGATGACCCCTATGCTTCTAGTCATTTGACTCTGACATGTCCTCTCAGGTCACTAGTGAAGATTATGTGTGTGTCCTGAGATCTCTCTGATATAAACCAGGCATTATTTTATTAGCTTGTAGTTGGCCTGGCCAGTCTACTGAACTTCAGTCTTTCCCTTTCCTTAGAAATGGCCTCCTAAGTCCACCATGAAAAATGAGCGCATCCTCTGAATACCAATCAACTACTCAGCTCACTTCTGTCTCAGAGAAGACAGAGAAGCAGAGAAGCTTGTTTAACTGCATTCTTTTGAATATTCTGTTAGGTTTGCAAAAAGAGCCCTTTGAACTTAATAAGGGGCCCCCTACGAAAGAAGGGAGACAACAAGAGACAAACAAGGATCCAGCATTGTAAATATGCACCATATTTACATAAAGCAAAACATTTTCTTCTTTCAGTTTGTTTAGAAGGTGATTTTTTTCTCTAGAATGGCAACCATTAGATTTTCCTTCTCCATTTCTGTAACTGTCCAATGCATTTATTTCTTGAATCAAAGGACCCCATCAATATAAATGAGCAGATTTTTAAAGTAAAATATGCCTGTAATGATATCTGAGGAGCTTTGCCACACACCAGGACAAAGCAGGAGAGAAGACAGGGAGCTGTGCTTAAATCTGGGTTTACTCCTCTGTAAGCTGCTCCATCCCTGGGAGAGACATTCAAGTCTCACAGTAACAGCTCAATGTGACCTTCTTCAGTGCTTTTTGTCCTGCTCATTATGACAGGATGTGTGGGTACGGTTCTCACATAGACCCATTCACATAGAATCCAATATTATTTTATCCTATTGTTAACACGTCATCTAAGCATTAGAAAAATTAAGTCTCATTAAAGAAAAAAAATGTCAGCTAAGACATTCTCAGCAGCTCATTAAGCAGCATTTGTGTGTGTGTGTGTGTGTGTGTGTGTGTGTGTGTGTGTGTGTGTGTGTGTGTGTGTGTGTGTACATGTGTGCATTAGAGATGTGGTAAGGAAAATAAAGGTTACTGGTTACTAAGGCTAAGACAAGCTCAGAGACATTGGTAGAAGGGTTTGAAATCATCCAGGAAATCTGATCAGAAGAGGGGAATAAAACTAAAAGAGCCTAAAAATTCAATATATATCTGGTTCTATTAATTCCAAATTGATAGAAAAGGATTGGGACTAAAGAAACTTCCAGGTGCCTACTTTTCCTAACAATATCAAGATTATGAGCACATTTCCCTCATTTTTAATTTTTAAACATGCATGCATTTAGGTGTTGCATTTTTGAACTGTTATGAAAAATACATATGTTCATGCCACATTAAAGGAAGAACAGAGACTTGTGTGTTGTATTATTAATCATGTGCAAAAAAACCAAAAGTCTGGTCAGCCTTTGCAGAAGGCACATGCATGTGCCCTAAGCAAAAGTTTTTCTTTGCTCATGTAGATGTTGGAGGAATGCTGGTACTGTGACTTCGGCAGTACTTACTCTTGAGGTCTAAATTTCTGGCTCCCGCAGTGATTTGTGTTGTGATTTTTGTATCAATCTTTACTGTGTGGAGATTGCTGGTGTCCCTTGAAATCATCACATTATGCCACTGATTGTCGTTGAGTGGTTTGTTTGAGCTCCCTTTGATGAGGTTAGCACCGTTTCCCAAGTCAAACACATAATGTAAGTACCTAGAGAGAAAAAGAAATGGAGAAAAGAGCTGTTGCTTTCTCAATGAACAAGGATAGTAAACAAGACATCACACATGGGCACTTTGGGTGAATTCATCCTTCTAGAGTCTTAAGACAGAGTTGGCTGCATGACAAACTAAAAGGAGACAGTATTGCCTTTCACTAGGAATTCCCCATTTCTACTGTCTTCCCACTTGGTTAATGACACTGGCATGGTGATTCTCCTCAGGGGAGATATGTTCTCAAGTGTCAATACCATGCTCTAATGCATACTTCCTACTCCATTTGTCTTTCTGTTCCACCAAGACCCCTGAAAATGTGTGCATGATCATCCCAGGAAACTGGTTGTCATGGTTTTGTGTTGCATTTTCATATTAACCTGATATATATATATCGTTTATATATATATAACCTGATATATATATAGTTTTATATATATATACACGTCCAAATTACTGAAGATGTGTCCATTGGCCATTACACTTTCAGAATATTTTATTTACACACCATTCTTTCTGAATTATTCATCATACAATTAATCTTAAGTTAGTTAAAATTTCATCAAATAACAAATATGATAAAGTAAATTATCTACCTATTTGAGTATATAGTGGCCTACCAATACTTGTGTAGAATTTGTGTCAAAAATCAGGAAATACACATTTGATGCATGAGAGTCATGGGAGATCTACCATGAACTAAAACTGATCTGTCCTTTATATATAACTGTACATCCAAGCGAGTGCATTGTTTTCTATTTTCAGAACCTAGTAAATGTTCTGAAAAGCTGAGTAACTTGACTTGCCCCTCCTGCCTACCACTCTATTAAGTCAACAGACTGTCTTTCATACAGAATTTGAATACTGACATTCACTTTTATATAGTGGTTTTTTTTCTCTTTTTATTGAACTGACATGTACATACCCTTTAACTAATTCAACCACAATAAAGTCATTTCCATCCCCACTGTTATACAGAATTAGTCCATCTAGGGACGTTGTCTTGAACTGGAAAAATAGATGCATAGAAGTGTAGGCTTGCAGTGTAGCTAAGGCAACATAGCTCGATTTGGTCTTGAAGGTGACAGGATCCGCGATGATGTTCCTGAATCCAAACCTGGCATTGAGTTCACAGTAATCTATATCACCATTTTTGCACAAGTCAATGTATGCCATTCCATTAAATGTCAGGCTTTGCAGGTGCCCAATGAAATTGGAGGGAACAGAAGAAAGATAGCGCCGTTCTGTGATGATGCCCGTCTCTATGTTATGAAACTCCAGCCTTGTATGATCACCTGCCATTTGGCCTAAAAGAAAAGAAAATACATTGCAATATTGTGCATCTGAAAGACACTTCCAACTGTTCCAACTGCAGAATTTCACTGTAATAGTATATTTCAAAATATAAAAAGCAAATAGATGTTACATGTAGTAAGAATATCTAGGTGATGTTTAAGGCTAAGGTGACCATATATAATAAAATATTCAAGGATAAGGTGACCATATATAATAAAATGTTTAAGGATAAGGTGGCCATATACAATAAAATGTTTAAGAGTAAGGTGGCCATATATAATAAAATGTTTAAGGGTAAGGTTACCATATAAAATAAAATGTTTAAGGGTAAGGTGGCCATATATAATAAAATGTTTAAGGGTAAGGTGACCATATATAATAAAATGTTTAAGGGTAAGGTGATCATATATAATAAAATGTTTAAGGATAAGGTTACCATATAAAATAAAATGTTTAAGGGTAAGGTGACCATATATAATAAAATGTTTAAGGGTAAGGTGATCATATATAATAAAATGTTTAAGGATAAGGTTACTATATATAATAAAATGTTTAAGGGTAAGGTGGCCATATATAATAAAATGTTTAAGGGTAAGGTGGCCACATATAATAAAATGTTTAAGGGTAAGGTGGCCACATATAATAAAATGTTTAAGGGTAAGGTGGCCATATATAATAAAATGTTTAAGGGTAAGGTGGCCATATATAATAAAATGTTTAAGGGTAAGGTGACCATATATAATAAAATGTTCAAGGGTAAGGTAGCCATACATAATGAAATCCCCAGCAGAGTTTTAAAGCCCATGTAAATTTTAGACACAATGAAAATTCTCCTCGTGCCTGAGCATGCTGGTGCTCTTCTGCCATCCTAGGACTTGAAGGGTTAAGGGAAGTGGACTATGAGTTAGAAGCCAGCTTGACCTACAATACTGAATTTTGGGCCAGCCTGAGCTATATGAAAAAAACTGTGTCTTGATATAACAACAGCAACAACAAAATCCTCATTAACATGTTATCACTTTCTAAAAAGTTAAATAAAGGAGGAAATAGAAAAGGAAGAAGATTGAGAAAGGAGGCAAAGAAGGTTATGGACTGTGATTTCTCTAAAGAACTGCACCTCTGTTAGCGATCCATGCGTCTTGGTACTATGGTTAGGTAATGCTTTTCTTTTTTCTTCCTTAAATAATATGTTATTACCCATTGTTTTACACCCTATATAAATAGGGAGGAACCACTGAATATTTTTGCAATAATGAACCGCTAAGATGTGCTTTGAAATCAAAACGTTCAATTGTCCCTTTCTTGTTGAACACCCAGATTGTCTCCTTGCACTGGTCTCCCAATTACTTTAGAGATAATCTCTGTGCCTGCACCATGTTCCTCACATTTTTCATTTTAAATAACCAATTAAGCACAATGAATTAATTCAACACACACTCTGTTCTGAGGAGAATACAAGTGTCATGAGCCTACACAACCACAGGAGACCATCTCAAACATCCTAGTGGGATCCATGGCTGCAGTTTTACTCAGTGACCTACTCTATGCAGTCCACCTCTCCTCTCTCACCATACCACTCTGTCAGTTCCGTTAATAGTCAAACTAATACCGTATTTACCTTTGGAGTAATGATTGTATCTTCCTATAACTTCAAAATTAAATAAAAATATAAGAACTTGGTTTCTAAGTTGTAAAATCCAGCAGTCATGAAAATTATTCCTTTCTTGTGGGTCATTTCCAATCTCTTATTCCCCAGAAAACCAAGTGTGCCCCACGTCCTGCTGCAACTCACAAAGGTCGCTTGAACTGCAGTCAAGGCCTTCCAACCAAGTTCTTGGCAAGTTTCCCTATCCAATTTGGCATAATTGGAATATTTACTAAGCTCATTCTATGCTATCATCCATGATATTAATGAAAACCTTAATTAGCGCCAATATCAGAATCAGCCCCTGAGAAAAGGCATTGAACCATATTTCTAAGCTTAATGAATATTGGAGCTATCTATGTGGGCTCCCACTAACACTCTGACAAACTTTCATTTGGTTAATAAGAACAGCAAAGATGCTGGACAGTAACACAAAACAGTGCTGTAAAAAAAAATATAACAGACATACTTGGTTATATAAGAAAAGTGTTTATGTTAACAATTGACTTTAATGATTTTAAATTCATTAGCACAAAAGAAGTCTCCTGAATTGTGCTTAATTGTTGCTCTTTTTAGTCATGGATTTGATTTGATTTCTTCTTTACACAGTGAGAAGTAAACCCATACTTTATGAAGATGGATATTTTCCCATCCACATACTATGAAGCCTCTGATTATGTTACTTAAGTAAAACACTATCCCTTTCTTAGTAATTCTGAATTTTCATATAACATCATTTTGCTTTTGCTCTTCAATTTTTGTTCAATGTCCTTAATACTGCTCTATCACCAAAGAGGAATCTTTGGTAACAACAAAATCAATCTTTAATAATTTTCAAGCATAAAGTGCTACAGCTATCAGCAGCACTGAATTAATAAGCTATATAGTATAGGGAATATAAAAAGACTGAAAATTACTGAGGCTTCAATATTGATGATGTTGACTTTTAATATTTTTTTTGCAGTAGCAAAAATCTGAGTTATAACTTAATTTACTCAAATTCTAAAGTTTATGTGTTTTTTGTTAAAAGTTCTATTGACAAAAAATATGAGAAAAATATCCAGAACAAAACATATTTCTAATGTGTGAAATTAATATTTCATATTGTTAAGAACGTGGAAGCTACAAAGAAGGGGAGGACATTTAACTCAGGAAGACAGAAGTTCAGCAAAAATGATGAAGATGTTTATGGACATCATAAATTTTAAGAATGTAGTGATAGTGTTGAAGAAAATGTGTAGTCAAACTCAGAAGCCCCCAGAACTGAACGGGCAGCACTGAGAGACACACGTAACCTAAGCGGCCAACTAGCACGTCAGCAATCATTCACTGAAAACACTCTGACTGATGTTGACATTAAATGTACTTTCCCTCCCATTTATCTACGTTCAATCTTCACCAGTAATATACCTCTGCTGTTGTATATGAACCTCTGCTGAATAAAAAGAAAACAAAAAAACTTTGAAGCATTATTTTTTTAAAGTTGTGGCAGAAAACATTTTCTTGCTTAAAATGACAAAATATGATGTTTTGCCTCAGTAGAAATCTCAGTATCTATGTTGAATTTTCAGTTTTATCTTGCTCTGAGTTAAGTTTCTGGCAAAGAACCACACAACAACAACAACAAAAACCAACAACAAAACCACTACCAATCCTTATGTGTGCATGTTAGATCACTTAAAAGTTATTGCATGGTCAGTAGATATTTGAAGTGCTATGTATGGGAGTGAGCAAAGTGGTAATAGGGACAGATATGTCCTTGTTCTCAGAGTTCACAGTCAGGGGATGCCACACCTCAGAGTTCACAGTCAGGGGATGCCACACCTCAGAGTTCACAGTCAGGGGATGCCACACGACAAGAAGTGAGCATCTGATTAAATGTATCAGAACAAAACTCTGACACATTCTATAAATTTTATGACTGCGATACCATATTTGTAAACTAGAACAGGGATAATATTTAAGTTAAAGAGATAATTGCAAAAAGAAAGCCATACTAATGCAGAGGAGACAGATGAACAAAGTTTTAAGGTACTATTCAGTTAAAACCATGAGAAAGTGAGGTTGCTGGCTCATACAAGATTAGAGGGGTACTGATTATCAGCTATTGGAAGGGGAGTAAATAGGCAGAGGCCATCTCACACACACACACACACACACACACACACACACACACACACACACACGCACACACGCGTGCACACACGCACGCACATGCACACGCACACACGCACGCACGCAAGCACGGACGCACGCATGCATGCATGGGTAAGTGTGTATAAGGGTAAAAGAATCTGAGCACTTTTGTAGATACAGTTTGAAAGATTTACTAGTGATATGTGAATGATTTCAAAAAGGAACATGACATGTCTTGGCTCACAGGTTTGAATTAGCGCATACAGAGTTTCTCATGTTCAGTGAGGGGACACAACAACCTACATACACAGCACACAACAACCTACACACACAGCACACAACAACATACACACACAGCACACAACAGCATACACACACAGCACACAATCACAGGATATTTTTAAGAAGTAATGAAATGAAACCCACTGACTCTCAATTTAAGAAGACCTCAGAGTTTGTGCAACCTTCTTATCTAAGACCAAGACACACTCCATCTTTGGCCCTCTCTACTTGAATTCCTATTCTCATTAATTAAGTTGAGTTCCAGACATTCTCAAGAACAACAAAGTATATACCTTCCATGTTCAGCAGATAGGAATAGAATTACTATGTCTTACTATGTGGAAAAGCTACAGGGTCTATATGAAGGGTCTCTAGTACTTTATCTTTTAAAATGATTTCTCTTTATAATATGCTATTTAAGAAAAGTCCCTATTACTTTCCTGATTCATGTTGGCTTCAAGTGGCCACCAAGCTCTTTGAAAACATACCATTTTACACCTATTCATCAGCCCTAAGTTCTTATTATGGTCAAGCATTGGGTTCTTGAGATCTACAATAACAACAACAAAAGTAAATAAAGGCTAGAAGGAGAAAAGAAGCAAATAACCCAAATTATGTATTGATTGCAGCAATAAAGCAATTCTGAAAGTATTTTAGATGCATTATCAGATTGAATAAATACATAAATGGTAGCCAGAATTCTCACCTTAAGGGAAAATGCATGGGCATATGAAACAAGGAGACAATGCCGCAGATGCAGCGATAGCCATGTGAACTCCTGCTTGCTAAAGCATGTGTATGTGCATGTTTGTATACACATGCACTTAGTATGTATGCATGCATGTATATTTATGCATATATGTGGGTATAGATACACGTTTGTAGATACTTCTAATTTGTACTTGCTCAGAAAGTCATATTATAACGACACCTAGTAAGAACTGAGAACATTTAACCACACAACCCCTATACATAAGGCTCAGGGACCATTGCAGAAGGTAAGGAGATATCTCATGGAAACTGCAGCCATGAAATCACAACAATGTGACTGCGTAAGCAGGATCTAAACAAAGATACCAGTTGACGTGAGAATGAAGGAGCTCTCAATGTGTCCAACCACTAGGTGAAGAGCTATTGGCAATTAACAACTGTTTAGATAGAATTAGTCTTCTCCAGAGATAAGACTGTAATGGGTAATTCAATACTAAGTGGTTAACTCTAAACATATACATACAAGCAATGCTAAATGGACTCAGTAAGTTGTATTTATATGTTTATATATGGGATTCATATATGTATGTATCATTCATCTGTATGTATTGTATATCCATACATCACTATACATATATAAATCTCACAATAATTTTTAAAAACAGGCTGTACATTTTATTTTGCTCTGTCTGCATGTACACTTGCATGCCAGAAGAGGGCATCAGATCCCAATATAGATGGCTGTGAGCCACTATGTGGTTGTTGCAAATTTAACTCAGGACTTCTGGAAGAGCAGACAGAACCATCTCTCCACAATGCATACATTTTAAAGGAAGTGGGAGATATAGGAGAGGTTGGAGGTAGGAAGAATAAATTAAGTTATTTGTATTTTAATTTAAAGTAAAATAAATTTAAAAAGTTACCTAAACTAACCTAACGATGAAAAGAAAGTGAAGGGGGAGAAAACCTTAGACACTCTTCACGGCTCTAATAATAAAAGATAACCTACCCTTTGAGCCTCAGTTTTGTCATCTTTAACATGAGAACGCCTGTACCCTATCTGCTCTACGGCTAAAACACACTGGACAGAACAATATTCTGCTGTGATTTTTGCATATATTGCCCTTGACCTCTAAAATTCAAAGCCATGACTTTAAATCCTCTGGATAACACCCAGTTGCTTCAGCAACTAATGTTAAAAATTCTTTTCTCTTCCACAAACTGACCTTAACTAAAACCAGTTGACCTCCAGCAGACACTCTGCCTTAGGTGGCTGTTTCAGAGCCTTCTATGAATGGCGATTGTATTATATTTATACCATTCATTTTCTTTTTGCATTCATTGCTTTATATTTTCCTTTTATTGAAAATAGATTCATTTCTTACATAATATATCCTGATTACAGTTTCTCCTCCTCTACTCCTACCAGTTCCTCTGCACCCCCACTCCCACCCCCAATCAGATCCAACTCCCTTCCGGTCTCTCATTTAAAAAGAACAGGATTCTGAGGAATAATAATAAAATATAATAAGACAAAACAAAAACTATCACATCGGAATTGGTCAATACAAACAGAAGGAAAAAAACCCACAAGAAGTTTCTAATACACATCTTAAGGGAAACACAAACCGGGCTCCTCTTCACTTTGGGGCTCTTTCCTCAAGTCCAACACACAGGAAAAAAAAATCTAGTCAGTCACAAATACCGATGAAATATATGATGACAATGACAGCTCTATGAACTCCTGGTTTACTTCCTTAAAGAATGGTTTCTTCAAAACTTATAACCTCATACTTGTCATATTGACATTGAGAAAGTATCTCTTTGCTCAGCCTGGGAAGTCCTTTGGAATTTAATATGAAAGGGACATGTCTTGGGTACACAAAGACCATTCAGTGCTTTGTGCTAACATAATCACTTGAGTGCTTTCTCTACAAAAGATAAAGGAGCTGATACTGTGCAGTGTGGGTTAGCTCCCAAAGATGAGGGTGTGGAGACTTCGCTTCCTTTGAGTTCCCTAAGTGTCAAGGGCAAAGGTTTATACAGCTCACCTCCTGGGTTTACGGCCATAAATCTAGAATAGACCTTGACATTCTGAATGCTAGAGTTCAACCAACAAGCTAAATGACAAAGACAACAACAACAAAAACAAACAAACAAACGAAAAAACCTACTTCACGATAGCCTAAAACAATGCAATAAAGAGGAAAAATAGAATTTTTTCCTGGTCATCAACAGAATGCATTAGAAACAAAGGAAGTGAAGACAAATTGGCATCGAAAATGACTTCAATATTTTATGAAGCACTAAGATCGTCACCAAGCTACAAAATTAAAATATAGTATAATTTCTTGAATAGACAAGAAAAATGACATGGCACAGATGTTCAACTTGGAGGAATATTTAATAGGCTACTTACTAAATGTAAATGTTGGTAGACAAATTGGAGGGGAAATGAGCTGGATATATACTAGTTTGGGTTTGAAAAAGCATCTAAAACTTAAAAACAGAAATATAACACATATAAGTGTATCTATAATTGTATATGAATGGTTTAAATAACCCTGTGCTACTTGGGTGACAATGTCCCACCCCCAACAAGAGCCACAGACTATTTAACAAAAACACTGGTTGTTGATCC
>CM052705.1:14870973-14927929 GCA_028551405.1 Uromys caudimaculatus | reverse complement strand
GTAAGTGTATTCAGTTCTTTCCTCCCCAAGGTGCTTTTGGTTTATCAACATGACAGAAACCATACATAAGACAGTGGAAGATGGGAGGAGCTGGAGGGAAATGGGTGGAAATGATTGATATAAATACACTACCCATGTATAAAATTCTCAAAAATTGAAAAAAGAAATATAACATTGACGATGATGATGATGACAACGACAACGACGATGACAACGACTATGATAATAAAAAGGTAACAGGGAACCAAACCATTTACCTGTCATGGCTTGTTGATCATCCACGGTTAGCTTTAAACTTTTTCCACGCCGAACCACACGCACTGTGTGCCATTCATTATCATTGAGGTTATAGCCGGCAAAAAGGGTCTCAGGACCTTTGCCTGTAGAATATGCCAAACAGTCATTATGGACAATCAGAATCACGCAAGAAAATGAACCTTACAGAAAGTGTGAGGAAAGAGACAGAGAAAATAGGGAAGCAAGATAGAAGGAAGAAGTGAGGGTGGGAGAGAGAGAAGGGGGGAAAGGCTGGGCCTGTTTCCAAGCCCAATAGAGTCATAGCAAGCAAGGAAAATGATAAGTTACCAAACACTCAGGTGGGACAACTTTAGAATTTTTAGCCTTTTGCATTGATTTAAGGCAAGAGAATTAACCTGCTGTCATAAATAGGCACAGTCAATATAGCATTGGAAACCTTCCCAAGTTTGCATATACAACTTTTAAAAGGATTCTCAGATATTTGAAGTGATATTTTTCTTAATAGTATAGGAGTTAGTATCTGTGTGCCAGTAGCACACATTTTTAGATGATTGGATAAAGAAGCAATAGCACCCTGTTGACCTCTTGGTGTTGTCTGTATGATGGTTGTTCTTCAGATCTTCAGTTGTGTATCTCCAAGATTCAAAGAGTTCCTAGGTTTCTCGGCCTCTGAAATGTATGAGCATGTCTGTCTAAAGTCCAAGTCTAAAGAAACCTCGCAATAACTAAATGGTATGTTGGAAATCTATGTGTATGGTGGAGGTGTTTCTGAATACATCACAATAATAGTGACTTGGAAAAAGTCAACCAAAATAGAGAACATACAGACAGTTAAAGGCCAGGGGGTGGGGCGGGGGGTGACGCTAGCTAACAGAGATAAACAAGAAAGGCCAAGAGAAAGGAGGCAGAATGTAGTCAATTAGTAAAGGAACTTCCTAAGGATGTGTGTACAGAATTTAAATAGAACATGTTTAATGAAAATTACTAAGGCAAGCAAGTGGGACTATATCTGTTTAACTTTAAAAAAAGGAAAATGTTGACAGAATTGCAATTTTAATAAAAGCATTGCATGCAATAATTTAAATAAAAGTATTCAATGTGATGGTTCCTTTAGAAGGATATGAGTTAACCATGCATTATTTTGCTTGATGGGTTTTCCCTTTTTAAAGCAGTATAACTTGCAGGAGCATGAAGACAGTGAAGGGACTGAGACCATCTGCTTTCCTGACTTGCAAATGTCTTCCACGGTTTCCTCCACCAAATCCTACAGGCAAACCAGTTAATATTGGGGATCATAGGAGAACAAATAAGAATGCAAAATATGTGCAAAGAGACTGTCAAGGAACCAAGGAGAGAAATTCTCAGTAGCCCACTTACATGAGGTCATTGCTAGCTGTGACAACCATAGACTAGTCATATGACCTCCAATTTCATCTTTATGGTGCTACTGCTTATCCAGGTAAGTCTTGTCTTCCTTAATTACTATGTCTTTGGGGCTTAAGAGGAGACAAAAATATAAGCTAGTTTTTGCAAGGGAATTGCCTCAATTCTTTACCCAGTGTCAGTCATCATTAAGATTTAAAAACCATCTCTTTGCTTTTCTATACAGGACTTAGATTATACATCCTGGTACATGAGTACAAAGCATTCTGTAAAGAAAAGTTATCAGGGATTGATCACTGAACAACTAGAGGAAGCCTGGGAGTTCAGCATCTGCAAAAATGCAGGGAGTCCAAGTGTTGGAAGCAAATCCCAGGATCAAAGGCGCTCTTTAGAGTTTCAACAGGGAAGAAAGGGAGTTTAATAATGTCACAGCAGCTTTGTGTCCTACTGGCAACCTGGCTCATGCTTAGTTTTGATCTCTGAGAAGAGAATATGTCATTTTAAAGCTATTTTTAGAGGGGGGAATTTTTTCTTTAAAACATATGCTTCTGAAATGGCCCTCCTCCTGTTTCTTTTAATTTTTAAATGTGTTTTGTCAAGAAAAAGAAGCGTAAGAATGAGCTCATCCTCATCCCCCACTCTGGGCTTGATCTTGCAGAAAATCATAATGGTTAATCTATGAAACCTCCATTTCCATAACAACAGACACAAAATCCAATTAAAAATAAACCTTTGGTTCACAGAAATCTCTGTGGGCCAACTTCAAACTTCTTTCTTGCATTATTAAAAATGTGAGCAGATTGATTTTAGAAGACAAGGCTCTTAAAAATGCACTTGATAGTCTCATTTCCCAAGGAGGTTGCTCACTTAACATGAAATGTAATGAGAAGTGCACTGTGCTGAGAGTCAAGAATTGTGTTTGTCAGCCCTTGATTTGCTTCTGCAAAGATGAGAGCAGTGAGTGAATGATGTGTGCCACAAGCTTTGCTTCATCTCTACATTTTGATCAACTTGTTCATGGGAAATTGAATTCTTACAGAGGCAAAACCACTGGTGCCAAGGTCTCACAGCTTAAAAAGCCGTCAAGCTGAATGCTGTCCTTGGTCTGTCTACTCCAAGCCAGAATAAATCCACTTACATTATGGACCTTGCTGGCATAGCAATGAGACCCTCTGCTAGCAAATTGACTTCTAGTCCCCTACCCTGTTTCTAAATGAAGAATTTGGGGATAAGATTTTCCTTGTGGTGACTCTGAGTTTCTTCTCCAGAATAAGCACATTGTTAGGACAACCTCTACATCTTGTGTGTAGACCAAAGTGGATGAATCTTTGAAGAGCACGTTAACTACATAGGGAAGCTAAAACTGATGCTACAAATGACAAAAGGTTGGGGGTCCATCAAGGAAGGACAAATCTCTCCTACAATCAGTAATTTACTAAAACTTAACTTCCAATCTTCTTAATCCCCATCCATAAAGCAAGGACTTATCTCTCCCATTCATTTAGATCCTCACATTTCTTGGATATTTAAAAATGCATGAAATTGTTAATGGCATTTAAACAGGTGATATTATGAATGGCAGGCTGTTCGTCTCTTGACAAACTTTTTATGGTAAAATTATGCCATTCAAGCTGTTAATCACCTGAATCCCAATGAAAGTTATTTTGTCCTTTGAGGGTACCCAAACATGCCTCAATTATGCTAACGTAAGTCCTTTAGGAATAATATGTGTTGGAGGCCAAACATCCGTGAACCCCAAGCTCTTACATTGAGTTCCAAACATCCAATATGATGGTATATTAAAATGTGGGGTGTCTGAGAAGTAATTAGGTTTAGAAAAAGTCATAGATTTGAGATCTCCCATCTTTATTTTTTAAAAAGTCATAATAATAATGGTCTTTTCAACAGAAAATTCTGTCTGGACATTTTAACAGAGGTAAAGAATCCAAAGGTAGAAAGAGTTCCCTTACAAAAGAGGAAAAGAATGAAAGCTTGGTTGGGTATGTGAGGCGTGAGAATCTGGGAGAAGGCAGCTTTATGCAAGCCTGGAAGAGGCCCTGACTAGAGATCAGAGCTATCTAGGACTTCCAAAAAGACTAGAGAAAGTTACTCATGCTATGTTTGTTGCAATATCTTGAGTGGGATAGACACAACCTTTTAAGAAAGTACAACATACTACTTCTGTATAGAAAATAGATTTATATGCAATTTTGTCATTTGTTTTTATTGTCACCTAGTATTTAAGCCATAGATGTCATTTTAAAAATGAATTATAGGGAGTCAAACGTAGTAGAAAGATGTGAATTCTAAGTTTCAAAGGCAATAGAGAATAGAATTAAGATTGATTGGAGATCTTCCACCTTCATTAAAACATCCTTTCTACAGAAAATGTTACCTGGACATTCCGAATGGAGTAAATGGAGTCCAATGTCCTCAGCAAAAATTTGCAAGATTGTATTAGAATTTAGCTTTGTAGCCTGTTATTTCAAGAGTTTTAGAAGCAAAATTATGAGGAAGGGGAATAGAAGCTCACAGAACTATCTACAGACAGAGATGATGATAACCAAAGGGACCAAGTGTCCCCATGGTCACAGTTATTCAAGTGAAGAAGCTAGTGCTCCTGGGTTCTAGCCCACTAGCCACACTTCTGGGCTAGTAATATATAATAACTTTTGCCTATTATAAGGAGAGCTTATCAAGACTACCACATGTTACTATAGTTTGGTCATCAGCTGCTGTTTGTGCTACTTCAAACATGAAAACTGAGCAAAAAAAAAAAAAATGTATAGTTTTATTAATGTTGGTTCCTTTCACCAGAATTTAATCTAAGTTATGGAACAATTCAGTTTGTCATACATATTGCCTCAAAGACTTACCTTTGGAAAGCTTAAATATTGAAGTAAGAGAGACAAATGAAGGTATGAAGGGTGTGTGTGTGTGTGTGTGTGTGAGAGAGAGAGAGAGAGAGAGAGAGAGACAGAGAGACAGAGAGAGACAGAGAGAGACAAAGACAGAGAGACAGAGAGATGGAGGGAGGGAGGGAGGGAGGGAGGGAGGGAGGGATGGAGGGAGGGAGAGAAAGAGAAAGACATCAGACAAAGAGACAGAGAAAGACAAAGTGACAGAGGAAAAATAAGAATTTCACTTTTCACTGTCAAATCAGTGTGACCTTAGATTTTTAAAATCTTTAGTCTCAGAAGAAAGGAGATGATGTATTATAATTCATAATTTTGACAGGCTACAAGGGGAAGAAAACTAGATTTTTGTCTCCAGGCTGCTATGCACTGACTCTCTTACCTTGAACTTTCTTCCCTGTTCCTATTGTCCATGTTTGATAAAAGCTTATCAGGAAACTCTTGTGGGGCTATGTTTAAACATTCTTTCTTAGAATGAGCAGGCAGCCCTACAATACTTCCCTTCCTGGAAGCTATGCGAAAGCCTTAACATCATAATGACATTCTCTACTGTGTGAGAGGCTTCTTACTGTTATTAACTCAAATGTATTCACTTTGGCCTAAGTGGAAGGAGGGAGGCTAAAATTATTAAATTCCAATGAACTCAGGAAATTTTTGATAAGTGATAATTTGTGATTATTATTTTTAAAAGCCAAATGATAACTTTCAAGGGGACATAATAATAAACCCAATGGTCTCATGAGATCTCAGCATAAATAATCAATAAATATTCATCTGGGACCAAGAAATACTGGATTCCATATCCCAGAGTTTTGTGTAGATTATTGAGTGCATTAAATCACAGAAAAGGATTCTTGTGGTGAAATCACAAAGATGTTTATGGGACTTTTTTTCCCCTTAATCTCACAGCATTGCTCATTTTATCTCACTCAGAAATATGCAGCAACTCTGTTCTATATGCATTTAAAGTAGATATTCCAACACTGGGCAGGAGAATCGGTGAAAGCCACAGGCACCCTTCAAACTGTAATCATTTTACAGGCAATGCTGAAGGACATGTATATTTTCCCGATCAATGTTCAAATGTGAAGACTTGTACCTTTCAAGGTATAGCAGCATGCATAGCAGAATAAGCTTGGATTTGCAATTTGAAATTTCAGATTCACTATTTTTACTGATTTGGTTCTAAGACATTCAGCCTACAAATGAAAATTAATTTTAAATATATTTGCATATGAGGCACAAATTGATCCACAAGTATGCACTCAGTCATATGGGAGCAAGACATAATTAAATGATACTAACTTCAGATATCTCAAAATTGAAAACCATGTGGGCGAATATTTTGTGAACTGTTTCCGTGGCTTGTGATCATGGGAGTGGGGATACTGAGAAGCAATGGAGGACAGTAAAGATAAAGGTGTGGAACCTTCAAAGAAGCCAGCAGAGACCACTAAATAAAACTCACAACTGCCTCTGGAACTGAAAGGTAATATAGCTGGATCGAGCAAATCCAAGCATTTCTGTTTGGACTTTTAATAAAATTAGACTTGTATGCCAGAAGACAGAATTAGGCCACATCTTTTTCGCACCTTTCAGGTAGCTATCTACCACTAGTGATAGATTTCAAAGATGTCAAGAATACCAATAGGTTATCTCTTTCCTGCACTTAGTCTCTTAATCACAAAATGCAATTTTTAAAATAATTTATTTATTTTTATTCTTGCTGTTGTGCTTGCATGTATGTCAGTGTGAGAGTGTTGAGTCCCCTGGATCTGGAGTTGCAGACAGTTGTGACCTGTCATGTGTGTGTGTTGGAAATTGAACAAGGGTCCTTTGGAAGAACAGTCAGTGTTTTTAGTCATTGAGCTATCTCCCCCCAAACAGCAGCAATTTCTCCTTTGTAATACTACCGAGACGCTTCAATGCTCAATCTGCTTCTACAAGATTACTTAGTAAGCATGAACATTTTTGGTGCTCTTTCTGAAAATCCATCAATTAAAATTTGCATAGAAAATAGGCAGGTAGAACTTAACGTAATTCATATTCTAGAAGTGATTCACCTACAATCTCCATTTTATTAATAGTAGGTTATGTTTTAGCATAGCAATCTGGGCTAAATATTGTCATCAAAGTAAAAGTGGATATTAACATTTCCATAATTCAGAAATAAAGTCTGAAATGTAATGTATCACCTTACATAAACAAATTGGTTGTATATTCATATGTGACTATTAAATTCTTTTAAAGCATTAAATTCCCTATAACACCCTTTAATTGGATGAGAGAGAGAGAGACAGAGAGAGACAGAGAGAGACAGAGAGAGACAGAGAGAGACAGAGAGAGAGAGAAGATTTAACACTAGGACATCACAGAATTATGAGAATCTAAAAATGGTTCCTATTATGTCTCTCTCTTGTATAATTATTCTTACTTATTCTGGGCTGCATAACACATTTTCCTATTCACTTATATTTAGAAAATGTATTTTATGTCTAACAATGATGTCAGTTTTGGCAAATTCCTGACTAAGGGCCCTTCTGAAGGGTCTTGTATCCTACTCAATCAGGGATGCAATATTTGTTGTTGACCAGAGTAACTGTACCCAGCTGGCAAGCCATACCGTCACTACTATAATTATTCAATCTTGCTATTCGAAAAAGCAGTCTATGGATTATATGCTAACTAATTCTATGGCTGTGTTTCAATAAAACTTTTTAAAAGAAATTGCTACGTTTTGGTCTGTGCTTTTTATCCTGTAAGTTCACACTAAGAACTAGGTGAATTACCTTTCCCATTTTTTTTAAATTGGGTAAGAAAGAAATTATAATAGAAAAATAATCAGGTGTTTAGAGTCAGATACTCTTGAGGTTTAGAGTCATTGTTGCCTTTGATTCAAAGGTGACCTTAAGTATGGTAATTAGTTTAAGTGTATTGCTCCAGGTTTTAACGTTCTTTTCATGTAAAGAAGGAAAAATCACAAATTAAAAACAGACAACTAAAGTGCTTAAAAATCAGAAAATCTAGAATGCATTAGTTACCTTACTTTTCTTCAACTTTAGAAGGCTTCATGTTCCAAGTTTGATGCTTGTGTACCTATGTGTGTATATCTATATGTGGTTAAAAATAGCTTTCTATCTATATCAATTTCATCAGGTGTTAACAACGGGGTTACTTGGCAATTCATTTACCAGGACCTGTGGGAGGCTGCAAACCAGCCTTGTCACTGTGACAAGACAGGAAGAGAGAAAAGCCCTGGGAACAGGCAGACATGGCTGCAGCCTGAAGCCTGAGTCATGGTTCTTGGCAACAGACCTTCCTATCGGAAGATGAGAAAATGGCTTCTTGGGTGATTATTATGACACTCACAGCCTGGCATTTGACTTCATTATTAGTTTCTAGTTTGAAAATAATTATTTTAAAAAATCAATACTAGTTTGGCCTCTACTAAAAAGAAGCAAACAAAAAAAAACCAAAAACTAAAAACAAAACAACAACCACAACATAAAAAAAAAAAAAACAAAGCACATAAATTCTTTCTTAAGTGGCTCCATTTTGCCTTCGTCTAATTGTACTAAGCTAGGAGAGTGAGGCTTTACTCTTTTTTTTACTTCGCTATGAGTCAGCAGGAAAATGTAATTGCAAGTTGAAATTAGACATGTAAATCATACGCCTCCACTCTTGCTACTTTCTATATTACCATGGGCATAACAGACTACATCATTTGCCGTCTTAATACAAACTGAAAACGTGGGACTCCTGCTCCAAATGAAGAATCTAAACCTAGAGACGGGACAGTACTTGCCTCTTGTCTCAGGGTCTTGGGTACTTCAATAAGGAATGTACACACAAGGACAGGTTGAAATCACTCTCATCACATGGTTTCCACTCAATGGCATGACCTGCAGGCGACCAGTAGGCCTTGGTCTGTCCTACTGGTGAGGATTAGTGCAGTAACAAATTGGACTTAGTGACAGATCAGTCATCCTAGAAACCACAAGTTGAATGGCTGGCTGAACCAGGTAACTCCAATCCTTGTTCTATTTCTCCTTAAGTTCTCTTCAATTCAGTCAAGTTAAATTCAGAATGACGTGTATAGGGCTATTTGCATTGAGAACTAAGAGCAGTCACAGAGTGTTTCACTAAAATATTAAAAAATCCTTTTCTATTAAAAAGATGTTGAGTAAATAACATAAAATCAAATATTAACCTTGGCATTCCTGTTCTTCAAAATCTGAACACTAATATCTGAGGAAAAGCATTCAATAAACATCCACCAGAGAAACAGGCCATGCTAAGTTTATGTTTTTGTGCTGATTAGATTGTTACCCTTTCTGCTTCCGTTTTGTACCTTTTAAAAAATGTTATTTATGTTGACCTGGAACAGTTATCCTGGTGGGAACTTGGGCAAAGGACTTACGTTCCCAGTGCCTCCGTTAGTATTCCGATCTGTAAAATATGCTAATAGGAGAAATCATTCATATACAAAGGAGCTTAATGCATTCTATCACTCAAAGCAACATCTGCTGTATGTGGTTTCTCATGATAATAACTATTATCAATATTATATTGTCGTTATCATCTTCTGAATGAATTTGAAAGCTCAGAGAATATCTGATGGCTGGGAGAATGTATGCTACCTCTTCTTGCTCAGAGCCTTGAAGAATAACAACTTGCAAAGTATTTGTTAAAGGCTTATTTTTGTTGTTGTTTTTGAGACAGAGTCTCACTATTTAATTCTGGCTGTTCTGGAACTCACTTTATAGACTTGGTTGTCCTGGAACTCACAAAGATCCATCTGCCTCTGCCTCCCAAGTGTTGGGATTAAAGGTATGTACAACTATGACTGGCTAAATGCTTAATTTTTTTCACAGTTTGTGGGAATTTTATTCCAGTAGATGACCTTAAGATAAATGATAAATGAAA
Organism: Uromys caudimaculatus; assembly: GCA_028551405.1. NCBI lineage: Eukaryota > Metazoa > Chordata > Mammalia > Rodentia > Muridae > Uromys > Uromys caudimaculatus. The sequence goes on along the minus strand of CM052705.1, from coordinate 14,918,447 downwards.
AGCAACTTCAATCAGTTTTAAACACTTCTATTCACAAAGATATGACATTACCTATGCCCTGTGTTTTAATTTTTAGAAGTATGGAATATGGTAAGCCCTAGGCTGGAGAGTTTGGGTAATCAACATGCTGATAACTGAACACAGTTTTTAAAATTGATTTGAGAATAAAATAGCCTAAAAGAGCAAAAGGATCTGAAACCAGTAGTTAGTAAGTTCTAGATTTACAATAAAATAAATAAATAAATAAATAAATAAATAAATAAATAAATAAATAAAAAGCTAGTTGACTCAGGGACTACAGGAGCTCAAGTCATCATATTCAATTATGAAACAAGTAAGTAAGTATGCATTTTGTTTGCAGGAAGTTTTGACATTTGGGAAATTGGAAAAAATGCCTCAAGGGATATCTCTTCACCACAGTTTCTTTATTCTATTATAAATTTCACTGTTAACAGATTCCTCATCTCCTGTTCCATTCCTGGTTAAATGTCATAAAGCCGATCTGGGAAAGTAAATAAATGAAGTTTAAACCATCTTCAAAAACATTTGAACTCCTGCATTTTGATATTGATTGTACCCATTTATGACAGATGAGGATAAATACCTCTGATGTAAATATCTTTCAATGGGAAAAGCATATTCTACCTTTCAAGTACATAATAATATTCACAACACAGTAAAAAAAAATTCACCAAGTTTAACAAATATATTGCTCAAAGAATATTTCAAAAATAGCTCTCTTCAAATCTCTTCTAGCTTAACTTAGAAACATAGAAATATGCACAATAAGCCAGTTATAAACAAAACTAAAAACTTGGACTGTGATTTTATTTTAAGATTAAAAAAATGTTCATTTCCAAGAAATGCTTATCACATAATAGGATAGCTAGTAGATATAAAACTAAGTACTGAAGAGCTAACATGTTTTTAAGTAACTTAGAATACATTTGTTGTTCATTTATTTGAAAAAAGGTCATATTGATTTAGATTTGTGTTTATTTAAATGCATCTTATACAACAGCTAGAGATGACAAACCTGTCCTAATTTTTAGAAATGTTATAGCTACTATTAATTATATGGAGATTTATTAATATGTAAACAGATATTTCATATCAGGGAGAGTTATGATCACAATGCAAAGATTATTTGATTAAATAAGTTTTGCTGCATGAGAAAACCATTGGAATAGCTACAGAAATTCTTTTTTCATACGAATGTAGAATTCTAGAATAGAGGTTTGACTTGTGCTTGCTTTCTGTCTTCAGAGTTCTCATTCTTATGTTGACTGCCATTAATGTCAAGGTTGATTTTTATAATACTTAACTAATCTTCAGTATTTGGGGAATGTTCTTCGATATGTTTTTTTTTTCCTAAAGTAAAAGGTGAAAAGCAGAATGAAATGCTTCTTTCCTTGAGTTTCTCTTTATCCTTTGCTTTCTTTTGAGGGGAAGAGGAGTATGGTGCCTGGAACCTGTGGCTCCATGTTAACCTTCAATCACTGGCCTATTTGCTGAGAAAGCACAGCTTTTAGGAATATGATCAAAATTGTGTTTTGGTTTGGTTTGGTTTTGGTTTTTTGAGACATGGTTTCTCTGTGTAGCCCTGGCTGTCCTGGAACTCACTCTTTAGACCAGGCTGGTCTCGAACTCAGAAATTTGCCTGCCTCTGCCTCCCAAGTGCTGGGATTAAAGGCGTGCGCCACCACTGCCCAGCTCAAAATTGTGTTCTTTTAAGATGATTCTTTTTGTTCCAGTCTTCCAAGACTGCCTGGGGTTAAAAGCTATGGAAAGGTTTCCCTTGACATCGCAGATACTCGTTACTCAGAATGAGAGAGAGAGAGAGAGAGAGAGAGAGAGAGAGAGAGAGAGAGAGAGAGAGAGAGAGGCACAAAATATTTCACAATGACTGCAAAATCCTTCTTTACTTGGATTTCAATACACAATAAAAGAGAGTGATAATTTGTTTAGTTACCATGAACTTAATTATTATCTAAGTTTTAGCCCCTAAATTTAGTGCTGTTATTGCATTTAACAATTTGTTTTGGAAAAATATTGGAATTGCTTCTTTAGTTAAAGTTGTCTTTAGGCCAGAATCTCCTGATGTGAACAGCTTACCTTACTGTCAGGAAGGGATCCTGAAGAGTGATGAGTCAGCCAGTGCAATGACTGCTAGAAAGAAACTCTTTCTCTCAGTTAATGTGTGTTGATGGGGGACCCTGTAGAAATGCTTCCAAGGTTCACTGCCAGCACTGGTTCCTGGCTGATGTTCCATGGAGCTATACTGCGCCTCCCCAGAAGGCCATAGTCGGTGACAATGTACACTATCTAGAAACATCTGGAAGCATCTCATCTGTGTATCTACTAGTTTGGTTTCTTCCTTAAAATCATTTTCACAAAATCATTTGAGAAAATTGATAGTAGTGATCCACTGTGTTAGAATCTGGTTTTGTGTGTCTTCCCTTTGTGTTGACAATTGGCCTAGTATTCTAGAATTTCTTTAAACCATTTTGCCATAAAACGAGAGAAACAACAAATGAATCTTCAAGATATTATATGTCATTTAGCTACAATTGTTTACACTATATTACTAAACTTAAACAATCTGTGTATTGTTGTCTATCTGCATAAAATTCATGTATTATATACATGTTATCACACTTGAAGCATGTATTATGCAAAATATAAGTTGTGAGAACATTTAATATGTTAGTAAAAGTTTTCTGTAAAGTTTGAAATTATATACTACTTTTGAATATTTTTTGTTCTACAAAGCCTCCACCTATGACTATTATTTCTGGTTAGGAACCAAATGTATTCTTAAAAGACATTCATGGACTACAGAGATGGCTCAGCAGTAAGAATATGTACTGCTCTTACAGAGAACCTGTCAGTTCCCAGTATCCATATCATACAGCTCACAATTGCCTGGTACTTCAACTTCTGGGCATCTGACACCTGCTTCTGGAGTGTTTTGGCACCTGCACTCATATACCCACATAGCTACACAGAGACACACAGATACACAAAATTAAAAATAAAATAATTTTTCAAAAAATAAGATACTTATTCTGGTTATTTTAAAGACCAAAATAAAAGAGAACTTTAATATGTCAATAAATTTAAAATATGTATGAATATATTATTTATGTAGGCAAAATCATGCTAAAGAATATTGAGGTTGGTTTTAATTATATTTTAAAAGGACATATACCCTTAATTTTGATTGTGTTCAGATTAAAAAGTAAAGAAAAAATCATTACATGCAATTAGAAAGTGAACATGATAAACAAAAGCAAGAAATTAAAGTCACTAGCATCTCATCAACAGAAAGACACATTTCCAGCAATTTAGAAAAACAATCTCTCTCTCTCTCTCTCTCTCTCTCTCTCTCTCTCTCTCTCTCTCTCTCTCTCTCTTTCTTGCCTTCTCCCCTCTCTGTATCTCTATCTCTGTGTGTCTCTCTGTCTTTGTCTGTCTGCCTGCCTGTCCTTCCCTCACTCCCTCTTTCATTACTAGAAGAGAACACAAGGATTTACTATGAGAGCATCTTCTATAAGCAGCTAGTCTATAACCTCAGTGGAGTGTTATTTATTACACCTATTGGCTGAAATAATTTTACTTAGCATATTATATAGTTTAAAGAACTCTCAAAGTACTCTTTGTAATATAGAATTTCTGAGCTGATTTACTATATTAAATTTTTAGAAATAAAATAGCTGGGTTTGTATAAACAGAATCTATTTAATACATGAAAAATTCATCACCTCTGGAGTTATGTTCAGGATTCATATATGAGGTTATTAAAATTTTTTTATAATTTTATGTTATTGTACTCATTGTCATGGTCTAGCTATTTTATTTGTCTGCCTATATCTACACTATTTATGAGATGAATAATCCCATATTCTACAGACATTTCAATAATTAAATCAAGTTCTACCATTTAAAGAGAACTTTTATAACTCATGAAATACAGAGTATTTCACATTACTTGCAGGTGTCAGTTGGGTTCGGTATTATTTTATTTTTACATAAATAAACTACTCTACCATTTTTTATATGGATATATATCCCAACTTTTGGCATTTATATATATAATGATTCAGAAATCTTCATATTTTTCACCAATGAATGACTATTTGTATTGGAAATTTCCTGATTCTAGTTGTGTATCTCATTATTTGTGTACAAATTTCACTAGCTCCTTACATCATTCTCATGTAAATTTAAAGCATATTTTTGTGATATTATTATACTTAGATCCCCCTCTTATCTTCATGCTTTCTTTCTTTCTTTCTTTTCCTTCTTTTCCTTTTTCCCACTTTTCTATATTTTTTTGCAAGTCTCACATAAACCAGATAGACCTTAAACTTGCTATGTACCTAAGTATAACTTTGAATTCCTAGTCCTCTTGTTTCTACTTCTGAAAAACAGAAGATTATGAGCATGTGCAAACAGACCTGGTTATGTCGTACATTTCTAAAGCAAGTTTATATGTACATATATATATATATATATATATAATCAGTAGAGTTTGAAATTCCATTGGTTTCAATAGTTCTATGTATGCATCAAGTATTGCAAGTCTGTATTTAAGTAAATGATTATTTAAGTCAAAGTTAGTAATGATGCAAAGTTACAGTACAATTGAGGTAAATAAAATTATAATAATTTGAGTTTTTTAACATTTATTATTTTTGATCATTATAGTCCCAATATAATGTAATAATATATGTAATATAATATGTTATAATATATTACATAGCCATCTTGTCTTTGCTTTCATTGATAAGAAGTTTTTAAAAATTGGTCAATTCTGGTACCTGCTCTCCTTCTATTTAAATAACATTTTTCACTTGATTTACATGACAGTGATATAGTGAAGAGATCACCATCTTCTGAGCCATTTAATGGCCACAATGAAAATATTTTAGTTCTACATCTCACAGCATTAGCTTTTGTGGAACTCCAGCAGTCCCAGTGTCTACTTTGAAGGTAGTGTACAGGTTACAATATGTTTTGAAGCCAGCAGTTTAGATCAAGAGTGGGTATTCCCCAAGGCTAACCTCTCCTTAGATCCTGAGGCTGTGATGGAAAGTTCTGTCCAATGAAATACTAAGAAGTAAGGAGCATACCCAATCTTCTAGGAGAATTTAGACCCATAGCACACATAGTAAACAGAGCAAGAGCAACAATGTGGAAAATAAAAACAGAAAGCAGAGAACAAGCCATGAGTGGAAATGTTGACAAATGAAAGAGCATCAGGAGTCCACTGAGGATACAGAAAAGCTGGAGCTGAAGAGAAGCAGAAAAAAATCAGCTGAAAAGAGAGAAGTGACCATGATACCAGGATGACAAAAAGGGCAGACAGCTTAGTCATCATTATCACAGAATATTAAAAAGGGCGGTAGCAATGCCTCATAATTAAAGCAACAGAACCCTAACAATCTTTGAGTAGCTAAACCCCACTTAATTCTCCCACCTCCAAATAAACTGCCTGTAATGACTGAAATGAACTCATATTGTGTCAATTCTTATCGACTTAGAAATAAACCTTCATCATTAAGACTTACCAAATATAGCTTGTGTTTATTGATTTTATATTCATTGAACTTTATGACTATGATATTTATTTTCATATTGTTAGGTGAATAACTGCTAAGGTACAAGTCATTAATTTATGTGCATAAAACCTGCAATGCTGATTTTTAAAGGAGTAATGTGATGGACATTTTTGGATCACTTTTATGTATTACTATCTCCTGGATATTAGATGCTGTTTTAAATACAAGTTTTCAAACACTAGGTTTTTGTTTGTTTGTTTTGTTTTGTTTCATTTTTTTCATCATATAGAAATTAGCTGCTTATGAAACTCAATCATTATAAGTACAGATAGAAGGAGAGCAACTATTCCCACTGTAGAAACAAAGAAAAGAAGTGGTACAACTTCTTTTGACGCTAAAGAAACTCTAACTATATATCTCAATGAGACACCTAAAGCAACGTATACAGATATTCAAAGATCAGTTCTCTCAATGAACAAAAATACCCTGCCAGCACAATGCAGTCATTTGGTGCCACTTGATTATAAAAAAGAAAACTTTCATCTTACAGAAAAAAAGAAATATCAAAGTCAGAATTGGTTATTCAGAAACTTTATAGATTTTTCTGCCAATTTGTCTTAGACCAATGGTAACAAAGTCAGTGCTCAATAGTAAAAGAGAATTTGAATCCATTCAGCACTAATCAGCAACTCTGCCTTCACCTGGTTTGAGAAGGGTTCTTAATGCCCCAAAGTCTTTTGAAGCATGCGGGAGCACTCTAGCTGTCTAGCATCTAAACAATGAGATTGGTTGTCACATTAGACCAAAGTCTTCAATCCCTCACCTACTGACAGTCCTATCTACTATGTAGTCATATAAACATTCAGGAAAGGCTATATTCTTCATCCTAAGCCCCCCCCCCCAAATTTAAATGTGTAGATGATTCAAATGGTCTTCCTTCAGATTCCATTCAAGGTTTGAGAGCTGTATAGACTGTATGTCTTAGCTGATTGTTTTCAGTTTGAAACATATTTTTCTTTGTTTTATATTCAGTTACTGTTAAAGTTCAGTTAAAATTAATTTATCAAACTGTTTCTTATCTTTCTTTCCATTGTACCTACATACAATAACAATGACAAATACTCTGCATTTTTCTTTACATCTGCTCTCTCGTCAATGTCATCTATGCTAGGTGCTAGGCAACATCAGTCATTTAGTGACAATTACAGATAAACTCTATAAAACCACCTCCAATGCAGGGACAATGAGCAGAAACCTTCATGTAAAGTTTTCTGCTCGGCAGGGACCATGCAGCTCAGAGCTGCAGATTTGCTGCTTCTCATCCATGCTAGACTGCAGAATGCGCTCCTCTCTTTTTAAGTCGCTCTCCAAGTGACAGCTTGATCGCAGTAATCTAAAATGGCTTAAGTGCCTCAGGTTGACATTTTACATTCTTTTATTGCTTTCCATTTTTATCTACATAGAAAAATTGGCGATAACTAATATCCAGTTGATCTTTTCATTCTGGTAATAAAATGATAATACAAAGATCTTATTATCCACCCCAGACATCCATCAAAGTACATTTTCCAATAACAATACTGCTCAAAACGTTGCTTATCTCTCCCCAAGTTGAAAGTGAGGTTAAGTATTTGGCTCTAGATTTCCTTTGTCTCCAGAACTTGGGTTTTGTGTTGTAAAAAGACTTTGAACTTCCACCCTTGGCATTTCATACACTTTGATGTCTTGTGCAATTTTGTTGTTTAGGCACCTTAGATAAATCGCTGTGTATAATAAGCCAAAAGGGGTCAAAAATCGTGCCTACTAAAGTAATTGGTTTAACCCCAGTGACTTTTCTTTTTCTCCACACCCCCCCCCCCCCCCGTATTTACTTCATTTACATTTCAAATGTTTTCCGCTTTCCAGGTCTCCACTACGGAAACCCCCTATCCCATCACCCCTCCCCCTTAACCCCAGTGACTTTTATTCTTATACAAAACAACAAGAGGAACAGGAGAAAGCCACAATAGAGGCATAGAAAGGAAGGGGAAAGATGGAGGAAGGAAGAGGGAGCAAGGACAACACAGAGCACAAACAGACAGAGAAATGAAAACAAGCAAAGCAGGGAGCACAGAGCTATTAAAATCTATTTCTGAGGTGGGGAAGATAGCTCAGTGAGTGAAATGCTTGTAGACCAAGCATAAGTGACCTGAGCATGGGTCTCCAGCATGCACAGAATACTCAGGCAATGCAGTAAATGCTTGTGTTGTCTATACCTGGGCTTGGATCTTCACATGTTGGTCACTAAGAACTAGTGTGTCTACCCAGCTGCTGAGTTCTAGGTTTAGTGAGAAACTTGGTCTCAAAAAATGAAGGTGGAGAACCATAAAGAAAGAGACTTAGCATTAACATGTACTTTTACACAGACCAGTGCTGACTGTGACACTGATTGTGACTCTGTCTCTGTCTCTGTCCTTGTCCCTCTCCCTCCCTCTCTCTTTCTCCCTTCTTCTCCTTCTCTTTCTCTCTCTCTCTCTCTCTCTCTCTCTCCCTCCCTTCTTTCCTCCCTATCCCTCCCTTCCTCCCCCTCTCCCTTCCTTCCCCTGTCTCTCTCCCTCCCTCCCTCCCTTCCTCCCCCCTCCCCACACTGACACAAAATCCATTCTCTAGTGGCTTCATGTCTTCCTGTAGGCAAGAACATTCTGTAGTTATATTACTAGTATGGAAAACTAAAAACTAATTAAGTAATTCCTATATCAACTACAAAAGTAGTTACCTCCATGACCATTAGGACTTACCCATGGATCATGAGTGCAAGTTTGGCTTCCAATTTTTCAAACATTTTCAACCTTCAAAGATTATGACACTAAACATTTCTAAGGTGCTTAAAAACAATGGTAAGTATCAAATAAGCAATATACCATCACGAAGGCAATTGTTTTAGAAAAAAATGATCATCTAATCGGTTTGAATATATTGTGTAGAATCACTAGGTCTCTGGTTTGAAATCAGGCCTGTTTGCTAACTCTAAAAGTTTCAAAGAGACTAGGCTCTGTGATTTCCAATGAAGTAAGAAACAGAATGAGAGCAAAATTTTGTACAGACCCTAAAACCAATGCATTTGAGAAAATTTTACATGGAATAGAAACCTCCATTTACATTTTTTAGAGTATTAAAAGAACTTAAGCCATTTAATAGTACATACCAGTCAAGAAACTGCCTAATACTCATATTTTCAGAACAATATTTTATAGCCAGTGACTGAGGCTTCAGCTAAAAAACACTTTGTTTTGACAATATTTTATCATTATTTAGTTCATGGTAATATAGCTTTATGGTGTTTTTTGTCAAGTGGTCTACACTTTTTTCAATTAATTCAAATATTTCACCTTTATGTTAAATGTATGTGAATTCACAGTTCTTTCCCATCTAACTGTATTAAATTATCTTTACTTAACCCATAAATTATCTGCACTAAAAGATGGTAGGTGGGCTTTTTTTAGTGTGGCAATTGTAACACAAAATTAGTGAGTCAGGATGTGGTTTGCACTGGAAATGCCCCTCCTTCAGCCATTTGAACACTTGTTCCCATTTGGTGGCAATATGTGAGGAAATTCTGTGAGGTGCAGTCTTGATGGAGGAAATGCGTCATTGAGAGCTAGTTTGGAGAGCTTCCTCCTACTTCTGATTCACTCTGCATGCGAAAATGTGAGGCCCTAGATTTCTGCTTCTTTCCCCATGAGAGTAGGAAAGCCTGCTCAGGCCTCCCTGTCACAATGGACTCTGGAGCCACAAGTCCCGATAAATCCTACTCTCTCTAAGCTGTTGATGGTCCGGGTGCTTATTAAACAGAAACGTGACTGATACACACAGTAGGGGAAATAAGGAAAGGATAACCTCTGTGCTCCTTTACCCTGAGCAGAGGACGGAGGGGATCAAGAGATGCTTATGTTCACCTTTCAGCCTGTAGATTTCAAAGTGACCACACTCTAATTCTAAATTTCAGGTAGCAAACATATTTTCATATTGATATCAGCAAAGATATGGCAGTGAAGTTCGATGGGTCTTGGACACTTTTCATTTACTATCCAAAAGATTGAAACACTAAAATGACAGTCACAAGAAATGTGGCAAAGTCATTTCTTGGGATTTCTGTCCTTTCTTAGAGAAAAACTTGTTTTCCTGTTACACAAGTTTCTAGAGTTGCATCTAGACTTGCAATGTGGGGGTGGTAGAAGAAGAAACACAGCAGGTGTCTCTTACAGGGAAGGGGTGAGAACACCCAGACTTGTCCTCTTCTCTATTCACGATTTCAATGTCAAAGACTAGAAAACGGAGGATGGAAAAGGGGGAGGGGGTGCTAGAAAGCTATCTCAGATGGCTTCTACTAAGGTTGAACAATTTAGAGTATGAGCCCTCATTGTGTGGAAATCTGTTGTTGTTATAGACCATTTAGTGCTTGTGGTAGCTTTCTTAAAATATATCAGTTGAAGTGCTTCATATTAATATTTCAAGACAGCAGTGTTATGCAAAAGTGTCAGACAAGCTTAAGGCTCACAAAAGTTCTAAAAATAAATTGCTCTTTGAAGTTGGACTGAGATGCAAATATTTCTAATTAATTTTTGGTTGACTACAGTGTGCAGGGCAGATGAAAACAGGTGAATGTTATTAGATATGTAAATTCCTAACTATCCTCAAATTTGACTCATCTTTATGAAACTCACTACATCTGCTCACTGCTTTCCACATAAAACAAAGGCAAGAGAAAAAGGGAACATTAATTTAATTCAAGTATTCAGGTACAACTTATACTACTTTTAAAAGGAAAAAAATCACTAACCAGTGACAATCTTTGTCTTCAAAATTATTATTCTATGAACTAAAGTATGGAAAAAGACTGTTCATAGGACCATAGGATCACAGTTTCGTGGTACTATGAAGACATGAGTCTCAGAAGATTGACATATATTCAATATATGTTCTAAGTCATTGTAACAAAACAAAACAAAACAAAACAAAACGAAGAATCACATTTTGACTGGTGAATTCCATTAATTGTCAAAGTTCATGTTTTCATTTTATAAATTTAAAAATTAATGTTTTATTTCTATTCTTAATACAAATAAAATAAAAGGACTACCTAAAGTAGAGCTCTAGAAATGAGTATTTTCCCCACAAGAATTTTCTCTAATTCAGCAGGAATCAGTAAAGTCTACCATTGGGTTAAGGTACAAATCCACCTTTGAAAAGAGCACTCTGTGGGCTGTCACTTCACCTGTCTGCACTTCTTGGCATGCAGGTATTAGGCCTACAGAATCAGATCTATCAAACCTATAAAATTGCTTTTCAGCAAGGCATCTGACAATGATTGGAGAGGAGGTGATGCATACTTGAAATTGCATTTGGGATAAAGCTCACAGAGATAATTTTTAGGAATTATTTTGTTTATGAAAATGTCAAAGTGCCTGGCATGGTTGGTTGTACTTTATAATTCAGTATTTATTCAATGATTTATCAGACTCACCTTTTTTAGCTTAAAAATATTATCACACGAGGACAAATATGGATCGCTTGTATAGAAGCTCAAGAATATGCAATAAAATGCCTTTTAGTAGAGAAGTTATTTTGCTTTTGCAATTGTTTTCCCTTAGAGAATGAGCTGTTGCTTTATGGAAACACAGCCACATATTTCGGGAGCCCCACCAATGCACAGGCAGCTTTCTTCCAGGGCCAGAGACCAGAATCTTACTATGGCAATGAGAGATTAGAGGTTTGTTAAAATCATTTTATTACGTAGCTAATGAATTTGTGGTCATTGGAAGACCTTCCTTTATGTAGTCAGCAAAACCTGGAAAAGAAAAATCTAAAGATTCACAGAAAGAATTGTAATCGATTTACTTATTACTCAATGCTGGGGCTCAAAATAAAACCACAGTCCTTGTATCTTTTCAGATCTCCATCAAAATTCAAATAAAACTCAGTCCATGCATCTTTCTGACTCATCATTTAGCATGCATATCACACATTTGAATGGTTTTAGTTATTTTTGTATATACATGATCAGGATGTAAAAATTCATCATGTAAATTTTCTTAATAATCAAGAATGAACACTTCCGGTCCATGATTTTCTAAGAGCATATGATAAGGAAGAACACAATGTGTCTATATAAATCTTTGAATGAGTTTACAAGGTTGGTCAACAATTCCCAAAATAAGAGATAAAAACAGAAAGAACTAAGGCCCATGGTGTGACAGGAATGATTGGACCTCAAGATCTGTCCAAATGCCTTCTGCTTCAAAAGACATGCCACTTCTTTCCCAAACAAGACGAGGAACTTTAGTGAGTACTTTGGCTGGTTTAAATATAAAATGAATTTTTACATCCCAGATGATGGACTGCTTCAAGGTGAGATCATGAGCTTTATAAATGCATTTCTCTTACTCTCTCTCTCTCTCTTTTCCTTGACTAGCTTATATTGTAATGGAGGAAGAACAGTTTAAAAATTTTGAATAGGCACTTACTGGAATTACAGTTAATCCTGATACAATCTAGATGGGGAAGAATAGATGAAAAATGAATATTTATCCTTCAAGGTAATAGCTGCAGACATCCAATAAAATTACAGTCCACCCTTCTGGGGACAGACACATGCAAATTTGGCCACTCCATATCATTATTCTTCATATACTTCTAGAACCCAGATTTATTGCTATGCAATTGTACCATCGAAAACAAGAGAATGTTTAAAAACATGGCCAATTCAAACAGAGCTACATGGTGACAAATCTAAGTGACATAAGAAGTAGTTAACTGTCAAAGATGCTTGGCTTAGACCGGTTGCAACATTCTCCCCATCTGTGAAAGAACAAACTATTATCTTCACCAAAAGTTAAAAGTGCTCCGTCACAATGGGGTTCAGTGCAAGCTCAGCTAGGCTCAGACATCTTGGACTTCCAAAATCTAATATCCCACAAAGGCTCACAGAATTCTTTACAACTGCAGCAGTCAAATGGAGAAAAAAATTAAAATTATTTTTTCTTATTCTAGTATGTTTGTATATTTCTCCTTTGATTTTGATTTTTCTCAGGCACTAAATGTTTAAACCAGATGTTGTTGGATTCCACACCTTGTATTCACAGAAGGAGAAAAGAAGACACTGCATGGACTCTTAGAAAGTACGACTGTAGAGTAGCCATCCCATGGAGCACCAGGCTTATGCCTCTCTTAGGAGCTACCAATGCTGCCTTTATGTACTGTGTGGCAAGTTCACACTACATTCCTGATCTTTTCTTTTGTATGCTTGCTTCACATGAAAGCAGATATAAAAACAGAATTTCTGGTGTGGATAACACAGTGGTTATTTTTAAAGAACTACATGGAATGTTTTATGGCGAGATAGATACATTTTGGGGATTTTTTGTTTTATTATTTAATGCCTTTGGGGAGCATGAAAAATATAAACCTAGATTCTGTGTCCATATAGCTAAGTTTGTCATGTGTCGTCAACCGCATCAGAAAAGTGGTTACAAACAGCCAAGGACAAGCAGCTACACACCTCCTTCTACAGAATGCTTTGCTGGTGAGGATCTCTCTAAGCGTTCTCATTTCAAACAACACAACAGTCTCTTGATGCAATTAAGCCATTTATTCAATTTTCTTGTAGTAACCCATAATGGTCACTAGAGGGAACTCTAACAGAACACTAAACTGTATTTTATTTCTTTTTAAACTAAGAAATTTAATTGAATTTGTATTAATTGAATGTAATTAAATGCAATACACTAGAAATAATTACTTTTCTATTTTCTAAGCTACTACTGTACCCATCACAATTTGAAAATGTAGTATTGTCACAAAAGTCACGGGTTGTTCTGTTCACATCATCTTTATACAAATAAATCTACATGGCTTCAAAATTTGGTTTTCTTCCTCTCCTGATTCGTGTGTGTGTCTCTGTCTCTGTCTGTGTCTGTGTCCGTGTCTGTGTGACTGTGCGTGTGTCTCTGTGTGTGTGTTTAATACTGTCAAGAAGTACAGTAAAACCTCATTCATTTTTACTTATTTGAATTTAATGATAATACTAAAATTTATTGGGCAGAATATTGACTGTTCTCTTGGTACCAAGATGTTATTGGGGAGGGTCCCTGTGAATAAAAAAGATTTTGAAAGGCCAAGCTCAGGTAGAAAAATAATTTCACGGATTTAGGAGAAGTTAATGGCAGAACTTGCAGAAAATAGGGATCTCATTATGGAGGGACCGTTCATCTCCACTCAGCTAATTAAACATCTAAGCCCAACCCTTCACAAGCTTCCACAGCTTATAGTAACTTGAGGTTTTCAATTAAATAAAAAATTAAAAATGCTCAATTTTTAAAATTCTACAGTTCAATGTTTTTCTTTGATTCTTTTCATGCCATAAATGATCCAGATTGGTGAGGTTTTACTGTAGCAACCCTACTGATGGTGCCTTTAATCAGGAAAGCATTACCTATCTGTAAAGGAGCCTGTGTCCTTCTTGTTCTCATGGCTGTTTGCTGAGGGCCGCAGTCTTTGGGCATTGAAGGGTTGTGGATTGCTGAATGACAGTAAAATCTCCCACACATTACTTTAGAACAGAAGGGATGGAGGACCACAAAGATGACTATCAAAGGGGAAGCCCATGGAGGAAGTAGGAGCAAGTACGAATTGGATATCCCATGTGCATGTTCTCTTATCTAACACATGTAGACATTTGGTTTTGCAAGGGTGTCATCTATGACTCCATTAAAACATCAGAAAATATAACAAGAGAAAAATTCAGCTTGAGGCATCTTAAAACCTCATGATTCAAAGTTTCAAATTTCATCTCACTGATAGGGCTTCCCCAAAGCTTTGTTGGTAGGAAACACAATACATTAAATTATGAGGAACATAAAAAAGTGATTCCCACCAAAGCATTACTCAATCATTTTAACTTTCCATAGCAAACAGGCTAGTTGATAAATGTTTGCAGGCAAAACTGAACAAAAAGTGAGAAGTGTTAGCTGAATTGCAGAAGGCATTTTGTTACCTAGATTGACCGTGAGTTTCACACGCCCTGCATCTAGCTCCAGTCGAAGGGTGTCCGCAGAGTCTCTAGAAGTGGTCGCCATCAGAATTCCATATGCACGCTGGGATCTGAACCGTAAGGACACATCCTCGGCCTCAGTGTGCATCACCACTGGGAGCTGAATTTTCATGAACATGCTCCCGTCGTAGCTCAAAACCGTTGCCTCTACGGGAAGAAATGGATACAGTTCCATTTTCATTAGTGCATTGCACACACGACTGGGAAACAGGAGGTTGCTGAGTTCTCTTTTCAGGAAATCAATGGTAAAATCATCTCATCTGATTCAGAAATGAGTTTCTTGTTTTGTAATGACAAGGGACATCCTAGCAGAGACTCCCTCATTTATTAAGAATGTACTAACAATCAGAAAGCCCCTCTACGTATTGCATATACTATAGTATTGACCATATGGGGCTATAAATGTTTTATGAGTATAAATTCTTTGTAAAAAGCATAAGTTGTGCTGTTTTGAATAGCTACAGAGTAAGCCTGGTTGGAAAAACTGCAATCATGTATTTATACATGGACAGTGAGCACTCTAACTATCCTACAAGAATAGTCAGTCTTGTGGCTCTGATTGATTCTGCATGAGCAAAAATTGAAGAGGATGTTACTGGAAGTTATCTAAGGCCAGGACTGTCTGGAAAATTCCTGAGAACAGATGCTACTGTCAATATTTTTTTTCACATCATCCATTCTAAAATTGAAACGTTACTAAAGTGTAGATATCATCCCCTCTATCAAAGAAGGAAATAAAAATCAACACCATATCATCCAATAAGCAGTAAGATTTCTGCCATGTTACTGTGTTTAATGAGAAAAGCTTTTAAGATACCTTAAACTATAGTCTTATTTTAACCATCTTTGAAATAAGAAATAATTTAAAACATCATCTATCAGAACAAACCTGTGTCCCAAATATTGAATTACCACCAAAGCTTTATAGGAAATATGGGTGCGGCCAGGAATAGGAGTTGGATTTGTGTGGGTATGTTTCTAAATTAAGATACATGGAAATGACAACACTATACTAAAGACATGAAGAAATTAGTAGCAAAACTGTTGCTGCAAGACTGCTCAAGAAACAGCACCCCGGCCACATAATGTAGCAGAGGAAGGCCTTGTTGGCCATCAGTGGGAGGAGAGGCCCTTGGGTCTGAGAGTGTTAGATGCCCCAGTATAGGGGAACGCCAGGGAAGGAAGACTGACGTGGGTGGGTGGGTGGGTGGTAGAATACCCTCATAGAGGCAGGGGGAGGGGAGATGGGATAGGGGGTTTCCAAAGGGGAGACCTGGAAAGGGGAAAACATTTGAAATGTAAAATAAAAAGAAAAAAAAGAAAAGAAACAGCACCCCTCAGTGCTCAATACCATATGGTGGTGGGACACCGAGAAACAAGCCTGAGTCATGTTGCTTTCGTATTGTTTCTGGTCATTCAAAATGCCATTTAATAAAAGAAAAACTACCTGGAATAAAAATAAAGTAAGAGAGAGACTTAATTACCTCTGTTATTTACATAGCACAGCCATTGGCTTTACGGCATAGCTTTACGACTGTGACTGTGCTGAGTGTTACCATTCTTTTCTGATTTGGCTTTCAAAGTTTTTCTCTCAGAAAGTCAGGACAGGCGGAAGCTTTTCTAAGAGACTTATCATTTGTTCCTATTCAAGGCTTGAATGATTAACTTGAATCTCTAAGTATTACACATTGTTTCCAGGACTTCCTCCGCCATATTCTGATCTTTTCCATCCAGCCCTGGATGAACGGATCTTCAGCATCTCGTGAGCTCTCCTGTAGTCGCTTTGAGTGGACACTTCCTCATCTCTTGCCTATTTGACATCTTCATTAAAATGGAATTAGAATCTCACTCTTAACTCACCTTTCCCCAAATGATGACTTTCCAATCGTGCTCCTCCAATCACTTCTATGACAGTAAGTGATATTTACATTACTGTCCAGGAACAGCCCTGTGGGTTTCTCTTACATTCTCTACCACGGGCAGTCTATGTTCACACTTATAAACCTTCATGTTATATCTACAATCTGTGTCTTGATTGATTGCTTTTTACCCTCATAGCTAAACTATATCAGTCTCTGTTCTCATCATACCTAGAGAGCTAAAATAGTTACCTATGTGGTATATCTGTGCCTGCTCTTTCTCTCTGTATGCAACAGCCAAGTTAATCCCTTATAGAGAGAAACCTTTCCTGCTAGATCATTCTTTGGGTTAAAACACATCTCTATTTTTCTATTGCAACTAGAATCTCTCTACCCTCAGCTTCACCATCATCGTCTCCAGTAGTTTATTCCACGCATTCAAGTTTATCCATTATTGAAACATTTGCACTCACAAATGCCTGTACACGGAAACTTCTTAAATTCTACCTATTAATGTTAGGTCCTTTCAGAAGTCTGGATTTTGGTGAATTATTCTTCTGGACAATATGGTTCACTCCTCAGATTGAACTATCACCGCTCTTGCTTGCAATTGTAACTTCTCATTTGTTTGGATGCTGTCACCTGTTCTTTTGAAAATGCCCCAAGGAAGCAGGTCAGTTGCTCACCACTCAGGCAACTGAGCCACACACAGCAGATACCCCATAAATGCTTCTTGAATTAACAAGTGCTATCTACACTGAAAGACCTTTTTGGCATGTGGATACAAAGCTTGTATAAGCACTCCCCAGAGCAATACAACATTTATTAGGTCTACTACCAGACCAAGCAAGTTTTGTAATGTCTGACCAAAAAAATTCAGTCTAATTTGAAGGTTAAACTACAAAAGGGTTTTGTTTATCCTGTTATACCTGCTGTTATTCGTAGATCCAATAGCTGAGAACATAAAATATAGTCTTAAAATATATTACTTTATTTCCTATCATTAAGTTTTCAAATTAAATAAGAAGTTTCTCCATGGGACAATGTTGTAAAAGACAGAAGTCAATGTAGATAACCGGGAAGTAGCTGCCTAAGAACAATTAAAGCATGCCTGTAAGGTCACTGTGAGCTCTGAAGTGCTTTGGTATAGCTTTAAGTGAGATGTGATACTTCATTTTTCCTTTCCTAACCTTTGGTCAATCATGCAAACCAACAAATAATTCAATAAAAATAATAAATCCATTATAGATTGCTTTATTACTTTGCTGTCCTATAGATAAAAGGACTAAACTATTATTAGTTTATTTGGCTTAATTAATATGCATAACTACTCTATTATATAATGTTTGAAATAACTTCATTTTTATTTATAAATAGCTCAATTTGAACTCTAAATTGAGAGCTCATCTTTTTAGAAATATAGAGTCAATAATTAGTCATAAGCATATTGTGAAGTACAATGCAAAGTAGGGAAAAAATCAAGCTCATTGGTTTCTACTGTTCTCCAAAAAGCTTCAGGAATGGCATAGTAGTAAAGTAATGAAAGTTGAATGTCCCCGAATGCCATTTCAAAAAGGTCTCAATGTGGAGATAACTTGTTGATAAATGACAACTGAAAGCATAAACGATTCCTCATAATTAGAGTTAATGTTTAATTAGGCAAGAAATGGAAAATACACAAGGTTGAAGTCTAGAACTGCCAAATAAACGTGAGACAACATTCTGACATTTGAAGGTTATGCTACTCAGTGGCATCTTTTAACATTTGCAAAAATTGTTTTATCATTTGGAACATCAAAAAAGAGGCCTTTAGAAGGATGACTCCCAGACACTGCTTCCCAGCAGGGAAGAAGAGCAGACTCAACTTTGTTGTCTTCTTTATCTCCTTCTCCCTTGTCATAAGTTTGATAAATTTGCTTTTCTGCATTATTCCTGCTTGCAGCCTAAAGTGTATACCTGTGCTGAGTTTTGCTGAAAGACAGTCACATATTGTGATCAACAGTGAAAATCAGACAGGGAGCCAAATTATATTGCTCTGACATCTGTCCCTCCATCTGTTCGAATTTTAACAAACAAGCATGAAGTGGACCTGTGCTTGCACCAAGGCTCTTATTTCACATTATGGCTGAAAATAATTTTTATGTGATCTAACCTTCAAAACTCATTGCATTTAAAAGATATATAAAGAAAATGCAACAATTAATATCTATGCAAGACACCATCTCTTCATTAGTCTTTCTTACAGAATCAATATGTACAGAATAAAATATTTTCTTTCTCTGTAAGTCATAGATATTTTTCTGATATATTTTTCTTTGCTTTTTTAACGTGGGATTAAGCATAACTGCAGTATCATTCTACAATGTGGCATGCATAGACTGAGGCACATTCTAACAATTTATTTTTAATGTTAAAACAGAAACTTTATAACTGTCTTTTCATTTCACTAATTGTCAGTCAGCTTTCATGATTTATTGAATTTATTTTCATGACTTATTTTGGCATGAGTGTGTCTGGAGAGGAGACAGGGTTAAACACTTCCTCTGCAATTTGAAACTCAGAGGTCCAGGGATGACCTTGTATTTGCTGGACGAGGGCACAGCTGAGAACTGTACAGAAGCCATGTTATTCTGTGGTGTTGAGCCTGGCAACCATCTTATATCAGTCTTGCTCTCAGGAAAGGCACAGTCATGTGGGTAAAACATCAATCCACAACAGAAAAATCTTCTTGTAATATGCTGTTGTAGTCCAGAACAAGAATAATATAATACCATTATTTTGTTCTCAAAAAAACGACTAATTTAGAGACAAAGAGATCTTCAGAAATTTCTAGCTAACCATAAATTAAAAATGTATATTACATCGTAGTGATGATGTTTGCTATTATTTTTATTTGAGATCTGTATGTGCTTTCCATCTCTACCTCTAATTACTGCAGTCTATAAATATTCCCCTTCTCCCCCTCAGACTCAGACAGCTCCAGCATTTCTATTTTCATTTTGCCATATGTCGTAGCAGAATACTGCCACAGGGTGGTACACCATACATATTCAACTGGAGGCTTTTGTCATTCATTTGGCAGTAGAGTTCCATCCTTTCTCTAGCTGCACGTAACCAAGAGGCATCAGGATAACCAGCATCCTTTTGAGTGATTAAAACTGAAACCAAATTTTAATTTACACATGTCTGCTAGTCTCATATTGTGCGTCGCTGTATTTTACTTTGTGAGCTATATCATTTGTTCCTCTCTTTTGTCAGTTTTCCAAACCAAAATAAACAAACTCATTAGAAAGGAAAAAGCAAAGAGGACTTCATAAAGAGTGTACTCATACAAGTTAAAGGAGGCAGGATTAGCCGGGCAGTTCACAGGAACTGCAGTAGCCCCATAGGGGAATGATCAGGTTTACATGACATGAAGCAATCTAGTGACCTGTATGATTTTATATTTTGTTATGTTTATGTTATGACCTGTATGATTTTGAGTTTTATAAACATCTACCTTTTCTTTTTAAACTTTTAGGCCAAATTAGAAGTCGGTTAAGATTGAAAGAAACCAAGTGCCTACATGGCATTATGTGAGGTATGTGGTACTGGTTAGGCTGAGTACCTCATGGACTTTGTATCATAAATGATGATGGAGCAACTCATTGATATTTTTTCATATTGATTTTTAGTTTCATTGTAGAAAATAAGTGACAATGAGTGTAGTGACTAAACCATTTATCTAAAGTCATGGGTCGATGGAAGGACATGCTTGCTAACATTTGTTATTTTGTGAGCAGGCTCCTGATAGACTAGCTGTTGACATCATTCTCATTCTGTTTTCAACACTCATTCCTCTCCTTGCAAAGGGAGAGGACGAGAAAAACTGGTACCTTTATATTTTTTAAATGGGGTTGCCTATACAGAGACTGCAGAGAAACAAAATTAGACATGTAAGTACAACCGTGATCAGTTAAAAACTGGACAAAAGAAGCATCCATTGTGAGTTAGACAGCTCAAGCACCCGTTCAGAGCAGTTCAAGCCCTTTGAAAATTATTAAAGGTGCCTCAGTCACTTGGGTCTGGTCTTGGGATTCGGACTACGGGTTACTTCACTAGAAGTTGTTATGTTTCATTTCAGGCTTGATATAGAAATTTAGTAAACCTTTCTTAAACGGGACTAGTTGCTACAACTTGGAAAGCCTACCTCTCTCACAGGACCTCCCGAGATAGCCTGTTCCAGAGCAATCGCAGACGTATCTGTTCCAGCCATCCCTGCACATGCCGTTGTTTTTGCAAGGATTGCTAAGGCATGGTTTTGCTGTTTCCCTTGAGCAGGATGGCTTCACTCCAGCAGTACTCTGAATTTCCGCCATCTGCCGGATGTCTTTGCTCTGGCCATCAATGAATAGATCCCGGATGCAGCCCACATAGCCATAGTTGAGCAGAGCAGTCCACACCTCAGTGGGGAAGACCAGGCCAGCCTTATTTTCTGGCAAGCCACCCAGATACAACTCATCATCTAGGTCCAGGATCTCACTCTCACCGGGAGCTGTGTAGGGAGTGCGTAGTGTGTTGACAGAAATGGTACCTGTTACAAAAACAAAAGAATATGAAATTGCTTATGCATACAATGTGATTTGGTTCTCTCCTTTTCTCTCTCTTCAGAAGAGTGTCTTAAGGCCAGACATTTCTATTTTTATACTTTCTTTTATTATTTTAAATTAAAATATAATTACATCATTTCTTCATTCTCTTTTCTCCCTCAAAACCAACCATATACTTTTCCTTGCCCTGTTTCAAAATTATGGCTTTTTTAAAAATTAATTATTGTTACCTACACACACACACACATATATTCATTTCTTATTTTTTTATTTCAATGTTTGATAATCCAAGTAAAATGAAGTCATCTATGGGATTATATAACTTTAGAAATAAACAAATTACAATTAATGGGGTCCTATTTGATTCCATAAAAACCAAAGTATATACACAACTAATAGTGGTATCAATTTTAAACAACTCAACTTTAAATAAATCATATAATAAAGAAGTGAACATTTTCTAGAAAGAAATAAGACTCTATGTGCGAGTGTTTGCTTTTAGAGTTACTATTCAGTGTGTGTGTGTGTGTGTGTGTGTGTGTGTGTGTGTGTGTGCATGTATTTGTATGAATTTTCAGAACCAAGGAAAGATCATTCACTTTTAACTGATTTGATTATTTTGCTTGGATGTAGTAGTTTGAAAGATTTCCAAGGTCCAAATGAAACTTTTTATGGTGTATAAATATTCAGATTCATTTCTATGCTTTGGGCTTCCTTATATATAATAGAACTCTGTCTTGTGTGTTATAACAAACACCACAGGAATGTCCAGCATTACACTTGGTAAAAGATTCAAGGAAAATCACTTGCTTCTCTTTAACCCAAATCACTTATCAAAATCAATAGTTTCCTTTTCCTCACTTCAAGTTGAAAAAAAAACCAAACTATTGATTTATACGTGATTTCAAGGCTCAAATTTAAATGAGCAGTTATTCATTCTATGGAAATATTTGAGAATTATAGAAAAATATGGAACCCTTACAAAGGACTGAAAACACATTTCTCATAAAAACTTAAACATGTACTGTCAAACCATAAAAATTCCTACCAGTAATTTATCACCTTTATCAGAAAGGATTTTTATCTTTATGACGCAAATTATATTTACAAAACACCTCAAGAAGGACCCATTACTCCTAAATTTGTAGCTTGGGTTTAAATTATAATGAGAGGAGAGAGTGACAGAGACAGACAGACAAAGACAAAGACAAAGATAGGAGGGTAAAAACAAATAGCTAATACCCAAAGCTCAGGAAGGGAATGCAAATACAACTGTATAGTACATTTGTTTCTAAAGAAACCCAAAGTCTCCAGGGCTTTTCCCAAGTGAAAACATACACCTAACTAAGATAGGAGGCTGATGGTCACCACTCTGTGGCCAGGAATATTTACATCCTGGCAGCAGGGACCATCTCTAGCTGAGCTTCATAAATGGATGGTCTTTCTGAGGGAGAAGGGCATGGGAGCCACTGAAAGAAACTGTCCAGGTGTCCAAGTCATTATGAGGACATTTGTCTCTCTAAACTTTCACAGAAAGTGGTGGAAAAGCTCCCAGGGGAGAAACATAGGCATTGCTATTTTGGTCTTGCCAGGAAAGGTGAGTGGTGGGGATTTTCGATGGAGGTTGTTTAAAAAGAGAAAAAGACAAAGTACTAATTTATATTCTTCTCATTTGTGGCAATGTTTAAAAGAAAATTCTCATTTAGATGCACATCAGACCTATAAAAATATTTTTTAAATATAATAAAAGAAATTTTAGAAAATGACAGGCATATTATTAAGGTGAGTGGACTCATACCTAATAGAATGACCACTACATTCATTTTTTAAAAAATGTTTTGTAACCAGTATTGTCCAAAATACCTAAGGAGCAAGTGCATAGATTGGTCCTATTCTCTGTAGCAGTTAGTGTGAGTTATAAGCTGAATAAAGTATATCTTGAGAACAAGGCAGAAAGGAAGACATAAAAAGTCTTCCTGGAAATGGGACTTGATAAAAATATATGCATGTAACTGAGAGGACTTATCTGAGAAATACAACCTAGAACACTAACAATGCAACACGCTGAGGACCATGGGGATATTTTTCTTTAAATAGCTTTTTTCACAAATTCCTATTGTATTTATAGAACGAGCTTAATTCAGCTAAGGAAGATTAAAAAGCAATTGGCAAAAATAACTTGCTTTTAATCAGACTGTTACAATTCACAAATAAGGAGAATTCTCAGACATTCCTCAAACATGGGAATTCATGAGCTACAGAAATGTCATACTCTCTCTGTTTCCTCCATATTATATCTAGAATACTCATTAGGTCTGGAGTGTGGTGTGTGTGTGTGTGTGTGTGTGTGTGTGTGTGTGTGAGAGAGAGAGAGAGAGAGAGAGAGAGAGAGAGAGAGAGAGAGAGAGAGAGGACAGACAGACAAAGAGACAGAGACAGAGACAGAGAGATACAGACACAGAGACAGAGAAAAGACAGAGACAGACACAGACACAGAGAGACATAGAAAGAGACAGCAACAGAGAAAGAGAATGAAGAAGACGATGAATCCCTATGTATCTACTTATGTGTGTTATGAATGGTGTGTATGTGTGTGTGCTGTGTGTGCATACGTGTACAGGTATCTGTGACTGTGCGTGTATATGGAGGCCAGAGTGGGGCACTGGGGTACTCTTTATAATGTTCCACCTTATTCCTTTCTATCATGATCTCTCACTGAAGTTGGGGCTTGCTAGTTTCAGTTTGGCTGGTAGCAGAAAATCTCAGCCTCAGACTCACCCACACCTCTGGGGTAAAGGAGTACAAAGGACCACAGCAGTCTTATTGTATTAGTGCTGAGAACAAAACATCAGTCTTGTGGTATAGCGGAGCCTCTTTTAGGTATATGCCCAGGAGGTCTTGGGAAAGAGCTAGTCCTAGTTTTTTTAATAAACCTTCAATCTGATTTCCAAAGTTTTTGTACAAGTTTGCACTCCCACCAGGAATGGAAGAATGTTCCCTTGCTCCACATACTCACAAGCATATGCTATCACATAAGTTTTTGATCTTAGCCATTCTGAAGGATGTAAGATGGAATCTCAGAGTCATTTTGATTTGCATTTACTGATGCCTAAAGATATTGAACGTGTCTTTATGTGTTTCTAGGCCATTCAAGATTCCTTTGTTGAGAATTTTCTGTTTAGCTCCATGCCTCACTTTTTAATTTGGTCATTTGGTTTGCTAGTGTATAATTTCTTGAGTTCTTTTTATATTTTGGACATTAGATCTCTGTGGGATATAGGGTTGGCGGAGATTTTTTTTTCCACTGGATACTTGCTCAACTACATTCATAGCATCTTTATTCATAATAGCCAGAAACTGGAGACAACACAGATGTCCTTCAACCAAAGAACAGATGAAGAAAATGTGAGACATTTATACGAAGAAATACTACTTGGCTATTAGAAACAAAGACACCATGAAATTTGCAGGCAAATGGATTGAACTTGAGAATATCATCCTGAGTGAGGTAACTCAGACCAGAAGCACATGCATAGAATGTACTCACTTATAGATGGACATCAGATATAAAGTACAGGATAACCATGCTACAATCCACAGACCCAAAGAAACTAAGTAATAAGGAGGATACAAGGGAGGATGCTTGAATCTCACTCAGAAGGGGAAATAAAGTAGACATTGGAGGTAGATGGAGGGAAGGAACTGGGTAGGAGAAGGGGTGAAAGTGGAACTGGAGTGGGGCTTAGGTATGAGGAGAGGAGGGGTGGGAGTGAGCTGGAAGACAGAAGGGAAATTGGTGGGGGGTATCTCTGGGAATAGCTAGAGACCTGGGCTGAGGGAAGCTCTGGGAGTCTATGGGGTTGATCCTAGCTGATGATAGTAAGACTGAAATGGCTACCTTGGTGTAGCCACTCAGGACTTCCAGTAGAGGGGGGGACATCAACACACCCACAAAACCTTCAAATCAAAATGTGTCCTTTACACAAGATGTGCAGGGATAAGGATGGAGCAGTGATTGTGGAAATAGCCAGTTAAGGACTGGCCCAACGTGAGACCCATCTCCTGGGAGAGAGCTAATCTCTCACATTATTAACGATGCTCAGCTGTACTTGCAGACAAGGGCCTAACATAAGTATCTCATGAGAGGCTTCATCCAGCAGCTGATGGAAACAGACTCAGAGACCAGAGGTGAAGCAAAACATCCGCTGAAGGTCACGTAGTCTTAAGGAATTGGCGATAGAATTGAAGGAGCCAAAAGTTCAAGGACACCACTAGAAGACCTAGAGAGTCAACTAACCTGAGCCTATGGGGGCACACAGAGACTGAACCACCAACCAAAAAGCCTGCAGAAGCTGGTCCTAGAACCCCTACACATTTGTAGCAGATGTGTGGCTTGGTCTTCATGTGGGTCCCCTAACAATTGAAGTGGTGGCTGTCTCTGACTCTGTTGCCTGCCATTAGATTCCTATTAGAGGATGCACTTAATTTTGCTGTGACTTGATGTCCCAGGATAAGGTGGTAAGCAAGGGAGCTTCCATTTCTCTGAAGAAAGAGGAAAAGGTAATGGGGAGAAATCTATGAGAGTGGGACTGAGAAAAGAGTCATGATGTAAAGTGAATAAGTAAATTAATCAATGAAAAAATAGACAAAAGAAACAAAAAAAATAGCCTCTGTTTTCACGCTTGCTCATCAAATTATCTTACTTTCCTTCTCTCTCTCTCTCTCTCTCTCTCTCTCTCTCTCTCTCTCTCTCTCTCTCTCTCTCACCTCCCATGTCTACACTCTGAGAGACAAAGCTTGTGCTAAGTATTTCAGACAATCACAGATGCCCAACTTAACAGTGAAAATGAAGAAACTGTCTCAGTTGGTTGCTCTTTATGAGGTTTGAGAGCCTGCTTTGAACAAAGTATTATATCCAGTTGTTCTTGTGGGTGGTTGTTGACATGTCTGGGGTAAGATGCTCTTCACAACTCCTCACAACCACTTTCTCACTACAATAGTTTTTAAAAATAATATTTTATTTAAATATTAGAAAGTATAGTACACTTATACAGTGCATCTTGATGATGTCCTCCACCCCCCTTCCCTAGTGCCTCCTACTTGTTCTCTGTTGTCCCCATTTTATTCTCACATTTATAAATCCCAGAGTTCATTAAGTGTTGCCCATACATACACAGATGTAGAGACATCCACAGTGATGTGGGTAACCAACCTGCCAGTGACCACACCCCACTCTTTCTCCTTCCATAGCCATCAACAGCTCCACCACAAATTGCCTCAAGCCCCATCTCCATAAAGTAGGTTTTTGCTGATAACAATTCATAGGTAAAATCATAGTTTTCATGTAAATCAGCAGGTACATATGTGCACGAGTACATTCACATGAGCACACGCACGTACACACACACACACACACACACACACACATTGAAAAAAAATCACCTAAAATATTGAATTTTATTTCCTCTAGATACTCTGGTGTTTTCTGTGTGATATTCATTTGTTAAAACAAATTCTGGCTTATCAAATGTGTTTTAGAGCTAACAAGTTGGAAACAGCTCAGAAAACACTAGCGGTCAGATGATCCTCAATTATGGTTCTTCACATTCCTCATTTTCCCTTGAATGTTAATTTTTGTGCTCCTGGGGAATGAGCAATAAAATATGAGACAAAAAGTAAAAGGGCAACAATTCTATCTCTACTCAAACATAATCTAACAGACTTAGAATGTTGATTTGATGAGACTCAAAGCTAAAAAGTGATGACAGACAAATATGTGTACTAGATATTCATTGAATATCTTTTCTAAATGAAGTACGATCAAACTAAAAACCAGTCTTTTCTATGTCTGGTCAATTTATATGGGTTATATCTTAGGAGTATCTCTGAATAGATGGTAAGGAAAGAGAAAGCATAGATATTGAGCTGAAAAGAATGATTTGTATATTTGGAAATTTTTTGAAGACTTAAAATTGTAAATTAAAAAGACACCTCATTGCAGCGGCAAAGCTCAAATAGATATTTGCCTTTCAACTTACACATGTGTGATGGTTCCTGACTAGACATATATATGATTTCAGTTGTGAAGTTCCCTGATGACTTTACTATAGCCATTACTCAAGAGATGTATTGAGTTAAGCATCAGAATCATCACAGAACTGAATTAGTTCAAGCCATTCCAGCAGGTATATATGAGTATAGAGAAATTTAGATATAACGGTTCTGGCATGCTATGCATTCCACAATGCCCCTTTGTAGTCATTGCACTTGAAGTTTCTAGTACATCAAATTAATACTTTACAGAAATACTATCATATTTCAGTAATTAAAATTTGTGGAAGGTATCCATGTATAAGACATTATTTCGACAAGTGCTTCATGATTCAGTACACAAGAATCCAAAGCACTCGGCTCTTAAGGGAATACAACTGCACACAATACTGGGACATGTGTGTGTTATGTGATTTTAATGTTCAAACTACATTCAGAACATTAGATTTTAAACTTGATGCTTAACAGCATAGGAAAGGAGACTAAAAATCAGCTAGTAAATAAGGCAATATTTGTATAAGAATATTCAAAGCTTAAGGGAAAATTAAATTTTCATGCAACATGTACATAAATGAAAAAAATCTGCAGAAAGCATCTCTTTGTTATAAAAGTTGAAATCAGCTTTGTAATTTGGTAGGGTGTTCATAATTTTCTACTGGCTTTTTTGTCCCATTTACATTTTTTCTTGGCTATTGTAGTTCCATAATTAGCTTTTATGGTGAATAGAAACAAGAAGGGAAGATGAGATTTTAAATAAGCTAATGTGGTCTCAAGTTTTAAATTACTAAGAACATGCAGATTGCTAGAATGAAGGTTTAGTAAATAACACATTGTGATAGAAAATGCTTTTTTCTGGTGAGAGGAAACTAATATTCAAGGTACAGCTCTTTTTTTTTTTTTTTTTTTTTTTTTGGTTTTTCAAGACAGGGTTTCTCTGTGTAGCCCTGGCTGTCCTGGAACTCACTCTGTAGACCAGGCTGGCCTCAAACTCAGAAATCCACCTGCCTCTGCCTCCCAAGTGCTGGGATTAAAGGCGTGCGCCACCACTGCCCGGCAAGGTCCAGCTCTTTAGACAGCAATTTTAGCCAAATAGTTTGATTCATGGGCCTCCCTGTAGGTTTTATGCAAATTTAGGGGATGGGCAAGATGACTAATAAAGACCCAGTATGAGTGAAGTTACACATAGGATTTAGATAAAGAAATGAAAAAACTGTTAAAAAATACAAAAATACCATGTTAATTTCCTTTCGTTAATTTACCTGTGAGCTCAAGAACTCAAGGAATAGGACAGTTATATAAAAACTTCAGAACAAAAGTTTGAAAGCCTAATGCCTCGTACTGCGGAGAGTAAGAGAAGGTACTCCACCCATACAGAGCAGATGAGAATGGCAGTTGAGATACTAACTAATAGAACCAGTTTTACATTACTATTGCATATCAAATCAAGTAGCCATGTCAACCCTCAGCTTAGGAGAGAGGCTGCTCTGGCAAACCTCAGTAGCTCTCACGGTGGATGCTGACAGAAGACCTGGACAGTGGCTACGAAGCAACATTTCAGTGGTTGTGATGTTACTCGACAGCTGCTGATAGCTTTCTGGCATTGGGCGTGCCATTTTACGTTAACCCTAGGTAAATAAGGGTGGTAAGAATGTCCTCGTATTACTTACTAGCATGGTCACAACACATAGCATGTTTCACTATATGCCTGCACGTGACGGTAAAAACGGTCAAGCCACTCAACTGCATGTCAATCACAAGCTGTCCCACACTCCCCTCACCAACTCAAACCATCTCAACGGTGTCCTACAGTAAGCCAAATCAGGAAAGTTTATCAGGTAAGGAAATGCCGATTTATTGTGGCCTAGAGTGGCATAACATCTTCCTCTCAACTACGATGTACAGCCTCCATCTTCACAGTGAGAAGACACGTAAGTGCTTGGAGCAGCAGCCATCCTGTTACTGCAGATGTTTGCTTCTGTGTTTGGACGTGTGAATATAAATGAAGTCCTGAGGGCCTGGGGTTCTCAGCAGCTGTGCTCTGAGGCCTCCTTTCTAAATGCAGGCCATATACCCCCAGAAAAATCATCACTATCGTTCAGACATTTTTGAATAAAAAAGACCTTATAAAAATAAAATTAAACAAGTAGGCTGAATATTCTGCTTATAGTGTAACGGCAAGTATATACATAGGTACACATTTACAATGATCAAAGATTTCCAGAACAAAGCTGCTATAAATATAGAGAAAATATAAATGAATTTGTATCTTTAAATCTTATTGTAGTAAGTAAATACAAAAAAATCAACTTAATAAAATTTAATACAGAAACTCAGTGGCAAGTTGATTCTATTTGACTAAATAATTGGTAATTGATAATATATTTTAGTCTTCCTGCTGATGGTTTATAAACACATCAGGGCATTAATACAAGTTACTAAAAACTATCTCAATGTGTGCAACAAGCTAATAAGCAGAGACATGGGAAAACCTTTACAGCTGGAGGGCAAGTTCTCCTCAAGACCTAAACAGTCTAATGGCTGTTCAAGTGGGACTATCTAAGAGTGGCAATTCACAAGCGGGATACACATAAATCAGTGCTGGTAATAGACAGCTAGCAAGCACTGTTCACACTGAACTGTGATTACTACAAACCCCTAATTATGTGCTCTGAACAGAGACTGTCTTCCTCTATAATTTCTAGTTTTTAAACTGAACTCTATGACTTCAGTTCAAATCTTAGCTGTTAAATGTAGGCTTACCATGAATAACTGCTGATACCGTCTGCTGTGCCCTGAACTTGGCAAGAATAATGCACTTCCTCTTTATTTCAATGAGTAATGATAGTTTGCACGAAGAGAAGAAAGAAAAAACCACCAGCAATCCACTATAAAATTTTCTGAGAGGGTATCCTTGACTGAGCCACAGAGTTTAACCAAATTTAAACAATATTCTTGCCCTAAGAAAACAGTCATTAACCTTATCCTAATTATAGGACAGTTCATACTTCAGCTAACCATCTGGGCAGCTGCTTGTTGTGACAGTTGGTACCAGCAGAGATACAGCAGGAACTTTAGAAAGGGAGGAGGGATGAGAAAGATATATGTGAGTGATGTCCTGCAAAGTTGACAAGGATATGAACTTTTGTAGTATACTTAAGTCAAGAATGACGGGCTTTTATCCTAACAGCTAAGATATGCACATAGAATAACCTTTTCTACAACATAAATTGGTCATGGCTGCAGTTTGCATGCCTCGTCCTTTGTCAGCTAGTTGCAGGGTTTGATATAGTCATCTGCAGATAACTCAGCTACTTCAGCTCCTATGTAGGTGACTAGAAACCCCACAGGCAACAAAAGGAAGCTACATTTTCTATAGAAACTGCTGTGGTCAAGTTATATAAAAATGGGGCAATTAAAGTGTGTGGTCCTTCCCTACATTTTGGAATGGAAGGTGTGTCATACGTTGGTAAAAACTCAGAATGAAGGTTTTCCCTTAACCAACAAAGTTTGCCACACTTAGATGGCTCTGCCTGAGCAATCATTGCATGAGTTCTCTGTTTAGGTCATGCGATGAACTTAACCTTCTAGCTGTAAAAGTTCTTCCTGTATCTCTGCCTACTAGCTTGTTGCACATATTGCGATAATTTTTAGTAAATTATATTATCTCATATCTTATAGCTGTGTTCATAACCCACTACCCATAATGAAATTCTATTAAAGTATACAAATGAAGGCAGTATTTTTCATCCCCTAAGGGGTCACATACCCCTTTTAGTGAACAGAAGACCCAAAGATGGACAACTAGAAAGACTGGTGATTATCTCCCTTGTCACTGACAGCTGCCTGGCCCAGTACTCAGTACTCGAGGAAAGGATATCTTCCTACTTGGTTAATTTTCTCCTACCTACAGGTTTGCTTAGCAATATAGGGATCTTGTGAACAAGCAGAACGCAAAGTCCTGTCCTCATCAAATCTTGCTATTCCTATAACAGGCTTGCAAAGCTATCTAACAACGATTGACCTTTCTGTTTGAATTATTTCAAATGTCTGAGTTTGAAAGTTCTCACTGTCTTCATAAAAGGCTGGTACCTGTTACTCTCTATTGTATAAGTGGCTTTCAAGAAAGTGATTAAATAAAATTATAAATTTAAAGAAGTTACATTCACAAAGAAAATTGCTACTATTGTTCAAATGTTTAAAAAAATGTTATTTTCTTAGGAGTGTAATGACAATAGGGTACTCTGTGTTTTATTTCATGTGGTGGGGAAACAGACTGAGAGACAGAAACAGAAAGATAGAGAGACAGACATACAGACAGAAATTATAACTATTATGCCTAATAAATTAGGAAATGTGAATATTGAAAAAGTTTAGATAGACTTAATCTTAGATGAGTTTCCTTTATAAACTGTTTTGGAACATCCAAATTTCAGTTATGTTCATTCATTATTATGACTTTAATTTTACCTCAGATTAAGAAAATTAGTAGTTATACTGACATCAAATAGCTATGATTGTTTTAATTATTTAGTATCTAAGTCAATAAAATCAGTCACAGAAAGAGTAACTCAGAGCCAGTCGCTATAACCAAAATACTATGGCCTTCTAGATGGTTTTGGGGATTGACCTAGGGGTTGTCTAAGGAATTCAGTCCTTTATCACTTCAGAAGGCAGCCCAAACTGTCCTGTTGAAAGAGCTGTTCTATTTCCCTTTGTGATATGGAAAACCATTTTCATTGAGCCTTTGAACATAATTGATATAAAAATAGGTAAATTTAACTGAGATTCCATGTTTCTTAGTTTTAACTCAGCTACAAATATTTGCATCTCAACAGCAAAATTCAGAATACTCCTTGGGTAAAATGAAAGTGCAAATATATTCATTCAAATTTTAAAAGGCAGATCTATGGCAGATCAATTCAGTGTGCAAATATAGAACTTAATTAAAATACTATATATAAAATATTAACAGCTGCAGCTATTAAAATGACATTATGCTCCCCTGAGTGAGGCTCACATAATGTGAGCTACCTTCTTCAACTTGTTGAAGGGCAGAACTTAGCTTTACTTTTCACAATGTTTGTTCCAATTATCTTATTTGATATTTTTATCATGGAAAAGTAATTTGCCAACAAAATACCAATAAGCACAGGAATGTCCATTTTTCCAGTGGATTCCAACAAATATCTCATGCTTTACTTCCTCTTCTGGTATGCAAATAAAAAGTAAAATAATGTTTTATTCATTCAGTACAAAAGTGAGTTTTCTAAGTAAGCGTAGGTGCTGCCTGTCTTCGGTACTCCCCAGTGAGGGTCACACGTAGCAGACGATAAACGTACAATAATGATGACGAAAGGAAGATGTCTTCAGCCGTAACAGTTATCAGAGTTATTAAATAATCGATACAGTTATAATGACTTCCATTGAACAGTTCTTTAGCTTTTCCCTTTAGGTGCATGTTATTATGTGTGCTATGACATATACATACATATATTAATGCATATGTATATATACATATATACATAATTCACATACAATTCTGAAAGTAAGTATTTAAAACATAAGTCTCTGTTATTAAATGAGTACTAGATGGGTTTGGTCTTGTCAAGTTCCTTGACATTTACTAATAACTTGATATTCATCACACATTGTTTTTATATTCTTATTATCTCATTTCTAGATAAAGTATAACTGACCTGCAGTTTTCTGTTTTTATTTTAGTTTTCTGAACCTCCAAGTATGACAAGATAATCTGATTTTTTAAATTCTGTTATAAAATATGAGTCAAATTTCTCTTTTCTCCAAAGTCATTTTTAAAATTGTATTCTAGGTATATATGCAGTCCTGATACCTTCTACAATCTAATATTTCAAACACTAGGTCATGCCATGTTTCCATATTCACTCTAATTCTTTTATTCAAAAGTTCCTAAGGATAAATTAAATACTACGTCTTCTGAATAGTCTGAGGCAGGGCAGACAGTTTATTATTGTTTTCTCCATTACATTCAGCAAAATTTTCTTAGTTTACACCAGAAAAACAGAGATGAACTTAATCCCCAACCTTTTTATGGTAATGACATTTAGAAAACAAATTTTCCCCAAACAGGAAAATTAAACATAAATTTTCTAGACAAGTTAGGGTTAAAGCCCTGGGTTCTGAGTTTGCACTTACTTGGAACCAGTAAACCAGCCCTTTCTCCATTTTCTGACTTTCCTGCTCTTTATTTGATTTCATAAAAAGGTATGTTTCTGGTTGATTTTTTTTTCTTGCTTGCTTCAAAGTTCATACTAGGCAAAGTCCAATTCTTTAAGCAACTTTTAAAGTTCAGTGGAAATATTATGTCTTTTGAGAAAACTTCCCTCTTAAGGGAATAGGGCAGAAAATGAAACCAAGGGGTAACAAACACCTACTGTTGGAATTTCAAACATCTCAAAGAAAAGTTGATTAAGAGGTGGATTTAAATCTCACCACAGTGACTTAAGTATTTTGCACACAAACCTGATACATTTTCATGCATTGATTATTTTTATTTTTATTTTTTTACATTTTGTAATTAAATGTTCAGATACCTTCAAATGTCCAATGACATAAAAACTTAGCTGAATCTATAAGAATTATAAAATCTGTTATCTGCAAATTTAGGATAAAATTTCTTGCAAGAGCTGATATGCCTTGCCCTGATGCTTACGAAGTGTTTGCTTAAGACACAAGCCATTTGATCATTTGAATTTTGGAGGTTCTAATAACACAGTAAAATGTTAAATTACCTGACCGTCCATCCCGCTGAAAATCCACGTGATACCATTCTCCATCATTGACTTTCTTCTGCAGGGCTTTGATTTTTATAGTACCTGATCCCATGTCTAAGAGGAGGTACAAGTGGCCATCCAGCATTTCAATAGCAAAAAAGTCAACCTTAATCATCTGTGGGTGCTTGGCATCCTTCTGATGTCTTGGCTTGCCATGGCTAAACAAGATGAGGCCATTTGGCTCCGTTGTACGGAAATCAAATGATATTGAGCCTGTTTTCTTTGCATTCCATTTAGGCAAAGAAATGAAAGATTCCGGGGTCTCAAAAGTTATTGGGTCTAAGGTTGCCACATTTTCGCACTTAAAAGCCACCACACCATGGATCTTCATCTTAGGATCTCCTTGCTTGGCAAGTCGCGATAACTCCAGCCTTACATCATTATTTTTATATACAACCTGTGGGTAGAGAATAGTAGTGAGAATCTAGACTTTATACTTGAATATGTGTAATTTGTCTGCAGCTCATGAAATTTTCAGTTGATCATGAAAAAACATAAAATATTAACTGATTTTATTGTATTTTTTTCAAACAGATAAATTTCAGCTATCAACTCACCAAATAACAACCATTTGATT
This sequence comes from Uromys caudimaculatus, assembly GCA_028551405.1. Lineage (NCBI taxonomy): Eukaryota > Metazoa > Chordata > Mammalia > Rodentia > Muridae > Uromys > Uromys caudimaculatus. Next base: position 14,883,907 of record CM052705.1, on the reverse strand, counting down.
GTTTAGCCAAAATGGAAAGATATGTAAATCTAGAAACTTATATTGATGCATCCATTATGCATCTTTACCTTGTAAAATAATTATGAGACGTCGATGTGCTGAAATTCCCCAAAACCCCCACTAAAACTAAGATGTCAAAATCCTGTCTTGCGCTGGGATGTGTTAATAGCTGAGTACTGCTGAGAGACAGAACTACAACATGTGAACAGCCTTCATAGTCTATCCAATCTGTGGTCCTGGTGCTTTATTTTTAATTTATGCAAATGCCAGGTAAATGTCCAGTATTCTTGTTTTCCAAGGCACGTCATCTAAAGGGACAAGGTGGTGCTGGTTGCCTGGGGATAGTCATAGGGCTTTTTGGACATGAAATAACACACAGGGAAAACTAATTGGCAGGCTCTTAATATCATGCATCTGTTATTACATTAAATTAGCAAAATTCATAAGTATTTTGATATAAAGGTAAGAACCATATCTTTTCTTTACAAAATGCATATGCTTGATAATCATATTTATACACATATACCAACATAAGGGTGAATTAGTTATTTATGTAAAAATGAGTATAAATCCATCTAAGGGGCTAAAAACCAATATTGCCAAGTTCTAAATTCACTTATTCATAAATAATATGAACTAAACCAACACAGTAGGTATTTATTTCAAAAGCATGGTCAGTTGACCTGAGATAGAATAATGAGCTTCTTGATGTGACCAGTCAGTGACTAGCTGCCCTTGTCAATGATTAAGAGTTCAAGCTCTAGAATCAACTTCTAGAGCTCAAATTCAGATATGAGCATTACAAAAAGTATGATCTTTACAAGCTTCATTTTTCTCACTTCAAAGAGGCAACAAAGCACAGCATGATTGTAATGATTAAATAAGAAAATGCATGTAAGAGAGAAAATCTGTATCAAGGCAAGGCAATGTCAACCGCATTATAAGTTTAGATAATATCTACATGAGAACAGATAGCTATCTCTTTATCATATCTGAAAATTACTTCTGCTGTTTTGTGTCAGTTAGAAAAAGATAGAAAATGAAACCCACACACATAATTGGTTTTTATATTTGATTTTCATCAAATAAATAAGTGACATCTTTTCAATGTAGAGCCTGTGGCTGCAGTTTTCTTTTATCTTTGGGATAGATTACTATAAAGCACAGGAAATCCTTTATTCTTTGAATAAATATGTACAATGGCTTAATAAGCATCTACTGACAACAAAAAAAGAGAAAATGAATTGAAGCATCACAAAGAGGAATTACACTAATTCTTAAGAATACTGTCTTGAAAGGAGGAAATGCTATCTCGCCTCAGGGAAGTTGATTTAGGGTCGTCTTTCTTTGGAGATCTTTAGCAGTGGAGAAAATGTTCTTTATGGATGATTTTCAAAGCTCTCATCATGACTTTTGTGCTACTCAGCCCGTTAATTTTTCATCATTCCTTGGGGATTTTATGGTAGTATTTGGAGATAATTTGGGCATTCATTAGGACTGAGCATTTTCTGATCTGCATGACACAGATGCCTCCGTTCGTCAATAGTGACTTGTTAGCTGTAAACTCAAGCTGCTTTCACAGAAGTGGCTGTTTCTGACATGAAGTTCAGCTATGGATGGTTGTCTTATCTCATGAATAGGACATCATGAAGAGAAGAGAGTTGGAGGATGTGAGATTAATGAAATTTAGCAATGATTTTAGTTGCAATCTTATAGTTTTGTGGATTTTAATAGTGAGAGTATTTGGCAAGATATTGAGAAAAAGTAGGAAAATTTCCCTTGGATATATTATTCAGAGTTAGCCATACAAACTACCCTCCACTGAGACAAAATGAATTCCCACCTTGATCTACAGCTTTGTGTAAGTAGGAACCTTGCTCACTCTTGCATAGTACTAATTCAATGCCCACCATATGTAATCATTACATATTTACTAAGAACTGAATCAAATTCTTTTTTCACTTTGTCAAACCAAGTTCTCAAGACATAGTCTTTATTAAAGTATTATAATTATAATTATAGTTTAGGCATGCAAGTAGAATATACAAAAATGTAGGATTGTGTACCACAAATGTATTTTTCTAGGGAAATGTTTAACCATTTGTGGGTATCCAGTTCGTTAACAAGTTGGCCTATACACTGGAAAAGCTCATGTTCAAGTTCATTTTGTAGGGTATGAATTACTTCTGCAGTGAATAATGCCCTTGTGAAACCTAGAGAGATGAAAATTTATTTTCTGGGCAGACTCATATTGCTCATTTTTCCTCCCCATTTTGTGTTCCCTGACAGGCTCCGATGGAAAATAGAAAAGCAATCTGAGATGGATACATGTTCACTATCAGGATACCACAATTCTTTTATCTGACCTACATTCCATAATTAGCCTATTATCCAGTGTTAGACTTACTCTTATAATGACCTAACTCAAGTTCAATTATTCTAACAAGAGGCTTTAAGTGGCTTAGAATTCATGTGCGAGCTATTTTTGCTTTTCTAAAAGAATATGGTGCTTAATCACAGGATTCCTTTATGATTGCTCATAGGATTTTGTCTCATTTAAAAAGTAGAGTTCCACTTTTGAACCAATATATATGTACACATATATGGAGGTAATATATCTATAGATTCAATCGAATTAATCACTGGTGATACTAGAGAATTTTCAGTTAGATGTTATTTTAGAATCTAAGAGCTTGGAGGGATATTGACATATTTTTAAATCAGATCAAAATGTTGAATTTCATTTCCCTGCTCCATTGGCTACTACATATGTATCAAAGGGAAATAGATATGACATAGTTTTCAGACTTTGCACTTTGCTTGTTTTAATTTTTGTTTGTTTTGTATTTAATATGCCATGTAATTTTAATGCATGATTATTACATTTTCCTTTTTCTTTATATGTTAAGGACTTTAAAATATCTCTTTATGCTTAATATACAGGAATACAAAACAATTTCTAAGTGTAGACTTGCATTTGAGAGAGATAATACTGAATGTTAATACCTGGTCTTGATAATAATACTGAAAAATGGGTCCACAATGAAGAGTAAATGATTACAGTTATGGAATGTATAACTGACTGCCCATATATATAACCTTATTTTAATTTGCATACTATTACCTTTGCTTAGTGGCCTCTGTGTATCTTATGTTCCTAGTTTCTAAAGAGAACAGGTCAAAAGGAAAGGCATTCCATGTATGAACTCCTGGACGGTTCTCCTCTTAGTGTATGTGATTTGAGCCAAAAATGAAAGACACATGTTTTGTCTGTCCTTACGATATTGTCCAAACATGGTTTGAGATGCTAGGATACTGTTTCAAATTTTGAGGCAAATTTAAACACTAATCTACTAGAAAAGAGAAAGTTCAGACCACCTTAAAGTATACAGCGGTACCTTGATCATGATGCTGAGGGCTTCTACAGAGACAACTGATAGATGCAACTCTTCTGTGGGAGTTAGGATGTGTGAAATTAGGGGAGAAATATTTACTACTCACATAAGGACTTTTAAAAATAAGGATATGCATCAGTTAAGAGATTTCAAGAGGTTCTTGAATTAATTAACATGCACTGATGATGTTATTCAAGAATAAACTCTGACAGTGTGTAGGGTGGGAAAGCTCTCTGAAAGGAGGAGCTATGCAGACATCTAGGCATTGCCCAGGATGGGGCCCACCCAGAGGACACAAGTGGCTCCTTTTAAACCATCTTGGATTTTTCTTTCTGTACTTGAGAATGGTTATACATGAGGGTGTTTCCTTTGAATGCTCTCCTATCTGGGATCCTTCCATGACTCCTCTTGGAATAGCAGTGAATGTGTCTGAAACACAACCAGAAGGTAGTCCACAAGCAAGCAGTAAAAGAGTCATTTCAAACTACCTGGAAATTGCACTTGGTTGGTGTAGTCCAAAGAAGATCTCAAGAAAGAAATGAAAATGTATCAAAACTCTTATACCCAACATATTAATTTATTTTTTAAGTAATGTCCTAATGATATGTTGACTTCATTCATATAAGCACTGATAGGCACATACTAAAGTAAAATATTTAAGAAAATGTAATTTTATTCAATCTCCTATACATATAGAAGACAGAGAGAACAGTTTAGTCTGTTTTAATTACCTCTTCATGATATATATCAAGAGTTTGTAAAAACAAATACACTGAAATATAAAATTTCTATACTACTAAATATAAATTCATTTATACTAAATGTGTCAAAGTTGATATAACTGGTATGTGATATAAATTATAGTTTGTAATATATCTCTCAAAAATAGATTAGTAGCCAGGTATGTTTGTATATATCTTTTATTCCAGCACTTTGGAGGCAAGGTAGTTGGATCTTTAGAAGTTTGAGGACAGACTGGTTTACATAGTGAGTTCCTGTCTCAAAAGAAAATGATAAATATATAATATAGATCAATGAATGCCCTGCATATAACCAAATATATACACATGATATTTGATAATTTTAAACCTGAAAATTCCTTGTTGAAACACTCGGCAAAGGTCTTAAACTCAAAACAGAGCTTTGCATTTATAAGATTTGCACTACCCAAGCCAAGACAGACTATAATTAAAAGAGAAAAAAGATAAATAAAAGGAGAGGAGAAGAATAACTCACTTCTCAGTGGTCCTGCAATCCTGGCATTCAGGAAGCAGAGGCAGGAAGATTACCCAAATCCAAGCAGCCTTGGCTACACAGGGAGTTGCAAGCCAGGCAGATTGTTTCTAATAATAAAACAAAAGAAACCAAGAACAAAGGGAGAAATTTTAACATTTTTCTATGGTCTGATCCCGTGGGGAGACTGGTACCCTTTTCTTTAGGTTTCAAGGTCATTGTTGTCCTGACTTCTACCAAACACCATTTATTCTGAATCTCATTTCTTTAAAGAGGCAAATGAACATTTCATTGACATTAAAAGTCCTGGGGCCAATGGAACTGTGAGACAAAGACTTTGTTAAACTGGCTGGACCACCCATGCAGTTGTGTGGTCGAGGTGACTAAAGGATGAATAGTGTTGAGAAAGAAAAGGCAGATGCACACAAAGTAACCCAGTAGGATGCCAAGCAAACCACACAGCACCAAGACACCTGAATATTAGGGCGGGGAGCACAGGGGATTTCACAGAAGGCACAGCTTATTTTAAGGGAGGATGATTGGAGTCTTTTCCTAGAGGAGGATTTGGTGGTTTTACCACTAATTTAATCCTATTCAGAGGTAGACTGCAGACAAAATCTTTAGCTAAATATGTCACTTTCTCCAAACAAAAGTAGCAAAGCTGGTTAGAAAAGATAAAAACAGACTATAATAACATTTATCAACAAGAGCTCATGACATTTAAACTAATACCCAATTTTCATTAGAGTCTGGATGGGAAAAAATCCACAGTACTTTAAGCCTTGGAGAGAAACATTTTGTCACAGATTCAGTCGGACAACCTAATGTGTCCTATTCATAAAAATGAAACTCATCAGTGCTTTGCTCTTCCTACATACAATAAATAAAGCCATGTGGACAGCTCTGGATGCAAGCTGATAAAGACAACTTGGAAATCAGACTGTCCTGCCCCAGGCTAATAATTTCCTATACTGCAGCCTTCAGTGCTCTCCTCAGTGAGACGCTGAGAATCAGGACTAATAAACTGTGATGCCCGTTTCTCACAGCAATGATTTCACAATGACTTTAGGGCATGAATTCCAGAAAATTGGCTCAAAGTTTAGTAATGTCACATTTGAGGTGGAGCTGCAAAGTAGCTCCCCAGTGATGCCATTTAGACACTGAAGAAGTTACCGAGAAATGACAAAATACAATGTTTACTGTGATTTTAAAAGTAGCGGATTAAGATATGTTTAGTATTAATCTCTCATTAATCTACAGAAATAACACATCATAAATTAGGATTTAAAGTTTCTGTTCCAAACCAGCAGCTGCTGCTCAAAGAGGAAAGGTCTGGTGACTTTATTCAAACATATGATTAATCTGTCAGTCTCAATGAGGGAAAGATAACCATAATAATTACTAACTTGGTAAGGAAACTCATCTTCCCAGAAACCAGTATAATTTCTTTGAGCTAAAAAGAGCAAGAATAAATATCTTGGCTAGATAAACCAATAAAAATTAGTTTAGCATTCTTATCCCCATGAGTTCAACAAAATTTCTTCTACTATACAATTTTACATTTTTTCAAGGAAGTAGCCACAAGTACAAATACAAAATATATAATTTAATTTGTGTTTATATATTAACTAGTCATATATGCATCCAGTATGTATTCATACATACATACATTATAAACAAATTATCATTTACTATAAAGTCTTTCTTTTTCCTGTTGCCATGACACAGTGGGTGTTCCTTGTGAAATACTACATTTCTGACATTAGAATGTACCATTTTCCCAGCATGTTCATCGTTTTGCCATTCTAGTCTTATAAACTTCTTCCCAGGAATGTTTGATAAGCATAGCATTTTGATGCAAAATATGTTCCTTCATTATAAGTGCATGCATGTGTGTTTGTGTGTAAAACCTTATTTGACATAGATTTTAACTGTTTGAAACAAGCACTTAGAAGCTGGCTTTGCTGGAAAGAACTGACTCCTGATCTAGCCCATAAGGTCACCAAAGGTAGGATAAAAGCTTTATATCTGTGCCGTCCCTTGACACCTGGCTCCTTGCTGGGTCATCTGCTTGCTTCTGCCCATGGACATAATTGTCACTCAGAGTATTGGTCTAACCTGCCTCATCTTCCTTCAGGGCTTAAGGTACAGAGAACACAGTGTATTAAATAGCAGTTATTCTGTGTTCTAGGAACAGCAATATCTCGAAAGATAGTTACTGGTCACAAGCCCTTCTGGCTCTTTTAGGCAAGAGCAGTTATCTAGGATGTTGAAGCTGTACCCTGGAGCAGAAGTAATTCTTTCGTGACAACTAGACTGATACTTCAAGCAAAGACAGTGAGCAGAGGTCTGACCACTCACAGAGCTAATAAAATGATCAGCAAGCCCACAACTAAGCAAGAACTGCTTTAATTAAGACCCTTGCCCTTTACTTCATTTTATTCTCTATTTGATCTTAAAGCTTATGTCAGAATCTTGGAAGACAGGCTTGGAGATCTCTAGGACCCTTGGAAAAGCTGTGTTATTCTATCTATTATCTGACCATTATCAATCTCTTACAATATCTTATCAGAAAGGATGGTAAAACCTAGCCCATTGGGGCTGCCAGATTCTGGTTATTTGTCTTAAACACTTCTGTTATATGACTTCTGCTTAAGGTGAAAAATACAAATTGATTTCCTCTATTCATGGTTACTTACTAAAACCTACATAGTTTTTTAATCTCTTTTTGCCATTGGTTTTTAAGGATCACCACATAAAATACTTTCACACAAAAGATTCTATAACTGAACTTTCTATTTTGTCTCACCCTGCTATTTCTTCTTCGCTCAGGTCCACATCACTTAGGTATTATAGATTTATAATATATTCTATGTCTGCTAAGCCAATTTTTTTTTGCTGTTCTACAGTGTAAATCCATGACAGCATACAGAAGTTTATGTTTTCTCTGTGGAAAAGGTAAATGTCTGTAATGGTATTTGCAACTATTAAACATTTGTAACTATTCAAGTATCTTTTATCTTTACAACCTACATAGAGCAAATTAGACATTAAAATTTATTTAAAGATTTTTTTCTTTTTAAGATTATAATATAATTATAATATTTCTCCCTTCTCTTTAAGAAATTTCTGATTTTTACTTATTTTTTTATGTATTTGAGACAGAGTCTCACTTTATATTCTCAGTTGGTCTTGAACTCAAAATCTCCTTGCATCTGTTTCCCGAGTACTGGTATTAGAGGACTAGACCACTACATCAGCCTTAAAGTAATTTCTGAACAACACAAGGAAATCATGTCATGCTTAGGATTATATTCCTACTAGTATACTTATTGGCAGATTTATAATTCATAAAAAGTATGGTTTGTATTTTAATGTGTTAGGGCATCTGACCTCATTCTTGAAAAACATTATAGGAGTTGGAGGCCACATGCACAGCTATAGAAGGAAACAAGTGAGAAACACAGACAAACAGCAAATTCAGTTATAATCATGTTCATTCTATGCTAGAAGTTACGGGGCCGCGGGAGCTTTCTTCAGTAAGATCTCAGGAATTGGTGCCCGCGCATCAGAGATGCTTGTAGACTGAGTAAAGTACTTATTTCCTTTGACTAGTATCTCCTCAAGAGTCAAGGCTGCTTGCCGAGGCTACAAAGCCAATGCCTTTGACAGTCAGAGTGTTGTGAACAAAGTGTGGTCTAAATATTGCCATTGAGGAGCTGGTACAGCCTCTTATGTATGTCTATTCCTGCTATGGACTGTTTTGACTGGTTTGTCCTTTCATAATATTTATCAGACCTAAAATATGGAAAACTCTATTAAATGTCCTGAAAACATGATATCTGGTCATCTAAATTGATGGCTTATCTAAACTGTCAGCCTAACCATTTCTTTCCAAACATTCTGCCTGTATTGCTCTTTCAAACCTCCACCTGGGAACCACAAAGCATACAAGAGAAGCTGACATTTAAGGCAGCCAAAGCTGCTGCTTGTAGCACCTGTGATGAAAATATATTGCAAATGAGAGTTGCTCCTAGTGGGGGCGTGGGGGTTATATAAATCTATGATTTAATATAACCTGATAATTGAAATACAAGATGTACATTTTTTAGATTGTGTTTGTGCATGCGCGCGCATGCGCGCGCATATGAATGCAATAATTTTTACTTAACTTCTCAAGGATGAGTTTTAAGTCTTGGTTCACCGTGGTAATAAAGCATATACAGATATACAGAACTAGTGTTTGACTTTGGGCACCAAGCAAAGTGTTGTCATGATTGTCAACATTGTAGTTTTAAAAGACTAAAAGTCCTGGAACAACAGAAGTGCTTGGGAGCATTGGAGCACTGAAAGACCTAGTTTTGAGTTTTAGCACCTACAAGATGTCTCATGAACATCTGGAATTCTAGATCCAGAGGTTCTGACTCCTCTTCTGGCCTCATCAGGAACATACATGGTAAACAGATATACATGCAGGCAAAATACCCACACATGAATAAATGTTAAAATAAAAATATTTAGTGTGCAATGTCCTAAGTATTAAGATATTAAGTGTCTAAGAGAAGTATTCTTGGTATTTACATAAATAAGTGACTACTTTTACTAAACAAAAGTATGTCTCTGGTAAGTAATTAACCATGTTCAGATGTGAATGTGTACATGAACTGCCCCAAACTTCATTACTTTATTTTTACCTTTATTTTTTTTTAACCTTGCTTTTTATGCAGGATGCATTTTGTAAGATTCCATCAGGTAAGCAAAAAATTTAAGAAATATTTAGGTTGATCATTTTAAAATTATCAAAGCATTTCAAAGCCAAAAATAGCCTCTGAAATGCCATTCAGTTACTTGGCAGGCATAAACCTGATAGAGATACATGTTATATTGAGCTTGTGCTACAGTGAAATATGCAACTTTTTAAGGTTCATTGAAAACTAGAATATATATAATTGCTCGTTTTTGTATTCCAAAATCCCTAAAAAGTATGGAGACCCCAGGTTAGAAACTTTTATTTTTCAATTATGACTGTTAAGTTCTAGGGCATTTTGTTTTAATGGAATCTTTAATTACTTCCTTTGGAAGGTCCCCACTGCTCATGAGGTTAGATGGGGTGTGCCTTTTGCCAGAGGATGCTTAGCTCACTGTTTATTTAATGAATGGGGTTTTGTGTGCAGCTGAATTTCTCATGGCACATGTTAGAAAATCCTTGGCAGCATTTAAATTGGAGAACTGAGAAACATATTGGCTCTGCGGAAGCGCAATCAGTCCCAGGCAGGAGCAGGGCTTTGCCAAGGAAAATTCACTAAACTAAAAACTACCAGCATCAAATGTGTGCACAATCCAGGGAACACTGAGTTTGGTGTCAGTATTAAATGAATGGATATTTCAGATATTTATTATAGACCACAAATGACAAAAGAGGAAAGGCTCTATGATTTTGAGAGAGAAGCAGGTATGGGAGACTCATGCTTTGGAGAAAGATGTGCCTTCTGGTTGTCTATAAAATGCAAGTGCTAGCTGCCAAGAAAAATAAAAAAATCTCAGAGTCTCCGGTAGCTCCCCATGTCTTTTAATTTTAGAGACAAGTTTATAAGTCACTAAAAGATATAATTTTTAAATTTTGAATAAGAAAAGCAGTCATCAGATATTGTGAGATGACCATATAGACATTACTGAGCAGCTTAGACTGAATATATAGATGGCTACATTTTCTCCAGTGCTTTGGACAGATACTTCTATGTAATTTTCCATAAACTGTAGTTACTAAAGGTCCATTTACTATATGCCTGGAAAGTGATACTCTGTGACATGTTATCTGAGTTCTGAAACAATTTAAGTCCACTAGAAGATAACTGTTTCCATTGGTGATACTCTAGAATTGGGAGGGATTAAATATTTTAATCAAATATCAGTGATTAAACTTGAGCAAATATGACTGATTTTAAAAGCATAACAGCATCCTACTCTTCTTTCCTATGGATACTATGTTCATTCTTACATGGAGGCAGCCTTGGGGTACTCTTGTCCCAGAGTAACTACCAGAGCCCTTTCCTTCAATATGTTGCCCCCAGCCAGCCCTCTCCCCTCTCTCTAAGGGCTGTTTCCTCACCAGGACTACTGTAACTTTCTCCAGCTCAAAATACACCCTGGCTCACTATCAACTCCTCTTTTCTTGGATAGTCAATGGCCAGACTGTCCACAGCAGTCTTGTCTGTTTGGTATCATTTAATTTCTATATTTATTCAGAAATAACAGGGCTATGATTATCAGTTCAGAAGCACATTGAGGGCTAGCCTGGTCACTGCTCAGGTGGCTAAGTGGATCGGTGTTCTCTGCTCCAACCCTACACTTGTCAACCTGTGCTGGCTCTGTGATGAATCCATTGATAGCAGACAATCTGTTGAAGTTGGCCATCTATGTTTGCTTTGCCCCTCACTGCATCAATTACATCAAGCAGACAGTGTGAAAATGGAATATCAAATATAAACTTTAGCTGCCGTGTTGCCTGACATAATATTAGTGTGAGTCAACACAGCAAAATGTCCATGCATCATGAACCCCCCATGTGTTCTAGGCTTGTTGAATTATTATATAAATTTGTCTATCTCTCAAAAGTCTTATTTGGTAAAATTAAATATGTTATACAAATTACAGAGGTAGTAGATGATCAAGCAAATTCAGGACACAGTTGAAAAGGGTCAAGAGTGAAGTATTTGCATCAAAAAATTATCAAGCATCCTGAAAATTCAGAAATCAAAACAGATACTATTTAAATGCAATATTTAAAAACTGAATAAGAAAATTTCTGACTAGGGGGTCCATAGCCAACGAGCGTCCATAGCCAATGAGCGCCAGGAGAAAGCTACCCTCACAGAAGCATGGAAAAGCCATGAGTGGGGTTAAGGCGAGCACCACTGCTCACCAGGACCAACCTGGATCCAGCAGGATACAGGGCCTGAGGTAAAGCCAGGGGCAGGAACTTTCTGGTTTCCATCTGTGCCTGGGGACCTCAGCTTGGGACACAGGGCTCCTGGAGACAGCTGGTATCCCAGGAGTGCTGACACACCTTTGAGCACAGGTAAAACCACCACTTCTGTTCAAACTCACTGGATCAAGAGGGACCCTTGCAGAACCATTAGGAAATAAGAACCAAGGGACAGCTGGGGACAAGATCCTTCTGGTTTCTGTCTGCACCCCTGAACTGACCCTGTGCCACAGCTCTCCAAACCCAAATACCTCTCAGAGAGAGCTGGTCTTCAAGGAGTATTGACACAGAGGCCCGCAGGAGGGACAAACCACAGCCAGACAGAATAAGACCAGCAAACATCAGAGTTAACAAGATGGCAAAAGGCAAGGATAAGAACATAAGGAACAGAAACCAAGGCTACTTGGCATCATCAGAACCAAGCTCTCCCACCACAGCAAGCACTGGATACCCCAACACACCAGAAAAGCAAGACTCAGATTTAAAATCATTTCTCATGTTGATGAAAGAAGACTTTAAGACAGAAATGAATAACACCCTTAAAGATATACAAGAGATCAGAGATAAACAACTAGGAGCCTTTAAAGAGGAAACATAAAAATCCATTAAAGAATTACAGGAGAATACAATCAAACAGACTGAATTACAGGAAAACACAATCAAACAGACAAAGGAAATGCACAAACTATCCAGGAGCTAAAAATAGAAATAGAAACGATAAAGAAATCACAAAGGGAGACAGCCCTGGAGTTAGAACACCTAGGAAAGAGATCAGGAGTCATAGATGAAAGCATCACCAACAGAATACAAGAGATAGAAGAGAGAATCTCAGGAACAGAAGATACAACAGAAAAGAAAATGCAAAATGTAAAAAGCTTCTAATCCGAAACATCCATGAAATCCAGGACACAATGAGAAGACAGAACTTAAGGATAATAGGTATAGAAGAGAGTGAAGATTCCCAACTTAAAGGACCAGTAAATATCTTCAACATAATTATAGAAGAAAACTTCCCTAACCTAAAGAAAGAGATGAACATAAATATACAAGAAGCTTACAGAACCACAAACAGATTGGATGAGAAAAGAAATTTATCCTGTCACATTATAGTGAAAACACCAAATACACAAAACAAGGAAAGAATATTAAAAGCAGTAAGGGAAAAAGGTCAAGTAACATATAAAGGCAGATCTATCAGAATTACACCTGACTTCTCACCAGAGACTATGAAAGCTACAAGATCCTGGGCAGAACTCATACAGACCCTAAAAGAACACAACTGCCAACCCAGGCTACTATACCCAGCAAAACTCTCAATTAC